>JANHMN010000002.1:12315438-12330438 GCA_030674055.1 Rhabdomys pumilio | reverse complement strand
TTTTTGTTTGTTTGTTTGTTTGTTTGGTTGGTTGGTTTTTCTGGTATTTTTCTTGTCTCACAGTTTGAAGGTACAGTCTATCAAGGCGGGAAGGAGCGGTGGAAGGAACATGACGCAGCTGGTCCTGTCGTGTTCTCAGGCAGGAAACAGAGCAAGATGAATTCAATCATGAACCACAGTCCATGAGACCATGTCAGCCATGTTCAGGCTCAGTTAAGCATCCCTGGAAATAACTGTCACAGACATACCCAGAGGTTGTCTCCTAAGTGGTTCTAAATGCTACCAAATAGACAATCAGACTGTTCCTCCATGCAATGTCGGCCCGTGTGATTTTCAGTGTGTCGCTAACAGCGTCATCTTTCAGATTCCAGTCTGGATCCCGCCCACTCTGTGGATTCTCTTGCTAACCATGGTTCCTTAGCTCGCTTTCTCCCTGTCAGTTCTAAAACACGCTTGTCTTCCTCCCCTTTCCTCTGTCGTGAGTTTGGGGTCTTACACTCATCCATTGTTGCTCTTTAAGCTACCCAACCCTTGCTTTTTTAAAATTACTTTTCTTGTTATGTTTACTTACTTTATGTTTGTGAGTATTTTACCTGCATACATGCATGTACACCTTGTGTGTGCTTGGTGCCTTTCGAGGCCAGAAGAAGGCATCAGATCTTCCGGGACTGGAATTACTGATGGTTGTGACCCACCCTGTGGGCTCTGGGAACCAAACTCTAGTCCCTTGCAAGGACAACAAGTTCTCTTACCTGATAAACCATCTCTTCAGACTCCTAGTCTTGTTTTCTAACCAGGTTGAATGTTCCTTAAGGGTGGGGCCATGCCTAGACTTTTAAAGAACCTGTTTATATTACATTTTATTTATGTTGTGGACATGTTGGAGATGGTGTCATATGCCTGCCATACCCCCATGTAGAGGTCAGAGGATAACTTGTAGGAATTGGTTCTCTTTTCTACCATGTGCATCCCAGGAATTAAATCCAAGTCCTTAGGCTTGGTGGCAGGTCCCTTTACCCACAGAGTTCTAGAATTTTTTCATATTCCCTCATGGTACTAAAGTAGGCACGGGAACACAATCATATGTAATAGAGCCAGGCGGTTCTTCCCACTAGCAGTGGTTACATTCTGCGTGAGCACAGCAAACAGCAGATACTGCAACCTTATTCTGACTGGAAATGCAGAGCTACATTCCCGTGAGCCCCTGGACGCAACATTTTTACCAGTCAGTCGATTCATAACCTTGTTTGATGTGTGATTCTGTTTGAAGACACAAGACACCTTGTTTGTTTATTACATACTTCTAAGTCATCAGCATTGCACCCAGCCGACTGAGCTGTATCTCATTCCTGCACAGCTTGGGGAATGTGCATGTCATCTTTGTAAAGCACATCACATCTTTCTTGGGCATAGGAACACCAGACACCACTTGGCACTTCGCTGGGGGAGCCATTGCACATAGTGAATCACCCACAAAGATATCATTAGAAAAGTAAAAGTCCTGATGATCAATAGAGAGGTCAGAAGACACTAATAGCCTCAGAGCTGAGACAGGTTAGCAGTCACTTTGTCTATTTTGTCTGACCTCAATAAGGAATGCATGCATTGAAGCAGGTGCCCCCCCCATATGCATCTATGTGTTGTTAGCATGTGTTAGTATGTGTGCACAGCTATGTGTGCATGCAAAGGCCATAAATTGATGTCAGGTGTCTTTCTAGATTGCTCTCTCCACCTTATTAAAAATGTTTTTTTTCTTGCATCTATTTTGTGCACGGTTGTTGGCATGTTTATGCCATGGTGTGTGGAGGACAGCTTTGGGGAGCCAGGGTAGGTCTTGAGGATCGAACTCAGATCATCGGGCTTGGTGGCAAGCACATTTACCTATGGGACTATCAGTCTTGCCCTAATTTATTTTTTTGAAACAAAGTCTCTCACCAAACCTGGAATTCCCTTCTTCAGAAAGACCAGAAGGCTGGCAATCAACCTCAGGGAATTTTCCCATCTCTATTTCCCTGGCACTAGTATTATAGACATGTGTTGTGTTGTTATGTGTTGTATGCATGTGTTATGTTGCTATGCTGGGTGCTTGGGTGCTGGGAATTTGAGCTCACTCATCAAGCAGTTTACAGACTAAGCTTTCATCTCAGCCCTGTTTGTTACTCATAGTTTTTGTAACTGCATTACTTTCTTTAGATTAATTTAAAATTTTATTTTTCAGAGTTAATTCATTTTATTCCCTTTGTATAAAACCTTTCATATGGTAGCTATAGCTGGAGCCTAGGTACTCTGAGTGGAGACTCTGATGTGGATTTTCACAAGATGGTCAGTGAATTCCTGATAAGGAGACTTGGTGAACATGGTCTCTTTCCAGAGGTCGGGGGCCAGGTAGCTGTGGGTCTTGGAGATGGCATCAAAGGTTGTTGTCGACGGCTCTGCCCCACACTTGGGGGCCAAAATGTTGCGGACCGCTCTGTCAATGTTAGAACCCGAATTGCCAAAAGCCTTGGGGACTAAACTGTTAGAGCCCGCACTGCCCCAAGCTTCTTCCGTCCGCAGGTCGGGGTTCAGCAAGACAGAGAGTGAGGATGGAGACCAGACAGAGTGTGATTCAATCCTATTTATTTTTCAGTTTCTCTTCTTCTCTCCAAGTCCCTAGTTCCAAGTCCCTAATTCCTAGCACCAAGTCTCAAGTCCCAATCCCAGTTCCAGCTGTAATAAGTCTCAAGTCCTTATCCTAGTTCCAGCAGTAATAAATCTCAAGTCCTAATTCCTAATTATAAGTTGCTAGTCTCTTTCCCAGTTCCAAGTCTTCTTCCCTGGTTTCAAGTTGCCTTCTTCTGTCTGCCTCTCGCCTTTTATATGTCTCACTTCTAAGTCACGCCTTTGAGTCTTGTCTCTAAATCACACCTTTAAGTCACACCTTTAAGTCTCACACACCCAAGGGAAGATCCTGGGTATCTAAAACAAGATGTTATCAGAGTGTGCTCAGCTGTTGTAGGCTGTTGTAAACAAATCTCTTGTCAGGGTATATGGCTCAAGATGGCTGCAAGGATGATAGCCGCCTTCTGTCGGCTCCCCAAAAAGGTGGCCTTGGCAAAGTTGCCCAGGGTGGCAGTGCAGCCTCTGGCTTATGTGTAGCTGTCATCTTTACTGGCCATTATCAGTAGCTTCTTGGGCATAGGAGCAGAGACACACATACACATAATTAAAAATAAAAAATAGTTGCTTCTTGTTCTTGTTCTTCTTGTTCTTTTTCCTCTTCCTGTTCTTTTTTCCTTTTCTTCTTCTTCTTCTTCTTCTTCTTCTTCTTCTTCTTCTTCTTCTTCTTCTTCTTCTTCTTCTTCTTCTTCTCCTTCTCCTTCTCCTTCTCCTTCTCCTTCTCCTTCTCCTTCTCCTCCTCCTCCTCCTCCCCCTCTTCCTCCTCCTCTTCTTCCTCCTCCTCCTTCCTCATCGGGAAAACACCCCTAGTGCCTCTGGGGACAGGAATGAAAGGCACCAACACAGAGCCACAGTGGCCTGTCACTTTGCACAGAGAAGTGTGGAACTTGCCAACCTTGTTTCCCCAATAGCCTCTCTGCTTAGGAACAATGATGGCTGAGATGATGGCCCCTCGATGGCAGTGGCTACCTCCTTGAAGCACATAACACCAAGACCAACATGACCATCCTTGAGGGATGTGCTCAGGAAGAAGTCAATAATCTCATTCCTTAATGGGAAGGGAGGTTTTTTTCCCAGGGACTTGATCTTCATGTCCTTCACTAGGTGGCCCAGCTTGGTGATGGGGATGCGCTCCTTATCTTTGGTTTCACCTCAATGAGCCCCATGGCCTTGATCGTGGCTACAGCCTTGACCATTACCACAGCTCCTAAAAAAATAATGCCGTATCCTCCATGGAAGCCGCTGAGGCCTCCTAATCCTGGGCCCCCTAGGTCCTCAAGACATTTCAACTGCACCATTCCAGCTGTATTTGGTGTTTCCTGAAGAAGAAACAACTTTTTTTAAAAAAAATTATATGTATGTGTGTCTAGGTGGGAGTATTCATACATGAGGGTCCACGGAAGCCAGAGAAGGATGTTGACAACCCCCCCCACCCCACCCCCCCACCCCATGGGATTGGAGTTACAGGCTGCACAACATGGGTGCTGGGAACTGGACTTTGGTCCTCTGAAAGAGCAGTCTGTACTTTTAATCATGAAGTTGTCTCTCCTGCATGTCTGTTTCTATCCATGGATGATCCTAAACCAGCTCAAATATTGCTTTTGGGGGGTTCAAAAGCTCACTGAAGTTAGTGACTTTGACATATGAAATCTGTAAGTAAAGAAGATAGGCCCTGTCAATCTGAGTTAACCTCAGACTATTTTTTTATTCCAGGCTTCATGTTCCTTGAGCACCACCGGGTGATTTTTCAAGCTTTTTTCAGAACTGTCTTTCTAGTTCCTGAGCCAGTCCCCATTGCTTTTCAATTGACTTCCTGTACCTGGCCAGGTCCTGATCTAGTTACTCTTTTCCTTACAGGTTTGTAGACTTCCACGCAGCTGCTTCTACCTGCTCCCCCTCCCGAGCCTCCCTGCTTACTGGTCGGCTGGGTCTACGGAATGGAGTCACGCACAACTTTGCCGTCACCTCTGTAGGGGGGCTCCCACTCAACGAGACCACGTTGGCAGAGGTGCTGCGACAAGCTGGTTATGTCACTGCTATGATAGGTAATGTGCCCTTGGCAGCTGCTTCAAGGTCTCAGAGTCTCTCAATGGCTGCTGCCTCTTCTGCTCACATCTGTGGATTTTTTATGTGTGTTTCTTGCTGGGTGTGGTAGAAATGCTCTCAGCTAGCGTTAAGTAACTGGAAAGACCTGACTCTGGCCCCGGAAACACTTGTAGTTCTTTTGTCCCATGATAATAAGCTTTGTGGTAAGTGATTGCGTCCATTGGGTCAGATTATCCCAAAGATACCTCTGGGAACTTTTCCAGACTCTCTTCTGCTATTGAGAACATGCTGGCTTTTGTTCCCATGCCTGTGGCTGCAATGGCTCATTTTCAGGGTCCTCCATTGTAGTTAGGTTCAAGGAGGGAGAAGAGAGTGAGTGGCAGGCCCATGGACCCACCCACTTCTATCAAGAAACTGAATCTTACGTTTAAGATAAGTATCCTTCCTTCCCAAGAGCTGGGCTTAAATCTTACTGCCCAGAGATGGGTGGCCGGGCTCCTGGGTTGCAAAGAAGGCTGGGAAACTTGGGATCGGGTTATAATCATTGATGCTGCCCTGGGTGTGGTCATCTTGAACAAACTGACAGTCTAGGCTAGGAACGCATCAGGGTTGGAGCACCTACCGAGAATGCACAGAGCACTGGGTGTCATCTCTATAGACAAGCGGCCACAACCCTGTCCCCACTCCACCATAAATGAGGGCATGGATATAGGATGGGAAGGCAGCAGTTGATTTCCTGTTGCTCAACTGATTCTTCTCTCCTTCCCCTCTTCCCTCCCTTGCTTCCTTCCTTTCTTCTTCTCTCTCTTTTTTTTTAAGATAGAGTCTCACGTATTCCAAGATGGCCTCAAACTCATTATAGAGCTGAGAATGAATGACAGTGAACTTCTGATCCTCCTGCCTCTACCTCCCAAGTGCTGAAATTTTAGGTATGTGCCACCATGCCCGGTTTTACATAGTCCTGAGCACGGAACCCAGGGCTTCATGTGTGCTAGGCAAGCACTCTACCAACTGCATCCCTAACCTCCTTTGTGTTTGAAACAGGGTCTTACTATGTAGCCCAGGCTAGCCCAAAACATACAGTCCTGTTTGCAGCCTTAGAATGCTGAGATTCCAGGCTCCTTTTGCTTGTATATATTTTTAAGGTACCTCTCACTCAGCGTGCATCACGTTCTAGCCACGAAGATGCGTTCAGTTACACAGGATCATAATTCTCTTATTGTAGAGCGAGAGAACTATGTTTAGCTAGAGTATCTGGCTAGAACAGGTAGAATCTGCACAGGATCTGACCCCAGCCTTCTTGAGACGCTGGGGCCTCACTGCCTTTCTGGAAGATGCTGAGACAACCCAGCAGCTCCTACAGTCTCCCCAGCATAGTTACTTACAAAGAACTCATTCCAGTGGGATTCCTGCATCTCTCTACCATAGCGAAATGGCAAGGGAGGGCTTGTGACAGCGAGGGTCCCTGTGGAGGAGACACTGGTCTCTCGAGCCTTCCGTGTTAGCTTGGAGGATGTTGCTTTACTCAGAACAAAGGCTGGCATCTCTGGGGTTTCCTTCCCTACACTGAGTGACATTCATTGTCTCAGAAGGAGAAGCCCCAGATAGTGGAATGAAGCGACCAATTAAGTGTCATTCTTCTCTCTCTCTCTAACTCCCTGTGCTGGCTAGTTTTACATTGACTTGACACAAGCTGGAGTCAGCTGAAGGGAGAGAAACTCAATTGAGAAAATGTCTCTGTAAGATCCAGCTCTAGGGCATTTTCTTAGTCAGCAGTTGATGGAGGAAGGCCCAGCCCATGGTGAGTGGTGCCATTCCAAGGCTGGTGGTTCTGTGGTCTACAGGAAAGCAGGGTGAGCAAGCCACGAGGAGCAAGCTAGAAAGCAGCACCTCTCCATGGCCTCTGCATCAGCTCCTGCCTCCAGATTCCTTCCCTGTCTAAGGGTGTGGTTTCCCTCCTTGTGTTGGAGTTTTCCACCTATTATCCTTTGTAGGGCTGGATTTGTGGAAAGATATTGTGTAAATTTGGTTTTGTCATGGAATATCTTTGTTTCTCCATCTACGGTAATTGAGAGTTTTGCTGGGTATAGTAGCCTGGGCTAGCATTTGTGATCTCTTAGTGTCTGTATGACATCTGCCCAGGATCTTCTAGCTTTCATAGTCTCTGGTGAGAAGTCTGGTGTAATTCTGATAAGTAGGTCTGCCTTTATGTAATACTTGACCTTTTCCCCCTTATTGCTTTTAATATTCTTTGTTTTGTGTATTTGGTATTTTGACTATTATGTGACAGGAGGAATTTCTTTTCTGCTCCAGTTTATTTGGAGTTCTATAGGATTCTTGTATGTCCACAGGCGTTTCATTTTTAGGTTAGGAAAGTTTTCTTCTATAATTTTGTTGAAGATATTTACTGGCCCTTTAAATTGGGAATCTTCACTCTCTTCTGTACCTATCATCTTTAGATTTGGACTTCTCATTGTGTCCTGGATTTCCTGGATGTTTTGGGTTTGGAGTTTTTTGCATTTTGCGTTTTCTTTCACTGTTGTGTCAATGTTTTCTTTGGTATCTTCTGCACCTGAGATTCTCTCTTCTATCTATTGTATTCTGTTGGTGATGCTTGCAACTATGACTTCTGATCTCTTTCCTAGGTTTTCTATCTCCAGGGTTGTCTCCCTTTGTAATTTCTTTATTGATCTATTTTTATTTTTAGATCCTGGATAGTTTTGTTCAATTCCTTCATCTGATTGGATGTATTTTCCTGCAATTCTTTAAGGGATTTTTGTGTTTTCTCTTTAAGGGCTTCTACTTGTTTACTGTGTTCTCCTGTATTTCTTTAAGGGAGTCATTTATGTCCTTCCTAAAGTCCTCTATCATCATCATGAGATGTGACTTTAAATCAGAGTCTTGCTTTTCTGGTATGTTGGGGTATCCAGGGCTCGAAGTGGTGGAAGAACTGGGTTCTGATGATGCTAAGTAGCCTTGGTTTCTGTTGCTTATGTCCTTGCTTCTCTCCATCTGGATATCTCTGGTGTTAGCTGGTGTTGCTGTCTTTGACTGTGGCTTGTCCCTCTTGCAAGCCTGTGTGTCAGTACTCCTGGGAGACTAGTTCCCTCCAGGAGGAATTTGGGTATGGAGAGCTGTGACACAGGCTCAGCTCCGAGATGTAGATGGAAACTGGAAGGATCCTGTCCCTGGCTTTTTTTTTTTTTTTTTTTTTGGTTCTTGTGTCCTGATGACTCTGGGCTGGTACCTCTTGGGCCAGGAATCTGAGCAGAAGTGGTGGTGTTGCCTGTGCTCACATGTGTGCCAGCACTCCTGGGAGACCAGCTGTCTCGTGGCAGTATTTGAGTATGGAGTGCTATGTCACAGGATCAACTCCGGGCACTGTGGTTTCCCTCAGTTTTTTGTTTGTTTGTTTGTTTGTTTGTTTTTGTTTTTTTTGAGGCAGGGTCTCACATTGATGTAATCCTGACTGGCCTTGAACTCACTGTGTAGACCAGGCTGACCTGAACTTACAGAGATCCATCCCTCTGTCTCCTGAGTGCTTGTTTCTTTAAAACTTGTTTTTCAGATCCATAGAATAAAGCTGGACATGGTGGTATATGGCCATAAGCCTAGCTCTCGGGAGGTTAATAAAGGAAGTCTTGAATCTGTATCCAGGCTGGACACATAGTAAAACCCTGTCTTAAATGAAACAGCTTGCAGTTACAAGAAGGGAACAATGGTCTCATGCTGAAGTGAATACAGATTCATTAATTTACTTTTTTGCTCTGCGTGCTTTTTTTTTTTTTTTAAAGGTAGTTTGGTTGTATTTTTATTAAGGCCATATCAAATAGTTTACTTAGTCACACCCTGTATCTGCTTGCCAAAGGTACCACGGTTCAGATCTTTGAATTGATGATGTATCGCTGACTCCCTTGCCTTGGCAGCAGTTTCCTGGGATCCGGTCCTCAGAGCAAAGGATCAGATCAGAGGTTCTCACATTGTCAGAGCTCTGCCCCAAATCACCCAATTAATTATCCACCCAGAACGAAGTCATTGGTGGAACAGGATCTGCAGGAGGCTGAGTTTCTCATTTGCTGCCCTGCAGGTGTCTCAGTGCGGGAGCTACTGGGAAGTGGGTTCTTCCCTCTCTGCAAACTGCTGACAGCATTACCCAGAGAGGAAGATGCTGAAACCAGGCATTTCTGAGACCATGCAGGGTAGGGACCTGCACCCATCCTCATCTCTGCAGGACCCTAACAGAGGCTCAGCTGGGCAGCATCACTGAGCTGCTGGGAAGAGGGACTGTCCCCAACTATCTTTCCTGTGTGGTCCTGAGTCATACAGTCCTTACTTGTCTTCTGTCTCCCTGTAGGTTTCCTTAAGTCCCAGAGAGCAAAGCTCGGCAAGCACAGTGCCTTGGCAGCTTCCCTTTATCTTCACAGAAGGGTGGAGCTGATGAGAACTGAATGTGTGATCTGCTTCTCTGAGGGTTTATATGCTCCCACAGGGACCCCTCTAAATGTCTCTCTCTCTCTCTCTCTTTTTCCACAGGCAAGTGGCATCTTGGGCATCATGGCTCTTATCACCCCAATTTCCGTGGTAAGAATCTCTTGGAGTTTGTTCCCTAGGAAACAGAAAATAAGGATTCTGTGTTAAAGAAGGCTATGCACATTTGAGACCATTGTAGCCCCGGGGATAATCTATGTTAGGGCATCTTTACTTCCAAAGTCATTTTGGTACATGTGGGGTACCAGTGCCCCCATCCTCACATCTCTCTTTCTAGAACATTTCCTGGCTCCCTACTGGCTACCTGTCAGCCCAAAGACTAGTTCACTGTGGATCTGTCTTAGGGTTTTATTGCTGTAAAGAAACACCTTGGCCATGGCAACACTTATAAAGGAAAACATTTCATTGGGGCTGGCTTAGACTTTCAGAGGTTCTGTCCATTATCACCATGGTGGGAAGCATGGCAGAGTGCAAGCAGACATGGTGCCAGAGAAGGAGCTGAGAGTTCACATATTGATCCAGAGGCAGCAGAAGGAGACTGTGTACCACACTGGCGTAGCTTGAGCATAGGAGACCTTAAAGCCTGCCCCACACACGCCGTGACATAGTTCTTCCAGGAAGGCCACACCACCTCATAGTGCCCGTGGGCCTACGAAGGCCAATTCAAACCACCACAGAACGTCCATTTCCTTCCATCTCCCAGTTCTTGGTACCTTAGGGAACATTCTATGAAGTCCCGAAGGCACAGGTAAAAAGAAGTGAGAAACTGTGGCCCGAGGGGTTTATTGGCGCACGAACCTGTGGACCTAGAGAGAGGCAGCTGTCTCCTGGCCTCCTCCTGCAGACTTGGAGAAGAAGGCCAAGACCAGGCTGTCAAAGTGGATGTTCTCAAAGTAATCACTCAGAGGATGCCCCCTCTGAATGTCGGATTTACTAAGAGTGTTTTTTTTTTTAAACTTGTAGTTTGTGCCTCTGTCCCTTCCCTGTCCCTTATGGGAGCCCACACACTGTCCCTTAGAAGCTGTTTGCCATGTCATCAAATGCAGCCCTAGGTCCTACAGATGCCTGTCTGTCTTCTCTTGCCACTTTATACACAAATAGGTGACCTTTTCCTTTAGTGTGATTCTCTGATTATTCTGCAGACTTCTCCCTCACCTTTTCCCAGTGTCTCTAACCATGGCAAAGGCCTGCATTGTGCCTCAAGGATCCCTTTATAGGAACACAGAGGGTAGAAGATGAAGCTGTGCCATTTAAAAATGGCCAGTGGAAGACCTGAATGCCAAGCCTATCCAATAACAACAACAACAACAACAACAACAACAACAACAACAAAATCTCGGCCTTCAGGCCTCGCTTCACATATGAGGGGCTGGATTAGATCTGTTGATGACATTTTGATCGATCTTCCTGAAGTCCCTGGGTAGAGAGGCATGCTGAGACTGAGCCCTGCTTAGAAGAGGGTCCAGGATGGGTTTGTGAGTCTGACCCAGGAGTGGGAAGTAGGAAGAAAGATCTACATAATTTGCTGCCTTTGCCCCAGATAGTGCTGGAAACCTTCTTGCTCGGACACTATGGGTTTTCTTGGCTACTGCTTTCTGTCCTCTTCTGTGCTTTGTGCCATGCCCATGTACACTATCCAGGTTCCCATGAACTCATCTTCCTTACAAGCCCAGCATAGAGCATGTCAAACAATCACACATTCCTCATATGCATCGACACTACCCCCGCTACTCCTGGTTATTTCAGAGACCAGGGCTCCGGTAAACACTGAGGCTTTTCATGAGCTCTGGATCTGAGGATAGCTGATGTCTAAACTAGGAGTCAGCATACAGCATGGGCCAAATCCAACATGCTAAGAGTTTCTGTAAATAAAGGTTTTTTTTGTTTTTTTTTTTTTTTTTGAGAACAAACATGTTCATCTTGGCAATAAAATTGGAAACAGGTGAAGTCACAGTTCAGGGCTCTCTCTCATTTACCTGTGAGACATTCAGCTCTGTTTGTACAAACAAGGTTGGCATGGAGCGATCAGGTTTTCTTCAGTACTGGTAACATTTACCAGCCATTCTATACTAGTTTGGTTGCCTTTCTGCTGCTGCAGCATACACCATGGCCATAAGGAACTTAAAGAGAAAAGAGTTGATTTGGCTTATACTTCCAGATCATAGTTCAAACATTGAAGGAAGTCAGAGTAGGAATTTGAAACAGAAACTACAGAGGAATTCTGCTTCCTGGCTCTCTTGCAGACCTACTTTTAGCTGGCTTTCTTGTATAGTTCGGAACTACCTGCCTAGGGAATGGTTCTGCCCACAGTGGGCTGGGTTTTTCTACATCAATGGAGAAACAAGGCAGCTGCCCACGGACATGCACAAGCTAATCTGATCTGGGAAATCTTTTAATTGAGACCTCCCCCTTGTCAGGCCACTCTAAGCTCTGTCAAGCTGATAGTTAAAGCTCACTGGGACATAAAGCGCGTATTGGGAGCTAATGTTCCAACCTAAGGAATGCAGTGCCGAAAGGAAAGATCTTGTCATTCACGCTGACAGAGAATCTGAAGGCTGTGATAGGACTAGAAAGAAGAAAGAGGAAGGGGCTCTCAGGCTGACAAGGAGTGGGGCATTTTATAGGAAACCTCACTAGGACTGAGCTGAGCAGCGTCTGTGCAGTTTCATTGGTAAGAGTTACAGAGAAAGCAATTCTGAGCAAAGCCGCTGGGGTTGCAGGGTGTGAGTCTCATGAGTAATGGGGCAGGGGGTTGGTTTAGGGTTGGAAGTGTGCAGATAAAGGAGGCAAGGGGCTGAAGAGGCAACCCTCCTCGCTGCTTGCCAGGCTAGTTAAGAACTTGAGTTGTAGAAGAGACAGGCTGAGGGACACTGCCAGAAAGGGATTTGGATCCCAACGCTCACATTCTTACTTCTTTCCGTTCCACCTCCCAAACCCAAATCTCCACAACGTTTAGAGCCCACTGCATCCAGGAGTAACTTCCTCCTCTGATCTTCTGTCTCCATTATGTCGGGATTGTAGGCTTACAGCATCATGGCTGGCTCATCCACTTCTCATGTCTAAACATACCTTACTTTCTTTGTTAAAAAATGGTATATGTACTTTAATTTTGTAATTTTTTGTGTATACACACACACACACACACACACACACACACACACACACATTGTGCTGTGGGATGCATATGGAGGCCAGAGGAAAACTTTTGGGGGTCATTCCTCCCACCATAGACTTCTGGAGACTGAGCTCAAATCATTAGTCCTTTGGGCAAGCACCTTTACCTGCTGAGCCGTCTCACTGACCCCATAAAGAAAGCTTCTTTGAAGGCAGAATTTTGGTTCCTTAAACTGTCATGCAGGCAGTGGATTTATTTCCTCTCATCAGGTACTTCCTACGTGTATTCATAACTTCGTGGAGGATGCGAGATGGTCAGAAATCCTTGATACTTCCTCCTGTTCTAGGTTAACTCCCACCATGAAACATTGCACAAAGCTAGTCCTACGGACAGAACCCGGCAACGTGATTTTCTTTGCATTCTTCAAAGGGATATTAGTCAAATCCTCTTTTAATTAAACACTCTAGAGTACCGCAATATTAAATCATGGGAAATTAAATTTTCATCGTGAGTGTGAGAGGGCAGGCATGCTGAGCAGCGGTGGCTGGGGGTGCTAACCGATCGCCCGTCTTCTAGGCTTCGATTACTACTTTGGAATCCCATATAGCAATGATATGGGCTGTACCGACGCCCCAGGCTTCAACTACCCACCTTGTCCAGCGTGTCCGCAGAGTGATGGCCTATGGAGGTAAGACTGTCTGGTGTGTTGGCTATGGGCTTTAAGTTGAAGTGGAGACCTGAGTTCTTCTAGAATAAGTGAATGAGATGGATGTGAAGAGACAAGACAGCACACAAGATAGAGAATATACCCAGGGAAAAGGTTTTCATTTATGTTCCTAAGGCAAAGATGGGAACTACATTTTTTTCCATTGGAATTTTCCAGAATGACCGAATTGTTTAGCTCACCTGGGGAGAGCCTTGTGCTTGCCAAGGTCTTACACAGATGCTGCCTCCTTCCTCCTCTGCCTGCTGGCTTTGTTCCTGGAGTACTAGCTAGCTTTTTGCCAGGCCCAGCCGGACATGGGGCATACAGAGAGAGAGAGTCAGAGAGAGAAAGAGAGAGAGAGAGAGAGAGAAAGAGAGAGAGAGAGACAGAGACACACACACAGAGAGAGACAGAGACAGAGAGACAGAGAGAGACAGAGTCAAACAGAGACAGAGACAGACAGAGTCAGACAGAGACAGAGACACAGACACAAGAGATAGAGACAGAGACACAAGAGACAGACAGATTAAAAAGGGAGAGAGACACAATCAGAGAGGAAGAGAGAGAGTTGCTAAGCCTTCCTGAGGCAACAATTAGCTCAGTCTCTAAGCTCCTCTCTCTCAGAGCCTATGCTGTGGTTGTTCCTAAGGCCGCAGGTGTCTGAACTACTTAGGGAAGGTCTCAGCTGACTAATTAATAACATAATAGATAATATAATAATGATTGTTTGTTGAGAGATTGTTACAGTCAAGGCCCATCCCACCCCTTAACTTGTAATCTATAGAACCAATTTGCCTTGCCTAGGTCACAGCAGAGATGGTAGGAGACAAGAATCCAGATTGCAGTCTGAATCTTTAAGTCCAGGGCCCATGTCCTGCAGGTTTGCTTCTTAGTGTGTGGGTATTAGACTGGCATCGTCACTGTCATTACCTGGGTACATATCAGACACACAGAACTCTCTCCCAGGTCTGCACTTAACAAGATGGCAGGTGACAATATGAAAGGCTGGGGCATGTCTTGCTGCCTTTCTTACACAGCTGTATGTGGCCTACCATGTGGCCATATCATGGCCTGAGATATCTCAAGAAATGTCTCCGTCTCTCCCCCTAAATCTCTCTTTCTTTTTCTCATCAACCTGTATCACAATCAAACAGAACAAGGCATTGGCTTGTTGGTTTAGACTCTGAATGACGGTGGAATTCCATCCAGTCAGTAAAAGGCTAAACATTTCCACAAAATATGGAACAATCAAGCCAACACCATGAGGTTGTGGGTTTTTTTTTTTTGGTAAATATCTATTTTATTTTTATGTGACTATGTGTGCATCTGTGTATAGGTTTGTGCATGTGAGAGCAGGTACCCAGTGAGACCAGAAGAGGGCATCAGATCCCTGGAGCTGGAATTGCAGGTGGTTTTGCATCGCCTCTTTTGGGTCTTGGGAACTGAACTTGGCTCCTCTGTAAGAGCAGCGACCGCTGAGCCATCTCTTTAGCTTCAACTTTTTTCTTTTTTAAAATAAAAATGTGTTCGGCAATGATTTACCCATGTTGACCTCATCCCCTACGCTTCTACAACAGGGTGTTGTATGCATCTGGTGTGGTGGAGTTTCTGATTATCCCCAGCCCATCTCTAATTGTCCTCGGGAGGACGTATGTGACACTTCACGCTTCTTACCCTTTTACCCAGTTCTTGATGGTGACCAGGGCAGAGAGCTGCTTTCTGTCCTCCCAGAATCCCCTGTAAGGGGCACAGGTGACCCCATGCTAGACAAGTGGAGACCTCCAAGTCTGAAAATAACTCACTCAAGACCATGTCCAGAGGAGAAGGTGTGCAACCATGAATGGCCCCCTGTCAGATTCTCTTCAACCTTAGGACCCATGGTAGAATTTGTTTTCTCCAAGAATTGCTATCCTTCTGACTTCTCCTTCTTCTTCTTCTTCTTCTTCTTCTTCTTCTTCTTCTTCTTCTTCTTCTTCTTCTTCTTCTT
>JANHMN010000002.1:12296470-12315428 GCA_030674055.1 Rhabdomys pumilio | reverse complement strand
TTCTTCTTCTTCTTCTTCTTCTTCTTCTTCTTCTTCTTCTTCTTCTTTTTTTAACTGAGTGTCACCAAGTTTCTTCACACTTTCTAAACATGATTTAAAATTAAAACCACCATTTTACACATTCTATCTGCTTACTAGATTTTCCCCTCACATGAAATCCTGTCACGGACTTAGGACAGTACCCACAGTACCCATTGTTGCTCATTCTAGCCTGAGGCTTCACTGTGGCTGGACAATAGAGAAAGTCAGCCAGGAGAGTGTTTGTTGGTAGACTACTGAACGGTTCACACCTGTTCATACCTCCATGTCTCTCCCTGCAAGATGGAAACTGTAACATCCCACGCTCATAAGCATCTCACCAAGTTTTGCAGAATGGCTGGCTCATCCAAGGAACACTAGCATCTGTTCAAAACTGGAAAAGCAAATGGCTGATCTGCCAAATTCCTTGGGACCAGCTATGTAGTGCTTGGCATCTATGTGTGTCGCTGCCCTAAAGCCTTTTGTGTTTTCCACCCAGGAGCCCTGAGAGGGACTGTTACACAGACGTGGCCCTTCCTCTCTATGAAAACCTGAACATCGTAGAGCAGCCAGTGAACCTGAGCAGCCTTGCACAGAAGTATGCAGAAAAGGCAGTGGAATTCATTGACCAGGCAAGGTAAGGGGCACATGGCCCCATCCCTATTCCCTCTTCCACACTCGCCAAGTCCTCCTGAGCTGTCAGGGCTGAGGCAGAGTTTTATGATTTTACCAGGTATTCATACATGTCTCCCAATGCTAGTAACACTGGAAAATGGTCCTGGATTAGAAGTTTCTCAAGTATGTTCTTTGACTATCCTGCTTTGCTTAGCACCATGTTCATGGGCATTTTTTCATTTCCTACTAAGAGTATAAGTTCCTTGAGGGTTACGCCTGCCCTCTGCATTCTGGGTATTCAGAGTACTTGCTAGCAGAGGGTATGAGTTCCTTGTTGCTGCTATAACAAACGACCATCAAAGTGGCTAAAACCAACAGTAACCGTGGTAACGAGTTTTCCTCAGATCTGGTATGAGTTCCTTGTTGCTGCTATAACAAACGACCACCAAAGTGACTAAAACCAACAGTAACCATGGTAACGAGTTTTCCTCAGATCTGGATGCTAGATGTCTGAAGCCAGTCTTAAAGGGCCAGAATCAAAGTGTGAGCAGGGCTCGTTCTTTCTGGCCTCTCCAGAAATAACTGTTTCTTGTTTCTTTTAACTTCTAATAGCTGGTGCTTTTCCTTGATTTATGGCCACATCATTCTGATCTCTACTTCTGATCCTTTGCATAGTCAGATACCCTTGCCCTCCCCGCTTCTAGACAGCGTCTCATAGTCCAGGCTGTGCAACTCCTGATCTCCCAAGTGTTAGAATGTACCACCACACCCAGGCTTCTTTCAAGGACACTATTGATTAATAGTGAACCAGGAGCCAGATGGGGTGACACAGTTCAGCACTCAGGAGGCAGAGTTCATGGCCAGCCGAAGTGGGGGTGGGAGGTAGGAAAAAGGTGAGGGAAGGTCAACCAGGAAGTCTGAAGAAGGTGATCTCATCTCGCGATCTTTAACACAGTTATACCTGTAAACTCCCCTTTGCCATGGAAGGTAAAGTCCCCTGATTCCAGGGACTAGACTTCAGCTGTGTTTAAGGGTTGTTAGCCAGTCTCCCACACAGGACTCCAAATACACACACCTGCAGGGCCCACAATGCAGGGATGAAGAGGCAGCTGAGCAGTTGAAAGCACTGTCTGCCCTTCCAAAGGGTCCAGGTTTAGTTCCTAGCACCCAGGTCACAATCATCTGTAACTCTAGTTCCAGGAGATCTGCTTCTTCTGCTCTCCAAGGGCACTGCACACATGTGGCACATAGACATACACACAGGCAGAATACTCATACGTGTAACATAGAATTTAAAGAAAACACTTTAAAAAGTGGAAAGTAGACCCCATCTGTAGTAAGCAGTCGCTACTTAGAATGCAAGCCTCAGGTACCAGATCTTTCCAGTTTGTGGGAGAGACAGGAAACAATCTTTAAATGTGAGAAACTACTAATTAAAAAACAAAACAAAAGAGGGCTGCAGAGATGGCTTAGCTGCTATGAGCACTGGATGCTCTTCTAGAGGACCAGGGTTCAATCCCAGTATCTACGTGGTGGCTCACAACTGTCTGTAAACTCCAGAGGATCTGACATCCTCATGAAAATATACATGCAGGCAGAGCACCAATTCAGACAAAATAAAAGTAAATAAATTATTAGAAGGAGAAGGAGAAGGAGAAGGAGAAGGAGAAGGAGAAGGAGAAGAAGGAGAAGGAGAAGGAGAAGGAGAAGGAGAAGGAGAAGGAGAGGAGGATGAGGAGGAGGAGGGGGAGGGGGAGGAAGGAAGAGGAGAAGGAGGAAGAAGAGGAGGAAGAGGAAGAAGAGGAGGAAGAGGAAGAGGAGGAAGAGGAAGAGAAGGAGGAGGAAGAGGAGGAGAAAGAGGAGGAAAAAGAGGAGGAAAAAGAGGAGGAAAAAGAGGAAGAAGAGAAAGAGGAAGAGGAGGAGGAGGAAGAGGAAGAAGAGAAAGAGGAAGAGGAAGAAGAGAAAGAGGAAGAGGAGGAGGAAGAGGAAGAAGAGAAAGAGGAAGAGGAGGAGGAGGAGGAAGAGGAGGAGGAGAAGGAGGAGGAAGAAGAAGAGGAAGAAGAGGAGGAAGAGGAAGAAGAGGAGGAAGAGGAGGAGGAGGAAGAAGAGGAAGAGGAGGAGGAGGAAGAGGAAGAAGAGGAAGAGGAAGAGGAGGAGGAGGAAGAAGAGGAAGAGGAAGAGGAGGAGGAGGGCTCCAGATGGCTCAGTGGATAAAGGCACTTGCTGCTAAGCCTGACAACATGAGTTGAATCACTGGGGCTGTGTAGATGGAAGGAGAGAGCCAACTCCCAAAAGTTTCTCTTTGACCTCCATAAACCATGGTACCTCTGAATAAACTAGATTAATGTCTAAGAAAGCAAACGTTGAAGGCGACAACAGAATCTATCCCACCATGTGTGAGGGCTGTTGTTGTATGTCCTTGCCACATCCTGGCAAATGGCAGCTAGATGTGCGGTTGATTTCATCTCCCAAGATCTCAAACTCCTCAAGGACAGTGGAATACTTCTCTTAGGTCTACAGCCACAGCTTAAGTAACAGAACGGAAATGTGCTGTGTGTCTGCCTGCCCATGCAGCGTTAAAATTGCGTCATCTCTGGAGAGCTGAGCAGACCAACTCCTGACTGTGCAGGAGGTTCCTACAGCCTTGTTCAGCCATTTTGGACTTTTTTAGAGACACCATCAAAGAGGGCAGACATGGCAGGTGAGGTAGACAACTCAGTTGTCTGTGTGCGCACTGTAGAACACATCCCATTGCTTCAAATCTCAGAGCAACATCCCAGGATGTTAGAGGTGCGTCTGAACAATTCCCCCAGACATCTGAGAAACATTGCTAATGGTTCTTCCTCAGACAGACTCGGAGCAAAGCTTTTCTGATCTGGAAGGTTGAGCATCTCCCAGCTCCCTATGACTTTGAAACGGTTCTAGTTTCCTTTGCCCTGTGACAGGCAGATGCTTCATAGTTGGCGAAGGCAGTTTCCTGTTGTTTTACAGAGTCTCAGCCTTCTAAGCAGGAGGGATGACAGCTGGCTAGGGCTGGGGACTGTGTAATGCTTGCTCTGCAGGGGTGTTGGAGCCTGGGCATCCATCAGTTAAAGAATGCATTGAAAGACAAATCAGCTGATATTCTCTTCATATCAAAGGAAAAAAAAGTGAAGAATTGGCCATTTCCCTAGTATTGAGTCATTGGCTTTTAAACTTTACGGAAGGCAATCATAGGGCATACAGGTTTCTTTAAGATTTGGCCTGCCAGTTCATCCATGACTTTTCTCACTGTAGCACAAAAGTCCCTTGGACCTGCCCACATCTGTGCTGGCTAGTTTTTATGTCAACTTGACACCAGCTAAAGTCATTCCAGAGGAGGAAATCTCAATAAAGAAAATTCTTTTGTAAGATTTGGCTGAAGACATTCTTAAGGATATTTTCTGAGTTAGTGATCAATGGGGGAGGGCCCAGCCCATTGTGGGTGGTGCCATGCCTGAGCTGGTGGTCCTGGGTTCTAAAAGAAAGCAGGCTGAACAAGTCAGTAAGCAGCATTTTTTCACAGTCTCTGCATCAGCTCCTGCCTCCACGTTCCTGCCCTGCTTGAAGTCCTGTCCTGACTTCCTCCAGTGATGAATAGTTTGTGGAAGTATCAGCCAAATAAACCCTTTCCTCCCCAACTTGCTTTTGGTCATGGTGTGTCATCACAGCAACAGTAATTGTAACTAAGACAGTTATCTGCCTTCCACTTGGACCTGCTTGTCAAAACTACCAGAACATGTGACTTTTTAAGGCATCTGACAAAGGTCTAAACAGGAGGGGAGCAGGCAGAGAGTGGCATGTCTGGCAGGATTCTGATTCTGCTACATTGTATTCGCAGTGGAGCTTGGTGATTAGGCAGCAGAAGAGGAGGTGGAGCTGGGAGAGAAAGAGAGAAAGAGGAGGGGAGAAAAGAGGAAGAAGAGGGGAGAAAAGAGGAAGGGGAGAAGAAGGAGGCTATCAGCCTTGGAGAACCAAGGATGGGTAGAAAGCTGTCCTGGGTAACAACTTCTATCGAAAGGTTAGATATTGGGTAACAACTCTAATTGTGTGGGCATCTTGTTGATTGAGCAGTTCTAAATAGATAAATCCTTTAGATAATCATTAAGCTTTAAGAGTCTCATTTCTACCGGGTACAGCAAGGATGTCAGGTATTGTCTAGGGTTCAGCCAAGCTTTGTGGATGCAGCATGGGGGATTGGCAGAGACATTCCCCATGCTGGCACCTTGTGGGTGCTAGGGCCTGTGCATCTAGCTAGCCAGAGCCCTGGTCAGAGCCGAGGAGCAGCAGGAATATGGTGGGTGCCCAGGAACAAGCCAGACTAGGTGCTGTTTTCTAAATATCACCCCTACAGGCATGGGCTCCGAAAGCATGGAGCCAACCAGCCCTGTGTTGCTTCCTGGGAACAGAGCATAGAGAGCCGGGCAAGTAAGGGTGGGTCAGTTAGGCACAAGAATAGATGTTGATTCTGTGTTCAAAACCAGAGTCAATGCTTAGGATGTTGTGACTGTATTTCTATGTCCCTTACACTTCACAAGTTGATACCATAGCCCTTAGCCACAATTCAGCTTTATGATATAAGTTGTCATTTACAAAGTGCACAATCAAGTTTTGGAAGACAGTGGGAGGGGATATGGTAGTACATGCCTGTGACCTCAGCATTCCATTCATGGGGTCAATACAGGAGGAGCTTGAATAGAAGATAGCTGAAGCTTCATAGCAGACACACAGACACGCACATGTACACACACGCACACATACAAATGCACACACACACACACACACACACACACACACAAATCTTACATTTTAAGTAAGTTTATGTTCGGTAGCATTCGTCGATATTGTGTGTGCATGTGGCCTAACGGGGCGGGGGTTGGGCACACCTTCTCCTAGTGGGATATTATTAGGACGTGGGAATCTTTGGAAGGTGTTTGGGTCTAGGTGGGGTCAGGAGGATGGAGCCCCCGTGATTGGTTTAATGTTCTTATCAGGTGAGGATAAGAGCAGTTTCTCTCTCTGTTGAGGGTCAAAGGTGGGAGGTAGAGTCTAAGGATGGAGACGCTGAAGTTCCCAGGTGCCAAGACTGGGAGATTAAAGATTTGCTTCGATTCACCCAAGCTGTGGTATTTTTGTCGAAGCAGACATAGGTGTCCTTCAGAACAGGGTCCTGATGGCATGTAGATGAAAACCGGACCTTCAAGAGCTGGAGCCTAGGTTTATTTTTTACTTTTTATTTTTTATTTGTTCTCTTTCCCTTGATTTGCAATGTGCAAATTAGCCACTACCTTCATCAGATGAAAATGGGTCTTCACAGGGAATCTAGAACCCTGGTGTTGGTGCTGGGTGGCATCTGGGGTGGGACGGAAGATGGAGAGGGAACATTGCCATGGTAAGGGTGAGTAGGGCGCGGAGTGACCCACTGAGCCGTCTCTCCAGCCCCACCTCAAGTCCTTTTTACAACAGCCTTATATGCACATATACAAAATAGGTACACAAACCAGACGTGTACCAATAATAAATCATAAAAAGATACTTTTCAGACATCTCTGTGGCGTGCATGTAATTTAAGCATTCGTTAAAGATTGAGGCGTGTTTGTTTACTTTTCCGTGAAGAAGTAAATCCTCTGTGGCGTAGGCAGTACAAAGTGGCAGAAGCATGTTCAGTTAGCGTTTTAGAACTGACTGGGAAGTCTGTCCTGATGTTGAGCTAAATTCATCGAGTGATCTAAAAAAATAAAAAGGGACAAAAGTCAGCAACTCAAAAAGCTTTTGTAAAAACTTATTTTTATTGTGTATATTTACCTGTGTGTTTTTTGCCATGCATGCACAGTGCCTGTGGAGACCAGAAGAGGCTGTCAGGGTCCAGTGGGATGTGGTGGTGGTGGTGGTAGTGGTGTTGGAGGTTAAACTTCAGGACTTACTGTACATCAGGCAAGAATACCACCTCTAAGTCATATCCCCAGGCCATTTCTTTTCCTTTTCATTTTGAAACAGGGCCTCACTAAGTTTTCTGGGCTGGCTTGATCTCACTATGTAGCTCAGTCAGGCTTTGAACTTGTGACCTTTCTACCCAAGTTTCCCAAGTAGCTGAGATTACAGGCAGGCCCCTGTGAGATCAGGGAGACTTTGCTTGGCCACACCAGCTCCCTCAAGCTTTTCACTCTCAATTTGCCAGAGGAATCAGGTTTAGTGTAGAACAGGACCTTGATCTAAATGTCTGCCCTTGTGGTCACACGTTCTGTGTAGCTTTTGCTACTCTGCCTAAGCTTTGGGAACGGGCTGTGCTACCTGTCCAGAGAATATTGGACCCTTGATTGAAAAACACAGACACACACAGTTGTTCAATGTCAATGTACCTTATTGGCTCAACTTCTGGGTGCCTCCAATCTACCTCACCTAGTGTGTCCTTCCCAGAACTCCCAGCTCAGCACTGTAAATCTACACTCAAGTTCAGATGCTCAGCCACCTTCGATACCAGCTCAACATCCCCAACCTCCCACCTGTAGAAGTGGCCTGTGGTCCCTTCACCTGAGAGCTCACATGGCGGTTGACTTTTTTCTCTCTGAAGCATGGCTAACTCTCCTTTCTCTCTCTCTCTCTCTCTCTCTCTCTCTCTCTCTCTCTCTCTCTCTCGCATTTCCTGCTTGCCTGTGGGGGGACCTAGAAGTCCTGACTATTCTTTCCGCCCTGCAATTAGCCTGTGGCATTTTTATGGATAGATCAAGAACCAATTGGGAAACAGGACCTTAGCATCAGAACCATCCCTACACCCACATGTATCCTGGGATTCTTTGTGGCAATTTATCTCCTGGAATTAACATGGTGGTCTGGATGCTTAGACTCTGAAGTACAGCACAGAGCACAGGCTTTGCTCTAGGCAGACTTAGAGTTTAAATCCACGGTGTTTGTTACTAGTAGAATAACCTGAAGGAAGTCCTTAAATCCCTTGAAGTTTCTGATTCAATGCCTGAAAGGAGAAACTGGGGTTATCCTAAGGATGGACTTAGACACCACTCCTGTGTAATACCTCTTACTATTTCAAAATACTAGCCATCATTATGATGCATTACTTTTCTAACCAGCTAGCCACATAATTTCTGCATTTTCTTAGAATTAGGTAAATGAATTATTCATGAGTCTGAGGGCCAGTCCTTTGGAGGGGGTGGTGGTGGAGTTTCTCTGAGGTTGGGAAGGACTGCCAAGGCCCTGGACAAAACCAGCCTACTGCAGAGAGGCTCTGAGTTTTCTCATTTATTCCAGCACCAGTGGAAGACCCTTCCTGCTCTACGTGGGCCTGGCCCACATGCATGTGCCTTTGTCTGTAACTCTACCATTGGCACACCCACAGAACCAAAGGCAGTACCGTGCAAGTCTCTGGGAGATGGACAGTCTGGTAGGGCAGATCAAGAACAAAATTGACCACGTGGCGAAAGAAAACACACTCCTCTGGTTTACAGGTAAGGTAGAGATATCCAGCTGATCTGGTTGGGATCTAAAATATAGACACACAAGGGTCCATGGGGAGCAGCGTCCAGTCATATGACATCTTTAGCATGGAAGGGGCTCACTGTGAACTTGGGGCCTTGACGATATTCGTTTGCCTGAGTGCTGAGCGTGTTCATGTTGTCTGTTGGGTTCTACGAGACCGAGTCACAAGAAAGGTTTGTGCTGACAGAGCACACACTTTGCTGGCCCCACAAATGTTGACGAGGACCCTCCAACTATTCACTCTTCTTGTTAAAGAATGGCTTTGCCACTGTGAACTTGTGTAGTCCTTTACTATCTTCTCCCTGGCCCCACTGATTGGGGTTGCTATTGGTCAGATCTGTAGTCAGGTGGCCCCAGAAGACCTGAATTGACTGTCCATTTAAAGGGCTCACATGTAGCCAGATGCATAATACTTTTTAGAATTCTAGCACTTCAGAGTCTAAGGCATAATTTCCAGTTCAAGGCCAGGGTGGGCATTATAGTAAATTCAAGGGCACTCTGGGCTATATACAGCAAGACTCTTGTCTCAGAAAAGTCCAAAGGGGTGTGTGTGCGTGTGCATGTGCGTGTGCACGTGTGTGTGTGCACGTGTGTGTGTGCGTGCATGCGTGTGTGTGTGTGTGTGTGTGTGTGTGTGTGTGTGTGTGTGCGTGTGTGTTGGTGGGGGTCATTCCATAGATATTTTGTGCCTTGGGTTTCTATGTAGCAGAGTGGTAGCTACTTTGGATTAAGTTGAAATCTGGTTTTGAATATACGCTACTGAGAGAGTTGACTCTACTCCTCTGGTACTGTGAGGTTGAAAGATGTTGGAACTCGGTGGATCACGGCTGCTCAGTGACAGTTGCTGGGCTGAGGCTAATCACCGTAAAGGATTGCTAAAACTAGGTAAGTGGGATGTGAGAACAGAGGTTAAGGATGGAGCTCACGGGGTCAAAGCAAGCTCCCCCTCTCTCTTAGAGCCTAGTAGAGATGGGCTCACTGATAGACTTTTAACTGAGTAGGGATATGCAAGTCCAGCACTTGGGAAGCAAAGGAAGAGGGGTCCATGGCTCTGCCATGTACTGACATTCATGTCTTCAGGAACTCTTTGCATGTAGAGTCATGGTTGTCTTTCTGTCCGAGGCCTGCTGTGCACAGGGTTATAACCAGAGAGGGAGTCAGAAAAGGTTCCTCTCAGAAACCCGCTGACCATCTCTTGTCTCTTTTTCTGGTTTCCAGGAGACAATGGCCCATGGGCTCAGAAGTGTGAGCTGGCAGGCAGCGTGGGTCCCTTCATCGGATTGTGGCAAACCCATCAAGGTATCAGAGAGCCTCATTCAGTGTGATTAGATCTCACCTGGGAAGCTGAGTGCTGGCTGTGTATGGGGTTTTGTTTGGGGGACAGCTGCCTTGCTTGTGTCCTGACTTTCAGGACACTGTTATGAAGCAGGGACATAGTGGCTCACCAGCCACCAACTCTCAGAGAAGAAACAAGTTGACACAGAAAGAAAGTGTGTATTCATTATGGCCCATCTCTTTCTGTCTTTTCTCTCTACTTTTCCTTCAGAGGACCAGGCTTTGAACTGACAAACCAGTCCACAAACCTTCCAGTCCATATGTTTTGCTTTAATTCATTTGGCTGCCTGTGTCTTCTTTCTCTGTCCCTTCACTTTCTCCCCCAACCCCCTCTGTTCAACTCTTAGTTCACATTATCCATTCAAAAAATATTTAGTGCACATTTCCATAAGGTTGGGGTTTGGTACTGCTGTTGTTTTTGCCTGACGGAGTCTCAGTATGTGACCTTGCCTGGCCTAGGATTTACTATGTAGACCAGGCCACCTTCGAATTCACAGAGATCCTCCCGCCCCAGCTCTGGAGTGCTGGGGTTAATGGTTTTTGCCAGCATGCCTGAGCCTTTGCAAGGCTATTATATATATCACCTTATAACAATGGAAGGTAACAGCAATGGCTTCACTTACAGATGGGAAGGGGATCCCAAAGAAATGGAGTCACTTGTCCAAGGTCATACAGTTGATGAGAAGATGCCAGGTTTGCCTCTGTATTCAAAGTTGGTACTGTCTCCACACACCCAACAGCCATTACTGGCTCCATGTAAACACACTTGCGCCTGAAACTCAGCTCCCATCTGCTCTGGAAATGTTTCCAACGAGGAAGGAGCTTACCTTCTGAGGGAGCGGCTACACTGGGGACAGTCCAGTGTGTGGAGCAAAGGTTTGAAAAGGTCCACATGCCTCTTGATGCACAGATACCTCCTGGAAGCATCTGTTATAGATGGAATTCATTAGCTAAGGGCACAGTGTGCATACATGATGCTGTCTGCACTGAGTCAAAGAATTAGCTGGACACAGTTCAAGTACTCATTGAGGGGAGTGTTTAAAGGAGTTATATCCATTTAGAGGAGCCACCAAAGAAACAGGAAGCAGATGGACATACATTGATTGATTTGGAAGTATTTACATTAAATATTTTTTTCAGTGATTGAGAGAAACTATAAAATAATGATGCGAAGCATATGTATGAGCTTCGTGTAACCACTTTGTGCGCAGTATAAAGCTTTATTACATAAAAGTAAGCTTATGTCTTCTCAGAAAAATCTTGAATGAGGTCTCACAACTACAGGAAATTAGCAATGACTCCTCTGAGTTTAAGATGGAGTTGACATGTGATTCATAATCCTTCCCTCCCGTGATGAACTGTTACTGTTTCATAAATAAAAAGAAATAAAAAAGAGGGATTGGAGGTGTTAGCTCAGGGTTAGACTGGCTGCTTAGCAATGTGAGTTTGGTATACACTGAAAAATCACCGTTAAAGCTGTGTTAGTGTGGAGTGGAACGAGGCTGGAGTTCACTCTCTAGAGTGCTTGTCTAGTGTATAGCTCCATCAGTAGGGTACTTGCCTAGCATGAGCTCAGTTAGTAGGGTGCTTGCCCATCGTGTAGCTCAGTCTTTTGTTCAATCTCCAGCATCACAGAAACCAAGTTGGTGGTGCATGCCTGTAATCTCAGTAGCCAGAAGGTGGAGGCAGGAGGATCAGAAGTTTACGGTCACCCTTGACCCTATATAGTAAGTTCGAGGCCAGCTGGGATATGTGTGACATTGTCTCAAAACAACAATAAAAGATGAAACAAGCCCAGTTCTGCCCTTCCTTCCTTGTCTGAGCATTTGCTTAGCACCTGCTATTTCCTGTTTTACCTACTCATTGAGCGTCTGTTATATGTTTCCCCCAGGGATACAAAGACTAACAAAACTTCTGACCTGAAGGAATCCAGGCCTGTCATAGCACTTCTCAGGGTGGGTTCAGTAGACACAACAAGATCCTATGGGGATCTTGCTTAAAATGAAGTTTCAGCCTAAGAGGTCATCAGTTGACATGGCAGTTTTGCATTTCTGTGGCACTCCAGGACAATACTGATTTCACTGGCCACGCTGAGACCCAGAACATTGTCTACAGTACCCGAACCTATAATTTATATCTCTGGACCCATGGCTCTCCGAGTTGGGCATGATGGTACAGTGCTTGTAATTTTAGCACTCAGGACACTGAGGCAGGAGGATTCCCACTAGATGGACGTCAGCCTAGGCTCCATAATGAGTTCAAAGCCTGCCTGAGATATGTAAGGAGGCTGTCTCAAAAAGCCAAACAAAAAACCACTGTTCCCTGGGTTGTTACCTATGTCAATTCTTCACAGGAAAATGGATCCCAGCAGCACCTGTGTGTGCTGGTGTGTGTGTATGCGTGTGGGTGTGTGGGGAGAATGTGCTCATGTGTATGTGTGTCTGGGTATGTGCCCATGTGTGTATGCCCGTGTGTGTGTGTGTGTGTGTGTGTGTGTGTGTGTGTGTGTGTTTGTGTGTGATCAAGTGTGTGTGTGGGTATGTGCCTATGACACGTGCGTGTGCACTGTGTATATGTGTGTGTGTGTTTGTGTGTGATCATGTATGTGTATGTCTGGGTATGTGCTTATGACACGTGTGTATGCTCGTGTGTGTATGTGTGTGTGTGTGTGCGTCTGTGTGTATCTGCTATGAGGCCCCAGCTACCTTGAATTCAAGCTTCTCCTGCATTCATTCCATGAACTCTGAGATCATAGGCATGTGCTACCATATCCAATAAGCTAAGATGCAGAATTGGAATCTTCAGCATTCAAGGGTCGGGAGAGAACTTGAAATCTATATTCCTACTCACTTTCTGGTAGGAAGTGGAGGCTGAGGTCTGCTGCAGGCCAGCTTGTGGTGGAAGAGGGTCAAGTGATCTGGGGTTCATTCCACAGCCCATGTGACTGGGGTTGCTCCCACCTTTCAAAACCTGATCATTGCTTAGCTGTCTGGAAAATCCCGTGCTGTGTCTTTGAACTACTTGGTTGTCAAGGAAAACATTGTTAGCCTCCTCCCACTCCCCAATCATTCTAAACCAGTAGGGGGAGGGGCGGAGAGATAAAGAGGTCTATTGGCTTGGGAGCTTCACTTGGGCTTGAGTCTTAGTTACGTAACAGGAACTAGAAAACTTTGTTCTTCCATGTCGGGAGGTGGTAGACCCTCTTCATTACGTGAGTGGAATCAGATGGAAGCTTTTCACAGGCACTGAGTGTGGTGCATGTGACTCCTACCAGGGACTCCCTGAGACTCGGTTTCTTTATTTATAACAGAAACAACCTGGGTATCCCTCTCTGAATGGAGGCTGGAGCAAACCCTCGGAAGGACTTTCCTACAGAACTATAAGACAGATGATGCACAGATGACCTCAGAGTGTCCCATGACCTTGTCTCAGGAAACGGCTCAGAGCTGGGCTCAGCTACCTTCTTGTTACACTGTTTTGTGGAAGGCTTTCTGATAGATTTTATGACTTGTGGTATCTGCAGGCACAACACTTGGGTTGGTGAGGGTGTCAGAGCTGGGTGCCATTCCCTTGGCTTTAGAGTTCTCAAAGTGAAACTCACCTGAAAAATATGTCAGAGCACCGCTCCCACACCGCACTCCGTTCAGTTTCCTGCCTATGATTCCACAGACTGGACCACTGCAGGGGATTAACGCTGGAAAGCTTGGCGGAAGCCTTCCTGCAGCTGGAATGGAGCTGTGAGTGACAAGCTGGATCCCTCTGGACCACCTGTTCCTCCTGACCTAGGTTTCTGTCCTAGGAAGCCACCCCTCCACTCCCGCTGTGAGGCCAGTCTCAATAGCCCACGAAAGGGAAGACAGTGTTTTCACAACAGAGTGGGACAAACAGTCCTGAGAGCCTTGTTTCT
The DNA here is from genome assembly GCA_030674055.1 of Rhabdomys pumilio. Taxonomy (NCBI): domain Eukaryota; kingdom Metazoa; phylum Chordata; class Mammalia; order Rodentia; family Muridae; genus Rhabdomys; species Rhabdomys pumilio. Next base: position 12,302,044 of record JANHMN010000002.1, on the reverse strand, counting down.
CTCTCCCCAAGCCAGCTTGCTGCGTCAAACCACGTGCTACTTTCCCCTGTTCTCAGGGCCCCCCTCCTCATCTTCCCTTTCTTTCTTGGCTAGTCCATCCAGCTCAGCTGATGCGATGAGGCAGCGTCTCCTGGAGTCATCTTTTCACCCTGTGCTAGAGTGGGGATGCTGAACCTGGCAGGGTTCCTGCCATCTTGGGGTGAGGAGAAACTGAACAGGGTGTGCATGTGTGAGAGAATGTGCATGAGAGACTGTGTGTGTATGAGAGAGAGAGAGAGAGAGAGAGAGAGAGAGAGACAGACAGACAGAGAGACAGACAGAGAGACAGACAGACAGAGAGAGACAGAGAGACAGACACACAGAGAGAGACAGAATGCATGAGGGAGAATGTGCATGAGAGGAGAGAGACAGACAGACAGAGAGACAGACACACACAGAGAGACAGAGAGACAGACACACAGAGAGAGACAGAATGCATAAGGGAGAATGTGCATGAGTGGAGAGAGAGAGAGAGAGAGAGAGAGAGAGAGAGAGAGAGAGAGAGGGAGAGAATCATGAGCACACATGCACAGGCTACAAATCAGGCTGACCTTCTCCCAGAGAAAGAGAACCTGACTGTCCCCAGACTCCAGTCCCTGCTCTCCCCAGACTCCAGTCACCTGCCCGTGCAGGAAGTCTGACTCCTAGCCTATCACATTGAGCCTGGCTCATACCAGGTCCAGAATCTACACCTTGTCCCCCCCCCACCAACACACACACACACATACCTCCCCCCATCTGATTGCTCCTCTGTCTGGAAAAAATCTTTCTTTGTTTTATTTGAAGAGCAGAAGTGTTCCTTCCTCTCCCTTGGTGATGAGAAAACAGTTAACTTGGCATAGCCTGCACTTCTAAGAGACCTTGCTTGTCTGTAATCTGACCCTATCAGGCTGTTGCACAAAGCTTCCCACTGGGACACAGATCTCCTGGCATCCTGGGCCTTCTGTCCAGCTGTGGGATTAAAGAGAAGGTGAAGAAAGGTCAGAGGTACTGCATACAAGTTGATAGAGCTGGGACAAGGACTGTTAGCTGCTGGGTCTAGCTAGGGTATGGTTTGATGGTAAGAACTCTGTGGGAGTTGAAGTCTGTCTTTTTCTAGCCTTTGGTCACTGGCTTATCTGTTTCCAGTCACCAGACTTAGGGCCACCTCAGCCAGCCCAGCCATAGTTCTGGGTCCCACTGAAGCCTGACCTCTCTCTCTGTGCTTTTACGAAACTGGTAGTCTATGGATATCCTTGGCAAGGAGATGTACTTATATTTAGGAAGGAGACTTGCTTCTCTGGAATGTTATATAGGATGCCCTTCAGTGGGCTTCTCCAGAAACTGTTCATGGAGGTGCCAGTGTGGGACAAGCAAGCCAGTTAAAGGACTGCACGTTCACATCTGTCAGCTGCAGACAGAGATTTAAAGGCAAACTGGCCTTGTCCATGATACTCAGAATATTTAAGGAGAGTATCAGATATGCTGGTTCCTCAGAAGACAGCTGTATTAGTGCTCCAGCTGCCAGGCGGGCCTCCCTCCCCGTTCCCTACCACTGAGATGCTTCTCATTCGATGGGTATCTTGAGTTTTTCTGTTGCCCACATCTGTGGCAGGTGCCGTGTAAAAGCACCTTACTGTGAACTTTACATACATTCCTGATCTTATGTAACCGTTCCCACAGGCCCTGTGAGATAAGAATAGTCATTTTCCACTTCGTGGCTAAGAGATGGAGATTGAGGAAGGTTATGAATTCTTCCCAAGACTATCTGATTAAGGGAGTGGCCCCCAAGTCAGGACTTGGATCTGCCAAGTTCCAAAGGTGCCCTTCTGACCACCCTGTTCATATGCCTCAAAATCTGCTTCTTAGACCCTTGCTGCCGTTAGAATCATCTAGAATCAGGATCCTTCTGCCCTTCATGCTTCCTAGTCAATCAGAGTTTCTGGGGAGAAGAAAGCTCAGAAATCTGAATGTTTGAAAGAAAAAAACTTTCATATTCTCTCTCTCTCTCTCTCTCTCTCTCTCTCTCTCTCTCTCTCTCTCTCTGTGTGTGTGTGTGTGTGTGTCTGTGTGTGTGTGAGAGAGGGAGAGAGATGGTTCACAGGTCGATGCCAGACGCTTGCAGGAGTCAGCTCTCTCTCCTTCCCCCATCCAAATCCAAGGGATTGAACTCAGCTGATTACGCTTGGCCACAAGCTCCTTAGTCACTGAGATAGACCTCCAGCCTCGCTATAAGCATTTTTTGAATGGACACAGCACATGTATGGAGGTCAGAAAACGACCTTCAGGAGTCTTAGGGGGTAGAATTCAGGTCCTTGGGGTTGCAGGCAAGCACCCCTAACCACTGAGCCACCTCACTGGTTCGGAAGTCCATATTTTACATGAGCTCTCGTCTGGCCGTGCTCTTGTATGAAGAGACTGGCACACTTCTCTTGCTTAGCTGCTTGTTTTTCTGACTCAGTGAAACATGGTCGTTGGACCCTTTCCGGGAAAGGCTGCTTGCTATTCCTAGGCGTAGGCAGCAGGGAGTCTTGGTCAGCTTGCCCCTGCCGTGATACATTGCAGAATGGCACTTTACTTCAGAGGCCAGGGAGGGAAGATCAAGTACGAAACTTCATGAATCATGGTTCTGTTTATGTTTTGGTTGCTGAGGCTAAATATTTATTGCTTTAAGTAAGAGGTTCTGCTTTAATTAGAGTCATAACTAACCACAAATGCATCGAAATACAGTATCGCAGCCGTAGAGAAGCATCTCTGGACAGAAAGCCAAATACAGCTCACACTTTTAATGTACCGGAGCCGTGGATCAAAGTACTAAAGCTTATCTAAGTTAACAAACGGCTTTCTATATCGAAAAGTGCGTAGTCATTTATAAGCTGTGGACTTAGCTGTTTTTCTACTGTAACTCATGAGGTCATGGTTACAAGGCAATGGCAGGCGTACGGGACAAAGGTGTGGTCTGTTTAAAGCACACAAGATGGAGAGATAACTCAGTAAAAATGCTTGCTTTGTAAGCAGGGAGACCCGAGTTATCCCTAGAACCATGCTTGTAATCCCAGTACTGGAGAGGCAGAGGCAAGCGGCTCTCTGGAGCCCAGCCTTGCTTTCTAACAACTGAGTTCTGGGTCAAGTGAGAGAGTACCTCTCAGAAAATAAGGGAGATAGTCCCTGAAGAAGGTGCCCAAGGTTGACTTCTAGCTAATCATCTCTTAAAGGCTTTAAGCTTGAGCCAATGGGGAGGCAGAGGGAGGTCAGCTGACCTGGGTCCTCAAATCTGATGAGCTGACTGCTGTGTGGTTAGAGCAAAGGCCAATCCGGGAGACTCTGAGGTCTTCCCCCATTCTCTCCCACCACTGCTGTGCTTGGCTAGCGGTTCCCCGGTGTGTGTGTTGGCCTGGGCTTGAGACCCTGATCTGAATGTGGGAATTAGACAGCCAGCCAGCTCTTCACGAAGTGGGAATGGTTGTGTGAGGTTATGAGTCACTGCAGGGCACCAAGGCCTTGACATGAGGAGCAGTGGTAGAGACTGATGCAGACCATAGAGCAGGGGTCAGACCTGATTCCACACGGTCAAGCCAGCTGACTGGTCACAGATCGCCTGTCTGTCAGTGTGGCCCTGTCCTGAAACCCACAGTAGAGAAGAAAAGATGTCTCAGAGAGTGGAGAGTTCAGGAGGCAGAGGAAAAGCCTGAGCAGTGACCGCACTTTCTGAGCCCCAGACGTTTAAATTAGGTAAGGAGGGTGAAGCCTCAGTTGAGACTTCTTTTCTTCCTGACCCTCTCAGAATCTTAGGCCAATAAAAAACACAACAGCTTGGTCTCTTGTGTTTCCTCCATGGCCCCAAAGTCTTAGCTTCCTGACAATTCCCAGGTCCCCAGAGCGATCAGGAAACAGTCCAGGTTTTATTAATCAGTGGATAGGAAAAAGTGAGAAATGAGTTGGTCATAGGCCAAGTCTACTGAGGGGTTAATTAATTAATTAATTAATTTTTTGAGATACTATTTTACTCTGTAGCCCAATCTGGCCTAGAATCTACCATATATCCCAGGCTGACATTGAACTAGAAGTGATCCTCCTGTCTCAGATTTCCAAATTCTGGGCTTATAGGCATGAGCTATTGTGCTTGGTAGATTCCCCCCCCCCCCTTATTTGGAAATAAATTATTTGAATGGGAGAAGGCAGCTTAGCTTCTCTGGGTCACAAAAAACAAACCAAACCAAAAAGGCTGACCTCTGCCCTCCACACCCACACTCATGCACATACATCGCCACATGTATACCTACATATGAACAATCACATGCAAAAAAGCACATAAGCTACATTTGGCTTTGAAGCGCATTGTGTTTGCTCCCCATCTAACCTGGGAATTAGCCCTTGTCCAAGTTACATTACTGAGAGCTTTATAAGATATTGATGTGCCCCCCCCCCCAGTCAGGCCAGCCAATCACTGCCTCCAGGAGACGGGTCTTACCATGGTGTGTTAAAAGAAGTGATTCTAACATGCATTTTGGATGTAGAACGCTATGCTATGCTATGCTATGCTATGCTATGCTATGCTATGCTATGCTATGCTATGCTATGCTGTGTAGTTTGATCTGGATTTACTAGCTATTTAAATTCACCCAGGGCTGGTAGCACATTCCTGCCATCCCAGCTATTCCGGTAGCTAAGACAAGGACATTTGACAATTTGAGAGTAGCTTAGGCTGCATAGTGAATTCAAGGCTAGCCCAGTCAACTTAGTGAGACCTTGTTTCAAAACTAAAAATTAAAAAAAAAAAAAAAAAAAGGGTCAGGGCTGTAGATGTAACTTAGCCTAGCACAGGAAAGGTCCCAAGTTCACACCTCGATACTGAAAAAAAAATTTACTTAACCTTTTTGAGCATTTTCATTAGAATGAAAACCAGAGATGGTGGTGTGTAGTGTAAAAGATTGTCATACAGGGCGTGATGAGGTGCTCAGTGGGTGGATGTGTTTGCAGTGGAGCCCAAACACCTAAGTTTGATCCTCACAACACACATGGTGAGAGAGGAGAACCAGTCCCCCAAAGTTGTCCTATGACCTCCACATGCAAATCTTGGTGCACACATGAGGGTGGGTACATGGGTGTATATGTGTGCGCGCACACACAAAGAAACGTACAAGGGATTGTTAGCTAAATTTGATGAAACTCTGTAGAAAAGCACTTAGCCACGTATTTAGGAACACTTAGTCTGGCGTTTGATGAGGGATCACTTAACAGATGATGCTACTGTTACTGTTACTATTATCTTTAGCTTTGAGTGAGGACTAAAATAGCTGCCTAGAGACAGCTATTCTATAGAGGCGGTTATTCTGGACTCTTTCCTTGCCAGCACAGACAAACCACAGGAAGCCAGTTGGATAAGCACACATGGCTGACAATAGCACCCTACCACTTGGAAGGCCTATGGAAGAAGATACTGGGGAGACATTTCTTCCTGACTCCTAGCAGGGCTGGTGAGACACTGGGGTTTGGAGCAGAGCAACACGTGTGTGTGTGTGTGTGTGTGTGTGTGTGTGTGTGTGTGTGTGTGTG
>JANHMN010000002.1:12276298-12296460 GCA_030674055.1 Rhabdomys pumilio | reverse complement strand
GTGTGTGTGTGTGTGTGTGTGTGTGTGTGTGTGTGTGTGTGTGTGTGTCAGGTGATCAATATTTACTTTGGCGATTTCTTGGCCACACTCCGGACTCAAGCTAAATTCCTTTGGCGTACGTCCAAGGACTGTGGGACAGGAATCATTTGGATAGCTGGAATAAATAATCATGACTAAAATTAGAGCTTTAGGTGAAGCTGGGTTAGGTGACAAGCTCCACCTACGTGGCCACATTGAGGGGCCTCTACGGGCCAACCTTTTCTCCATCAGTTGCTGAACTTGCCACTATGGTAACAGCTACATTTGCTGCTGGCACAGCTCTTTCTAACCTCTCCAGCTTCTGACCCTCCGCTGAGAGATGACAAGCACAATGCAACTGTTTCCGTTGAGAAGCCCCTAGGGGAGGTCAGTCATCTGCAAAGGGGCTGCCGGAGGTATCACCGTGAACAGGTGCCCCTTTGCCTATCGCAGAGCTGAACTGCACTCCTGCTTTCTGGTTAGAGACAATGATTTATTTACCTCTTGAATCCAAAGCCTTCGCCTTGCCTTAGCATCTGGCCTTAAAGGTTAAGCAGGGACCTTTGAATGTCAGGCATCATGGGCTGTAAATTTTGTAAAAGGGCCCCATATTTCCACCCACTCATACCAAAGTGTCCACGCAAATGCCCCTCCCAGGGCTGGAAAGACCCACAGATTCCACAGCACGCGTCTGCATGTGCACTCATCACCGTTTGGCCTTAAACTGCACGCTGGGTATTCTGAACCAACGTGGAAATTTGTTTTGTGCTCTGCCACAGTTCTAGATTTTCTGTTCCACGTGTGTGAATAATCGGAGTGGTCTTATGTGTTTTTTTGAAAGAAAAGGCTCCAGAGGAAAGTCCACACTTGAGAAATGCTGGATTAGATCAAAGAGCTTTTCAGTCTGCAGTGACGGGAGTCAGTCGGTTTCTTGAACCTAACAGGCTTACATGTAAATAGTCCATAGGGTGAGAGCTGCTTTGTGTTCAGCTCCTTATATCAACTCCTTATATCAATACTCCGGAGCTCCTTATGTGCTAGTCCCAGGAATTTGGAGGTTTTCCGGGATGGTGTGCTGAGCCAGGGACATCAAAGGTTCTTTTTGAGGCAGTGAGAATACAGAGGGAGGAAGTCTTCATCCTAGTTGCCCCGACTCCCCACCCATGATCGAATTTATTATTTATACCAGCCAAACTTGGGGAAGTCTCATGACCACAGTGTGTGTGAGCCGCATAAAGCACTTGTCTTGGAAGAATTTCTTACACGCGAACCTTGTGGAATCTTTGGCCTCTGGCTCAACTAGGGACGAGGGTGGGGTGTGTGTGTGTGTGTCTGTGTGTGTGTGGGAGTGCTGGGGCCCGTCATGGTTAATTCAATGCAACATGTGTATTCAGGATGTTTTCATAAAACATGACCTCATCTCTTCCAACCCACGGGCTGTCATTAAATTGGTGGTCACTCTTGACTTGGCTACAAAAATAATGCCTCTCACCACTAAAGTTCATAGATTGCACATGGGCTATTCTTGCCTCCCGCCAAGAGGCGAGCACTCAGAACCATGACTGATAACTGTCTCATCAGAACAACTCATTGACTCAAGGAAAAACAAAATAAAACAAAACAAATCCGCACAAGGTCAGCCAGGCACTGGGTGGATTAAAAAGCTGAGGAGACTCCCTCTTTCAAAGGATTGTTGCTTCTATTTATTATTGAGTACTAGCGATTGAATATTGATGGCCTCATGCACGCTAGGTAGGTGTGGCCAGTTTGTAGGGGTCTGCTCTCTCTCTCTCTTCATCCTAATCAGACATGATCAATTGGAGGACAAATTCACTACTCAACAAAGATTCCTTAAGCACATGGGATGTCTTGAAGTCTCATAGTGTGGGGACACACAAGAAGGAATAAAATAACACAGTTTAGAGTGGGGGATGTCATGAAAGGAATTGCCAAAATTAACAGAGGTCTCTGTTTATATATGTTAAGTCCAATAAAATCGAAGGATGTCCTGAGAGCTATTAACTATTTGTTAAGGATACATAGCTGGGTAGTAAAATAATTAAAGTTTTTCTTTCTTTTCCATTTTCTTTTTGTTTGTTTGTTTTGGTTTGGTTTGGTTTTTTGAGACAGGGTTTCTCTGTGTGGGCCTGGCCATCCTGAACTCACCCTGTAGACCAGGCTAGCCTCAATCTCAGAGATTTGCCAGCCTCTTCCTCCTAAGTGCCGGGATTAAAATCATGTACCACCACTGCCCGGTTTTTTAATTTTTTTTTTAAGAAGGACATTTCTTTGTTGAAATTATTGGATATTCCCAGCGAGAGACTCTTTACCCACAATCCATCTCTTAGCTGAAAAAGAGGCCTCAAGTTACTGATGTTCCTGAAACAACTGCTTCTTCTCATAGGGGGAAGTCCAGCTAAGCAGACCACCTGGGAAGGTGGGCATCGGGTCCCAGCGCTGGCTTACTGGCCTGGCAGAATTCCAGCCAATGTCACTAGCACCGCCTTGTTAAGGTAGGAGATCCTAATGACCTTTTTTTGTGGGGGTTAGAGCCAGAGCTGATGTGGACACAGGAGTGACTGGAGATCCCAGCAAACTCATTGCTCATTGGTTACCTGTGTTAGGCAGGAATTCTGCATCCTCCTGAGCTCTCATGACAGCAGTGTGGATTTGCCTGTAAAGCAATTCTGTCTGGTAAGGTAGGCTGCAGAGGGCCTGAGCCTTTCCCTGGGGGTGATCCTTGAGTAAATGAAGGACCTTGCTGGTCTCTAACCCTCAGCTTTGGTTCTTAGCAGTGTGTGCTAAAGAGAGAAGCAGCCTAAGATGGCAGCCAGAGTGAAGTCCCATGAACTCTACTTACTCATCCCTGGGATTAAGACAGATGTCCCAGGTGGCTTTGAGAAGCCTGTGCATCAAATAGTGATCAGATGGACCCAAGAAAGAAGTACAGACACTGGAGTGCCCTGGAGGCTAGGAAGGAGACGGATGTCCCCAGTGGACTAAGAGGGAAAGAATTAATTGTTAGGTAAGGATGTTGTCCAGTCTTGGGCAGCACAGCCTCCAGTCATAGTCTCTGGGAGTGTCTTTCATCAGGAGCATTATATGTGACACTTCTCCAACGTATTAAACCTAATAGATAAGGCAGTTTCTTGGCAGGGAATTTGGCTACAATGGGTCTCTGGGAACATTGCCACGAAAACTAAGGAACCCTGACTTATAGCTGGGACCCCTCACTAAATCATTTAAAAATTATTTGTTTATGTGCTTAGTATATGTGAGCATGTGTAGGGGTGTGTGTGTGTGTGTGTGTGTGTGTATGAGAGAGAGAGAGAGAGAGAGAGGGAGAGAGAGAGAGAGAGAGAGAGAGAGAGAGAGAGAGAGCCTATACATACATGTGTGTAGAGAGGCCATTGGTGTCATTCTTTGAAACCACCCACTTTGTGTTTTTCCCTATGACTTTATTTAATTTCTAAGGTTTGTATGTTCAAGAGTGCTTTGTCTATACATGGTTTATGCTTACCGTGAACTTGCAGCCCTTGTGGAGGTCAGAAGATGACATCAAATCTCCTGGAACTTGGAGTCACCTGAGCCATTACATGGCCGCTGGGAACTAAACATAGGTCCTCTGTAAGAGCAGTGAGTGTTCTTCATCCTGAGACATTTCTCCAGGTCACCTTTCTCTTTGAGACAGGGTCTCATTACGATCCATGGGATCAATAATTTGGTTAGGTACCTGGCCAGCAAACCCTAGGGACACTCCTGTCTTTGTCCACCTATCACTGAGATTGTAAGCACATGCTTCCGTACCCAGCTTTTTACATAGGTTCTGGGGTTCGAACTCAGATCTTCATGCTGGTATAAGGCAAGCACTTTACCAACTGGTTCTGCCCTGTATTCACATGAGTAGTTATTACCCCCTCTAGCTCCCATTCCCTCAAGGGTTGTGGGTTATCTCTGAGCTATCAGGAGGGGGCAGCGTGCAGTCCGTGGGAGCCGGCAGGTGTGATAACAACCACACAGCTTGGGATCCGTGATGTCAGGCTGGCTGGAAGAGGGCCAGGAGGGCTGCTTTCATAGATCTGACTGGAGTGTATCCAGATTTCTTATCAAGGGGGCAAGCACTGGGCCACACAGGCACAAGTAACTCCACAGAGTCTTCAAAGCTTGGGGTTTCACTGCCTAAACATAAGCAGAGGCTTTTCATCTGAGAACTGGGTTTGTGTCCAACAGTTACTGTATCACAATAGGCTATTGTGATCATCAGATGACAGTGATGGGGGCCATAGTTTGGTGACTAAAGAGAATTCTTGGTCTGGTACTTTATCAGAAGAAAACTACTGGAGCAGGTCAGCGCCTCTTAGGATATTTTTGGTGTGAAGTTAGTCTGAGTGGCAGCTGGTTTCTTCCTCCTATTCTTCGTTTCATGTTAGTCCATGCAAGTGAGCACATGAATGGCTGGGGCTTCTTACTGCCTTTCCCTGTGACCCCCACAGGTCAGCACTGAGGTGAACATGATTTTGATTCATGTCCTAGAATGGAAGGTTCATATTCCATTGTGTGGGTGCCCGGGCTTATTGCTGGTTTTAGTACTTTGTCCTTTGAGGACAGAGATCTCTACAGCGGAGGTAACTTCTTCATGGCCAGAGTTTCTTCAACTTCTATTGAAATGACCCCAAGAAATTATAGCATCTCAAAGCAGTCGGGTTAGTATATATGTACTATCATGAATACCAAAAAAAAAATGTTATAAACAGCGTGCAGGGGTGTATGTGGGGGTGTGGGGGGTGGAGACACCACAAGATGGCTTAGCCTACAAAGGTAGCCTGGGTTCCATCCCTGGGTCCCACATGGTGGAAGGAGAGAATTGATTCTTCTGACCCGATGTGAACACTGTAGTACTTCTGTGTCCACACACATACACACAACAGACAAACAAATATAATAAAAATTAAATGTAAGAAGGGTGTGCTGGAGAGTGTTTAGCATGAATCTCGATGGCTATCTTTTAGAGATACTTAGCATTGATATTCGGATGTGTGCCTGAGTGATACAATAGTGTGTTTTAGAAAGATCTTGCACATGACTACCCACCCTCCGCAAAGCCTATAGAGACAATTATCAAAAAGAGATCATTTATACTTGTTGCTGGCTCCAACTATGGATGAAATGTTGTTCTGGAGACTACGGAGCAGTAGTGACGAGCAAATCAGCTTGGGTGTTCTTGATGTTGGGAAGTTACCTTCAGAAGAACGGCTTTGGGGGCAAAGTAGAAAAGGCGCCATAGTTTTACCCTGCAATTCTAGTTCAGGGTTTCTTGAACGTAGCATTGTGTATATTTCTGAGCCAGATAATTCTTCTCTGTGATGGGTGGGGTCTGTTCTGTGCATTTTTGTGATATTAGGCCCAATGCCAGGCCTCTTCCCTGTAACAGTGAGTGACAACCAACGTATCTCCAGGCAGTACTGTGTCCCCTGAAAGGACAAAAAGAACCTTAGGGAAATTTCTCTTAGTCTTATGAAAGAAGGTGAAGGGTTTGTTCTGTGCCGGAGACTAGCATTGCCATCCCATTTCTCATTGGAGGATCATACCTGGCTCTGTGCCGAGGATGAACATCTCTTTCCCTGTTGTTGATGGAGGACTGACCACATGTGGTACTTGGGATGGATATCCCTGTCCCTGTTCTGGATGGAGTATCACATCCGGCAAGAACAGAGGCAAGGCAGAGCTGGCTGGACTGATAATCTCATTGGAAAACCAGCAAGAGTTGCAGAGGAGCCCTGGTCTACCCTGGGGGGGGGGGGCTCTGCGGATACTAATAAGACAGTGGTCATATGGAAGGGGTAAAGGTCGGTAGACCCTGTCTTGTCTGCAGGCATAGGATTGGGTCCAGATGCAGAAGCTGTAAAGATACCTTGTCCACAGCACATCCTGTGGTCTATATGATACACCCTGAGTGGTACCCAGCCATGCATCCCCTTTCAAGGTCATCTACTCCCTCCTGGCCATGATGAGGGTTGAGGGAGATGGACCAGTATCTCTTTCCTGCCTGCTGGGCCGATGTTCATGAGATCTATTCCTGTGGGGCACCTCTGAAGTAGATGTTTTTGGGGGCCAGGCTTGTCCGTAAGAGAGACACAAGGGTGGGGAGCTACTGAGATGGGCTGCCAGTCAAACATGAACACAGGCTAGTCCCTGAAGCCTCTGCAGTGTGACTAAGACCAGGAAGGGGTGGGGACCTTACTTTTTTCAGGGATAATGAGAGGGACTAAACAATACAGAAAGAAAATTACAATTAAATGCTAAAAAAGAGCCTGTTTCTGTATCCTAGGGACAGTTCTATTCCTCCACTGGAGGTGGTTTTGTTCTCGACTCTTCTATTCTCGGCATCTTTCCGTACTTATCTCCCAGGGAGAGAGAAGATGAGAGTCACTCCGTTATCCGGGTCCAACAATCCCCAACCTTTCCCTGATATCCATCTGTCTTAGTTAGGGTTTTACTGCTGTGAAGAGACACCATGACCAAGGTAACTCTTATAGGGACAACATTTAATTGGGGCTGGCTTACAGGTTCAGAAGTTCAGTCCATTATCATCAAGGCAGGAACATGGCAGCATCCAGGTAGGCATGGCACAGAAGGAGCTGAGAATTCCACCTCTTTTTATGAAGGCTGATAGTGGAAGACTGGCTCCCACATGGTGAGGAGGGCCTCATTGCCCACTCCCACAGTGACACACTTTCTCCGACAAGGCCCTACCTACCCCAGCAAAGGTTACCCTCTTAATAGTGCCACTCCCTGGGCCAAGCATATTTAAACCACCACACCCCTTTCTCTCTACCGATCCTTGGGTCAGATTTCCCCCTAGTCCAACTGTACTCAGCTTCTATGGAAATCCTCCCTTCTGTCCTCTCCCTGATGCTCACCCAACCTTGGAGCCCAGGGCTGTACTACTAGAAGGAAGCCCCCATGTGACCCTTTACTCTTTGCTCACATGGCTTGGGGTCCAGCAGGCAGAGCCTTCTGCACCCCTCCTCACCACCACCTAGCCAACGCCCTTTGATATCTTGTTTGGATAAGAGCACCAACCAGTTGGATGGGTCCCCGAACCCTGGGAGGATCCAAAACAGGAGAACAATTGCTTGAATTTAGAACTGCAAAGCAGCCTGGACAGCAGAGCAAGATATTATTATTATTATTATTATTATTATTATTATTATTATTATTATTATTATTTTAGATAAAAGGTTTCAGAAACACACAATCTCCTATGAACAAATTTCAGAGAAACACGAAAAAGACAATAGTTTTGTAAGGACGGAAGAATGTGGAAGATTGACCCCTGCTTGCTTTGGGAGGTCACCTTGCCTGCTCCCAGGCTAGCCTTTTGTGTCACCATACAGAGAGGCCTCAGTCTCAGCTGTCTCCCTTCATGGGTGGGTCCTGCTTTCCTTTCCACTATCAGAGGGCCTGTGAAGTGGTGTTTGTGGGACAGAAGCCCAATTATACATCATGCCCATGAAAGATAGTGCCAGAGCCCGTAAGATATTTATGTGAGGGGGCTAGGGCTGTAGCTCAGTTGGTAGAGTGCTTGCCTAGCACACACAAAGTCCAGGGTTCGATCCCCGGCACTGCCCATACAGGGTTTGGTGGTGCAGTAATCTCAACACTCCAGAGCCTAGCCTTGGATATATGACAGTCGTGTCTCAAAACAAGAAAAAGAAACTACTTGGGGCTAGGGAGGTTTTGTATAAGTGGATAGGAACACTTATACAAGCACAGGACCTGAGTTTGAATCCCCAGAACTCACATCGGAATAGCCCAATGCCTGCCTGTGACCCCAATACTCTGGGGGATGGAGATGGTAAGGGTCATTGAGACTGGTTGTTTCCGGCCTCCCAGAGTGACTGAGCAGGACATCTGACATTCTCTTCTGCATTCTGGTGTGCATGCTTAAAATGTACACGTGTACGTACATGTACATATAACACACATACACACACACGCGTGCAAAACAAGAAGAAAGAAAAAGTACTTTAAAGTGGGATGAAATGGTTTCTTTATATATTTGTCCTCATATCAGTAGTTGTAAAATGTAATTTCTTTTAGACTTCTTTAAATTATGCATATGGGGGTATGTGCATGTGAGTACAGCCACCCACAGAGGTTGAAGTTACAGGAAATTGTGAGCTGTCTAATGTGGGTCCTGGGAATCAAATGTAGGGCCTCTGCAAGAGCCAAGCTGTCTCTCCAACCCCTCCTTTTTTTTTAAATAGAGGAAGAAACCCCATGAAAGCAAGGATAACCCCATCCGTGAAGCCCAGCATCACGGTGAATACATTGGAAGAGCAGGGTTGGTCTTATAGGTTTGGGGTTTGGCTTTTTGTTGTTGTTGTTTGTTCTATTTCTTTAAGGCTTTGAAGACTTCCGGGACCTGTTTCTTAGGTTAAGACTGAGGCCTGACAGGTGAGCAGCTCTGTATGACAGATCTGCCCTCCAGGTTCACGTGCAGGAAAGGCCAGGTCTGTGTGTTGCATGGAGCATTTCCTGGTCACAGGGCTAACCTCGGGGGCTGGGCTCCTGCCTTTCTCTGATGAATGACTTTCTGACAGCCCAGGCATGCCCATGCTGGACTTGGCTACCTTGAGTAATGAGAGTCACCAAACCTGTTGAAGAAGTTTTCTTTGTGTGGGACAGTTCTTCTTGAGTTCTGTGAAGACTAGAAACCTCTGAAGGGCATGCCACACTGACACACTGGGATTCCCTGGAGTGTTTAGATCTGGATTAGTGCTGTGGGAGAATGCCAAACCTCATGATGCAGAGGAGGAAAAAGACAGAAAAAGGAAAGTATGTAATTCATTCTGAAAGTTAATACCGTCTGTTTCCCAGACTTGCTGATTTGACCTGTCTGTGACGCTGATGTCTCCGAAGATGGCAAAAGAAAGCCTCCAGTCTACATCAAGTGTGTTTGTGTGTGTGTGTGTGTGTCTGTATGTGTGTGTATCTGTGTGTGTGTTTCTCTGTATGTGTGTGTATCTGTGTGTGTGTGTGTGTCTGTGTGTATGCACATATGTGTGTGGAGGCCAAGGACAACCTCAGATATTGTTCTTCAGGCACTGGCCTAAAACTCATCAATTAGACAGGCTGACTGGCCAGTGAGACTCAAGGATCCTCCTATCACCACCTTCCCAGTGCTGGGAGGCTGGCTGGGATATTTGTAATATGGGTTCTGGAAACCACACATAGGTCTTCAGACCTGTAAGGGAAGTGCTTTAATTACTGAGCTATCTCCCCAAATTCATTTCAAAATCAATCTCTCTCTCTCTCTCTCTCTCTCTCTCTCTCTCTCTCTCTCTCTCTCTCGTGTGTGTGTGTGTGTGTGTGTGTGTGTGTGTGTGTGTGTGTGTGTGAAGAGATGACTTATTGATCAAGCGCATTTGTTGAGCAATCAAGAAGACTGGGCTTTAGATCCCAACACCTACATAGCAAACTGGACAGCCTATGCATCCCTATAACCTCAGCTCAAGAAGGGCAGGGTGAAACAGCATAAGGAAAATCGATGGACCTTGCTGGCTTCGATCTAGCAGAGAAGATGCAAGCCCCAGGTTCAGGGAGAGACACTGCCTCAAAGAAATAACCAGAGAGTGGTAGAGGACACCCAATGCCTCCTTCTAGTTTCTGCATATACATCTCCACATCTGGAAGTGTGTAGACATCTCCACATAGGTGTGCACACCCCCACACATGTACTTACAGCACACAAATAAAAAATATCTGTTGTGGAGCCTGTTTTTCTTTCTTATTGGTTTGATACTGATCTCCCTTAGGGGTGCAACTGTGTGGTGTGTGTGTGTGTGTGTGTGTGTGTGTGTGTGTGTGTGTGAGAGAGAGAGAGAGAGAGAGAGAGAGAGAGAGAGAGAAAGAGAGAGAGAGAGAGGCTGAACTTGAACAGCCTTAAACCATCTCAACCTTTTCAGACCACACTGTAGACCTCTGTGTTTCCTGGTTTGTGGCAGGGACCTTGGACTCTGGACAGGTTTCCAGACTGTTCCGCACCTGGTTGTGTGCTGATTCTGTATGCCTTGACTGCACACCACTGTGGGATGCCAGTTCCCGGAATGCCTATCTCAAGAGATAAGCTACCAGTTTTGTGAGCTGTGAAAGCTACAGGCAAATAGAAACACTTTGTCCCATAGTCAATGAGAAATTCTGCCTCAGGCTCGCAGGCAGAACCCTGGAGAGAGGAAGGAGGTGGGCCAATCAGAGATGCCACACATGTGGTGGGTCCTTTCTGCAGCCTTGTGGAGGGCAGAGAGCTGTTCTCTAGAACCCAGGTTGGATCTGTTGGGAAGACCTGGCCCTAAGGGCTTTCCCACCCACAATCCTGAAGTCTGATGCTGTCCTGGTCTCTGGGTACCAGGACCTCCCAACCCATGACAGAATCCATCTTGGCCCAGCCCCCTGGCTCTGGCAAAGTCCCACCGGATGTCAGTTTCTTTGGCCCTTCTGCTCTTTCTGATGACCCGCCCCTATCTCGTGATATGAGCCCAGTAGGCTTGTGGGAGGTATGCAGTGTGGTAAAGTTCCACATGACTTTAAAACAACATCACAGATCACAAGCCTGCAATCTTAGCCCTCATAAAGTAGAGGCAAGAGAGTAAGGAATTCAAGGCAAGTCTGGGTACGAGAAACTGTCTCAACAAATAAAATAGAAATGAATAAAATCATATTAACAAACCCACCAAAAACATGACTAGTGGATGGAGCTGGGGAGATGGCTCTGTGGGGAAAGTTCTTGCTTTGTGGGCATGAAGGCCTGAGTTTGAATCTGTAGTATCTGCTTACAAGATGGACACCACGCTTGCCTGTAACCCCAGTACTGGAGGGAAAGTGATCTTGGAACTTTACTGTTCAGACAAGCTGAAATAGTGAGAGACCCTGTCTCAAAAAAGAAGGGGAGGACATCTGATGGTGACCTCTGGCCTCCACACAGACACATCTGGGCAAGCACTCACACGCATATCCTGCACATACACAAGTAAGAATTCCAATTTAAAAAAATATTAATATTTTAATATTAAAATTAATAGTCTCAGGTGACAGACTAGCTATGTGGGTTTACTTTTTCTTTTTGTATTTCTGTATGTCCTAAGTTGCTGTTGTTTTTATAACAACTAAAATAGTCACTGTTTTGTGATGGGGAGAAAAGAGTCGAAGGCAAGTGACAGACGTGAAGCGTTTCACACATCATAACTAAAATCTCACGTTCTTCACCTAAACACTACATTTTCATGAGAGAGACTCGGCTGGTGGAAAATGAACTGAGTGTTTTCTTGCAGACACCCGGCGCCCTGCCGAATGCTATTCCTGATAACACAATGGCTAGCTCTTAGTTTTGGGGTTCAAAGGTGTGGCGCTGTCAGTAATTATCAGACAAACAACCAGCAAGCGCCAGGCTTCCTCTTTTACGAATCTTCCCCGAGTGTTTTGCACACACGTAACACATCCACCCTGTGAGGCAGTTATTGTTATTAAACCACATGGTTTACAGGATAGGAAACTGAGGCAGTAGATGTCACGTAAGTGGTAAAATTGGATTTGAGCCTATACAACATCTGGCCACATCTGCCTCTTAGAGCAGAGATCTCAGGAAGAACTCCTAAGAGAGATAGACAGTGTGGGCTGTAGGAGAGGCAGTCTGATTTTGCCCTGGTCTGGTGCAGGTAGGTTCCAGTCATAGGAGGAGTGGGTAAAGGGTTGGAAGAGTTGAGGTAAACTGTGTCTTGTTTTTTCTTCAGCTTGCTTGACATCTTCCCCACTGTGATAGCTCTGGCAGGAGCTAGCTTGCCCCCAAATCGGAAGTTTGATGGCCTGGATGCCTCTGAGGTGCTCTTTGGCAAGTCACAGACGGGGCACAGGGTAAGTGGGGGTTGTGTCTGGCCTGTGTCTCACATCTCATGCCTGCTATCTTGATACAAATGACCACCCTCAGAAGGTGCATGCCAATGCTGGTGAAGACCCTGGGCAAAAATCCCAGTGGTGAATTTCAGAGATGAATTTCAACCAACAATTCGGTCTGTCAGTCCAGATTTATACTTGTATTTAGCATTTCGGTTTATTGTAGAGGTGTGTGGTTATTATCTCTAAGGCTCAGTTTTATTCTCCTGTCTGCATTCAATTTTCTGACATCATTTGGACACTCAGCATATTTTTGTTGGGTAAGATTCCTGTCCAGTTCTAGGTTCTTCTAGAATGGAAACTCTCTGGGGTGCAAGGATCCCATCTGCTGGGTTCAGGTTTCAGTTTTCATGTATCCAGCAGCATCTGTACCTAGCCAGCATCCCGTGCATGCAAAGTGAATGAACAAATGAATGGATGGATGGATGAATGAATGAATGAATGAATGTCAGCAAGGTCTCTGTACTCCAAACATCTTCCCAGCTCTGAGAGGGCTCAGCACACACTTTGCATCCTGTTATTTTGCTCTTGTCTACTTGTTTACTATTGAAAGAAACTCTTGCTACAGGCTGACCTTGAACTCTCGATAGCCTCAGCCGTTAGAGGGTTAAGATTGCAGGTATGCATCACCGTAGTTGTCCTCCTGTTCCTGAATCAGCAGCCCCCGGCAATGACTTTGGGCTTTGGGCTTCTGTGTTTTCCTTGCTGTCCCCTCCTCACAGTGCTCAGAGGCACCAAATTAGCAGCCAGGAAATGTCAGTCCCTGTGGGCTTTCCCTGTCACGTCCCTGTGTTTTCCTAAAAGGAAGAGGAAGTCAGAGAAAGAAGGAGGCTGGAGGAGATCAGAGACTCCCTCTACCCTGCCCCAGTAAAGCCCAGTGAGCACCCAACTCCCCAGTTAGAAACCTATGCTTCAGAGGGTCTATTTACATCTTTGAGGGGTCACACGGGAGAGATGTGACCGTGGGTACTGTCAATGGTAATTACTGAAGCCTCCCCAGGTCAGCCAGAACCTGGGCCTTAAGTGGATCACAACATATCTGCACACATGATGAAGTTCTTAGGGCTTGTCAGATTAGACCCAAACAGTCCTCTGAAGAATTCTTGGGTCACTCCAGAATGCCTGTCTCTGTAGAGTGGTATATTATCTGGAGCTGGTCATTCTAAACAGCACGAAACAGGAAAACAGTTTCCGCTTTCAGCTGGAAGTCAGTAGCATACGATGCTGGCAGTAGTAGCCAAGTCTTCTCTGGAGAGGAGCTCCTGAATGTTTATTGCCATGGCTACTGATGGAGTAGTTGGGGTCACCAGGAAGTGATCCTGACGTTGTCAGACCTCCTGTGGATGCCAGCTCCTTCATGGGCTTACTTCCGTTCCCGGACAGAGCCTTGTCTTCCTTTAGCATCTGATTTGTGCAGAGCCACTGGGTTAGGTCCAGGAATTAGGTGGGAGAAACAGACACAAGTCCTGACACCTTCGGGAAACCTACACTGTGACCTACATGGTGACCTAGCTCAAGTGGGAGCTTGTTTATTTCCTTATCACACCCTATGACCTAGCAAGAGGCAGCCAGCTCACTGCCGGCAGAGAGCTTCTGATGGTATCTTCAAAGGTACCATGTGGGTTCGGTGCCCAGCCTCACACCGGCTTCTTCCAGTGTGCATTCGATGCTCCAGATAAGACCACTTTGGAATTTAAGAATAGGGTTGGTTGATGGCCATGGATTTGAGTTTGGTCCTTTCTGGTCAGCCTGAACTGTTGAAATGAAGAGACTGAATTATCTTGGATTTATCATGGTTTTAGAGGAAGCCAGGAGATCAAACCAAACGATTTTTATAAATACCCACACATCCATCCATCTCTCGGTACAGTACATATGTATCTCTTTAAAATGTTTATTTTTTTTATGTGCATTGTGTATGCCTGAGCGTCTGTGTGTATACTATATGTACACAGTGCTCACAGTCATCAGAAGGCATACAACCCTCTGCAAGTGGAATTACAGACAGTTGAGAGCCTCAGTATGGGTGCTGGGAACCAAACCCGGGTCCTCTGTAAGAGCAGGCATTGATTATTCTTGACCACGGAGCCATTTTTCCCACCCATGTACGTCTTCTTGATCAGTGCAGTTTGTATCCACCCACAGATGTATCCTCCATTTAAAAGGATTCTAATACAGCTTGGTTTAAAACCATTCCAGTTTCTAGAAGCCTAACAAGCTTCCTGGATGGTTGGCTCAAAACGCTATGTAGATGCCTCTCAATAGCTGGCTTGTCTATATTGCAAGGATAGCCCAGAGATGAAGAGAGAAACAGCTTAGAACCACGTATCTTCATCCATCTCCCAGGGCCATGGAATGATAAGACTTTGGGGAAAAACACTGGCTACTAGTTTTCATATCCATGACCTCATGGCCTATTTCATTCCTTCTAGGAAGGTTCTGTCTGCGATGTTCCAAGCCTGCAGCAGCTGCATGCTTGGCATATTTTAACTCTTTGCATCCAACACCGATGGGCGTATGAATAGGGAAGTGAGAGGGACCTCGAAGAGAGGGCTGAGAGCCTGAGAGGGGAGGGGTACACATTCCAGGACCTACTGACCCACTTTCTATTCTCCTGACTCCAAGATGGAAGCTGGAGGTGGTGACGTCACGGGTGGTAGAGTCATGTCCTTCGTGACCAGGTTCAAATATTGTCAACGAAGGGACAGTTACCTCAGGATGTCTGCAATGGCATAGTCCATTCCAATATGGGGCAGTTGCGGGCTATAAACAGTTTGGCCCTCCAGAGGCCAATGCATCAAGGAAACACGAATAGCCATCACTTCTCTTAGGGAGGCCCCTAGTGGTGAAAAATGTCACCAAGCATGACGTGTGAATGATTGACACCCCTCTCCTACCCCTGCTTTGAAGGTGAACAGGCTTCGGCCTGATGGGGTGGAGGAGAAACACCTCTGAGGGCAATACCGTACAGGGTGACGCTCCCGTACTTAACAAAACAACAAAAATGTAGCAAGGCAGACTAGCACATAGGAGAGAGGGGGAGCCAAGAATTCTATACAAGTTTGTAGAAGGTAAAGTCTGCTGGCTTTGCACCGTGGAGCAGACATCTGGAGAGGAAATGTCTTCAGCCACGATTGCGTGTAAGCTTACCAGTATTCTTCCTATGCTGATGTAAACAAGAAAGCTGTCATCAGTCTGCTCAGAGTGGGGTGACTTGTATGAGTGTCTGGAAACCCATCTCCAACTCGAAGCGTAGAAACCCAGTTTTCCTTCCTTCCTAGGTTTTGGAAATTTCTGCTAATGCCACTTACCCTTTGAATGTGGCAGGCTCTCCCTAGGGAGTTTCTGTTGATGAGCTCCCAGAGGATACCCATGGTCTGAAGAGATCAACCTTGACTGTGTTTTCTGTGTGTGAGGGGGTCCGAACATATCACAGATGAGGGATACAGAATGGTCCACGTCCTCCCCCTCCCCCTACCTTTGCCTTTATCAAGAAAAAAAAAAAGGGAGTGTCAGGCATGGCTTTCTGGGGTGGAGGAAGTGAGGTTTGCAGTAATGACTTGCTTTCTTGCTTGGAGGAAGTCTGCTGGGGGTATTTGGAGGGCTGATAGGGGGCAGGGAAGCAGCAGGTGCTGGGGAGTCCTTCCCAGGGCGGCATCCTCTCAGGGTACTGAAACTGGGGGATGGGGGTGGGTGGGCAGCTGTTTCCCTCTCCAACAGATGTTTCTCATTATTTTTTTCCCCAAGCCCCACGGAAACTTTGAATCACGTAAGTGCCTTCCTAGCCATAGCCATATATACGGGCATGATTCATACCAGGGTAGTCTCATGCCTCCAGCCCAAACCCACCAACCTACCAAGGATGCTGGCTTTCTATTTCCTACCAGCTCTTTCCCTTGGGACCTCTGAATTAGGTATTTCTACTCTTTAGGGTAATTCTTCCATGTCTGACTGAATCAGGAAAGATGTCCTCAGCAGTGCACTAGGACTGAGTCATAGGTGTCTGCATTCAGGCTGGGCTTGGGCTGGAGCTGTAGCGCAGGGGTAGAGTGTTTGCCTAGCATGTGTGTGTAGGCCTGAGTTCCATTCCCTGTACTGCAGTAAAAGGTTCAGAGGTGAAGCTATGCTTGGTGCTGGAGAAATGTGCAGCCATTCTTGGAGAGAGAGAGAGAGAGAGAGAGAGAGAGAGAGAGAGAGACTACTGGAGGGGTAAGAAGTCAGTTTTTATGGAGACCTTCAGGTGGCTTTATTGCAAGCCCCAGCATATATGGAAGCCATCTTGGTTGACAGGTTGCTTTCTGCACCTGAGGGGCAGGTGCAGGTAGGACTCCTGGGTGCATGACCTGGGTAGCCACAAGACACTCAGCTGAGAGAAGGGCCCGAGTATTGATTGAAACACTGCAGTGGCTGTGTTAGAAATTTTTGTTTGTGGAACTAAAAAGCACCAGCCGCTAATACTCAACCCCCTGCAGGTTCCAGAACCAATGGGCCCATGATCTGACTGACTTACACAGCCCCACAGAGTTGTAGCTTACCCTTCTTCAGGACTATTTCACAGTGGCTCCCAGGAGTAGGCCAGCATCAGCTACAGGCCTGTGCTTGTCAGAGGTTACTTAGGAGTATGGGGAAGGGATGTTAGGGATGAGGTAGACCACGACACCTAGCATGATTTTATTTCATGTGTGTACAGGTATGTATGTCGTACATGTATCGGGGAGGTGTATGTATATAGGTACGTAAGTAGCACATGTCCCACGTCTGTATGTGGAGGTCACTGTCAACTCGGTTCTAACCTCCCACTTTGCTGAGGTGGGGTCTCCCGTGCTGTTTCTGTTGCTGCGTTGTGCATGCAGTTGGCCCTAACTGAGCTTCTAATGGATTCTCGCTCTGCCTCCTATCTTGCAGTAGGAATTCTGAACTTACAGCCACACACCAACTAAGGTTTTTTTATGTGGGTTCCTGGAATCAAGCTCAGGTTGCCAGGCTTGTGCATCAAACATGTTTTCCCTCAGCGCCATCTTGCTGGCCTAGCGTGGTTTTCTGATACACAGGCCATGCTCTCTGCTCTCTTCCTCAGGTGCTGTTCCACCCCAACAGTGGGGCTGCTGGAAAGTATGGCGCCCTGCAGACTATCCGCCTGGACCATTACAAGGCCTTCTACATTACTGGTAAGTGGAGCCCCTCCTCCTAACTCCCATGTGCATACCTCGGGGGTTCCCGAGTGGGTGTGGCTGTCTTCTTTGAGGGGTTCACATCCTTCACCTGTGACTTTGCCACCCAACCTTAAGCTCTGGAGGGCCAGCAAAGGCATTCTGGACCCACCAAAACAAAAATGAGGCCTTCCTGCAGCAGGCTCGTGGCCCACAACTCTTCTTCTTTACCCTTTCCACAGAGAAAACATTTTGCTCCAAGTTAGGTTTTAGATGCCAGTTTGGCTGATGATGAAACAGAAGCGCAGAGACATTTAATAGTGTCATTTGCTTGGCAATAAAATGTTTCAGAAGGCAGATCTTAAAGGTCTACATAGCAGACCCACAGAAGTCTCTTCCCGCCCCCCTTTGTGGTTCACTCAGTGACTGAGACTTAAAAACTAAGAATGTATTTAAAAAATGACATACTGGGGCTGGTGAGGTGGCCTGGTGGCCATTCTTGTTTGCTTTCTGTCGCTGTGATGAAAAACCATGACCAAAAGCAACTCGGGGAGAAAAGGATAAGTTGGTTTATACATCCCAGGTTATGGACCATCGCTGAGGGGAGTCAGACCAGGGTAAGAACTGAGGCAGAGGACGTGGCTTACTGGCTTACTCTCTGTGCCTTGCTCAGTTTGCTTTCTTGTGTCACCCAGGACCACCTCCCCAGGAGTGGTATCACCTGTGATGGGTGGCCCCTCATATCAATCATTAATCAAGAAAATGCCCTCACAGACTTGCCAAGAGGCAGATCCTATGGAGACTTTTTTTTCCCAATTGATGTTACTTACCTCTTTCCAAATGACTCTAGTTTGTTTCAAACCGATAAAACTATTGTAGTGGGTAAAAGTATTTACCACCAGGGTAAACACACACACACACACACACACACACACACACACACACACAAATACGTACATGCTTGCACACTAATAAAATTTAAGTTAAACTCTTCATTATCTTGAAATGCTTGTCCGGTTATTTTGCACTTAGTTGGAACACTAACATTTTGAAGTTAATCAATGAAAAACAAAACAATATAGGACTGGCTAGGACTCAGTGGAGATTTCAGCTGGCTTGTTATTTCATGTTGGAGATTTTCAAAGAGTTATATAATTAAGACAGACAGACAGACAGACAGACAGACACACACACACACACACACACACACACACACACACACACACATGAATGAACAATTGATTTCCTGAGCGTGAGATGTGATTGCAATACTAGAACAAGCCCTCTGAGTTCACAGCTCCTGAGACCTTAGAAATGCCTCAAGAATCTTTGGTTCCTAAACCTCAAACAAAGCACTCAGCTCTTTGCTGTGGTCTCCGAGGGAAAGCTCGGGGATCAGAGTCCTTACATTACATTATCTAAGAGGCATGGGCCCTCCAGGCTGAAGTGATTTCATGCAGGGAGAACACCCTGCCAGAGAGCCCTTGGCACCACAATACTGGAATCGTAAACCTTACCATGAAGTAATAGTGCTGTGTAAAGTGATTGCAGTCAGGCAGAAACTAAAATCCCAAACCCGAAGGAGACCAGGGTAGGGAGCGGAGCACCGGGCTCCCACTACATTTGAGGAAAATTGCCTAACAGGGTAAGATGCCACCGTGTTCTGTGTCCTCCCTACATGGTTTAAAAAATGGCTTCCGAATTATTAGAACTGCATTTGGGAAAGGCAGATGAATAAGCATCTACTCCATTAGGACAGAGAACAATGTGTTCTTCTATGATGAGGAGATGATGTTTTGGTCATGAACTGGAGTGGCCTTGACAGATAACCAGTCTTTTAGTCTGTGGCCTAGAACTGGGGAACCTCACTGCTTTTCTTCCCTCCCCGCTTTCAAAAATCATCTCTCTCTTTTTTTCTTTTTCTTTTTTTTTAGTGTGTGTGTGTGTGTGTGTGTGTGTGTGTGTGTGTGTGTGATCGTGTGCTGCATGTGCACAAGCACACACTTATAAAGGCCAAAGGCTTTCCTCTCAGGCATCTTCCGTGATCATTCTCTCTCCTACACATGGAGGCAGGATTTCTCATTTGAACCCAGACCTCACTGACTTTGCTAGCCTGGCCAGCTTGCTCTGGAGATGCCCTGTGTCTGACTCCTGAGTGTTGGGCTTACTGATGGCCTTCCACACTCTCCTGGTTTGAATAGGAAAGGCCTCTGTACACTCATGTGTTTGAATGCTTTGCTCATGGGGAGTGCCACTCTTAGGAGGTGTGGCCTTGTTGGAGGAAGTGTGTCACTTAGGGAGTGGACTTTGTGGTCTCCTATGCTCAAGCTCTGCCCGGTGTGGAACATAATCTCCCTTCTGCTGCCTGCAGATCAGTTCCTTCTCTAGCACCATGTCTGCCTGGACACAGCCATGCTTCCTGCCATGATGATAATGGACTAAGCCTCTACAGTTGTGAGCCAGCCCCAACTAAATGTCTTCCTTTATAAGAGTGGGACTTTTGGAAGCTGCTGAGATCATGAAAATGCTAATGTCACCTTTGTATTAACCCATTGATGGGTTTGCTGCACAGTAGGCTCTAAGGATGCAGGCCAGTTCAGAGGAAGGTCATTATGGGTGTACTCTTAAAGGGCTTATCTTGCCTCTCTCTCTCTCTCTCTCTCTCTCTCTCTCTCTCTCTTTCTCTCTCTCTCTCTCTCTGCTTCCTGTCCATTTTAAGGTAATCAGCTTCCTTTGGTGCTTTTGGTCTTGCAAAACCCCAAGAGACAAGCAAAACCTCTGAAAGCATGAGCCAATGTCAATCTTTCCTCACTGAGTTGTTTACCTCAGGCATTTTGTCACAGCAACAAAAAGCTAGAGAGTACAATTAACATTGACTGGTTTCCAGTTGTTATGCCAACTGTATATTCCTAAATGAACCCACTCAGTCATAGTATACACACACACACACACACACACACACACACACACACACACACACAAAATTATACACATTCCTAAAGGAACCCACTCAGTCATGATATTGTGTATATATACATATAT
>JANHMN010000002.1:12219761-12276288 GCA_030674055.1 Rhabdomys pumilio | reverse complement strand
ACACACACACACACACACACACATTCCTAAACAAACCCACTCAGTCATGATATTATGTGTGTGTATATGTATACATATGTGTGTATGTGTGCATGTTGTATATGTGTATATGTATGCATATATATGAGTACATATATACATATGTACAATTACTCATATATATTAGTGTATATATTTATATATAACACACACACATATATTATTGGATTTGATTTGCTGGGATTTTGCTTATAATTTCCATTCTTGTAAAGCATATGTCAAGGTTTGGTGTAGGAGTTTTGCTGGTCACATGAAATGAGTTTGGGAGAAGTCTCTGTTTCCTCAAAAGGGCTTCCTAAGATTGGTCCACTCCTTTCCTGATTGATTGAATTTGTCTGTGAAACTATTTGTCATTTCCAGAGTTGTAAAACTATTGCCATGTTTTCTTCTAAGGGTTTTTTATGTCTCGAGTTTAAGTCTTGGAGTCGATTGGGATTAACTTTTGTATCTGACTTTTTGGTAAGAGTACAGCTGAACTCTGAACCACCTCTCTAGTTCCCATTGTTGCATTTGTTAAATATTTACTTTTACTGTTTTAAAAAGTATGTTTGTGTATCTCTGTGTGTATCTCTGTGTGTAAGAACACAGGTACCCATGGAAGCCAGAGGTGTCAGATCCCTGTGGAACGGGATTTACAGGCAGTTGTGAGCCACCCAGTGTAAGAGCTTGGAAATTAATGGGTGCTGGGAACTGAACTTAAGTCTCTGCATGAGCAGTATGGGCTCTTAACCACTCAGCCCTCTCTAGCTGTTGTAGTTTAAAATGTTAGTTTTCCTCTCCTGCTCCCGAAACCGTGGAATTTTACTATAGCGTTTACTATGGGACCCACCTGAGCTCCTGGAGTTTAAATTTACAAAAGTAGGAGACGTCCAGTTAAAGATGCAGCTTAGTGGTACAATGCTTTCTGCTGGGCTCGATTCCCTGGCCCCCGATGATGAAGAGAGATGAACAATATCCATAAAGGATGGAGTACCAATGACAAGATACCTCTGGGATTTTCTCTCCCAGACCTGTCTGTCAGAAGCTGCTCCCCGCCTGTCACTCCAACAGAGGTCTCTGCTGTGGTAACTCAGCAGTCCTCTCTGCCCACCCCATATTCAAAATGGAGCATGGCCTTGTTCTGTCTGTGCACCCTCAGAGCTAACGGAAACTGTTCCTTTTTCAGTATGTCGAGTTTTCTTCCTGCTGATGTAAAGGGGTAGTGGCTTCCATGCTGCTTTTGGGCCATAGTGGCAGCTGGAAGCCTCCCGGGTGGTTGTTTAAAAACCATGCACTGTGCCTTATTGGTGAAATCCTGGGGAGTGACTTCTGAACTTTGTGGGAAGTCGACTTCAGTTCATTCTCTTGAACTTGAGAAGAAGGGTTTATTCTGTGTCCTTAGGATTTTTGCCTGTCAGATTTTGTCCCTTAGTTTAGAAAAGCCCCTAACCCCCCAGGCTCTGATTTCCGTTTCTCACCTGATCTTTGGGGGAGGGGGGTGTCAGTAGTGAATAAGGGGAATTTTGGTTTTGTTTTGCTGTTTCATATCTATTTTTTCTCTCTCTCTCTTGAAAGAGAGTCTCATTTTGTAGTCCAGGTTAGTCTTGAACTACAAGGCCAATCTGGCCTGGAACTCTCTGTCTCTGTGTCTTAGGTGTTGGGTTACAGGTTTGTACCAAGGTGCCTGGTTTATTCCTCTCATCTAACAGTACTCACTCTCCAAGCGGTTTCTTTGTGGCAGGCTGCCACCAAAGTGCCTATTTTGGTCTTCCAGCTGGGCTCTCTCTGGGGACTCTTTCAAGGGTCAGCCAAGGATTCTCAGGAGTTCATATGAAGGTTTCGAGGTTGGTGCTCTGTGGCAGTCTTCCTTGTAGGACTTCACCTGTCAGTTTTCATCATTTGTGGTGACCTTAAACACTGACACCTTAAGCCACATCAGCTTTCCTCAGGGATTCTGCCTGCTCCACGCTGCTGGTTGCAGCATCTCCAGGGTAGGGAAACCTGGGACCAGGGCTAATACAGTGTGGCTACTTTACAGGGTCAGGTCCCTTCCAGTCTTTGCCTTTCTTGATTATTCCACTACAGCGCTTTTTTTTTTTTTTTTTTTTTTTTTGATTTACTATAATAGATTGCCTAGAATTCATTTTGCTAGCTAGAGGATGGTAGTTCAAAGGACACCAGTGTACTGATTGCTTAAGTGAAACTTATTTTGATTGTGTATGATGTCTATTTATTTGCACGGCTGTGTATGATGTATATTTGCAGGTGTGTGTGTGTGTATTGTGGTATACATGTAGCGGCCAGTGGACAACTTCGTACCATTAGTTGTGTGGGTTTTGACTCTGTTTCTTATGGCCCATGTGGCAAGTATTTCTATGTGGTGAGCCACATTCCTTATGTGCCTTGTGTCTGTATTTTTAAAATTCTTTTTAAGATGAAGTCTCATGTACTTGAGGATAGCCTCAATTGATTTTGTAGCCAAGACTGGTCTTGAACTCCTTATCTTCATGTCTCTACCTCTGGATTCCAGGCATGTTCCACTATGTCCCAGCTTGAATAATATATATTTAAAGGCAGGTTCACTGTGTAGCTCTGGGCTGGCCTCGAACTCACAGATCTTCTTGCCTCTGGCTCCCAAATGCTAGGATTAAAGGCTTATATTTCCTTACTCAATAGATCACTTAACTTTTATGAGAGTCACCCCCAAACTTTTCCTTGGTTGACTGTTGAAGCTTGTGTCACTGCAAATGCTCCTTGCTGCTGCTGGAGTCAAATTTTTGTCAACTCTAGACAAAGATAGTAATTCCTTATCCCTGCTGAAATGAGTGTCTACCAGGGGAGGGAACCCCTGCTGGAGGCTTTGATCTGTCAGAGGGTTATGGGATACACTCATTCTTCTTGAGAGTTCTAGTTTCATTTCCATCCATATTGAACGAGAAAACTGTGTCCCTGGAGTGCTGACTTTGGTCCCTTTCGATTTGTCTTTGCTGAGTTGAGCTGTGGCATTGTGCTGTCATCTTGTGGTGAGAAGACACCACAGCTAGAGCCCTCTAATCGGTTGGTTTGTCTGTTGTAAGAATGTCATCAGACTGGGCAAGGCTGTACACACCTGTCATCTTGGCACTTGAGAGGCTGAGGCAGGAGGATAAAGAACTTGAAGCCAGCCTAGGATATATAGCAAAACCTTACTCACCCTTATACTCAAATGAGGATATAACATCAGTTTCTTGGGAGAAGAAGAGTTCTTTCCCTAAACAGATATCAGAGAAATCTTTCCAGTGGCCCTTCCTATAGGAACTGATGTTTCTATCTCATTACTGTTTTACCATCAAGATGCCCAGAAGCAAACTGTTACTTAATTACATAGATTTCTGTTAGACACCCTAGCTACTTTTTTTGCATAGAAAAAGGAAGGGGAAATCACTTGAATCATTAAGATACAGTGCCGGGTGCTAGAGAGATGGCTTATCAGTTAAGAGCACTTGCTGTTCTTCCAGAGGACTCAGGTTGGGTTCCTAGCACCTGAACGGTGACTCACAACCACCTGTAACTCCAGTTCCAGGGAATAAGATGCCCTCTTCTGGCCTCTATGTGCACTGCATGCACAAAGTGTTTATACTTGCGCAAAACCTCTGTATACCTAAAAATAAATAAATATTGTCTTTAAAAGTGAGAAATGCTCCAGATGCTTTTAGCTCTCCTCTTTCGGACTGACATAATAACCAGATTCTTAATCTCTGTAACAGCATCATCTTCAGGCAAATTAACCTTCTTGGCAGCCACCAAGTTCAACAGTTGCCATTGGAGAAGTCAGTATTCAAAAATATCAGACTCAAGGGGCCAGCAAGATGGCTTAGTGGTTTGATGACTTGAACTTTCAGTGGTAGAAGACTCCAGAAAGTTGTCTTCCGACTTTCATATGTGTACCAATTACAAAACAAACAACCACCAAAAAACCAAAACAACAACAACAACAACAATCACAAGTTTTGCTCTCAAAGGCCAGAGACACATGGTATTTGAACAGATGTTCACTGGTTCTGAAGGCAAGTTCAAGGGGCCAGATCTAATCCCCCTGGACAGACAATCATCACTGGAAAGACAGACTACAATCGCAAGGGCATTTATTTGGCAGGGAGAGCAGCCATTTGAATTCCTAGGCTTGGTTCCTTTAACGTGTAATCAACCACAGACGTCTGTCCTCCTCTGTAGCTCAGGGTGAAGGTTGGGTTTCACATTTTTGGTCATCCTTCCCATAGGTGGAGCCAAAGCTTGTGACGGGAGTGTGGGTCCTGAGCAGCACCACGTCTCTCCTCTCATTTTCAACCTAGAAGATGATGTTGCTGAGAGCGTGCCTCTACAGAAGGGAAGCCCCGAGTACCAGGAGGTGCTGCCGAAGGTCACCAGGGCTCTTGCAGATGTCCTCCAAGACATTGCTGATGACAACAGCTCCCAAGCAGACTACACTCAGGATCCTTCAGTGACTCCTTGCTGTAACCCTTATCAAATTACCTGCCGTTGCCAACCGGTCTGATAGGTCTTTTTTTTTTAATCCCCCATGAGAAATAATATCTGGAAATTTTAGGCAGGTGGGTTTACTTCCAAATCTGTTTGGTCATAGATGTCTATTTAGAAAGGAAGTTGCAGCATTTGGTTAGGAAGCTACAGCATTAGCTCTCTCTGTGTGGACTGTCTTCTCTGCGTGCCGGCTTGAGAAGCATTGAGCACTGGTAGAATGGACACAGGTATAGTTAAGCACTAGGGGGCTATGGAGTCACTGCCTAGATCCAAGCCCTAGGTTTTAAGCTTGGGCAGTGACTTAAATCTCAATTGCAAGTTGATTTCGAAGGTGAACATAACACATGAAACTGCGTGTGTTTCCCTGACACCAGGCAGAACCTCAGTATTTTAGTTTCTATCCTGTGCCCCCAGTTTCAGTAGCCATTCCAGCTTAAGTTTCTTATCTGGTACGTAGAGCTTGGCCCTCTTCGATGTGCATACAAATTCCTGGGGATCTTGCAAAATATACATTCTGGAGGGGAGGGGCCTGGAAGCCTACTCTGTTACCCAATTCCTTTGAGATACCTTGAACAAGCACAGCTAAACCAAAGTGAGGTCTTCCCAGGCCTTGGAGCAGAACTCACGATCCTTCCCTCTTGTTAATGTCAAATGGGTGTATTATAAAAATTTTACGAGTTTGGAGCTGAAGTGGTGGTCTGTTGGTTAAGAGGTCGACCTGTTCAGTTCCCAGCGCCTACATGGTAGTTTAAACTACCTATACTCTACTCTAGGGTACCTCATACTCTTCTCTGGCTTCTTAGAATGCCAGGCATGCACATGGTGTACATTCATGTAGGTAAAACACTCATATATTAAAACATAACCTTTCAAACAAACAAACAAAAAAAGGTTTGGAATTTTTCCCAGCCCCTAAAACTTCTAAAAAAATAAAACAAAAATGTAAACAACTCACAAATGCATTGCCATCATTTTATTTAATTAGTGTCCTGAATGGGAGTCCAAGGTAATAAACGATTTATTTCAATCACTGCAAAAATACTTGGCCTGGCTAAAATAGTCTCTCTCTGTATATGTCTGTAATATACACGGAACACACTTCTAAGAGGTTTCCCGCTACATACATTTTTTTTTTTTATACACAGCATACATTTGACAAGGATGCCCTTTTTAATATAAAATTCCGGTTATATACCAATATGGTTAGTTAGCATTTACATTGTGGTTTGAAGGTCTTTTAAATAGCATGGTGTGACTCCAGCATTCTCCTTGCCCGTTGGTAGCCAAGACGGAGGGGCTTGGGTATGGGCTAACCACGGTCTATGGCTCAGGCAGCGAGGCACCCAGGATTCCTGCCTCCCTCCCCTCTCTGCCCACAGCATTGACTGCTCTCCGTTTCTTCCTTGTTCTCTCCAAAACCACCTGACAGGGGTTTTCCTGACTTATGAGGTAGGCTTCTTGTCAGGACTGCTTCGTTTTGTTCTTCTGACTTCCACGGCACAAGATTATCTACCAAAATCAAAACAGAATATGGCCTTACTCTTCTCAGGAGAGGCTTCAGGGAGGCAGGCTGCGTTACCCAGGGGTCTGTGCTAGGTGTTTCAGCACTAGGTGGGTCAGCAGGGGAGGCTGGGCCTTTGGGATTTTTATGTATGACCACAGACTGACCCTTACTCATGGCCATGGGAAAATCCACCCATCTCTTGAAGGTGTATATAACTGTAGCACAGATCCCAACAATACTGATTACAGACTGGGTGTGTGCACGTGTGTGCTCGGATGCATATGTACATTTAAAAAAAAAAAAGGCTCATCTTATTTGTAAACCACTGACTGCTAAACAACTCTAGAGAGAACACAGAAAGGCAGCATATGCTCTTGGTCCGATTGGCCATTCTCTTGCTCACAATGGTAACATTAGTGTCACAGAGTAATATACAGGATTGCAGGCTGGCTCGCTACGGAAGCAGAAGCTGCTGGCCCTCCTCAAAGCCTCTTCCCAGGGGACCAGAGATGATGAGCTTGCTTTTCTCTTGCTGGTCTTGAGGCAAAGTCAATCCCAGAGAGGAGAGTGGTGTTAGGAGGGCAGTGGTAGTTTACTTTATAAAGAAAACTAACAATGACTCCAGGGCTTAAGGCAGAGCCCAGAGGCCCAGAGGGCCTCTCCAGCAGTGAGCCTGCTATTCCTATCTGAAGGGGAAGTGATTTTGGCTAAGCTGAGACTCTCAAGATCCTTTTGTAGTCTTACAGGCTTTTTAAAGAATTGTGAATGAAGATATGTTTTCTGGGGAAATGTTTGCAAGAGGCATACACTTCAGAATAAAGGCAGAAAGGGGCTTTCCTAGCAAGCCCAGCCGAACACTTAAGCTACAGAGACCTGGCTGAGATGGCCGCACTGAACAACAGCCAGTATCGCTCTTGCCTCTGGTCCTTGGGCCTGGAGACAGAGAAGCCTGCCTGCTGCTGACTCGGGACCTCAGTCTGAACATCAGCTCCTCCTCTTCATCTACCTGCAGGCTGTGGGACAGGCTGGGCCTGGCAGCCACCATATAACACTTAGCACCTGTGGCATCCAGAGGCTATCCCACCCTTGCTGGACTCCAACAACTCTACAAACTTCTCCAGTGACCAACACTTAACTGGCAGGGCAAATTGCTTGTGCACAAACATTTTTTTTTTTCTTTTGAGGCTGGGGCTGGAGCCTTGTGCCAATTGCCTACTGAGCTAGCCACACCCCTAGCCCAGACAAAAGTTTTAAGTGCAGCTTAAGTCAACTTTCACAGATTTGCTCCTTAGGAGAGGGAGACGGGACAGCTGGTTTGTACCCTGGCTTTCATGTCTTGGTGAGCTTGCCTCGAGGCACATTTAAACGTTAGTGCTTTTGAATGTGTGTGGGGGGCACTGAGTATGGAGCTCAGAGCCTCTTACATGCCAGGCAAACATACCATCATTAATCCATACCTGTCAACACCAGTTCTTAAATTAAGCCTCTCTGAGTCTCCTCCCCTGGAGGAAAGTAGCTCATTTGGGGTTATTATTTTCTACGAGTTTTCTCTAACAGGGGGCTACCTCCTGCCTGCTGATGTTCAAATTACTCTAATTCTGTAAACAAGGAGGTTACAGGGTCTGTTCTGTCTACACTGGAGACCCTAACTAAATTTGTGATGTAACAATCTTCTGCAGCAGCCTCAGGGTTTTACCAAAATTGCTAAAGCAGAACTGAGTGAACATTTGACTGTCACAGAGCAGGACGCTCGGCCATGTTTGTCCCCACAGTCTGACCGAGAGTGCTCAGGCTCCCGGAAGATGTAATGCCAGTTAAATAGTTAAATAACCAACTTCCGGAAGACAGACAAACTCTCTATAGTTCTAGGGAGCATCATGGGAGCCCAAAGGCATTGCTGACTGAGGAACAACTGTTAGGCAGTGGGCCAATGGCTGTCTTAAAATGTATAATTAGTATTTTTTAAAGAACTACTTCTTTGCACCATTAATACGTAACTGTCACTTGCTCGCAATGTATTTGGCAAACTGCCTATGAAAGTCCAAAGATGTTCATTTCAAACTGCAATCTACAAAAGCCAGTATGGAAGTCACAAATGCCTCCTGTTCACACGAAAAGGAACCTCACCAACCTCAGAGCCCACAGGAACACTCCTTTCTATTCCATCCATCTGAAACGATCTCAAGTTGACTATCTGGGATTTTTTGAGACAAGGCATCATATAACTCAGGCTGGCCTTGAACTCACTATGTACCTCAGATGACCCTGAACATCCGATACTCTTGCTTCCACATACTGGAATTATGGGTGTGTACCACTATGCTCAATTTTAAGTGCTGCCAGGAACTGGACCTAGGACTTCATGTGTGCCAGGCAAGCATTCTACCAATTGAGTCACACCCCTCGTCACTGGGACGTTTCCTAACTGAAATACACAAGAGGCGCACACACTGCTCCACTCTAGATGTGGGTGGCAGCTCAGGAAGCCCTGACAGTCCCCAGTGCTGGGGGAGAGAACCTTCCCTCCAGCTGTCAACAGAAGCCAAGCCCAGTGCTCAGCACCCCTGGCATCTCTCACAGGGGGCAAGCTGAAGCAGGATTCCTTGCTGAAGGTCTCCAGGTGAGCTCCTGACACCCACCCTGGCTTTATACGTGTGTTTCCTGGTGGGCGCCTGTAGCTGCGGGAGACGATCAAGAGTACAGCACCAGAGCTGCAGGCAGGGTGCACGGCAGTTCCTGCAGCCAGCTCAGAGTCCCAGACAAGACCTAGCCCCATTAACTCATCAGAACAAGTAACAGGCAGCATTCTACAAAAGCATTCTTAAGGCGTTTCGGAAAACCAGACAGGCAGAAACTCCGACCTCACAATGAGCTAGAGTAGTGTATAAATAGAGGCAGAGACAAGGAGTCTAGAGGTCTCTGAGGCATCCACACTCCCCAGGTTAGTATTTGGTTATGGTAATGCTGTCAGGCCTCAAGCACCACACCAACAGGCTAGCCTGCAGGATCTGAAACTGCAAAGTGGGTGCCCCAGGCTCTGGTTGTAAAGAGGGTTAGTCGTTAGGAGTTAGAGCACAGGGCAGTGACTTGGCCTCTTGTGGGAGACAAAGCTTCCTTCCAGGCATACAGATGGAGTAACTCTGTTAAGGGTTCCGAATGCTCACAGGGGGAAACTCATTCTCATCGTCAAGACACACTGGTCCCGTTGCAAACTCATGTTCCGGAATAACTTCTCCTCGGCGCGCCCCGCCGTCCTCAGAGTATCCTGGAGGCAGGAGTGAGAAATGAATCAGGAGGCGCCCCATGGCAGGTGCTGGAGGGACAGGACCTGAGAGCATGGGAGGATAGCTGCACTTTGCCTCCCAAAGAGAATGAGTCTAAATCCTCACAGTCCAGTCCCTGAGCCCCGAGAGACAGACAGGTCTCAGCTGCCTCCTGTTGGCAACTCCAGCTCTTTGGGATGCTTCCAGAAGTAAAGGGTCATTGGCTACTTGTTTATTTCCTGCTTTTAATCGCAGCACTGGGAAGAGAGGCAGGTGAATCTTTGTGAGTTTGAGGCCAGCCTGGTCTACAGAGTGAGACACTATCGAAAGGAAGAAAGGGAGGGAGGAAGGAAGGAATGAAGAAAAGGAAGGAAGGGAGGAAGGAAAGAAGAAAAGGAAGGAAGGAAGGAAGGAAGGAAGGAAGGGAGGAAGGGAGGAAGGAAGGAAGGAAGAAAAGGAAGGAAGGAAGGAAGGAAGGAAGGAGCCAAACCTTTTTGGCTCCTTCAGTATTAGAGACCTGGCCTCACCTGGTACCGTGGAGGCTGCGGACGTGCTGGGCCTTGCTACAGTTGCGGCATAAGATGGAGGTAAGGACGGTCTGAGGTCATTTTCTTTGTTCTCTTCTGTTGTTCCTGAGCTAAGCAAGCTATGTGCAGTAATCAGGGAGAGGAAGAATAGAAGTCAGTACATCCCCAGAACACCTTCCCGGGAGAAGGGCGAAGAGGCCCGTGCTCTGCTGTTTCAGAGTAAATTACAGACCTGCCAGTACTCTATATGACCAGCATATACCCAAGTGGGTCAGCCAGGCACCTGCAACGTATCCATTGCTTACAGCCCTCTGCTCCTCTGGTGTATTGAGGCAAGAAGGTTAAGACATGCTAATGAGGTCATGCTAATAGAGCCATGCTAATGACATGCTAATGAGTCCGTGGGTAAGGTGCATACAGAATTTTAGAAGTTTTAAAATCTGATTCTGTGAACACTTTTTGACTGTCTACTGTGTTCTTAAGGGCTGTGGTGGGAGGCCAGGCTGAGCAGGAGAACATCCCATTTGGGGTACTATGTCATCTGCCTGGGACTGCCCCAAAGGAACACTGGACTAAGGATACCTGACAGTGAGCCTGACCTGAAGCAAGCCTGCTGGGGGCCTGGCACAGAGACTGTGAGGCGGAGGTAGGACCGCAGCCACAACGCTGGAGCAGGCCGCAGCTGTCCCCAGCAGAGACAGCGCTGCACACCTGTCTGTCTAACAGCTGCTAGACAATCAGAATCTTCACCTGTGGGTTTTGATTAAGACGCATTCTCCTCCATCCTGGGGGTCCAAGTTGTAGATATAAAGGTGTCCGTCGGAGGAGGCCACCAGCAGCCGCGGCAGTTTCTGGATCCTGAGAGAGAAGTGATGGGTGGCTACAGATCTGGAGTCAGCCGGCAAAGCTCCATTCCCCCTCACTGCCTTCAGTGCTCCCGCCTTTGATAAGGCGGAGTTGATCACCCGGTGGAGTATCCAGAGTCGGGACTGCCTTTACATTCTGGTCTGATTATTTACTTTAAGATTAATTTTGGGATGGGACAAGAGTAATGTAAGTAGACACTCACTAGTACCCGTGAAAGGCTACTGCCAGCTCACGGGTGTCCCTAGACGGGATGCGGTCTCTATATCACACATCTGCCTTCAACGGTGCCGGAAAGAGGAAGAGATCAGAGCCGGCTCAACATCTTTGCTAGCTAGGCTTATAAACGTGGGGGCTCACATGTATGCAGGTGGGCCTGCATGCGGAAGGAAGCCAGAGGCCAGCCTGACATGTGGTTTCTCAGGCTCTGCCCATGATTATTTGAGCCCCAGACTCTTTTTGCTTCTGTGGCAAGCATTCTACTGTCTGAGTCTTCTTCCTGATCCCTAAAATGATTCTTTTTGTGGTCTTTTGAGATAGAATCTTGATGCATATTCTGGCCTGGAACTGGACTTTCAAATCCCTGCCTAGGTCTCATGAGTGCTGGGATCACAGGTGAGCACAACCATGTCCTGCGTTATTTCATCTTACGTAAACGGGGGTTGGTTTGTAAGGCACTGTCATTAGGACCAAGGGTTGGTATTCACATGCCGACTTCCAGCTGCTCCCTGAGAATCCACATTCAAACTAGCAGATGGATTCTGCTCACCTTCCCTTCCTTGGCTTGTGTGTGTGTGTGTGTATGTGTGTGTGTGTGTGTGTATACCTGCCTGTCTGTATGTGTACCATATGCACACAGAGGCCAGAAGAGGGCATAAGACACCCCTGACCCTTCCAGAACTCAAGTTATAGGCAGCAGTGAGCCATCAGATGTGTGTGTGCTGACTGACCCCTGGTTCTCTGCATGGGCAAGAAGGGCTCTAACCACTGAGCAATCCTCCTAGCCTCATCTTTTTGTTTTCTTTGTTTTTCATACACTTATAGACTCTGTGTCCTGGGAACGTACACCTGTGAGTTCGGTGGCACTGTACATACGTGGACAAGGTGCAAATGTTCTTCTGCCCAGAGAAGTTCAGGCGTCCTGTGGCGAAAGCCCTGTCCTGATTCATCATGTCCGACACCTGGGCGGGGAGGTAGTTGGTAGCTGCCATGAACATCTTTCCCATGTAGCCGCTCCAGGTGGAAGGCTCTTCTGGGCGACTAGGGGAGGCAATGCAGAGGCAAGGGTGGGCCTAGGCTGTGGCCACAGGCACCTTGCCAGTGATTGCCACAGCCCAGCACTGACCTCGCCAGGCAGAGGCTGTGCCTAAGCACAGTGTTCTGGCCACAGAGACATATTATTCCAGGAATAACTAAAGAGCACCAGGGTCTGCGTGTCCTTCAGAAGAACCGCTGTAACCCTGTAAAGAGGTTTCCTGTGCCACTGCTTTCTTACATTAAAAGGGCTACTGATGATCGCTGGACTTCCAAAAGAAGGCAAGGGTAGAGATTCAGATGGACTAGATATCTGGACCCTGTAAAATCAGCTCAGAAGCCTGAAGTGGGTTCAGGGAAGAACAAACAGATCCCTGCGAAGGCTTCCTGGGCCAGACTTAGTAGGAAGCAGGCCTGCAGGCAAGACACTTGGCTCCAGAGCCATCTGGTACCAGCACTGAAAATACTCAGGTGTTCCATGTGAATCTGGGAGGTTCCCTGCATGCACTGAATTTCATCTCAGGGCCTTTGTCAGTCAAAGAGGTCCATGAACAGTGAGAGAGACACGGCTGTCTTGGTGTCCCATATCATGGCCAACACACTGGGGACTGTGCCACCAGGTGTGTTTTGGGAGCACCTGCTATGAGGTCACTCATCTGTGGGAACTGATCCTAGCAGGATACACAGCCGTGTGGCCTCCAGACTAACCTGTCCGGGACTTGATGTTCTAGACACACTGTACTGATGGTCCTACAGCCTTGTGCTCCAGAGTTGGGATTATCAGGAGGAATAATGAAAGGACTTTATATTTAAAGTTGGGGCATAGCATAGATGTATAAAAGGTCAAGCAACCCAAGAGGCTACGTTCATAGTCCAGACAGGACCACAGTGCAGATAGGACCACAGCACAGAGAGAGGTGCATGGGGGTCCTTAACATCCATTTCTGTTTTGTCATTTGGAATGTGGGAACAATCACTAAAGCCGCTGGAACCAAAGCAGGCAGTCCAGCAAGTGTGTGTGTGTGTGTAAATAATAAATAGTGTCTCTATGGTGGAAGGATCTGGGAGTTGGTGTCTCTGAGGTAGAAGGGTCTGGGAGTTTGGTGTCTCTGAGATGGAGGGGTTTGGGGGTTGGTGTCTCTGAGGTGGAGAGGTCTGGGTGTCGGTGTCTCTGAGGTGGAGGAATATGGGGGATTGGGTTGGCTCCTGTATCCTGCAGGTAAGGGAGAAGCTTAGCTTTTATTATCAAGGGAAAAGAGAATGAAGGAGTTTGGGGAGGGGGGGTCATGTTCAAAGGAGCATTTCCAGCAAGAGGATACATAAGGCTGAAACTGTGTGGCAGGCAGTTCCTCAGCACCGAAACATTCTCTTCCAGCAGGCAGGACTAAGATAAAAATGGAAGCCACATTGCCCAAGACACACTGTTGCTTCTCAGACACGCTGAGAACTCAAGGTTCTGCCCATGGCCACTGTTGGCCACTCACACACAGCAGGGCTGGGAGAGGGCAGTGAGTCTCTTATCCTAAACACTGATGACTGTGGGGGTGGGGGGAGATGAGGTAGGGGTGGGAGTGGGGGGATGGGCGTACTGCTCCTCTGTGGTGCCTTAATAGTGAAAGGTTTGCAATAGGTTTGCTGCCCTCTAGAGCCCCGGCTGCCACCAAAGCCACTGAAGATTTGGAAACTGCTAAGCAGAATCTAGAAAGTAGATAAAATCTGAGGATAGTACACAGAATAAAAATCTTAGGTTTAACTTAAAATAAAAAAGTCCTCCTTGGCTCATGTTTTGAGGCTGGTGGCACTGTTTAGATAGTGGCAAAGCCTCTGGGAGGTGAGGACTAGGCTATGGGAAGGTCAAGAGGGAGTGGATCTTGGAAGGTCATATGAGTCCCCATTCCAGACTACTCTCTGGTCTGCAAAGAAGGGAAGAGCCACGGCCACAGGCTCCTGCCCTCCTAAACCCCACCACACCAACCCCACCATGCTGGGTTTGAAGTCCCCTGAAACGGTGAGCTAAAACCAGACTTTCCTCTCCTACATTCTACATTCTTTCAGGAAGGCACCATGGTCAGGGACGAGAAAGTCACCAATACAAGAAATGTCAGGATTCCCAACAGAGGGAACACCTTTGCCAAGCACTCAAGGCTGGCACAACATGGACAGTAAAGCTGTCACCTATCTACCATTCCACTGGTTAACTCAGCTGCATCAGCTGGAGTGTGCTGGTTCCAGGCTTGACACAAAAGACTTCATGCCAACAACAAACTTCCTGAGCCCCACACGAGGCTCAAAGGTGCAAACACAATTATGTGCTTGTCTAACAGGCAGAGACAGTGAGACAGCAGGGACTGAATGAGCTTCCCAGCGTCTCACAGCTCAAAGGGGGCTGAGTCGAGATGCAAAGCTCAGGATCACAGACGTGGATCTTGTACTTTCGTGTGGGACACCCCAAAACATTCTGCTAGCACGCACTCTGCTACACTGGCAGCGACACAGCAGCAGGGCTGAGTTTAAAAGCGAAGCCCACCGCATGCAGAAAACCCGGGGCCTACTCTTCAGTCTGGTGGGAATTCTGCCTGGCCCCGCACTTGCCTGTCGGTCAGGTGTTCCAATTTGAAGATGTGCACGGTCTCCGTGTTGCTGGAGGCACACAGGAACTGCGAGTCCATACTGAACACCAGAGAGCTGATTGTCACATACCTAGAGACAGCAGCACACAGGCCGATAAGCCGGGACAGTGAGGGGCGTCACCTCACAGTTCTGAGAGGAAAATGTGTCCTGAAGGGCCAAGCTGTTCTAACCCCCTCCCCCAGTATGCTGTCCATGTTTTAAAAGCCACATGGGACAGATTCAGGAAGAGCCACAGTCTTAGGTCCTGGCCCTTCTTCCTAGCCAGTAGATGGGAGCCCTGCTTCCTTAGCGAGTGGACCTCTCTAAGCTGCTCTGAACAGATCCAGCTGCAAACCTCACAGCAAAAAAGTCCCAACCACTGACATTTGATGTTACCCTTTATTTCCCTTTGAGGAGGAATCGGAAATTGTCTCTGGAGTGTGATTCGCTGGCTATCTGCTTTCTCCCCTGCTGGCCTCCTATGGCCATATCAAAAGACCTTGACTTCTGGTCTCAAGTCTCAGCATTAGGCCCTCTCCTTTGCCTTCTGTTTTTACAAAGCCCCGGAGCCATTTAACCTCTAGGAGGAGGCTGTGGGGCCTGCCCCGCCCTCTCCCTAGCCAGCTGCCAGGGAGGACTTTCTTACGACAGGACCGACACCGAGCACTGACCTTTTCATTCCTCGACGAAACTCATAGAGCTTTTGCCCATCAGGAACAGAGAACACTCGGATGACAGTGCCCTGGAAGAGAAAGCAGGTGGTCTTTTCCTAACCACAAATGGTTCACACAGAGATGATGTCCCTTCCCGGGGCAGTTTGCTCTACTGGCTTTGAACACCTGTCTCTGAGGAGGAAGGACAAAGCACTGGGTGCAGGGCCATTTTTATTTGTTATTGTGCCAAATTAGGAATTCTTGGAACTCTGTGTACTCTGTTAAATACTGTCTTTCCCTCCCCAGCCTTGTTCAAGGCTCTCTCTCTCTCTGTGTGTGTGTGTGTGTGTGTGTGTGTGTGTGTGTGTGTGTGTATGTGTGTGTGTGTGTGAGAGAGAGAGAGAGAGATCACAAACTGTTCTGGTTTTAAGACTGTTCTATCTCTGCTTATTAAAACATATCTGGTTTACATGGCATTTAAAATGTAACTTGACCGCCTTCTTTGTTTATTCTGGTCAACAGAGTCCAATCTCTCCGTATCTGTGGACAACGGGGATATGTATCCTTATCTGGGGACAACAGGCACATGCATCTCTCAATAAAACCACAAGTTTTTATGCAAAGTGTCTTGCATCTGCGTTACTGTCAGCCTTTGATAGGGACAAACCTACTGACGGACCACCACAGGCAGGGTCCAGATAGTCTCACTCTGAAACCATCTCTGAGTAGATCTAAAGACCTGCCAGTCTTCATGTTGCTATAACTGGTCCAGCAGCAGTCTGGGCACCTCAGCAGGGGTTCTGCAAGCCCCAGGCAGGAAGAGGAGCCAGAATACACTTACCTTTTCAGATGCGCTTGCTAGTTTGGAGCCCGAGGAGTTGAAGGTGATGGCAGCCAGTGTTCCCTCGTGGGCAGCAATGGTGCACACCATTTTCTGTTGGTGTTGGGGAGAAGTGGAGATCAATACTGGTGAAGAGGGAAGATGAGTTTCCTCCCCTCTCCTTGCTCTCTGCTTTGTCTCCCTGCTCACCACTGGGCCACCCTTTCCTATGGAGCTCTGCTAGTAGACACCCCTTCCCCTCCCACCTCTCTCTTTGTTTTGGTGAACCAATCTGATTATTTAGGGCTTCTTACAGGGTCATGTGCAACTTAGCAGTGGCTATGCTACTGAAGAAGATGTCTCCCCTATCCCTACCATAGCAAATTAATAGCCTAGATGGAGCTGGTACTCATAAGCCCCTCACCCACCCCTTCCATGACAGGCCCAGTCTAATGCAGGTGTCCAGGTTACTGACAATCCATGTCATGTCTAGAAGGCAGCATTCTATAGCAATCCATCATTTCTCCTGAATCTTCTGTCCTTCCTGTCCCATCTTCTGTGACATTCTCAGAGCTGTGTGTGTGTGTGTGTGTGTGTGTGTGTGTGTAATCATGCCTATTCCTTGTCCTGCCTTTGAGAAGGTGGATGACCAGCTGTGAGGCTGACACAAAGCCAGGCTTTTAGGGGATCTCCTTTAGGGGATTCCCAGAGTGATCCTGTCCTGCTCTATGCAGCGTCAGGGAGCAGAGGGTAGCATATACAGATGGACTGTGAGCTGTCTCGCCGATTCCACTGTGGGCAGGTGTTCCGCCTCGTTCTGGCACCTGCTTCACAGAGGCGTTGACTAATATTGACTGTACGCTTCAGCACAGATGCCCTTTCTTTTCCTTCACCCAACTGGTGTGGCCATACCACTCCCCGCACCACAACAGGGCCTCCTTATCGAGCCTATTAACCAGCTGGCCAGGGCAGGCAGGCTGATACACCAGGGACCGCTGTGAACTTACCAGGGAGTTTCCATCATAGAGAACAATCTCGCCTGTACTCTGGCTTCCAGGATAGGCCAGGTAAGAGTTGGAATGGTTGATAGAGAGGGCACAGAGACCTGGCAAAGAACACACAGCATGAGGCCAAAGGAGCATGGTTGGAAAGGGCACCTGAAAACCATGTGTCTCGAGTGCCACCTGCTGGTAAGGGGAGGAACATGCTTGAGTATTTCTGTAGCTTGTTCTAATCCTTGCTTTCTTATTGTCACCCACACACCAGGCTCCTGTAGTTAGTTAAATAGGGACGGTCACAAGAAGTTGGCAACAGTGAAAAGTTCTGAATGCACAACAGGCAAAGATTAATTTGAAGTGAGGTACATATGGGTTCTGGGGTGTTTCTGCAGCACCAGCCAGGTTTGCATCTCTTCGCTGCAGCCTTGGTTCACACAATATGCACATGCCGTATCGTGTGTGCTACCTACCACACCACCAGCACACACAACCTTCTGAGCACCTTGGCTCAGACTTGTGGCTAGCATATGCTGAGAGCTACAGGGTTTTACCGTACACAAACTTCCCTGCTCTTACAGAAAAGGTAACAGTTAACAGGAAACAGAGACGTTCAGTGTTTGCCTACACTGCCCGGAATCTTACTATCAAATTGGTAAATAGCTTGATATTGTCTTTTTTTAAAAAAAAACTTTTTTTTTTTTTTTTGCTTGCTTGATATTGTCTTGTGTTGGAACTGTTGATTTTAGGAATTGTTCTCTGAGCTGCTGATCTGAATTTCATTTTAAAATGGTTAAATGAGCCAGGCAGTGGTGGCGCACGCCTTTAATCCCGGTACTTG
Organism: Rhabdomys pumilio; assembly: GCA_030674055.1. Lineage (NCBI taxonomy): Eukaryota > Metazoa > Chordata > Mammalia > Rodentia > Muridae > Rhabdomys > Rhabdomys pumilio. The sequence goes on along the minus strand of JANHMN010000002.1, from coordinate 12,258,421 downwards.
GGAGGAAGACACAGGTGGATCTCTGAGCTTGAAGCCAGCCTGGTCTACAGAGTGAGTTCCAGGACAGCCAGGGTCACACAGGGAAACCCTGTCTCGAAAAACAAAACAAAACAGAACGTTAAAGGAACCTTGGCTTGGGATTGGAACACAACTCACAACATGCTCCCAAGAATACTTCTGCTTATTTGAAGGTTTTTCTTTCTTTCTCTTTCTTTCTTTCTTTCTTTCTTTCTTTTTTTTTTTGAAGTAGTGCTTTTGGCACTACCAACTATAAAATAAAAATACTGATCTGTGCCCTCCAGTGTCATGTGTTCAGCGGAGATTTGATGACTCATGGGAAAAGAAACAAGCCCTTCCATGTCATTAGTGTGGAAACTTTACTGTCTTCAATAAGTGGAGAGATTGGACCTGAGAATTATTTTGAAACAAATTTATGATCGATTATCAGCCAATTTTGATATGTATACCTATTTTATCTGCATATATGCTTGGAGGCATGTAAAACTTTCTTGCACTGAGAAGGGGCTGTGGGAAAAGTTTAAGAAACCCTGTTCTGAACAAAGGATTTGAATCAGGAGACCTCCTGACTTCACGCAGGCAGTGACCACTTAGTCCACTGCCTAAGCAATCAGACCTCAGAATACAAAGAATATTCTCTTTCACATTTTTCAGCCCAAGGCACGGAAACAGAGGCTGCCTCTCTTCCAATCTCATCAACCTCTAGAACCCTGTGAGGGTTTACTCATAACTGGGACAGGACTTCCCAGTGGGAAAGGTCAGCCTGCTTTAGCTTTTTCTGAGCTTGATTAAATACAGTTAGCCAGGAACTTTACGAAGAACTACCGGAAAGGCACATGACCTCGTTTCTATCACAACATCCACTCTGATAAGGGAGGGTGGAGCCTCCTCTGAGGCGAAGTCACTGGAGGTCTGCATTTTGGTTGAGGCAGCAAGCAGGGCCTTTGAGAGAAACTTCGCAATGGGATATGTTGGATGGAAGAAGCTTCAACATCTTTTGGAAGTACGGGAAGCCAAGCAAACTCTGGAAGTGACACGAGCCATTTTTGTTATAAGGATAATCCGGAGGGGGGCAGTTTGTCCCTGTAGTACTGAGGGGAGGCTTCTCATACCAATGACTGGGATTAACAGTCATACATGAATTCTGGAGCCAGTACATAACCGGAAAATGATCTTCAAGATTATATGAGAGGCATCTTTTTAAATAATAATGAAAAAAAATAATGCTGGCTGCCTTTGCTGTAAACTGGTGTATTCAGTGGGTTCTTATAAAAAGCATTTGTAAAATTTTAGACCCAGGCTAAAAGGCTCTTTACTTAACCTTGTAGGGGAGGAGACCAGAGAGGGGGTACAAAACAATTATGACTTGAAACTGGGTCCTGCTTCCTGCTCCGGCCTCACTGAGCATGCAGCCAAGCCTCTGTGCTTATCTTTTGCTACACAGAACTCCAAGAGGAGGCTGGCTGGGTGCCCTTAACTTCAGGTGCCAGCACAGCTGTGAGCCCCTACCTGGTCAAAGTCACTGGGGGCCTTTGGCTGAGGCCACCTTGCTTGCTCTGTGAACCTCAGCTCCCCACTCAGGGAAAGCTCCAGATGTAATTTCAAGGGTAGCTTGGGGTGGGGGGACAGAGGCACTCTCTGGCCCTGAGACAGGGAAGAGGGAGGGGGACAGAGGCATTCTGGCCCTGAGACAGGGAAGAGGAGAGGAGATTACATGGGTTTGGGTGGGGTGCCTGCAGGGACAGTGGTGGAAGAGACTGAGAAGCAGAGTACAGAGGAAGTTGATGACCAAATGGAACGATTATGACCTCACAGGGAAACACTAAGCGTGAGGGTTTCTGAGTAGGTGGGCTTGGAAAAAAAAAAGCCTTAAAAGCATAATGAAGGGAGCTGGGCAGAATGGTTCCTTTATAAGCAAGAGGGTCTGGATTCAGAGTCTGAGATCCATGTCAAACAAACAAACAGATAAACAAACAAATGAACACCTAGCTTTACTTACACACACACACACACACACACACACACACACACACACACACACCAGAGATGAGTAGGCACTTCATAATTACTAGGATAACTACTATAATTTAAAAGGGCAGCTAGGGACCAGAGAGAGATGACTCAGTGGTTAAGAGCACTGGCTGCTCTTCTTGAGGACCCAGGTTTGATTCCCAGCACCCACATGGCAGCTCACAGATGTCTCTAACTTCCGTTCCAGGGGAGTCTGGTGCCTTCTTATGGCCCCCACAGGCACCAGGCACACATGGTGCACAGATAACATCCATACACATAAAAATTTTTTTTAGAGGAAAGCTATTAAATGCAGGTGAGGAGATGGAAAAATTGGAAGGCTGTGTACAGGGCTATAAATTGGGGCAGTGTGTTAGAGAGTGCCCCGGGAGTTCTCAGAAGTTAATCACAGTTATCACATGACCTGGAAATTCTACTCTCAAGTGTAGAAAGAAGTAAAAGCAATGTCCACACAAAAACTTACATATGAATGGACACACTTAACAATATCCACTAGTACCAAAACCTAGAAATACAGAGGATGGGAGAGACGGGGGTAGTTTAACCAAAACTAAAGATGTATGGAAAGCCACAGCTTTGTAAACTAGTTTAGAACATTTTCTTTTTCAAAAGGGGGAGTTGAATATAGCTACCCTCTGGGTGGATGATGCTTCCCCAAGGAAACATGGGTTATTAAGTGAAAATCGCAGTGTCGGGCATGGGACATCCCTCTATAAGTAACTGATCAGTGAGAACCCTGAAGTGCCCCCCAAAACACAGGCTTTTGGTTGCTCACCACCACTAAGTGGAAGATGCTGTTACTGATGCTTAACACATGTTGGCTGCAGGTTACGAGGAAATCAGGCTTGAACTGACCTGGAAACTTCCTCTGTGCAGGCTACTGGAGAAGAAAGGTCTTCAATAGGATTATGACCCAGTAGGAAATCTGCATATTCGCTGGGCGGTGGTGGCGTATGCCTTTAATCCCAGCACTTGGGAGGCAGAGGCAGGCGGATTTCTGAGTTCGAGGCCAGCCTGGTCTACCGAGTGAGTTCCAGGACAGCCAGGGCTACACAGAGAAACCCTGTCTCGAAAACCAAAAAAAAAAAAAAAACCCCAAAAATCTGCATATTACAATAGCAACCTAAAGACAAGGTGTGCCCATCGCTGCAATGGTGGGACAAAGGTTATGGGGCAGCCAGCACTCTACTGTGAGTGTCGTCAATCTGCCTTCTAAATATTTATGTTTACACGCACAGATAGTGCTGCCTTCAACCTCAGCCATAAAAGGACCTCTCTGCATTGATCATCAGACAAGGTGGACCCGCAAGTGAGCAAAGTACTGAGACTAAGTGACCACTGAGTACTCAGCCAACACTGGGGCATCTGTGAGAGAATCTTCTTCTACCCCGAGGCTCGGAGAACATTACAGAAGGGGCAGAAAGAACGTAAGGAGGGAGAGGCGCGTTATAAAATGCTGTCTGCTGGATGTGACATGACTGTTGTAGTCACGAACTCACCACAGCTGTGGTGACCTGCACGAGACTCACACAAGATCAAGCCAACAGCATCAGTCAACATTCCCATAGGGCAGCACTAATGGACTCAGTAAGTTAACAAAACAAAACAAAAACAAAAACAAAAACAAAAAACAACAACAACAAAACAGAAGCAAGCAAGGATTGGGGGATGAAATTGTCAAAGAATGAAAACAACGCCTTTCTAAAAGGCGGAAACATGTGAACTACCTAATGGGGGTATACCATGTCCTTCCAACAGGACATTCTTTGCCAATAAGAAGGTATGAAGCCCATTACGTGAAGCGACAGAGAAGAGCCTTGGAAACAGCAAGAAGTGGAAGGCGGCCATGAAAGACCACGTGAAACAGTCAGCACAGGTAAATGTTTAGTGACAGACAGGAGACCAGGCCTTACCCAGAGCTAGGGGAGTATGAGGCAGCGGCCGAGAGGCATAGGATGTCTTGGGGGAAGGGTGATGAAATGTTCTAAAATTAAGTGTGGTCTGGTGAGCTGGCTCCGTGGGTAAAGGCGCTCGCTGCCAAGCCTGACCTGAGGTAGATCCCGGGAGCCACGTGGTGGAAGGAGAGAAGTGACTCATGAACGTTGTCCTCTGACCTCCACATGTGTGTGCAAATAAGTGTAATAAAATACACATAACAGACATAAAACATTCAAAATATTCGGTAATAAAATCACGACACTGGCTATACCCTTCTGTAAATACAGCAAAGCCTGTTAGGTAATTTACTTATTTTTTTTTCATTTTTATATATGAGTGTGTGTGTGTGTGTGTGTGTGGTCTACCACGTGTGCACAGGTGCCCCAGGGAGCCAACCGAGGAATGGGATTCCCTGGAGCTGGAGTTAGGGACAGAGGTTAAGTCACCAGAAGTGGGGTTAGGAACCACACTCAGGGTCCTTTGGAAGAACAGCAAGAGGTTTTAACTGCTGAGCCATCTCTCCAGCCACAAACTATTCACTTTAAATGAGTGGATTCTATGCTATGTGCATTATGTATCAACACAGCTTTGGGGTGGGAAGGAATGATTGTGATTAGTGTGTGTTAATTATGCAGGGATTGTGACCACCTCCTGCAAACATGAACATTCTATGTCCATCTCACTGTTGCCTTTATTACCCACCTCTCTGTCTCTGTCTCTCCCTCTCTTGGGTTTTTTGAGACAGAGTTTCTCTGTGTAGCCCTGGCTATCCCAGAACTCACTCCGTAGACCAGTCTGGTCTCCAACTGAGAGATCCACCTGGCTCTGCCTCCTGAGTGCTGTGATTAAAGGTGTGCCGCCACCGCCCAGACATTTTCAATTATCCTCCTTACCTTCCTCAGTCTCTTTCTCTTTTTTCTGCCTCCCTCTCAGGGAAGTACAGAAGTGCAGGAAGTTTTGGGTGAGGGGAACAGGCTAAGGACACAGCTCCCCAACAGGCGCCCGCCTTGCACCACTTGGCTCTTTCAGGCTGTTGGTTTCCCATCTGAAGTAAAGGGGCTCCCATGATGGAGTTGTCTAAGGGACCAGGCCTCCTCTTACCTACCTCCCCGCTGTTTGAAACTATGGAGAGCATCCTTGTGGCTGAGGGAGCCTTTGGCCAAACACTTGTAGTTGTCTTTTGGAATTTTAGGTAGAGACATAAATGACCCAGTGAGGAAGAAAAGCTTGAACACTTTAAGCTAACTTTGAACTTGCTGCACACCCAGCATAGAATCAGATGTAATGTTTCTCTAACAAGAAAGGAACAAAGGATGACGGTACAGACAGGCGTCCTGTGACACTCAACCCCTTACTAGACAGCTTTGCTTCTGGGCTTACACTCTGACACCCCATGTGACTTCAGAGAGAGAGCCTGAACAGACCTGTGCCCAGAGCTGCTTAACTGAAATTTCTTTGGTGTCCGTCCCATCCCCGGGTACCCTATCCACACCCGCTACCATCCAAGTCTCAGAGCAGTTCCAACCAGCTGCAAGGATCTCTTTGCTGACTCGCAAAGCATCCTGGGAATCAGGAAGACCTGCTCCACATATGGCCATGACCAGCCCACAGCTTTCTGTTTCTGTTGTTGGTGCCACACAGAGTCATTTTTAATATCAAAGTGGGCTTTCCTTGATATTATTTCCTAGTATAAAAGTGCTGGTGACAAAGCCCGGAAAACACAGAGAAGGGGAAAAGGAAAAAAGAAATAAAAAGGCAGTCAGATTTGAAACTCAGGTTTTCTCTCAGCATTTGAGCAGGTAGTCTTTAAGCCATCTTTCTATGTAGGCATGAGGTTTAAAATTTTTCATACTGCCGGGCAGTGGTGGCACACGCCTTTAATCCCAGCACTTGGGAGGCAGAGGCAGGTGGATTTCTGAGTTCGAGGCCGGCCTGGTCTACAGAGTGAGTTCCAGGACAGCCAGGGCTACACAGAGAGGTCAGAAGATGCATGAGAGCCAGTCCTCTCCTTTGTGGGGTCCCAGAGAGCCAGCTCACGTCCTCAGGCTTAGAGCCAAGTGGCTTTAACCTGCTGAGCCATCTCACTGGCCCAGGCATGGGGTTTTAATGTGGCTTCTGGTCTTGTTTTAGACTTGATGCGTATTTTTGTAAATAGCTGTTATTTTGCTGAGACTGTTTGCCCAGAATTCTCCCACATCTGGAAAAGAAGGGCCCGTTCTTAATTCAAGCATCACATGATCGGAATTGTAAGAAAGCCCCTCCATCCCTCTTCTTCACATGCCCAACTTTAGGCAGCTCAGCAGGGACTGCTTGTCCTCAGGGGACAGTTTCAGGGCTAGAGGATGCAGCTCAGCGTGTGCAGCCGTTCTAGGCCCTGGGCTCCAGTCCCACCACCATTTACTGGCATGCTTTCCAATTTCCAGAGATAGAACGTCAAGAAATCCACGGAGTATGGTGTGGTGTGGTACCCATCTGTCAGCCCAGCACTCAGGAGGTAGGCAGGAGGATTGCAACTTTGGAGTTAGCCTGGGAGAACAAGACTTTATCTCAAAGGAATTGGAAGAAAAGAAAAGGAAACAAAAGAAAAGAAAAGAAAAGAAAGGAAAATGAAAGAAAAGAAAAGAGAGATTGTCCCATGTACTGCAAGCACTTTTTGCTGCCATGGTTGGAGGTTGTTTATGCCCCACTGTTGCCATCTACAGAAAGGCCGTGTGCTGGGCAAGGATCCTGGGCTCTCTTCTGTGAGCACAGGGATGTGTGATCCCCTGTCTGACTGAGGTAGTCAGTCTGGGGCCATCCACCCATCCAGCTGTTCTACCACTGACAGGGTTTCCATGGAGATTTCCACTCTTTACTGCTCAGGGCACACACAGACTGCTGGCTGGTAGGAAATTAACTCTCAGCTTGGTCTGGCCAAACTCTTTAAAGGAAACAGTCTGTCATCTCTGACACAAGGAGGAACAGGCATGACACAGACAGAGAGAAGGAAGGAAATTTACAGTCACCTTAGACACTGAGCACCAAACAAGTAGGGAATCCCTTATATTCCTACTGACCCCCAGCCCCTAGACGGAAAATTTCAGAGCTTGTGTGGTAAAGCCAGTGTTTCCATAGAAAACAAGACAAAGTGTGCATACAAGAAGGCTCTGGGCACCCAGTGAGTCATGCTCTTCCCAGTATAGAGGCCTCTGATGCTTGCTGAGGGAAACTGATGTGCTGTCCTGAGAGGGGCTGCAGTCTGGGATGAAGGGAACTAGAGAGTGAGGCTGGCTGATCAGACATACACAGAAAGGACCCTGTGTTATTCACACATGATGTCAGTCCTCACAAGTCAGAAGCCATCACACCCCAGTTCACTGCCACGCAAGGCAGTTCAGAGGAAGCAATGGTGGCAGTTGTGCATTTTGGATTTAAGACTGTTTTGGGCTATTGGTCTAAAAGGACATTAGGCACCTAAATGGATGTGCTGTGGTTAACTTGCCCCCTGTCTTTTAGATGAATCAACACATCCATGAATCCTATTGTAATGTTTATCTGAGACTCAGAAAAGATTTTTTATGTTTTTCTACAGAGGGGCAGGAAGCAGGATCTCACTATATAGCTCTACCCATCCTGGGACTCACTATATAGCCCAGATTGGCCTCTAACTCATAGGAGATCCTTCAGCTTCAGTCTCCTGAGAGCTGGAATTACGGGTGTGTATCACCACTCCTGTGTCTAACTTTTCTTGAGATAAAAGTATTCCGTTTGGGCAGGGGTTGGGCTGTACACTGTAATCCCAGCATTCAGGAAGCAGAGGCAGGAGTATCAAGAGTCTGAGGCTAGCCTGGGCTATACAGTAAGACCCTGTCTCAACAAACAAACAAGACACGTTCCCTTTCACCTAGAGCACAAATACCCTCTTGCTTTTAATTTATTTTCAACTTATTTATTTATTTATTTATTTATTTATTTATTTATTTATTTTTACCTCACTGCAAAAATTAGGCAACCAATGAGTTTTCTGAGCTGTAGAGAAGCAACCACAATCATACAGTGCACACCAACATTCCAGCCAAGGATAGACTACACAACAGTTTTCACCCTACAGCCTGAGTTTTCTAGGCTATATCATCTAGGTTTGCACAAGGAGACTGTGAGGTTCGCACAATCACAAAACCAACAAACGTCACACTTCTTGGGACTCATTTAGTGATTATGGGACACATGTCTGCTTATTGGATTAAAATTAAGAGTAAGAGCGGTTTCTCTTTTCCTATGGTGGGCTGTACTTCCATGTTGAAGCTGCTCTGACCTGTAGCCAGAATGGCCAAGAAAGAGTGTGAGGCAGGAGATGGGTTGGCTGCACCCCAAGTATGCTCTCTTTAGAGAGATGAGAGCCATGGCGGAGCATAGCTTTCTGTGTGCTGATCGTTCTTCCCAAACCAGCAAAGTGCAGCTCAGGCCCTCTCCTTGGGTCTCTGCCCAGATCCGGGAATTTTTTTAATACCCAGCCCAAATATGCAGCTTCTTTTGCATTGTTACAGTGAGGGCACCTTCACTCCTTCAGGCCCTACTGCTAGGGCCTCTGCTTTCTGCTAGCCCACATCAGCTGGGGTTGGGTTCCTGGTAAGCAGAGGGTTTGTCTGTCCTTGTTGGGGCCTCCTTGCACTGGGCACCTAGAACCTTTATGACAACTGTTCTTCTAGACTGGTTCAACCCTTCATTCCTAAAATGGTAGCTTTCCACATTGACTCCCTTCCTGGTGAAATGTGCTTCAAAGCCATTAACTCGTGGACTTCATGCTTTTCTTTTTCAGTGCTGGGGATGGAGCACACGAGTTTGGGTAGCCACCCAAGCACATTACTACCATCAGCATTCCCAACCTCTCTCAGAACTTTATGGTGGCCTTAACATCTTTTTCAAAACTTATTTTTACTCATTTATTTTTATGTGTATGAGTATTTTGCCTGCATGTATGTGTACTGCATGTGTCAGGAAAAGGCACTGGGTACTCTGAAACCAGAGTTATGGATGGTTGTGTGCCATCATGTGGGTACTGGGAACTAAACATGGGTCCCTAGTAGAATAGTGAGTTCTAACCACCCAGACATCTCTCCAGCTTCAGCCTCCAGATTTAGAGGGCACAGGAGTAGCCTGGTGCTAGTGAATATATCAATAAGCATGTGTGAGATCCCAGACTTAGAGGGCACAGGAGTAGCCTGGTGCTAGTGAATATATCAACAAACATGTGTGAGATCCTGGGTTTAATCCCTAGAACCACATATGCACACACAGCCCTGACATCAACAGCAAGGGGGCATTTATATCATCAAGAAGGGAGGGAAAGGAGACACAGGAGGATTTAGCAGCAAGCCCAGTGCCCGCCACCTTCACACACTTTACCTGGTTTAATTCTCCGCATAGGCTGTGAGATGACTGTTATCTCATTATGCTTATTACCAACAAGGAAACCAAGGCTCACAAACCCACTTGTGTGGGGCCACACAGATTGTAAAATTTCATCGAAAGTCACAGAATTGGGAAACTTACAGTAAAATAAAACGTCATTTGGTGACATTGAGTTAGAACCTGGCTTTTATATTAAACATTATTTTTTCATTAAAATACTTTTTCAGACTTTAAGATTTTATGTGTATGAATGTTTTGCCTGCATGTGTACATATACACCTACATATTTGTATGTGCCTGGTACCTGTCAATCTCAGAGGAGAGTGTCTGGTCCCCTGGAACTGGAGTTACAGAGAGTTGTGACCCACCATGTGGGTACAGGACAACACGAGCTCTAACTGTTGACTTATAAATACTAACCTAGGTTGTTAGATGGAGACACAGACTGCTCTGGGGGTGTGTGTGTGATCATCTACACCACAATGGAGAAACTCACTCTCCATCACTTTCAGCTCAGTGAACTCGTAAGATGTCAACCACCTGTGACTTCATCCTACCACATACAAGCTCCTGCAATCCTAACCTCCAGAAACTTAAAGTACAACATTAAGTTTTGAGACTTTAACCAAATTCAGTATTCCAGCATATCACCCAAATTGAGAAATGTACTTTTTAAAAATCGTGTAATAAAAACACCTTCTTTGTAGTTTGGCTAATTAACCATGCAGACATACCAAGTCCAAACCTGCTTTCTAATTATCACACCTACTCTGTAATGAACAGTCACAAAAAAAGTATTAGGGGTAAACACCTTTCAACATTGGATACATGAATCTCCCACGCATCTGTCTGGCATGCCCTGGCCCATTTGTTTACTTGGGTCTCTGAAGAAGGATGCTTCGTGTGGGCTCCCAGGAAGGCTGCACAGCCTTCCCGCAGGGACCGAAGATTCTTATAATTCAAATCTGTCACCATTCAAATGCTTCTTCAACTCAAACATCATAAAGACCCCCAAAGCATACCCTGGGCTCGGGTTGTCAGGCTAGGTGAGAATGCAGCTTAGAGATGAAGGAAGCACTTTTACCTGGGGAGCGGAGGGGCTCAGGTCGATTCCTGGGGCTCACCTGTTGGGTTTGAGGGGATATCCAGGAGGGTCTTCAATAGCTTCATATCCTTAATGTTGTGGATATAGATGGATTCTTCCAGGCAGACCAGCAGCCTCTGTAATGAGACAGAGCCATCAGCCTCCCTAACAGAGCCCATGAGAAGGGATCTCTAATCCTTGCTCACTTCCTCTAGGCCCTCACTTAACTTGTGCCTAAAGGAGGAAGAATGTTAAGGAAGCCCTTTGAATGTCCTGCTGTGAACTTAAACAGACACAGCCCAGTTAGCTGAGCAGATGCTTAAAATATGAGATCCTAAAATTTACTTGTCGATTTCTCCCTTTCTCTTTCCCTCCCCCTCTCTCTCTTTCTCCCTCCTTCTCTCCCTCCCTTCCTCCTTCCCTCCTCCCTCCTTCACTCTCTCCCTTCCTTTCTTCCCTTCTTTCTCCTTCTTTTCTTTCTCCCCTCCTTCTTCCTCCCATCTCCTTAGAATAAGACAGTTCAGGGAACCTCTTTTGTTCCGTTCCCACATTCAGTGCTGGTGACTGGGTTCTCCCTCTTACATAGGCTTCTTTATATTCTCTGCATTGCCAAATCTTTGATTTTATCCCTTTCTCTCCATACAGGTAGTACATCACTGATTCAAAACCTCCATAATGCCCCAGTGAAGTTTGAGCAATGGTGCTCGAAGTCTTGGACTTTTTTCAGATCTGGTAAGTCTGTGTAAATATCTCAAAATATGAAAAAGCTGAAATCTGGTCCGAAGCATTTGGCACCCTTACATGAGATGCCCATCCCAGGTCCTTTCCCCTCCCACTCTTCTCTAGACTCGCCTCTCCAGACCTCACTCCTCACGGCCCACAGCCCCATGAAGATATCATTCCCAGGTCCCCCATTCCCATCCCTAAAGTCTAGGCATAGCCCCTCTCACAGGCTCTTCATCCCACCATGGCAGACCACTCTCTTCCTCCTCAGGAATGTGTGTTGGATACAGAGCCTCTTCCCAAGGTGGTGCCCTATGTTCAAAGCACTGTGATGAGGATGAAGCACCATGCAAGGGGAGGGGTGGGTGCTGTGTGGAGGTTCTGGGAGGGCACTCACTTCAACAGCTCTTTCTATATCCCAAGTAGCTGCCCCTGCCTGACTCAGCTTCCCCAAGGCCAGTGTTGCTCAGCCTGGAAGAGCACCAGTCCCCCAAGGACCAGTCCAGGTCTCTGTACAAAGACTCAAGAGATAACTCAAGAGTTTGTGGGACTTTGCTTTTGGGCCAGACATTTGGAATTCGAGGTTCATCAGCAGGAAGGGAAGATAACTAAACATTATAAAAAGGCTGCAGACCCTCCTCCAGGAAAGCCATGTTTTCTTAACAAAGGGAGACTCTTTTCTGGGGATTGAACCCAGGGTCTTGCATATGATAGGCAGCTGCTCTGCCACTAAGCCACATGCCCCACCCACTTTGTATTTTGTATTCTGACATAGGGTGTCACTGAGTTGCTAAGGCTAGCCTCGGATTCACTCTGTAGCCCAGGCATGTTTTAAACTCATGGTCCTCAGATACCCAAGAAGCTGGGACAACAGTGCTGAGACACCTTGCCCCTCCCCCCACCCTGACCCCACCTGCAGGCACTCTTCTCTATTTTAATTAAAACTCTGGCCACAGTGCTAAAGCTGTGTCGGAGAAGTAAAGAAAATTCTAACTAGATCTCAAAGTTGGGATCAGTCAGATGGCTCAGTGGGAAAAGGGACTTGTTCACGTCGGAGGACCTGAATTTGACCCCTGGAACCCACGTAAAGATGGAAGGAGAGAATCAACTCCACACACAAAGTTGTCCTCTGGCCTTCCCATGTTCTCTGAGGCACATGCACATCTCCCATCACACACGCACACGCACACGCACCCGCTTTACAAGCTTTAAAACTCAAAAAAAGGGGGGCTGGAGAGATGGCTCAGCAGTTAAGAGCTCTTGCTGCTCCTGCCGAGGACTTGGGTTCAGTTCCTAGCTCCTACATATACATAGCACACAGTTGTCCATAACTGCAGTTCCAGGAGACCTTGCGCCCTCTTCTGTCCACCTTGGGCACTGCATGAATGTGGTGCACACATAAATGTGGGCAGAACATTCATACACAGGAAGCAGTTCTTAAAAACTCACTTTAAAATAAAATTTCAAGATGGGTGACAGATATTGCCACGTCTCTGGAAAGTAGTCAGTCACCTGATCACTTGCCAGTCACACCACGGCTTGTTTTTTATCCTTTCTGTGTTTGTTTCTGTTCTCAGTTTCTGACAGGCCCTGGTATGCCCTTCCAGCCCTGCACCCAGTCCTCAGGAGAGGGAGGCCCTGACAGGTGCATCCTGTAGGAACGTCACTGTCTTCAGGCTAGTCTGACCTGAACAGCATGATTACAGTGCTGTCAGCTCTGTGGGCCACTCATCTGGACCCCATTGGGTCATCACCATGCAGGTCAGAGACAAGAACGCAAAGGGAGTGAAACAGGAAATGCAGGAAGGGAATGGGGAGGTAATTGTCCTGAGTCCCACAAGAGCTGGCTTCCAGGACAAGTACAAGCTAGAGACTGCTCAGCCACACCCACCTTGCCTTAGCTAATTATTATAGTTCACCTGGTAGCCCAGGCTGGCCACAAACTCTCTATGCAGCTGAGGATGACTCTGAATTTCTAGCTCTCTCACCCCTACTTCCCAGAGCTGGAGTTACAGGTGTACCTCGCCAATTCTGCTTTTCTGTGGTGCTGGAAACTGAACCTGGGGCTTCGAGCATACTAGGCAAACACACTGACAAACTACACCCCCAGCCCATTCTTTCATTCTATGTTTTATAGGTAGTTAATCCTTTTTATCAATTAAAGAGTCAGATAATTAAAGATTCTGCACCACGATGTAGCCTCAAAGGCTTCAATCCAATCACCAAGCAGTTGACAACAGGAGGCAGCCGGTTAAACAACCACAAAAGCTTCCAGAGATGCTAACGACATCTAGCAGTCACTCAGGAAAACACACGTCTGCACTAAACACAACAGGAGTGACATTAACTGAAAATGGGACACACCAGGACTCCGGAGCATCTTTCCTCTCTGCATATGTAGGATTTTGTGAACTGGTTACATGCGTGGGATGTGCACACATGTGCGTGAGGGTGACATTCAGAGCCAAAGAAGGAAGTCAGGTATCCCTCGCTGCCACACTCATCTAGGCTGGAGGTCAGCTGACCCCAGAAATATTCTAGTCTCTGGCTTCCCAGAGCATTAGAGTTATAAATGTAGTGTGTGTGTGTTTGGACTTAATTTTTGGCTTAGGAGATTCATCTGCTGCAAGGGAGGTCTTGCAGTGCCCGCAGAGCCACCTGCTTAGGGGAAAGGCATGAACCCAGGTCCTCGGCAGGAGCAGCAAGAGCTCTTAACTGCTGAGCCATCTCTCCAGCCCCTTGAGTTTTAAAGCTTGTAAAGCATGCGTGTGTGCGTGTGCGTGTGCGTGTGCGTGTGTGTGTGTGTGTGTGTGTGTGTGTGTGATGGGAGATGTGCATGTGCCTCACCATGCTTTTTACATGAGTGGCTGGGAGTTCATCTCAGGCCCTTATGGTATAGCATAAGGATGCCTACCCAATGGACTGTCTCCTAGCCCTTGGGGTTTTGTTTGTTTGTTTGTTTGTTTGTTTGGTATGTGTTTTGGTTGGTTTGTGCGAGTGTATTTGTTTTTGAGACAAGGTCTCATTGCAGCCTCAGCTTCCGTGGAGTTTGCTATAGAGCAGAGAGTGGCCTTGAACTTCTCATCCTCCTGCCTCTACCTCAGCAGTGCTGGGTATCGACATGCATCATCACACCTGGCTCTCTGTGGCGCTGGGGCTGACCCAGGGCTTTGTGCAGGGTAGGCAAGCACTCATAAACCAGCTGAGCTGTATTCCTGGCCCTGAAAACAAGGGTTCTGTTTGTTCCGAGGCAGAATTGCACTCTATATAGCCCAGGCTATCCTTTGATGTGCAATTTTCCCACAGTGGCCTAACTGTTAGGATTACAGAACTGCACTAGTATCCTGTTTGGAAATGTGGATTTTTGTTTCTTTGTAACTTCTTATACAAATCTATCATTTCCCTGTTTTTAGAAAGGAGCCACATGTCTGAAGACCTGACATGGGCAGGATGATTACTGTAGAGCAATGCATGCTGTGGTGGTTGGTTTGAATCCATGCTTGGCCCTGGGAGTGGCACTATTAGGAGGCGTGGCCTTGTTGGAGTAGGTGTGGCCTTGCTGGAAGAAATGTGTCACTGTAGGGGTGAGCTTTGAGACCATCCTTCTATCTGCCTGGAAGACAGTCTTCTCCTGTTTGCCTTTGGAACAAGAGGTGGAACTCTCAGCTCCTCCCTCACCATGCCTGCCTGGATGCTGCCATGATGATAATGGACTGAATCTCTGAACCCACAAAGCAACCCCAACTAAATGTTGTCTTGGTCATAGTGTCTGTTCACAGCAATGGAAACCTAACAAAGACACACGCCTACCCTGTGCCCTTTGCCTTTCCCCTAAGCAGGTGGCTCTGCGGGCACTGCAAGACCTCCCTTGCAGCAGATGAATCTCCTAAGCCAAAAATTAAGTCCAAAGACTGGCAACTTTAAGAAAACCCAAAACCCCTTCCTGATCTGCCTCAAGCCATCTTGGAAGACAAAAGGCTGAGCAGCACCTCTCAACCTGTGGGTTGCACATCAGGTATTTACATTATGGTTCATAGCAGTAGCAACGTTACAGTTAAGAAGTAGCAATAAAAATAATGCTATGGTTGGGTCACCATAACACGAGGAGCTGTATACTAAGGGGTCGTGGCACTAGCACTGTTTAGAACCATTAGGCTAACGGAAGGCAAGCCGTTAGCTTGGGCTTGCTGCTAGCTCCGGCACCGTGTCCTCTGGAGGATGGGAGTGAGAACCTACTGAGTGTTCTGGGCAGTGGAGGTGCTGCCAAAGGTCTAACAGACTCAGGCACAGGAGCAGTCCTTCCTTGCTTCATGCCATTGAGACTACCTGAGAGGAAGTGCGAAATCAGACCAGCAAATTCCACGGGCATTTCTTGAGAGCTCTGGTTGGGATAACATTTGACTACGTCATCTTAAAAAGCTGGCCAGGGCCGGGCGGTGGTGGCACATGCCTTTAATCCCAGCACTTGGGAGGCAGAGGCAGGCAGATTTCTGAGTTCGAGGCCAGCCTGGTCTACAGAGTGAGTTCCAGGACAGAAACCCTGTCTCGAAAGACCAAAAAAAAAAAAAAAAAAAAGCTGGCCAGGTACTGGAACCGAAATTTGGCTGTCATATAATGGATACTACTATTTACAAGCTGGAAGGTTTTGCAACAAAACTTGCAACAGGTCTGAGGACACCCTTTAGCCAAGAACCCCACTTAAAATCCCTCAAGTAGGGAATTCTTAAGCCACCCTCCCTTCTCTTACTAAGACTTCCGGCTTCCTTCCTGCCTCTTGTCTGCCCCTTGCCACTGATGCTTTCCACCCTCGTTTCTGTGGCCATTTTCTATGAACCTCAGTGGATCCTCAGTCAAAATAGCTGATTGGAGGAAACAGTGAGCCAGGTGTGGTGCTCACTCTTGTAACTGCAGCATTTGGGGAAGTTTGCTTTGAGTTACAGGCTAGCCTTGGCTACTTGACTGAGACCATCTCAACAACAAAACAAAACTAAAGTAACAACAATCTTTTCCTTCTCAGAGACTTAACAACATATTTGGTTTCATTATTTAAAAAAAAAAAAATCAATTATAGGGTTGGAGAGATAGCTTGGCAGTTAAGAGTGCTGGCTTCTCTTGCAGAGGATCTGAGTTCAGTTCCCAGCAACCACATGGCAGACCACAAATATCTATAACGCCAATTCCAGGGGTTCAGCGCCCTCTTCTGGCCTACTTGGATACTGCACAGATGTGGTACGTGTAGGTGGAATACTCATACATAAAATAAAGAGAAGTTTTAAAAGTTATTAATTAGCACTTAATAGTTCAGATTCAAAAAGAAGAAGAAGGAAGGGGAGGAGTAGGAGGGGAGGAGGAGAAAGAGGAAGAGGAAGAAGAGAGAAGAGGAGGAAGAAGAGGAGAAGGAGGAAGAGAAGGAAGAGGAAAAGAAAGAGGGGATGAGAAAGAAATAGGTGGAAGAGGAAGAGGAAAAGAGGAAGAAGAGAAGGATGAAGAAGAGAAGGAGGAGGAGGAACCACTTGTCCTCAAGGAATGCCACTGGGAATGCTGAACAGAGTAGGTAACTGCTTGTCCCAGGCAGTGCCTCTTGGTTTATCCACTTATTTAACAGTTAGGCAGGAAACAATGTTCAGGAGCTCGTTCCCATAAGGTTACATAGCAATGAAAAGAAACACCCCAGCCCCTGCTCTCATGGGACGTAAAACTCAGTCACTCTAGGGAGACTGCTAACACACTAAACACATCCTAAGTGTTAATGCTTTAAAAAGGCATATTGTATATTTGAGGTGAGAGTAATTCCTTGCAGCAATGAAAACACTGGAGGAATACATCTTTAAGGGCTAGCTGGAGAAACTGTGAATCTAGCTAGCTCGGTGATAGAGCTCTCATTTATGATGTCCTAGGTTCCCCTGTGTGCCCCAGAAGGGGTGGGTGTTAGCTACAAAGCAGAAACGTGAAACCGAGGAGCTGGCTGACTAGGAAGGGCCACATTGAGAGCAGAGGGTCAGTTTCACCTACTGATTTAAGAGCTGACCCAAGGGGACCACACCCTAGTTTCAGGTGTGCCATTCGTAGAAGCAAGACCACTGTGCACAATAAATCTTACTGCCTAGGTCCAAGATCATGTGTAGGATGTCCTGAGGCAGTTTGTAGGGCAGACCAACTTGTGTCAGAGACCCAACCTATCTGTGCAGGTTCCAGCCTGCCCCAAGAGTAGGCGGTGAGTTTGGCCAGGCAACGGCCATGCTGGACAGAGACCATGAGCCAGTATGACGAGGGAAGAGGCACAGAGGACATGTTCTTTATACTTTGCCCATAACCCCAAGTTTGCTGTTAAAAGTTCTGCTACGTTACCTTCAGCATTTGATTCTTGTTTTAGAGACTTAGTTTTTGTTTTTGTTAAAGACAGGGTCTTATGTAGGGCAGGCCAGGCTCAAACTTGCCACATTACCAAGAAGGATGGCCTTCTGATTCTCCTGCCTCTACCTCCTGAGCGCCAGCATCACTGGCTCCCTCCTGAGTTTCTCCTGCTACCACAGGCTCACACCACCATGCTGCTCTGTCTGTGGAGGCTGGGGATCAAACCGAGGGCTTGGCACGTGCCAGAGAAGTGTTCCACCAACTGAGCTGTACCTCAAGGACGTTC
The DNA here is from genome assembly GCA_030674055.1 of Rhabdomys pumilio. Lineage (NCBI taxonomy): Eukaryota > Metazoa > Chordata > Mammalia > Rodentia > Muridae > Rhabdomys > Rhabdomys pumilio. The sequence goes on along the minus strand of JANHMN010000002.1, from coordinate 12,240,596 downwards.
ATCTTAGAAGTTTTGATTACACTTATTTATTTCTGTCTGTGTGTGCATGCACCTCTTGCATGTATGCGATGGTCAGGGGACAACTTGCAGGAGTCAGTTCTTGCCTTCAACCATGTGGGTGGTGGGGACTGAGCTCAGCTGACCAGGCTTGGTGAGCCATTTAGCCAACCCAAAGACATTCATCTTTAGAGAGGGTTTTCTTCTGCTCCAATTAGCAGAAGGCTGGACACCTTGAGGGGCGGGGGTGTCCCATCTCCTCACCTGTCGGTTCAGCCGAATAGACAGAATGTTGCTGGAGTAGCTGTAATTACAGATCTCAGTGCCTTTCTTGAAGTGGTACACATTCATCTGCCGAGGTTTGGTGTGACTGACCACCACAACCAGGCTGCTGGAGAAGAGTCGCTCCACGATGTACACGTCAGGGATTTCATCTAGGGAGGGGGAGGGGCAGAGGTGAGGTCACACAGATGTCCCCTGAGAGAAAGACTGGCCTTTGTAACACTGGGTACCACACAGGCTAGTTTACAGTAGGATCTGGGTCTTGCTACTGGGTACCCTTCATCAGTAATGATCCCACCCTGGCCCCAACAGTAAGCTTTAACTGTCTCCAGGGATAACACTCCCAGAGACCTTCCCAAATACCTAAAGCAAAGAATACGCTAATGACTGAGACTCCAAAGCCACCTTGAACACCATAGCATGATATAATTACCCATCACACACACACACACACACACACACACACACACACACACACACAGACTGTATATGTGCATATACCACAACACACATAGTGGAGGTCAGAAGAAACCTTGCAAGAGTTGGTTCTCTCCACCATTGTCCTGGGGAATGAGTTCAGGTTGTGAAGCCTGGCATTGAATGACTTAACCACTAAGCCACATTGCCAGCACCCTCCCTCTTTAGGACAGAATTTTGCTCAATAACCCAGGCTAGCCTTGAACTCCTGATATTGCTGCTTCAGCCCCATGAATGCCAGGTTTTATGGGTGTGCACTACCATATTTGGTGCAAGAAAACACGTCTGTACTCAGAAGGGAAGAATAGCAGTAAACCACCAGATCACAGACAGGGCTTTGGTGACTTTCTGAGGCATCTTGTCGTGTGTCTTTCTTGTTTGTTTATAGGAAATCCCACCGGAAGTATGGCATGTGACATACACACAGTAAAACATTCACCAAAATGGTATGATAATAACATTTTGCGGATGTATTAGGGGCCAAGGGTGCAAGAGATGGCTTGGTGGGTAAAGTGCTTGCCCTGCATGCATGAAGACTTGAGTTCAAAGCCCTATGGCCTATGTAAAGCTGGATGTGGTAGCACAGGTCTAGAACCCCAGTGTTCTATGAGGTGGGAGGTCGAGACAGGAGAAGCCCTAGAAGCTCATGGTCTAGTTTGCCCAGGATACACAATGGCCAACAACACGTCTCAGATAAGGTGGAGGGTGGGTGCACACCCTCTCACACACACACACATCTCTGTTACACGCAGAGATAAAAAATGAATACAAAGTAAATAAATTAGGAGCCCCAATTATTATTTACCAAACCGCGTTCTTTCAGAAAACGCAGAGGTGAAATACTTGTCACTATGGCAACAGCATACACTATTACCCCTGAGAAAAGTCACAGTCACATTTCTGCGTGGAATTATTCTTCATACTCACTAGAAATACCTCAACAGCTTCAACATGGGTTATGACGAGACGCTCATGTTACTTCATTCAAACATATAGAACATGTCCCTACTAAGTGAACAGTGTCACCAGGCTACAGGGACAGTGAGAGCCAAAAGAAGAGACAGGTTGACAATGCCACAAACTGATCACCATGATTACAGATATGGAAAGGTGTCAACAATATGATTTCAAACAAGGGCTTTCTTACAAAGAAGAAAATGTCACCCAAGTTATTGCCAAGGTTCCATAAGAGCTCCATTGTGGCTTTTACACAAGAGGAGACAATGGCCTGTATTCAAATCTGCACAACACCAGCTCTGTGGGTTGATGGCTAAGACAGAAGTCAGGCTCAAGTCTGAAGTCTACGGCTGGGGTGTAGCCTTGGTGGTCCAGTGTTTTTAAGAGGTCCTGGGGCTCAATCCCCAGGACTCCAAAAGAAGAAAATTAAGACAAGGAAAAAAAAAAAAAAAAAGAAAGATTAACATCTAGACGGAGGATTTCATATCCCCACAACAATCCTTATGCACACACACACACACACTTACTGCTTCCATGGACTTGGTCAAGTTGCTCCACAGAACTCAGAGAAAACAGCTTGTAACCGGCCTTGGTTCCAATCGCCAGGGATCTGTGGAAGATAAGGATAACACAGGGATGACAACAGATACTGCATCCCTTTCCCTCAGGGGCTGCTGAGGTGCAGGTGAACAGGTCAGGGCTCAGACCTCTGATAACTGACAAAGCGTGTTCTGGCAGACATTCATGAAGGGAAAAGGTAAACGGCGACTTTTAAGAGACAGAAACTGCTTGGGCTCTGTCACCAGGGAAAATGTTAAAGCTCCCACAGATCTTGTCTTCCCAGCTGGGTGAGCATAGGAAAAAAAGGAACGTTTAGGAAGTCTTCGTATCTACACCTCCACGACGCTTGGGGGAAGATAGCCTGGTCATTTGCTTGAAAAGACTTTTACGGGAGGATGAGTTATCATCATATGTGTACATGCTCACACGTGTATGTGTGTGTGTTCATGAATATGCAGGGTGAGGTGTGTGTGCCAGGTGTTGTCCACATGTCAAGGGAGCTCAGTGGACAGGCAAACCTGATCACCCCCTCCAGAATTCTCTTTTCTATACAAACATTTGTTCTTTCCTGGGATGTAGGAACAAGCAACTACTGTCAGCTTTTAAGGTAGCAGGTTCTAGGCCTCAGTCCTCCAACCATGGAGGACTAGGGTTTGGCATCCAGCACTGTAGACAAACACTAGCACTTATAAAAGTACGCAAAGGGAATTCTTTGAACGATAAAATATACTGGAGTGGTTACTATTTTCAGGTTTCTATTTCCTAATGCAGAGTTTTCATGTAGCCCAGGTTGGTCTTGAAAATATGCTTGGTACGGAGCCCAGAGCTTCATGCCTACTAGACAAACATCTAACTTAGTAGCAGCCTCAGCCCTGAGGTTGATTTTCAGTTTCTTCTTATTGGTGTAGACGCACTCAGTTGCCAACTGAAGATGTGAAGCTCGCAAGTAAGGAGAAAAGATATCTCAGAGCCCTAAAACAAAACTAAAGAGATGTGTAATCCCAACACTTGCGAGGGGAGGCAGAGGCAGAGGCAGGAGGATCTCCAGTTAGTTGAAGGCATCCAGGGGTACACAAAGCAATCCTTTTCACCCCCCACCCCCCACATCAAACACAAAACAACAAGTCCCCCCAAAACACTACCGACAAACCAACCAAAAGACTTAACAATTTCAAGTGGTTCAACAATAAGCTTGGTAATCTGGATTTGAACCCCAGACCCCATGGAAAGGCGGAAGGAGAAGGTCCAAGCTCCCTAAAGTTGTTCTTTGACCTTCACACGCATGCTTTGGCCAACGTGTTATCCACCCCCATCACGTGTGTCAGGTGCAAATCCTGATTTCGGAACAAATGGGTTTCTTCTTTGTTTCTTCATTTTATGCTTGCAAAAGAGTGTCTGTTACTCATGCTGTGTTGCTGACCGTACTCTGGCTGGCTTGGGGGCCAAAATGTCCCGGCCTGTGTTGCTGCTCCTCCGGTCCACAGGTCAGGGTTTAGCAAGAGAGAAAGCAGGGGGAAGACGCGAAGAATAATGACAAGCCAGAGGGTCCGTAGTCAAGTCTGGTTCCTCCTTTATTCCTCTCTTTGACTCCTCTGACTCCCTACTAACACATATTCACTCTTGTTCATTCCTCTTAACTCTATTGACTGTATATATATATATATATAAATATATATATATATATATATATATATATTCTTACAAGGAAATCCTGGGTATTTATAAGCACACGCAGGAGAACACAGGTGAAAACATTTTACCACGTGCACCATGCAGCTGGGGTCACTAAACAGCAAAACAAGCTATGTGGGATAAACAAGATATTTGTTAGAGTGTGCTCAGCTGTTGTAGGCTGCTGAAAAACCAAGTCTCTATCAGGGTAAATGGTTCCAGATGGCTGCAAAGATGATAGCTGCTTTCTGCTTAAAGTTGGCTCCTTACAATGCTGCCTCTGAGGTTGTGGTCTTTTTACGCTTGCCTCAGGAGTATCTAGGGATCCTCACAAACTGACACACTTAGCTCAGAAGGGTCAGATTTATGAGAAAGGGGCTTGGAGATCACTCCTTTGTTTTAAATGATTGCTCTGTGACCAGAAAAATCAGAAAAGATTCCATATTAAGGAATTCAGATTCATGTCTTCTTCTTTTGTTGTTTTTTTGTTTTGTTTTTTTGTTTTGTTTTTTTTGTTTTTTTTTTTTGTTTTTCGAGACAGGGTTTCTCTGTGTAATCTTGGCTGTCCTGGAACTCACTCTGTAGACCAGGCTGGCCTCGAACTCAGAAATCCACCTGCCTCTGCTTCCCAAGTACTGGGATTAAAGACGTGGGCCATCACCGCCTAGCCTCATATCTTATTTTTATCTTGTAAGTCCTTTCTAGAAAAACAAAATTCTCATTACTACTCATAGAAGTGGAATTGGAGACAACTCCCAAGCACTGTTCAAGCTTTAGAATACAGCTATGGTGTCTAGCCCAGTTACAAAGCATTAGTGTGGTGAACACTGGCAAAACCTGACTCTATCTACCTCCTCTAGAAAGACTAGAGCTCCAACTCAGCCCACACATATAGAAAAAGACACACCAATTCACCTAAATGGATCCAGCAAGGAACATGATTTATTTTAAAATTCAATGTCATACCTTCCACGGCTCCAAGCAACTGACTGTGACAGGCCTTTTATTTATAGGCGAGGCAGAGCTGCCCAGCAGAGATTCATCCAGAAAAGCAGAGCAGACAGTGGGGACAGAGGAAATCAACTTTCAAAGCACCTTACGGTTTTTGAAAAACAGCATTCTTACTCAGCTGTTTCTCCGTATTATTTAATAACTAGAGTAGACAACAACATTTGTTTTCCGACTCCAATAATATCACTAAGTGTAATTTGGATGATTTGCTACTTGTAAGTAAATTACCTTCCCCCCCCCCCAAGAAGGAAAACACTGCCCAGCATTTCAACAGACATTGTGTTGAACAGCGTTTCACAGACAGTGCAACAGAACACTCTTGCAAAAGTTTCTTACAAAACTTCAGAATTTTATCTAGTCTATCACGCATCTAAGTCTCATTTTAGGAGACAATCCCCCAAACAACTCAACAGGTTACAACAGCCTTAAAAACAAAGACACACTAATTTCGGTGCCCGAAGGCTAGGATATCACTCGATGGTAGAGTCTTTGCTCAGGGTGATTGAGACATTGGGTCTTATGCCCGGTACTCTGCATCCTCTCTACCCCCACCCTGCTCACCCACCCACACAAGAAAATGGGGCCGGACTTGTCTGGCATGTCTAAAGCCCTGAGTTCCATCGCCAGCACTGTATAAATAGTATGATGCTACTTCCTGTAATCTCAGTATTCCAGAATGGGAGACAGGAGGATCAGAATTTGAAATTCAGCCTCATCTACTAGGGAATCTGAGGCTGTCTGGATTACAGCCTCAAAACAAAACAAGAACAAAATACCAAGAAAATGCCACAGGGCACCACACTTAATGGTTTGTGACTATTACATGTCTATGGCTATTGGGAGATCTTGTAAGATGTACTTTTTTTCTTTTTTATTGTGGGTTGTGGTCAGAGGCAGCTTGAGAGTCACTCATCTAGACAAGCTGTCGAGTTACTGGATTACATGATTACACATACAGATTTTTCAAACAAAGACATATTGTTCAGAGCAGGGGTTTCCAAACAGAAACACAAAGGGAATGAAAACCAGGGCTGCTTATGGCCTTAATTACACCAACGAATGAATGTTCAATATTAGCACAGTTCAGCCAGCAGCAGCCAAGGCACAAGCCTGAAGCTGAATCCAAACAAGGAACAGAGCAGAAACTGGTACAGCCGGAAGTGGGACACTGGGAAGTGGTCATCCCTGCTCTGATGCCTCAGGGCTCCACATTCCAAAGAGATTATTCCATATGGTCCCCAGGCTGACTTCCACAAAAACAGAGAAGGAAACAGTAGTTTGCGTCTAAGATTTAATCCTGCAGATGCCTAGAACTCAGGCTAGCAATCCCTTGTTCATGGACCAAAGTCGAAATGCTGACCATCATAGTGAAACATTAAAAATCCACTTAAAAGCAACAGGGTGGAGCGCCTGCTTCCGGGATGGGAAGCTGTCTGGGGCAGAGAAAGGGCTCCTGAGTTTACAGGAGATTCCTGAGACTGGGTGGACAGTAGGTAAACACAGAAAGGTAAATAAAGAAAAGCTTCCTACGGCCAAAGTGACTAGCCAAGATGACCAGTGCTGGGGCTGGCCGGGCTACAGGGATAGGCTGGCTGTTTGTCCCAGGCCCTGCCCAAATGCCACGTTGAGATACTCAAGGACAAATGGTAAAGTTTTCCCCATCTTCCGGACTCTTGCATCCTCCCTCTTGAGTCAAGTTGCAGATTCCTCCCTCCCCTCACCTTTGTTTTGGTCCCTGATCTCCCTTTCGGTCACTAGGTGGCTTACACCAAGTCCCTCCCCCACATTCAAAGTCCCCCTCCGCCCTCCTTGCTGACTTCTTTGGGTCACCCTGGCTGCTCTTTCTGGTAGGCTCTGGCTGGCAGTCGTCTGGGTGGGCTCAAGCCCCACTGCTGAGCAACGCCGCGACACAGGCTGCCCCGCCGAGGTACCGTCGGCTCGCAGGCCCCGGCTAGTCACCAGTTGCGTTACAGGACAACACCCTTTGGTGGCGACATTCTGTCCCCCACTTCCCTGGCCAGGGGGCTGGAGCTGTGGCTTACGTGCAGTCTTGGTTGAAAGAGAAGCAGCTGAGCGCCGCCTCCACTCGGCCCGGAGGGGTATCTACGGCTTCGGCCTCCATCGGGGGCTCGACCCGAGAAGCCGCAGCTCTGAGCGGGGGACAGCCACCTCAGCAGCCCGCCCGCGCCGGTTCCGTGGGCCGGCTTGCCGCCTCGGTCCCGCCCCGTGCTCGTCCCAGACAGTTCCCGCCCACTCAAATACCACTTAGCCCCGCCCCCACGTAAGACCCCGCCCCCTCACGACTCCCACTGAGCTCCGCCCCACTCCAACTCCCCGGTACCCTCAGAGAAGCATCTCGGTCCTAAAGCAGGCAGGCCCCGCCCCTCCCCGGATCTTATTTAGCCCCACCCCTGCCTCGAATCCCGCCCCTCCCGGCTCTATCCCTGCCTAGGACTTTTAGGACCCGCCCCATACATTTCCCACTTAGCCTCGCCCTCTCCCTCTCAGGCACCTAGCCCCACCCACTCACAAGCCTAGCCCCTCCTCAATTTAACCAGGCTCCTCCCTATCCCCCCTCCCACCTAGTTTGGTAGCCCCGCCCCCTCTCCAGCCAGACCCTGTTCCTACCCTGCCTCTTATCTCAGGGAACAGAACAGCTGACAGAACAGGGCCTCCGCAGACAAGTACGATTGGCCACCAACTCTTTTAGTCAATCAATGGGGCCAGAGGACCGGACAACTGGTGACGACCCGCCCCCTACTCGGAGACGCCGCTTGCCATTGGTCAAAGGTGCTGGAGGCAAAGGCAGCAGGCCACGTGGTGGTGTTTTCATTGCCAGAGCGTCCAGAGGGTGAGGAGGAGTGGAGCTGCAGGCTTCAAGCCTGCCTTGGCGTCAGGGACAACGCCAAGGAGGCGGGCAGACGCCTGCTTCCTCTCCCCGCTCGCTCGCTAAGCTTACAGAGTGTAGTTGAGATCAGTAGACATCAAAGTCCAGCCCTTTTGGAGAGCCCTTAAGCTTCTTGGAAAAAAGTTTCCCGGCCGATAAGAAGCCATCTACAGTCCTACAGTTGAGAAAGAGCTCCTGCTAACCCCGAGCTTTGCATTAACGTGATATTACCTCAATACATTTGTACCCGATTTACTCAAGACCCGGTTGAAACACTGGCTAGACAATGTATCTCTAAAACCAACAACACACAGTGGCATGTGAACTGCTCTTCTTTCAAGACTTGCTCCCACACAACTTGGCTCAACAGTATCGGGCCAGACATTTGGTTTGTAGAAATGAGAGAAACTAGAATAGTGTAAAAGACAGTACAGCTTGAAGCTCATGTTGTTTGAGATGCACACGCAGGAGAACACAGGTGAAAACATTTTACCACGTGCACTATGCAGCTGGGGTCACTAACCAGCAAAACAAGCTATGTGGGATAAACAAGACATTTGTTAGAGTGTGCTCAGCTGTTGTAGGCTGCTGAAAAACCAAGTCTCTATCAGGGTAAATGGTTCCAGATGGCTGCAAAGATGATAGCTGCTTTCAAGCCGCTTTCTGCTTAAAGTCGGCTCCCTACAGTTCACAGTATGGTTTTAAAGCTGGACCTATTATCAGTTTGTTCATTAGGCAGTTGGACTTTGGGGAGGCAGTGATGGGAGTCGGGGGTTAGTTTGTGTCTAGGAGCGTGTCATGATAAAAGCAGTGTTGTCGGCAGATAAACTTGGCTGGTGTGTACAGATCAAATTAGAAGGCTTAGAAGTCTTTAGGGAACTAAGATGATATTCTGGGAGTGATGGAACAGGAGACTAGGCTAATGTGATCATACCAAGACCAGAAAGATTAGGACAGATGCCAGAGGAGTTTGGAGGCAGCAATGCCCAACAATAAAAATGGAGACCACACATATATAATCTGAAAAATTCTAGAAGATATGCTTTGAAAAGAGAAGAGTGAACAGGCAATAGGACTAGCCAGGTGGCTCAGGGAGTCAAGGTGCCCACTGTACAAGCCAGAGACCGGAGTTTGAGCCCCAGAACCCAGCAAAGATGGGAAAAGAGGACCAACTTCACCAAGTTTCCCCCTGACCTCCACACATGTTCTGTGTTGTGTGCACGTCTCGTAGCCACTCCCATGACAGCAAATTAAATGAACAGGTAGGTTAATTTTAATATAACTTTTTTAACTCAAAATATAAGAAGCAAGGATGGAAAAAATGGGAAAATTAGGGGACCTGGGTCATAAGTGGGGCACCTCACTCTGGAGCCAAGAATCAATGATTCCAACACACTGAATGCCATTTTCTGTAAGGCTGTCAACAAAAAGACAATCTTCTTTTTACTTGGAAATATTCTCAAATTTAAAAGATGGGGCTGGAGGGCTGGCACTTGCTGTTCTTCCAGCGGACCAGAGTTTGGTTTAGTACTCAGGTCAGGCTGCTCACAACAGCCTGTAACTCAGCTCCAAGAGATATGATGCCCTCTCCTGGTGTGCTCGTACACACACACACACACACACACACACACACACACACACACACACACACGGCGGGGAAGACACAAAGAAAGAAAGATTTATCTATTTATTTTGTGCACACAAGTACACTGTAGCTGTCTTCAGACACACCAGGAGAAGGCATGGATCCCATCATTGATGGTTGTGAGCCACCATGTGGGTGCTAGGAATTGAAGTCAGTTAAGAGCAGTCAGTGTTCCTAACTGCTGAGCCAACAGATCTCTCCAGTCCCTCATTAATGAAATCTTAAAAAGTGAAATCTACAAAGTGAAATCTTAAAAAAAAGTCTCTTAATAAACTCCGATTCTGTTTCATATAGGCTCATCCTAAAGTTCTTTTCTGCACTGTGACCAACGATCTGGTTTAATATATATGATATGTACATATCATATATATTAAGATAATATATATTTTATTATATATAATGTATAATATATATAATTTTAATAGTCAACATAAAATTATTTTAACTGTATTTTATTTTTACTTATTATTGTGTGTATGTGACATTGAGGTGGGGATTGTGCTACAGTCACGTGTGGACAGAGGACATCTTTGTGGATTAGGTCTGTCCTTCCACCTTTATGTGGATTCAGGAGATCCAACTTAGCTTACAAGAATATATATATACATATATATATACATATATATATATATATATTCCATCTCATCACCTCCAATATAAAATTATCATTCTGTTAGATTATATTTTATTTTCAAGCACTAAGTGACTAAACTACAGGGTGTGGTCCACGCCCTCCAAGCCTCCGGTTTTATTGTTTCCTAAGCAACATGTAAACTATTTCCATACAAATCTGTATTAATAGAAACCTAGGTTTAGTTTATGTAAAAGCTCTATGTATTTTATATGAGAAGGGCAGATGGACGTAAAGAAACAAGTCCTGCTTTGGAACCAGACTCCCTGCATGCTGAGGAGAAAGAAGAGGCAGAAAAAGAGTTAGTTACAACATGCTAGGCAATCGAGGGAGAGTCTCAGGTCCTGGGAAGGTTCGGTTCAAAGACATGCAGGAATATTCAGACAGAAATACTCTGTCTCACCATGAAAACTGACTACCACTATCCAGGCAGGAAGTCAGAAGAGGAACCGGACTGGCAGGTATCCGAGGCATTAAATAAGTGGCCCTTTTAGGTGGCTTGGGAAGAAGACACCCAAGGCTTTGACGTGACAACTAACTAATTCTTATTTTTTTTTTTTTAAAGCAGTGTGTTGGCTTAAGTTCCGCACACAGTCTGTCTGAATGTGGTTTGCGGAGGGCCAGGTAATGAGTAAGCAGGCCTGCATGGAATGACCCCACCCTAAGAAGAAATCCAAGACGTCCATTCATATAAAAAGCCAAGGAAACAACTATAAATAAACTCACAGGTGCTGAATATATTGACTGTCAGACTGGATTTCCTTTTTCAAGTTCAAGTTCTGTGTTCTATGGCATGATCCCTATTTAAATTTGGGGCTTGTAACATTCTAATCCTCCTCTCTCCCAAGCCCCGCCCACATTCTTTCTTCCTTTCTTGTTTCTCTCTCTCTCTCTCTCTCTTTCTCTCTCTCTCTCTTTTCTTTCTTTGATGGCTAATCTTGGTTGTCAATTTGACACACCTGGGAACAGAAAACCTCAATTGTCTCCTCAGATTAGTTTATATGTCTAATTGATGTCATTGGGGGGGGGGGATTTAGTCCACTGTGGGCAGCACCATCCCTATGTAGATAAGCCCAGTATGTATAAGAAAGGTAGCTGAATGTAAGCTTGAGAACAAGTCTGCTTTCACGATTCCTGCTTCATGGTTCCTTCATGGTTCCGTCATGGTTCCTTCAGGCTCCTGCCTTGGCTTCTTTCAACCATGGTTTGTGACCTGGAAGTGTAAGTCAAAACAACTTTTCCTTCTCAAGTTACTTCCGGTCATGGTATTTGTCACAGTAATAGAAACCAAACTAGAACACTTTATTGTTTTTTTCAGACACAGTCTCACAGGGGCCTTGAACATATTACCTAGCTAAGGCTGATCTTGATCTGCTCGCCTCTACGCTGGCATTACAGGAATGCACCCAGCTTCTAATCCACGTTCCTGCAACAAGTTCACTACCAAATAATGCGAAAGGTATCAGAGGAGAAAAACATGATTTTACTGCAACAGGAATAAGATTTGCTTATCATCTTCTTCCAGGTAAAACTCCTTAACATCTGTCTTTTCATAAATAGATAGAATCACTATATCCAGGGAAACAAAGTTTCCAGAGAACAAAGCCAGGTTCTGGGAATTAAGCGTTATTGGTAATTCAAGGTTGTGGACCTCGACTGGCCTAATGGGGACACTTCTTATCTGGGTAATGAGCAGGCTTTAATTTTAAGATGCTGACTAGGGTCTGCATGGGGCCATTAACAGGGAAGTTGGAAATGAGACAGACATCCTGTCTGACGCAAGCCTCCGGTCACCCAATATGGTTGCCCATGCCACCCGGCTGCCACTAATTAGAGTAACTACCGGGTGAACAAGCTCCTGTCTTCTTTTTATAAAATCCATTCTATTTTTATAAAACCAAGCCACGGTAAATTTCCTTTCTCTTTATCGTTGTGTTCCAATAACCAGAAGGGGACCTAAGAAACTTGGACCCTAATGAGCCAGTCTCTGGAGATTTGGCTCAGAGGCAAGGATGGCAGGGCTCAGGCCGTGGAGGCAGGGTGAGGGAAGGAAGAAGGAAGGTTGTGTCTCCACGGGGAGAGCTGACCGAGTCAGCCTGACCTTCCAGAGCACAGGGGAGGGGTTGGCTGCACATCGACTTCTGGGAAAGGAGATAATTTGACCTGAACTGCAAACAGGAAGCATTTGGAATGGTTGAGCAAAAAGCACAGTTGGGCTTTTCTGGTTTTTCATTCTATGCAGTCTGTGCGAGGTAGCATGACAGAACTGAACGGATGCACCCAATGGGAGCCTTTCCTTCTGGATAACATTTTTTGTCTTTTTATTTATAAATTTTATTTGTGTGTGTCTGTGTGTGCATGCACATGTGTGCATGTATGTGTATGATATTGTGTGTGTGTGCATGCATGTGTGTGTATGGTAGTGTGTGTGTACATGCATGTGTGTGTATGGTAGTGTGTGAGTATGTGTGTGCATGTGTGTGTGTGTGTGCATGAGCACGTGTGCATGTATATGATATTGTGTGTGTGTATGGTAGTGTGTGAGTGTGTGTGTGTGTGTGTGTTTGTGATAGTATGCGGTGGGGAGGGCATACTGGCTCCACAGCACCCATGTGGAGGTCAGATGACAACTCTATAGGGTCTTCTCTTTTTATCTTTACATGGGTTCTTGGAAATAGAACACAGGTTGCCGGGGTTGCATAGCAAGTGCCTTTATCTTGAGTCATCTTGCTGGCCTAGCTCTTGACTTTTTTTTTTTTTTTTTTTTTTTTTTGTAAAAAATGAAAGGACATGGGGCTTGTGACGTGGTTCACAGGGCGAAGCTACTTTTGATCTCCAAGGCCCATATAGTGGAGGGAGGAAAGACACATGAGCAGGCCATTCTCTTCTCCTCACGTGCGTGTGAAACACAGGCACACCCGGTCACTACCACCCAGATAAATGACATCCGAAGGGCCAGGAAGAAATGCCAGCAAGCACCTTGACATTCTTCAACCAGAACATTTCTTCTTCTTAAGAGTACGAAACTGAGTTAGGGAGACAGCTCAGTTGGTAAGCTTGCCTTACAAGCAAGAGTTTGATCCGTAGAATTTACATTAAAAAGACAGAAGTGATACTGTGAGCTTCTATTCCCAGCCCTGTGCAGGCAGAGACAGGTGGGTCCCTTGGGGGCTCTCTAACCTCCTACTGAGACTGATTGGAAATTCCAAGCCTGTGAGAGACCCTGTCTCAAAACACAAGGTGAACGGTGCCCAAGGAATGACAGCTGAGGCTGACCTTTGGTCTCCCCCCACACACACACTTGTGTGTCTAGCCTGCACACAGGCATGTACATACTCATGTGGAACACATGCACATGAGGGGAATAGGAACGGTGGTGTGTGCCTAGAATTCCAGCACTGGGGATGTGGAGGCAGGTGGATCGGAAGTTCAAGGCATTGTCTGTCAAAGAAAAGAAACAAAACCAGGCAGGGGATGTGCCTCCCTTGGTAGGGTGCTTGCCTAGTGTGCATGAACCCCAAGTTAGCCTTCTGAATAGCGTGAAACTGGCACAGTGGCACATTAGCAACCCCAGTATTTGGGCACTTGGGAGGCTTAAGGTTAGAAATACAGCTAGCATCTAACCTGTGCTTTGTCTGCACAGAGACAGGAGGCAGAGGTGAGACAGAGAGTCAGGATGCCATAAACTAAGCACAAGCAGGTAGCTACAAGGAGACACAGCCTTCCAAAAGGAGAGCTTTGCATTTACCAAGGGCTCTAGCCAAGAGAGACTTTAAAACCTCATTTATTTCCAGGCTGTGGGTTAACCTGGGCTTCTGGGTGAGCCTGGGATAGCTGATAAATGGTATTTAAAAAAAAAAAAAACTTTGGGAACTGAGGCTATGTCCCAGTTGGTAGAGTGCTTGTCTAGGATGCATGATGTCCTGGCCTCAGTTCCCAGCACCATGAAAGCTAGTGGCCACATGTTCCGTAATCGCAGTACCCAGGATGTAGGGGTGGGAGGGTGAGTAGTTTAAGGTGATCCTTGGCTACGTAATGAGTTCAAGGCTAGTATAGACTAAATGAGAACCCAACTCAATAAAAACACAAAAACAACAACAACAAAAAGATTTTGTCTTATTATTGTGAAAGGTTTCTTCTCAGGCCGCCACCCTGAGATAGGTTTGGTGTAGGCGACGAGAATGGAGAGATTCTTGGCAAACAGCGCCATCTAGTGATAAGACTCGATATTTATTCCAGGCTGATGGAGTGGACCCGGTGATCGAAACCAGCTGGATGTCAAAGTCCTGCAAGAAGAGACGTGAAGACCCTCTCTTGCTCCTTTAAAATCTCCTTTCCTTCTGTCAGTGTGAAATATGCTCACTTCCTTCGGCACTTTCTCATAGGAGAAGAAGTTTGGAAGGTGTCTGCATATTTAGTCAATCACTCAGGTTTACTGAGCGTTCTTTATGCACCAGCCATTGCTCTAGGTCCTAGGGATAAACCACTGTATAAAATAAAAATGAAAATAAAAATAAAAATAATAAAAATAAAAATAAAAATAATAAAAATAAAAATGAAAATGAAAATAAAAATAAACTCTCTGTCTACATAAACAGACGTGGGAGATAAAATAGGTGCTGCTTTAGATACTGGTCTAAGGAGACAAAGGGAAAGGAGGTTAGGGATTGCTAGGGACACAGTGGTTTTTATTTTTCCCCTTAGAAATAAAAATAGAAAGTTCCATTTGATAAAAGAACAAGAGGGAGAAGGAAGTGGCTTATGCAGTCATGGAAGGCAAGGAAGCATTTGGGGCCAAAGTACTCTCAGCAGTGCAAAGAAATATGGTGTTGGGTAGAAAAGGAAGGAAGAAAAAGTCTCAGGTAGCTCCTGTGTGGTAGTGAAGGTTTGGGGGAGGTGAGAAACCTTCTATGTTTTCATTATTGTTGTTGTTGTTGTTGTTAATGTTTGAGACAGGGTTTCACATATTTTGGCCTGGCCTTGAACTTGTTATGTAGCTTAGGATGTTTCTGACTTCTATTCTTCCTGCTGCCACAAGTATTGGGATCACAGGTGTGCATATACTATCTCTGGTTTATGAGCTACTGGGACTCAAACCTAGGACTCTGTGCACGCCAGGCAAGCACTCTACCACCTGAGCTAGACCCAGCCCTTTCATTTGCATTAGCTGTGTTGCAAAGAAATCGAAGGAGTCTTGGGAAATTCACAATTCACTTCAGCCCTTTAAAAGCCCTGGTAAGCAGACTGTACTGGCCTTGGCAGGCCCCAGCAAGGCCAACCAGGGTAAATTCAGCTGCTCAGGGTGGTATTTAAGTCAAGGCCGAGCGGCAGCTGTGAAGTGGCATTAAATGACTCACTCCATATGGATGCTCTTCCCAGACCCAAGCTTCTCCCACTTCCTGATTTCTGAGATGCCAACTTTTAAGCCACCTGAATCTCGCCACACATTCTATCCTGGCCTGATTCCAGCCCTTTCTACCCTTCACTGCTAGAATTATTTAACATGAACCTGGCAAAGGGTTTTCTCACACTCCCTTACCAAGATGCCCCGTGGTTCCTTTGGGGTGCGCATTCTCCTGAAGATGTAATTTAAAAGGACAAGCAGGGTTCAGGGTTCCATACACCAAAGCTTGAGAAAAGCCGGATGAAACAGTTCCTTCCTGGTACAAAATCCTGTAGCTTAGCTGAGATGATTTGTGTGCCAGTTAGAAAAGTCTATTAGGAACAAAAAGAATGACGACCATATTGGCCAATATTTTAAAATAGAAAGAATGGGTTATTTTTGTGAGTTGCACCATGCCTGTCTGGTCCCTCACCAAGCTTACATTTTTCTCTTACTATTTGGCTGTCTTGACTCGACTAAAAGTTTAAAATAAACCTACATGCTTACCCCGCAAGCCAGGACTCCCCTTGGACCAGCGGGAAATCAGATTTGCTCTGTTTTCAAGGATGGTGAGAGAGATGAGGAGAGAGGCTGGTGCACCGGACAAGGTGGGCCACCTGAGTTCATCTGCAGGATGCCGCGGCCCTAATGACTTGGGAAGGAGACACAGCTCAGCCCACAGTGGGGTCTTGCTAGTTTGTTAATGGCAACGGGGTTATCCAAATTTCCCCGGCCCATGCTCCTACCATTCATAGGCCGTTCAGTTCTTCTTAGTAGACTTTCCAGTGATCATTGGAAGAAAGTTCCTGCAAATGGCATAAAGAGGGTCTGTCTGTTGTGGCTACTTCCAATGGAATCTTCAGCAGAAGTAGGCAGTGACTATGAATCAGGGCCTCGTTACTGCCACCTGCTGGTGTCTACTGGGACAACATTAGAGATGTCTTCTCTGGATCATCTCATGAATTCAATCATGTATACATTTTTTTCTATCTTACGGTAATGAAATGAATCACACTGAATGATTTTTTTTTTACCGAGGTGAAGTTTGCACTAAGCTAGCCGTTTAAGCGAAGAACCTCCTAGAGTTTCATACATTTTCCAATTCCTGAACACATTGCTCAAAAGGGCTGGGGAAGTTGTCGCTCAGTGGTAAAGGGCTTGCCTAGCATGCACAAGGCCCCGGGTTCAATTCCTACTATGGAAAGAGCAAGCACAAATGATATCCCTCAGAAGAAAACCCAGGGCTAGTGAGATGGCTCAGCAGATAAAAGCACTTGCGCCCACGGACAGACCTGGGTTTTGATTTCTGAGACCCACGTGGTGGAAGGAAAGAACCAACTTCCGAAACTTCCCCTTTGACCAGCACGTGGAAGACTTTCACACACGGATGCGCGGCTTATGCACATCCCACCTTACCATGGACGGCCATTAGGCAGTTATTTTCTCCCTAGCGCCCCGCCCCCCCCCCCAAAAGCCACTGGGAATTTTTTAAAAGTAATTTTAAAAACACGATCTGTGTATGGGAGTGTTTTTGCCTGCAGGTACAGCTGTGAGACATGCGCATGCCTAGTACGCTTGGGGGCCAGAAGAGTGGTGTCTGATGCCCTGGAACTGGAGTAATGGATAGGCTTGAGCTGCTCAGTGTGGGTGCTAGGATCCAGTCTCGGGTCCTCTGCAAGAGCCATGCACGCTCTTAACCACGGAGCCATTTTTCCATCTTTACTACCATATTTCTCAGACAGGGTCTCTCACTGAACCCGCTCACAGATTTGGCAGGACTGGTTGGCCAGTGAGTCCTTAGCATCCTTCTGTCTCTTCAGACCTGAATTTACAGATAAGACCTGCAGGGCTTACCTTTAATTATTTTAAAATTGTTTTTAATATATGTATATTGGACATCTGAAATGAGGTCCTCACGCTTGTCAACTGAGCCACCACCCCAGGCTCGGCTCACTTTCACTTTTTCCCTTTATTCTCTTGCTAAAATGCCTCAGTGTGCCACCAGATCTTGATAAAAGAGGACATGATGCCATCCAAACTAGGCTCAGCTGTGGGGAGCTTATTAGGCTGGAGAACAGGGCCAGTCGTATCGATGATACAGAAAGATCACCACTCCTGTACACCGGAAGCTTTCATCTCCTTCTGCAGACCTGGAGTGACATCAGAAGCCACATCTATGAGGCAGCTGGTACCGGACTCTGGGGCTTAGGGTAGGTCAATGTTTGGGATCAGAAGACCTGGAAATGATTGTAATCTGAGCTGTAGGGGCTGAAGTTGGGAGAGGAGGTGAGATGTAATGGAAAAACGTGTCAGCTGGCAAAGAACTGGGAAGCGGTGTCCCGGTTTGATTTGAGTATCCTTTTAATTTTAGAAACACTATCAGGAAGGAGGCTGCTGGCTTGTGAGCTGAGCCGCCTGTACCGGCTCTAAATCACACGTCGCCGATGAGTGAGAATCTTTGTTATAAATGGAAACGTGAACCTGCAGGCCCTCACTGACCGTAACCGAGGGTCTGGCTAACGTCAGTACCTAGAACGTTTGGGATCTAGTTTCCTTATCAAGGATAAATGCATACAAGGGACACAGTTATTGGCACTCTTCAAAAATAAGACCACTTTTATTGTGGCAGAGCTGAAATGGATTAAAATAGGGATGCTTTTGAGGTATATATATATATATATATATATATGATTTAGTAATTATAGATGTGTAAATGTATGACTATTTGTAGAACACTAGCCCCAGAGACTGTTAAGTGCTCTCAAGAAAAGCATCAAGTGGACAAAGCATGTCTCAAAAACATTCTACGCTAGCACTTTCCTAGGCTCCAGTTTTTCCAACTCCCTCGTCCAGAGATTTGCCCAGCCTCTACCTGCACATGACCCCATGTGACCCACTCTCTGGAATGTTCTGTGTGCCTCTGACTCTCAGTTCCATGAACTTTCGACACACACTTCTGCTGGCATTCCTGGTGGATCACTTGTGCCTGGGGCCTTAAAGGAATCTGGTTTCAAGGGGTCTTGAGATGGTGGGAGAGCTGTGATTAGAAAAAGAGACTGGTCACTGATTGTTTTATTGGTGGGATGGTCTTCTGTCCTCCCTATTTGTGACTATGGAATATAATACAAGGTCCCATGTACAGTTTCCCATGACTATATAGCCCTCGGTCCTTCCATTCCAGGTAAATTTTGTTACATTAGCCTGTATATTTGCTTCAAGACTGATTACAACCTGAAATGTCTTGCATACAGTCTCCTACATCTCTAAGGTCAATTCTGCCAGGCTCTCCCTCTTCCCAGCACAATGCCTGACCTCAGAGTAGGTGCTTGTGAAGCCTTCAGTGGCTGACTAACTATGACAGAATCAGTAATTTAAATGTCGTAATAAACTTGGCTTCAGGGCCAGGGAGATGGCTCAGTGGATTGAAACATTTAACTTCCCAGGTAATTATCCCCGGGCCCCATGTGGTGAAAGAAAGAACTGATTCCTACAAGTAGTCCTCTGAGACATTATGGCATGACAGTGTGCATGCACACACACACACACACACACACACACACACACACACACACACACAGATATTTATTTAAAAAAAAACCTTTAGCTGCTTTTATTCTCAAAAATATGTGTGTGTGGTGTTTGTGTGTATGTGTGTTCTCATGTGTGTGGGCACACATATGTGTGTGCATGCAGGGGCATGTGTATGTGCATGTATCTGTAGGCCCAAGATTGGCATTGTCTGGGCTCTTCCTTGTCTTCCTTCTTATTCACCGAGCCAAGGTCTTTCAACTGACCCCAGATCCAGCCAATACAGCTAGTCTAGCTTGTGAGCTTGCTCCAAGATCCATTCTTCCATCTTGCCAAACACAGGGATTACAGACACAGACGGGCTATCACATCTACCCATCAATTATATGGGTGCCGGGGATTCAAACTCTTGCCCTCACTGGTGTTATACGCTGAATCATCTCCCTAACCCACCAAGTATTTCTTGTGGTGGTTTGAAAGAGAGTGCCCCCCCTCCCTTCCTCAGACTCATATGTTTAAATGCTTGGTTCCTGGTTAGTGGAACTGCTTGGGAAGGATTAGGAGGTGCAGCCTTGCTGGGGTGGATGTTGCCTTGTTGGAAGAGGTGTGTCACTGGGGTGGGCTTTGAGGTTTAAAAGCCTATGGCAGATCCAGTCTCTCTCTCTCTCTCTCTCTCTCTCTCTCTCTCTCTCTCTCCCTCCCTCTCTCTCTCCCTCTCCCCACCCCTCACAGGTCAGGATGTGAAGCTCTCAGCTGCTGCTCCAGCACCATGCCAACCTGCCTGCTTCACACCATGGTCATCACGGACTAACCCTGTAAAACTGTAAGCTGGCCCCCAATGAAATGCTTTCTTTTATAGGAGTTGTCTTGGTCATGGCATCTCTTCACAGCAGTAGAACACTAAGACACCACCCTCTCCATTTAGGCATTTAGTGTGTGTGCATGTGTATGCACTATTTGCGTGCAAATATATCCTCATTCATGCTTTAGCATGCACAAGGAAGTCAGAGGATGCTTTCAGGCACCAAGTCTGTCCTTTCACTGTGTGGATTCCAGGGCTCAAACTCAGAATTGAGGTTATCAGGCCTTGGCAGGCGCCTTAACCCTGAGCCATTTCATGTACTTCTATTGTCTCTCCTAAACAATGATCTTGTCTAAGCTTAACCAGCCTGCTTGACAAATGTCACTTAACTATATTAGTGCCTCGTAAACTTTTTGGATCTTTCCTTGTTCTAAAATAGCACTGAGAACTCCACAGACCTGTTTGTGGGTAATGTCCATCCATCACTGTTCAGTGAAACAGACAGTAAAACTGACACGGTCTAAAATACTCATTAACTCATTTAACTAACAACAAACTTACTATATGTTAATGTTAATAGCATAGTTTTATTTCTGTTTCTAAAGTAGAGAAAAAAGAAACAATTAACATTTTTGCATATTCTTAAATTTTATCTATCATCTCTCTATCTAATTTATCTAATCTATCTATATCTATCTATAATCTATAGTCTATCTATCTAATCTACCTATCTATCTACCTATCATCTATCTAATATCTATCTATCTATCTATCTATCTATCTATCTATCTATCTATCTATATCTATCTATAATCCATAGTCTATCTATCTAATCTACCTATCTATCTACCTATCATCTATCTAATATCTATCTATCTATCTATCTATCTATCTATCTATCTATATCTATCTATCTATAATCCATAGTCTATCTATCTAATCTACCTATCTATCTACCTATCATCTATCTATCTATCTATCTATCTATCTATCTATCTATCTA
>JANHMN010000002.1:12203899-12219751 GCA_030674055.1 Rhabdomys pumilio | reverse complement strand
CCTATCATCTATCTATCTATCTATCTATCTATCTATCTATCTATCTATCTATCTCTATCATCGGTCTACTTAACTATCATCTATCTATCTGTCTGTCTATCTATCTATCTATCTATCTATCTATCTATCTATCTATCTAATCTATCATGTGTGCACACGAGCACTGAGAGGTCAGAGGACATTTGCAGAATTTCTTTCTCTCCTTCCATACATAGCACGGGGCTCTGGGTTTGAACCAAGGTCATCTGACTTAACAGCAAGCACGCTGACCCACCGACCCTCGCATATCTCTGTAAAGCATGACCTAATAGACTTCAGATGGTTCCTCACATTTGTCTCCGAGTGCAACAGTTGGGTGTGAAAGGGCAAGAGCGACACAGGCAAACAGCCTCTCGGCTTACTTTGAGAAGTGCTTTGAGTTCACAGATGCCTTGAGAAATCCCTTGGGTAGCCCCAGAGAGCCTTGAAAACCACACTGGGGACAAATGACTGACACAGGCAGAGAGGAGTTAGTGTGTGATCTGGAAGTGCATAGTGTGTTTCTCTCTGCAGTGCCCTATACTGCTTGGTACTAAATCTTGTTTATATATAAGCAAGATGACCAAAGGTGGCCAAGATGCTTATAGTAAGTGGTGGACAAGTGAACCAAAAATCACTAATCTGCTGTGCTCATAAAATACATCCACACACAAAGAAAAATGGCAGTGATAAATATGTGTCTTACGGTTGGTGAGATGGGCCCACTGGAGGATGCTTGCTGCTAAGTTTACCAACTTGAGTTCAATTCCTGGGATCCTATGATGGTTTGAATAGGTATGGCCCCCATAGACTCATATGTTTGAATGCTTGACCCATAGGTTGTGGCACTATTAGGACGTGTGGCCTTGTTGGAGTACCTGTGGTCTTGTTTGAGGTTGTGGAAGTGGCCTTGGAGGTCTCCTCTGCTCAAACTGTCCAATGTGGCACACAGTCTTCTTCTGCTGTCTGCAGATCAAGATGTAGGGCTCTTGGGTCCCTCTCCTGCCTGCTTGCCACCATATTTCCCACCATGATGGTAATGGACTAAACTGCTGGCTATTAAGCCAGTCCCAACTAAGTGTTTTCCTTTATGAGAGTTGCTGTGGTCACGGTGTCTCTTCAGTGCAGTAAAACCCAATCTAAGCCAGGCAGTGGTGGGCATGCCTTCAATCCCAGCACTTGGGAGGCATAGGCAGGTGGATTTCTGAGTTCAAGGCCAGCCTGGTCTACAAAGTGAGTTCCAGGACAGCCAGGGCTACACAGAGAAACCCTGTCTTGAAAAAATTAAAACAAAACAAAACCCAATCTAAGACAGACCCTTATGGTGGAGTCTGCCTTCTGACTTCTGCATGTACACTAAACCACACATCCCATCCCCATAACTGCCAATGTATAAATCAGTGTAATTTTTTTTAAATGCCTTATTAACTACGTGTCGATGCTCTATCTTTTCTGAAGGCTTCCACTACTCTACAAGAATACTTCCTGGTAGGCATTATCAGTTTCGCTTCATAGACAAAGAAACAGAAACTCGGAAAACTGGAAAAAGGGCTGGAGACGGGGCTCAGTGGTTAAAAGCAGTTACTGCTCTTGCAGAGGACCCAAGTTCAAGTCTCAGAAATCACACAGTGGCTTACAGCCTTCTATAATTCCAGTTCCAGGGGCCCGATGCCCTCTTCTGGCCTCTATGGGCACTGCATTCACACAGTACACTCAACATTCATGTAGGCACACTTTGATAGAGAATATATAACAAATCTTAAAAAACAATTGAATAATTTGTGCAAGAGTACAAGGTCTGAAAGTGAGAGAGTGGTGACTTCTTCACTCAGTCAGCTGCCTGAACCAGATTGCTAGGTCAGATGTCTGTGGGGGATTGTGTTGGCTGATGATTTTTGTAGGAAGGCAGAGTCCACTGTGGGCAGCATCATCCCTTAGGCGGATTAGGGGTCTGGGTTGTATAAAAAGGAACTGAGTGAGCCAGAGGGAGCTTTTTCTCTTCTCCCCAATTCCCTGGTTTATCAACATCTTTTTCTAACTTGGAGTCCAAAAGAGAGATAAAAAGAAGGAGGTGGTGTCTTTGTCATCCTTTCTTGCTCGATGCCTTTCAGGGTGTGTGGCAAATGCTTCCAAGAGCCTGACCTTCCTTGGGGCCCATATCTGACCATCTGAAGGGTTTCCGTGCCCCGCACTCACACTGCCTTCTGATATGGGTGAAGGGCTAGTGAGCAGGCTTCTGTGCCTCTCCCAATTAGCACCCCTCCCTGTGTGTTCATCAGCTAGCTCTTCAGTCAACTACAACAAAGCCCGAGATACATCAACTATTACAGAGGAAATATTTGCTTGGAACCCCACTGTCAGACTTACTCTGTTCTTTTGGGTCCATGCTGTGGGAGAGGCATGACAGGAGGGTAAATAGACTGGACTCCTGCAACCATCTTGAAGGGTAGGATCCCGGTGACCGAAAACCTTCCACTAGGTCTCACCTTTTAAAGGGTCCCCTGATTTCCCAAAGTGCTAGCTGAAGAACAAGCCTTTAACACTCATGGGACACCCACCCAACATTTTATGTTGGGTTCTGGGGATCTGAATTCTGCTCCTCACACTTGTATGGAAACTGTTTAATGTACTTAACCGTTTCCCTAGCCCCACTGTTAGGATTTAAAAAACAAAAACAAAAACAAAAACAAAAACAAAAGACATACACATTTTCAACTTAAGAACTTGTTAAAAAGGAAAAAAAAAAGACTCTTAAAGAAAGAAATGTTCACTGAAACCTTCATGCTCAGCTGATTGTTAACAGTGTTTTGATTCTTGCTAATCTCTCGAATATGACTGAGCGTATTATAAAATTCATTTTAGATTACATACAACTATATATAGCTTAAGCAGTTTCAGTTCAACCAGAAAACGTTGGCAAGCTTCCAGATTACAGGCACTAAGTCAGATCAACACTGCTTTTTCCAGATGCTAACTCTTTAGAAGAGGAAGAAGACAGCAGCTGTCTGTCATGTGGCTGTTTTTAACCAGGCGAAGGATGCTTCCTAACACGGAGAGACGGGGAGACGATGCTGACAGGAGGTGATTTCCTGCCCTGGCCACTATCTGTGTGGACAAAAGTATTCTGAGAGTTGGATAACTTACACAGTAATGTCCCAGGGGCCTGCTGATCTCCGGCCGCCTGATATCACACATAGTGAGAAGGCTGGCAGTCGGAAGGTAGGACAGCCAACCTCCGGTCTGTCCCGTGACGGTCAGCAGAGCACAGTGTCAGACTGCTCCCGGGCCAAGGTTTCCCAATCAGTGCCTTAACAAGAGAAAACCGTAGAACACCAACGTCTAGCCTCCACCCTCAGTTGTCCTATTTGCTTTACTCAGTGAAGAAAACATTTTTAAAGTGTCTGTCTTAAATCTGAAAATACAAGCTGGACTTATCCCTGTAACAAAAGGATGCTTAGTGTTCAAAAGCCAAGTATTTTGTTTTCTTTCATTAAGTAAATGTTTATGGGCATTTTGCCTGCACGTAATCGGTGCACTACATGCATGCAGTGTTCATGGCGGCCACAAGAGGGAGTCAGTTGACCTGGAACTGGAGTTACAGATGATTGTGAGCTGTGTGTTTGCTGGGAATCAAACCCAGAGCCTCTGGAAGAGCAACCTGTGCTCTTACCCAATGAGCCATCTCTCCAACCTCACATCAATGCATCTTTTAGTGGATTGACAGATTTCAAGGCATTTAATGACAAGAATCTTCAGTCAGATGGTGGTGCAAAGAGGATGTCCATTATCAGATAAAAAGTAACTGCTCAAAACTTTTAGCCAAGGTTGGTGTTATGGCACAGGCCTGTCATCCAAGCTACTCAGGGGACACAGGCAAAGTGTAAGCCAGAGGACAGCCTGGGAAGCTTAGTGAAGATCTTGTTTCAAAATAAAAAGTAGGTCAGTGGTAGACAACGTGCCTAGAATGAGCAAGGTCCTGGGTTCAATCCCCAACACAACTAAACAGAGCCAAATCTAATGAAAAGAACTTGAAGCAAATAGTGTGTTTATTGGAGACGCACAGAGAGCACTTCCTTGGAGTTATTCAGGAGATTGGTACTCTTGGCACAACGGAGCAATTAAATGGAGAAATTAAAATTTCTTATCAGTCAATATGATCTAAAGAAATGATATTCAGCCAGGTATGCTGGTGAATGCCTTTAATCCCAGCACTCAGACGGCAGAGTTGATGGATCTCTGTGAGCTTGAAGTCAATCTGGCCTACATAGTAAGTTCCAGGCCAGGGCTACATAGCGAGACCCAGGAGTGGGTGAGAGAGGCGGAGTCACAAACCTGAGAAACAGACTCCGGAGACCGACATCAGGATGCAGGTATACTGTATTTCGCAGCAGCAAGTGTTTTTATACAGCTTTTGGACCAATGGGGAATTGACAAAAGCTCTGGAGTAGCCAACCATCCCACTGTCACTATGCGGAGGTGCCAGGCTGCTGGCACCCGAAGGAATTTCCGTGCAGGTGGGGGAAGCAGCTACTGTCCCATTCTGAGGGTTCCGTCAGCTTGCTAGGACCCTCTATTTTGTGATCCTCGGTATGCCGGTGGATGCGGGCACTTGTGCTATCAGAGCGGCGAAGCCTCCCTCATCATCCTCCGGGCCCCACGTAGGGGCCGTAGCACCCACAGTCCTTACTGATATTTTAAAGGTTGATTTTAGATTTTGTAAGGAACATGGTTGCTAGGTTTTTTTGTTGATATCTGCTCATGGCCCAACGCATTTGTGTGTATAGGGACTGATCCGTTTTTGATAAATGTTTTGTCACGCTCTAAAAAGAATGGGAATGCATGGGCATGGCTTATCTTTCCTTGAGCAAGACAGGTGGCTCAATAGTTAAGAGCGCAGGCTGCTCTTTCAGAGGTCCCAAGTTCTGTTCCCAGCATGGACGTGGCAGCTCACAACTGTCTCTAAATCTATTTCTAGAGGAATCCAGTGCCCTATTCTGGCCTCCACGGGCACAGCATGGTAGAGTGAGTACATGTATGCAGGCGAAATACTGATAAATATAAAATAAAAACACTAAGTCTTAAAAAGGAAGAATTAGAATGACTGAGTATGAATTTGAGACTCTCTCCATTATCTAGGAGGCCAAGCCTTTAAATTATATTATTCCACAGCTGGAGAGATGGCTCAGTAGTTAGCACTTTCTGCTCTTCTAGAGAACAGGAGTTCAGTTCCCAGAAGCCACATTGGACAGCTTATAACCACCCCTAACTCCAGCTCTAGGGTATCTGGTGCTCTGTTTTGGCCTCTGTAGGCACCAGCATATTCACGCATACAGACATATAAATAAAAGTATTTAAATTATGTTTTCAAACCTTGAATCTCCTTGCCTACGTTTTAGGTTGCTTGGCTGGATGTTAGAAATTACCCAGCCTGGTTGTACATTTTGTGGTCATCTTATATTTAGCACTACCAATTATTTTTTTGTAGGCAGAAGGATATCAGACTATCTGGTCTGTCATATTGTAAGAAGTAGAAACCTTCATTTTTTTTTCTCTCGCTTTCTTAATTACAAAAGATATATTTGGAATAGATAGCATGTGCGCATGGTTGAAAATTTAAGAATGGAAAACCACAACACATTAGTTACTTTTCTCATCGTTGTAACAAAATATCTGGTAGATGTGACTTCAGGGGGTGGGGATTTACTGTGGCTCAGGGTTAGAGGAGATGTTGCTTCGTCACGGTGGGGAGGTTATGGATGTTCACCACAACAGGACGGTGTGGCTGAGACTGCCCACGTCTCTTCTAATCAGGAAGCAGAGAGTCTGGGTTAGGAGTTAAGCCATGTTGTAACCCTTTCAACCAGCTTCCTCCAGCTACTTGCTACCACCTAAAAGCTCCACAACCTTCTAAGAACAATGCCCCCAGCTAGGGACCTAGTGTTCAAAAGTATGAGCCTGTGGCAAACATTTTACTTTGAACACCTAAGACACAAAGGGGAAAGCTACAGAGTTGCTACTCTCACTCAGATTCATGTATTGCTTCTGAGTTCTTCCAGCGATTTCTTCAGATCAGCCCTTGCCCACCTTTCTCTTTTGTCTCTCTCCCCTTCCCCTCTTCCTTTTCCTCTTCTTTTAACACAGATATTTCTACACTATGTGTGTTGTTCTCTGTTCTCTACCTTATTTTTAATCTCTTAGAAACAGTCAACAAAGAGATGGGCATGGTGGTCTGAGCCTGTGATCCCAGTACTTGGGAGGTGGAGGCAGGGGAATCAAAAGTTCAAGACCATTTTGGCCTACACAAGACCCTGTCTCTGACAAAGAAAAGACAAACAACCGACCTGCCTTGAAGTATTGAAAAAACATCACAATATCAGAAATGTTATGTGTTCTTCATATTCTGAGTGCCTGTCTTTTTCTATTAGGAGAACATCTCTCATGCATCAAAGACAATTTACTGCATGAATTATTTATCATATTCATTGTCTTCATGTTGCTTTGGCTGAATTACCTGACAGAAGCGCTTAAATTAGGAAAGATTGATTTTGGCTCACAGGTTCAGAGCCTAGTTGCTTGGCTCCTTGTACTTGGGCAAGATACCACGGTGGCAGAAACACATGGTTATTTATTTATTGAGATGGGGTCTCACTATGTAGCCCTGGCTGTCCCTGAACTCTCTGTGTAGATCAGGCTGGCTTTTAAACCACTTGCCTCTGCCTCCTGAGTGCTGGAATTAAAGGCATGTGGTTTTCAAACAAATAATATCGTATTGTTCCATATGGGACATCTCTGTCTAATCCAAAGTCACGAAAATTTTCTCTATGTCTTTTTATTCATTTTACCTTTGTATTATATGTGGAGATCTGTGTTCTAATTTTTGGCTTTTCCATATGGTGATAAATAGATCCAGTGTTATTTCAGTATACGGATTGTTCTAGCATCTCTTGTTAGAAAGACTGCCCTTCCTTATTATATTACCTTTCTGTCAGTTTTAATTTAAATTTTTAAACTTATTTTTTGTGTGCACATGTGATCCCATGTATATAGGTGTGTGTGTGTGTGTGTGTGTGTGAGTATGTAGAGGTCTAAGGTTGACATCATTTGCCTTCCTTGCTCATTCTCAAGTAGGGTTTACCGAAGGAACCCCAGGGCCTGCCAGATCAACTAGTTGAGTTGGCCAGCTTGCTCTGGGGATCCCCTGTCTCTGTCTCCCAAGCCTTGAGATTACAGATAGGCTGCCAGGTCTACCTGGCATTTGTGTGGCACCTAGGGCCTGAACTCAGATCTTCATTCTTGCACGGCAAGTATTTTACCAGCTTGTCCACCTCGCCAGCCCTTGTCTTAGTTCCTTTGTTAACAATTAGATGCCCATAGAAGTGTGGATATGGGGTTTCCATTCAGCTCCTGGATCTAATGGTTTATACTGATGCCAATAGTAGTATGTTATTGCTAGGCTTTTATGATATTAGTCTTCACTCCTGTTCTTTTTGTGGTATTGCTTTGGCAAATCTTCACTGCATGTGTGTGTGTGTGTTTTAAAGGAATTCTAGTTACTTAGAATCAACTTGCCAATATCTGCCCAGAATCATTTGGTAGAGTTGTCTTTAAATATCTTACATTTTTTTCATTAATATGCTTAAAATTTAAAATCATATTTATTTTATGTGTAGGAGTGTTTTGTTTGCCTGCATGTCTGTGTACCATGTGCATGCTTGGCACACACAGAAGTCAGAAGAGGGCATTCAGACCCCCTGGAACTGGAGTTACTGATGGTTGTGAGCTCCCGTGTGGGTGGGTGCTGAAAACTGAACCCAGGTCTTCTGGAAGAGCATCCAGTGATCCCAATTGTTGAGCCATCTCTCCAGCCCCTAAATATTTCACAGTTTCGATGCTACTATGAATGGTTATTATTTTAAAGTTTGATTGTCGGGTTTTCATTGTTAGCGCATAGAACTACAATCAAGTTTTATAGTTTTACATTGTTATACAATGTTGCTAATCTTATATATTGTATACATGTGTGAATATGTGTATGAGTGTTTATAAAGTTTCCTAAAATCATTGTTCTGATATAGATGCTTTTTACTTTGTGTTCTTGCCTTATTGAACTAACTAGAACCTTCCTTGCAGTGCTGAGCGGAGGTGATGAAGCTGACAGCTTGACTTGTCCCTGATCCTGGATGAAAAGCACTTGGCCCCACAGGCTCATCATGGCTTCTACAGATGCTCTTTCTCACATTGAGGGAGCTGTGTCTGGGTTAGTTTCGGATTCTCATCAAAGTCAGCAGGAAAGAGCTGGTAAACACAACGATGTCTTCCACCAGGCTTTAGACAGCATGTGTAGGTGAAGTCTTGATCATGGAGACAGCTCAAACTAAAACAAACAAACAAAAAAACCAAACTCCCAAATTTGTTGTGTAAATGAAGGTGGGGGATTCATCGGATGACATCATATTTAATTTTCCAAAGTTCCATTTGCTCCATTTGCTTTAAAGTAAATGCGTGTCCTATCGCAACACCCAATGACGACTAACACATTAGCAGTCTGGTTTGTAAGCTGTGCGGAACATAAACGGACATTGCAGATGTATGTTTGTTTGCTTGTTTGTTTTAACCAAGGACTCAAATTGAGCGCAGATGCGGAGCGGGAGATGGCGACTGGCTTAACGGAGAGTGGAATGACGGCCTCTAAACCCAAGGCCATCTTGTGCAAGGCTCTTCATCCAAATCTCAGACCTGGACCTCCCTGGATTGTGCTGTAATATTGCGGTAGTGGGCTTGCTTTGTAACAGGGGGAGGGCAAAGGAGAGAGAGAGGACATCTGTTCCTCCTCAGGGAGTTAAGCTGTCTAAAAATATTTCTCTTTCAGCGGCCCGGTGTTTCTTCAGCCCTTTGATCTTTGGCTCTAGAGAGAGAGTTTCCCTCTTGTGTTAGTAAAACTGTGGCAATGTCTGCACCACTGAAAGGGAGACTTCACTTTATATGTAAAACTTTTGCAAGGGCGTGGGTTGTATAAATAGAAAAGGCAATGTTTCCATTACTCGTGTGCATGTGTCTGTCCGTCCGTCCGTCCGTACATACGTATGTGCATACGTGCATGCGTGCCTGTGTGAATAGGCTAGAGGTTGATGTGGCGTGTGTTTCTTAATTACTTTTCAATTCGTTGAGACATGGTCTCTCACTGAACCTGGAGCTGGTAGATTTGGAAAGGCAGATTGTCCAAGTGAGTCCAGGGAACCCCTTCTGTCTTCTTCCCCAGTACTGGGATTACGGGCAAGCAGAGCTACTCTCGGCTAATCTTTATGTGGGTACAGGAGATTAAACTCAGGGCCTTATGCTTACACACTAAGCGTTTTACTAAGTAGACTATCTCTCCCCAATGCCCAGTTTTACCTGCAAAGCCTGAAGAACTACATTTTTCTTCATTTAAAAAAGGACATTTAAACTGAGCATGGTGGCACACCCCTTTAATCCCAACACTCGGGAGGCAGAGGCAGGCAGGTCTCTGTGAGTTTGAGGTTAGCCTGGTCTACAGAGCGAGTGCCAGGACAGCCAGTACTCAGATCCGTGCATTGCATTGCACAGATCCTTTGCATTTAGCGTTGAAGTCCCAAGCCCATTTCCTGGTGAGTCAGAGATGGCTGACGTTTCTAAATGAAAGAAAAGGTTCCTTGGGAACCAGCCAATTTTGCAGTCAATTTAATGAGTCAGATGGATGCCTCAGTTAAGCAGAGAAGACCCCGGGAGACTTTTTGATGACTCCATGACAGTAGAGTCTGGAGAATGTAAATAGCTTTCAGGGCACCGTTCCATGACAGTCTTTGGGTTGAAGTCCATTTACTGCATCAGGAGTCACTAGCTCTCCACTATGAGACTTTCTCTCTCCTGACCCTGTCTTCTCATTCTTCTCCTCTTCCTCTTCCTCCTTCTCCTCTTCCTCTTCTTCCTCCTCCTCCTTCTCCTCCTCTTCCTCCTTCTCCTCTTTCTCTTCTTCCTCTTCCTCCTCTTCCTCCTCCTCCTTCTCCTCTTCCTCTTCTTCTTCTTCCTCCTCTTCCTCCTCTTCCTCCTCCTCCTCCTTCTCCTCCTCCTTCTCCTCTTCCTCTTTCTCCTCTTCCTCCTCCTCCTCTTCCTCCTCCTTCTCTTCCTCCTCCTCTTTTTCTTCCTCCTCCTCTTCCTTCTCCTTCTCCTCTTTTTCTTCCTCTTCCTCCTCTTCCTTCTCCCTAGCTCCTTTCTTTATCTTCCGTCTCATCTTCATTTCCTGGGTCCTCCTTTACCCAGTCTCTCTCTCTCCTCCCTTTTGTAAATAAAAAAAGTCCCCTTCCTCATAAGAATGAAGTAGGCTCATTGCAGGAAGTAACACACACATGGGATGATGGTTGCTCTGAAACAAACCTTGACTTTCCGTTAGCATTCTCTTGGGCTGAGGGAGATGGCTCAGTTGGTAAAGTGCTCTCTGTGGAAGCATGAGGACACGAGGCTGGATCCACAGCACTGATAGAGTCAGGCATGGCAGCAGGCACCCATAACTCCAGTGTTCTAGAGATGCAGAGACAGGACTCCTGAACCTCGATGGCACCAGCTGGTCTGAAGGAATTAGAGAGAATCCTTATCTTGAAAAACAAGCTGTAGGTGCCCAACACATGTATACAATGAACATATATATGTATATGTGCCAGGAGTGGTAGGAGTACAAAGTATTGTTTTATTAACAAAACCTAGGAAATGGAGCTCACTAATTACTACCTACAATTCAATGTCTGGAAAAGAAATATTATCAGTAAGTACGAGTTCTCGAATTCTAGAATTGTCCAATACTTATTTACCTCGGCACAATGCTATACAATGAACAATACATAATTACAGATTATTAATCTTGTTTGATTTTTCTCTGTGCTAAGGATTACATATTCATAGTTATTCCAATAGAATTTTTATTTCAAAAGAAATGTTGCGCTTTTTGTTGGCATTCTTTTTAAGACAGGATCTCTCTGTATATCCTAGGGCAGCCTAGAACTCACAGCATAGCTCACAGTGTATCTCAGGCTAGCCTCAAACTGATCTTCTTCTGGTATTATTCTTCCTGGTGCTTGGGATTACAAGGTATGCACAACCATGCCTGTCGTCATCGTCATCATCACCATCATCATCACCATCATCCTTATGAACCAGACACTTCCCTTGTACAACAGTGAACAACAAAATTATCTTGCTCTCATGTTCATGCTGCGTGTATGTGTGTGTGTGTGTGTATGTGTGTAAGTGACCCAGAGAGAGAATAAACTAGTGAAATAATTATGTCAAGTAGATAAATATGCTATTCAGCTAGACTCTTCCCTATGGAAGAGGTCACACAGGGAAGGGTGCAACTGGAAAGAAGAGTGCCAGGTTATGGTATCCTAGCTAGCTTAAGTTAACTTGACACGAATTAAAGCATCTGATAAAGGAGTCTGAACTGAGGGATTACCCAGACCAGACTGTCCTGTGGGCATGTCTTTGGGAGATTACCTTGATTGTTAATTGATGTGGGAGGCTGCAGTCCACTGTGGGCAGCACTATTCCCTAGGCTTCATTGCTATGGCAAAGCAAGACCATCATGGTAGAAAATGTTGGCAGAGCAAAGAGAGGAGAAAGGTCTGGGATTCTAATAGCTCCTTCAAAGACATGACTCCAATGATTCAACTTCCTTCTACCAGACCCCTCCTCTAAGAGATTCTACCAACCAAGGCTTCAGCATTTGGACCTTTGGGGGGCGGGGACTTAAAATGGAAACCATAACATTTTTCAATTTCTGGTGGGAGCCTGCATTTCTTGGTTGGTAATTTCTTCTCTCATCTTCAAACCTGTAAAGATGAGTTTTCCTCATGGTTTTTCATTCTGATATGGGCTCTTTCACCTTCTTCTTCCACAGAGATGGCCCCCTGATTGTTTTTGGGCTAATCTAAATGACGCAGGATAATTTATCTACCATAAAGTCATCTGATGATCAATTTTTAAACCCATCTAATATGTCAATTTCCATTTTTCTAAGTGTCACGATATGTTTGTGGGTTTGAGGAGTAGGTTGTAACACTTTGGAATGCATGTTTCTTGCTCATTAGTGAGCTAGTTCACTCCGACTCACAACTTCTGCATCATTCTCCCTGAGGGTATATCAGAAGCCTACTAGATATTTGCATTAGTTACTATTTGCTGTTATCAACAATATTTGACAACTATTGTTGGGGAGGAATGGACTGTTTTGGCTCACAGTTTTGAGGCTGTAGTCCTCCATGGTGGAGAAGTCAGGTTGGGTAGGAGCTTGAGGGAGTTGGTTACATTGTATCTAGTCAGGAAACAAAGGGACAATGTTGGTGACTTAATTCTCTCCTGTTTCTCCAGGGCTCAAGTCATGGGGATGATGCTGTCCTCATTCAGGGCTGGGAGTGATGGATATCTTCCCTGTTCCATTAATTCTTCCTGAAAATACCCTCATAGACATTCCTAGGGATGTGTTTCCATGGTGATTTGAAATCCCGGGGGGCGGGGGGGAATTGAGAGTGAAGATTAGCCGTCATGACAGCATTAAAGAGGTAACTTAGTCTAAACGAAATATATAAACTATAACATACCACTTGTTTTGCGCAGTTTACTAGGCTAGTTTATATACACACACATGAGTGTGTGTCTGTGTATGTGTGCGATATTTTGCAACACATGAAAATTAGAAGAGATTAAAGTATATATGATTTCATAGGAGTGTAGCAAAGCTTACTCTTCTTTTCTGTTGTCTATAGATGTTCCCTGACGCAATAGTAGAAGTAAGGAATTAAATGTCAGACCTGTATGTCCACACAGTCTAAAATAAATATCTGGACCTTTAAGGAAAAAATGCTCTTAATCTCTGTGATGATAAATTTTGATTATCAACTGATTGGGATGAAAACTGCCTAGGAGATTAGTGAACTGTTCTTCTCAGGGTTTGTATGAGGATGGTTCCCTAGGATCAAAGCTCTCACCTGATGAACTCAATGGATTCAAAGATTAAAAATTATTATTATGATGATGAAGAAGAAGATGATGGTGGTGGTGCTGGTACTGGTGGTGGTGTGTGTTTCTGTATGTGTGTGTGTGTGTGTGTGTGTGTGTGTGTGTGTGTGTGTATGCATGTGCACGGATACGGATGCCATGTGGAGGTTGGAGGACAACATGTAGGTGCCAGTTCTCTCTTTTTACCACGTGGGTCCTGGGAATGAAACTCAGGTCCTGAGGCCTGCATGGAAAATACCTTTGCCTATGTAACCATTACCCGCAGGCCTGGATTCAAATCTTGAATAGACGAGTGGGAGCTGGTAACTGTAGAAAGTGGGTCTTGGTTATAGGAAGTAGGTCACTAGGGGAGGGCATGTCTTTCACAGTTGTATTGTGTCCCGGCCCCTCCTTACCAAGTCTCTGCTCTGCTTCTTGATGCCAGCTGTTGCACCAGGGCCCCTGGTTGTCACAATGGAGTGATAGTCTGAAAGCCAAGCAAAACAAATCTTTCCTCTTTTGAAATCATGCCAGGCATCCTGTCACAGTGCTGAGAAAGCTAACACAGCCCTGCATAGGCGCAATTGTCCTGTAGACACTTCCCTGGTCATACAAATATGCTCGGACTGTCTTGTCCAACATGGAAGCCACTATACAAGTGATATTTGAAATGAGACTATTGTTATTGGGGAATACGAGTTCTAGTCAGTTAACTCTTAAGTCTGAAGTGCTCTCTGGGTCTGTGGCTACCACCTTGGATGTTCCTGAGAGGATGAGCAGATGATTGTGAAGAGGCTGATACGGTGTCCAGGAGCTGTGCTCCGAGAACAAAGATACCTCCCTTCTTCCCTCATCTCATAACTGGGAAAACTGAAACTTAAAGAGACTAATCGTATGCTCAAGGTCACATAGCTAGTGAGTGGCAAAGCCATAGTTCTGGTCAGTTGACTTCTGGGCATGTACCTAGCATGTGAGAAGCCTCAGGTTCAGGTCTTAGCATTGCAAAAAAAAAAAGTTGAATAATTATCTGGGGCTGGCACTAGCAGGCTGGTTCCTGCCTGTAACAAATAGCTCTGAGCCTTTTAGGAGCGATTCCCATGCCCTTATCTCCCACAGCCTTGGCTGGGATCTTGGCAGGTCCCTGTTTAGTTCTTGGAAACCGGACAAATGACCCTAATTTTAACCATGCTTCTGCCCCCTTCAGTTTCAGACTGGCCCCAAGGCCTGTTGGCATCTTCTATGGATGCT
The DNA here is from genome assembly GCA_030674055.1 of Rhabdomys pumilio. Lineage (NCBI taxonomy): Eukaryota > Metazoa > Chordata > Mammalia > Rodentia > Muridae > Rhabdomys > Rhabdomys pumilio. Next base: position 12,205,480 of record JANHMN010000002.1, on the reverse strand, counting down.
AATTCCCCATGGTTCCCAGCTTCAATTTTGCTGTTGTCATTAGACTGGTATCCCCTTGCCTGTCTACCGTACCCTTTCATCAAGACCCTCCCCTCTGTGAAGGGTTCCAGTAGTTCTCTGGTGAAGGGCAAGATCATAAGCCTTGCTCATATCCCGTATCTATGTGATTTCTGCAAGGCACCTAGATGACTCATCTATAAAATGAGCATGAAATTGTACCTGTAGGCTGAGGTAACACACCTGAAGCACTACGGTGGTTCCAGGCACAGGGTACACCCTCTATAGTGTTGTCTACATTATAGTGACCAAACCGCCTCTTGCAGTTTTCCTAGTTTGACACTCAACTGGATGACTTGGTTCTCCAAATGCACCCCACTAAGAACCTCTTACTTCAGCGTATGCTTGCGTCTTCTGCTCAAAACAGGTTCCTTCTCTCTCTACCATCTTTTTGTTTGTTTGGTTTGGGATGTAAGCTCCCGATGTAGCCCTTAGGATCTGTAAATGCGAATGAAGCATTGCCATTTCCCTAGATGACCTTGGGCTTCTGCTTCAGACTCTCAAGTTCTATGATGATGGATGTCTTTGCCAATTCTCCCTGTGTCTTTCCATTTGTTTAGAGCCACCTTCTCTGGGAAACCCTGATGTCTATTGTCTGTCAGAGGTAACAAGTCAAAGTGCTGGGTAGGCTCACATACATGAGCTAGAATTTTCAAATCTAAAACCAGGCGACATTAAATCCCAGCAGCCTGCAGTTTGCTGGTCTTCTGTACCCGTGGACTTTATCCTCTGAAGAGTCAATGGCCATGAATAGAAAATCCTAGAAGCAAACTTCAGCATATCTTCAGAACATGTAGGGCTTTTGCCTTGTCATTTTCTATAAATAAAAATATAACAACAAGCGACATATTTGTATTGACTTAAAGTGTAGATGCTCTCAGCTTAATGGAAGTATGTTTTAGTAAGTTGTAAGTTGAAAATGTATCTAACATCCCATTAAGCCCATTGTAAAGCGAAAAATTGTTAGCCAAACCATTCTAAGTCAGGGATCATCTATGGACAGGGTCAGAGGCAAAGACTGTGCTGTTCTGAGCACTGCTGGATTTTAGTGTTTTGGAGAACTGGACTTTGAAGGCTAGAGTGACTCATAACTTCTGTTTACACTTTTGCCTTTGATGGCTCCATTTTGGCTATTAACCACCAAAGGCCACCATACCAGCCATAGGTCACAAACATCCAGGACTTATGCGTCACATACCCCTGACACCTCACACTTGCAAACAGTGCTGAAGAGCAATCTGGAACAATTAATAAATGGTAGAAAATGACAAATAGCAGGCAGACACTGGAGCAGGGCCTTAAGCTGCATCACGGATACTGGAGGAAGTGAAGGGTTTTAAAACCAGAGTCATGGCTAGGAAGCCACCTGCAAATGCAGAAGGCCAAACTCAGTGCAGAGATCAGGGCTATCCCCCTTGCTGTGTGTGTGTGTGTGTGTGTGTGTGTGTGTGTGTGTGTGTGTGTGCAAGAGAGAAAGACAGAGAGACATAGACAGAGACAAAGAGACATAGAAACAGAGACAGA
>JANHMN010000002.1:12163361-12203889 GCA_030674055.1 Rhabdomys pumilio | reverse complement strand
ACAGAGAGACATAGACAGAGACAAAGAGACATAGAAACAGAGACAGAAACAGAGACAGAAAGACAGATAGAGACAGACAGATGAAAGAGACACACAAACAGACACAGACTCAGAGATAGACAGAGACAAAAATACAGAAAGAGACAGAGACAGAAAGACAGACAGAGACGGATAGAAGAAACAGACAGACATAGAGAAAGAGAGACAGAGAGACAGAACAGACAGATTGATGAGAGAGAGAGAGAGAGAGAGAGAGAGAGAGAGAGAAAGAAAGAGAGAGAGAGAAGATAGACAAGTGGATAAGACCAGTCAACACCAAAGTATGAGAAAATTCCATCCTGCGATCCAAATCCAGGAGCAAGGAAGTCTAAGGCTGCAAGCTGAGATTCCTCCAGGGTTGCCAGTGCAAAGACCTCTTTATTAAGGCTCGTCCATGACCATCACGGAGACTACTACACAAAGACGTTTAGTGTAAAGCCAGCGATGGTCATATAATGTGCTTTGATCAAATCCAATCCCACTCACTCTCCTCTCATTCTCAGCATGATGACCAGTTGTTGGTCTCTGTATAATTTACCTTTTACTGCCAAAAGTAACTTCTCTGAAGGCAGAGAAGTGCACTAATGTGTGGGTATAGAGAGAAGTACTCAAGGAGCAGTTTAATACTGTGTTTATCGATCAGGATAACTGTAGTAGGTTCTCCTTCAGGGCCTATGAGCTGCTAGCCACCCGTTCTTGGTCCAGTTAACAATACCAGGCATGACTGTGGAAGGGGCTTTAAATCTGATAGGACAGTGGTCGGTCACTCCTGTAACAGTCATGCCCTGGTTGCATCAATCAGCATATCTTGTCATGTTGTTGTTGTTAGTTTAGTTCACTGGGCTTGCAGATGGGTACGACTGTTTATTTTTCTCCCCCAGGAGTGTGCATAGAACCTTCTAGCGCTATGAAAACTAGCCAGCAGGGATGAAGCTTCCAGGTCCGCAACAGCTTGATTCTTCTCTGTCCTAATACTCAAGTTCATGGTGTCTTCAGCAGCAGGGTCTTACCACTAAGTTCTGGAGGGTGACCAAGAGCAATGGAAACAACCTTGAGTGTTCTGTTGGGTGGTGGCATCTATGGGATCATACCAAGCCATGACTTGCAAAGAGGCAACTCATACTTGGCTCTAGAGTTTTAATTTGATGGCTTGTCTTAGTGTGTGGGAAAGCCATTGTTCCTGGATTACAAGGTCATTTCATTTAAACTGTTTATATATGTGTTATGTATATAACTTAGGAACCATCTATAATAGGTTTCCATATGGCCCTCTCAAAGGTCTTTAGTGTTTCACTCTGCCCTCCCTTGTACAGGCCACACAATCCTTAATCCCCAATTCCCTTTTTCTCCTTCATACTACATGTATTCTCTCCGGCTTCTTTCAAAATCCCAGCATGGCCCCTTACTAGTTCCCTGTCTTCTATAGGTGCTCCAAGTCAAATACACATATGTAAAGTTAATAGCCACATATGATGAGAAAACATTTGACATTGGATCTGGGTCTGGCTTCATCAATTTTCTTGCATTTTCCATAATTTCCATTCTCTTTATAGATGAATAAAATTCCATTCAGTATATGTGTACATTTCTATTATCCATCTATCAGTTGGTGGAGAACTAGGCTGCTTCTATTTCTGACTGTTGGGGATGGAATAGCAATAAATATGGATGAGAAAGTATCTCTGTAGTATGATACAGAGTCATTTGGACATATGACCAGGAGTTAGTATAGCCAGATCATATAACTGTCTGCCTGCCTGCCTGCCTGCCTTCCTTCCTTCCTTCCTCCCTCCCTCCCTCCCTCCCTTCCTTCCTTCCTTCCTTCCTTCCTTCCTTCCTTCCCCCCAGACTGCTTTGTACTCCTGCCAATAACAAATAAGTCTTCTGTTTTCTCCACATTGAAGCCAAGCATTTAGGGATGGGGCTACCCACCCATCTCAAAAATTTTAACCCAGAATTGTTCCTATCTAAAGGAAACACAGGGACATAAAAATGGAGCAAAGACTGAAGGAAAGGCCATCCAGAGTCTGCCCCACCTAGGGATCTATCCCATCTGCAGACACCAAACCCAGATACTATTGCTGATGCCAAGAAGCGCTGGCTGATGGAAGCCTGGTATAGCTATTCCCTGAGAGACTCTGCCAGCACCTGACCAATACAGATGCAAATACTCATAGCCAACCAACAGACTAAGCCTAGGGACACCAATGGAAGAGTTAGGGAAAGTACTGAAGGAGCTGAAGGGGACCCATAGGAAGAATATCAACTAACTGGGCTACCCAGAGTTCCCAGGGATTAAACCACCAACCAAAGAGTACACATGGAGGGACCCATGGCTCCAGCTACATATGTAGCAGAGGGTGGGCTTATCTGGCATCAATGGGAGGAGAGGCCTGTGGTCCTGTGGAAGCTAGATACCACATTGTAAGGGGATGCTAGAGTGCTAAGGCAGGAATGGGTGAGTGGGTTGGGGGAGCACTGTCATTGAGACAAACGGGAGGGAGATGGGATGGGGGGTTGAAGAGGGGAAACCGGGAAGGGAGACAACATTTGAAATGTAAATAAATGAAATAACCAGTAAAAAATAATTTAAAAACAGAAAAATTTAGTCATTTTAAAAATTCTTTTCTCTCTTCATTAGTTTCTAGAGGAGATTTGTTTGTGTTTGTCCTCCACAGCGGTGGTCACAGTCCTTGTCAGAACAATGCATTGAAAACAATGTTCCCTGTCTGAGTTCCCTGCTCAGGGCTGCTGGATACATGCTTGTGAGAGTTAACTTGGTATTAACCAGGGTAGGTTATAGTCTAGACCAGTGGGTCTCAACCTTCCTAGTGCTGTGACCCTTTTAACACACTTCTTCATGTTGTGGTGACCACCAACCATAAAATCACTTTCGTTGCTATTTCATAACTGCAATTTTGCCACTGTTATGAATCGTCATGTAAACATCTGCTTGCTGGACATCTGATCTATGACTCCTGTGAAAGGTTTGGTCAACCCTCTAAAGGGGTTGCCACCCACATGTTGTGACCCACTGGTCTAAACGATGTCATAAAATTTTCTTTAAAGATATCATAAGCATTCAAACCAAAGACTTTACAAAAAGCAGATCCCCTCCCATCACAACACGGGTGAGCCTTATCTGCCTTGTTAAAGGTCTCAAAAGACTGAGGAAGAGAGCTATCCGAGACTTCAGACTCAGCACCAGCTTTTCCCTGGGTCTAGCCTGCCGGACTGTCTTGCACCTGCCCTGTGGATTTGAGACTTGCCAGCTCTCACAGTTGTGTGAGCCAATTCCTTTAAATAAATCTTTGTCCACATACCCTATGGGTTCCAATTCTCTAGTGAACCCCCACTAATGTAATTCCTTCTTGCTGCTGGGCACGGTGAAGTTCAATATGCTATTTTGGATAGAAATATGTTTGGGGTAAAGATAGTTTTCTTTGGAACTCGTTTGTTAGGGTGAGGCCCAAGCTTGCTATCCTTTTTTAAGTGGTTCGGTACATGAACAAGATAAACATTCCACTTTAGTTCAGCTTACTTTCCATTGGGGAGGAAAAAAAGACAACCATTGGCATTGGGCTGTGTGCTAGAATTGGGTTTTATTCAAAATCATAACTTAAGGTCCCTTAGGAAGCATAAATACCCAGACCAGTGCATACCCCAACTAGGTGGCAACAGTCTGTAAAGTTTTCCTCGGAAATTGGGAATATGTGGATCTATGTTTGGTCAATAGAACTTTAAGCATAAGAAACACTAAGAAATGACCCACCAGAGGAGTCCTTTTAAAAATGTGTGTGCTGTGTGTAGCTGTTTTTGGTGTCTTCCTCAATCTCTGTCTACCTCATCTATGGAGAGTCTCTTGCTTGATCACAGACCTTGCTGATTCAATTATTCCAGCTAGTCAACTTGTTCTGGGATGGATCTCCTGTCTCTGCTTCCTGAGCCATGGGGTTACAGGTACACTATTATGTCAACCCAGTATTTAAATGGGTGCTGAGGCTAAAAAGACATCTGGTTGTCATTCCTGTGGGGCACTTTACCCACTGAGCCATCTCCAGCCCATATTCTTTAAAAAAGAAAGATTGATTTTTTTTTTAATTTATGTGAGTACCTGTATGCTTGAATGCATACAATGTGCATGCCTGGAGGTCTCCCATACATGTCTCTTACCTGAGGAGAACAGAAGTGTCAAGTCCCCTGGAACTGGAGTTACAGGAGATTGTGAGCTGAAATGTGCATGCTCGGAACCGACCCCAGATCTTCTGCAAAAACAGCAAGCAATTTTAACCACTGAGACACCTCTCTAGATTCTCATATTCCTTTTTTGTGTGTGTGCTACAGTTTTCTTTCGCTTATTACATATCCCAGGGAAATTATTTTCTCGATTGTTCTACAAACCATTGTGATAGCAATTGTGGAATTCTGTTTCAAAGAACGAAATTTACTTACAAACTTACTGTCTTAGAAAGGTAAGCTCCTTAAGGGCACAGGCTGAAAGAAAATAAATGACAGAGCTTTTGAGTCTAGGGCAGAGGGTCTCTGGGGAAGGCAACTCTTAAAGATGTTACAGTCAGACAACTGTTATTTCTGCCATGTAATTGACGGGTTGGTATTCTCAGAGTGGCCAAGTGACATTGCAAGCACATTTGCGCCCTTTGGAAAGCCGGAGGCTGTTGGATTTTCACAACAGCTGTCTCGATGAAACCCTCCACGGGCTCAACTATCCACTGCCCATTTCCCTTTTTGTCTCCTAAAGCCCTAGCATATGAGAATCTGGCAGCCAGAACAAGGTTGATTGTGGCTGACACAGGAAACGGTGGTGGCTGGACTGGTGCCTGCATGCAGCTGAATGGGGGACACACAGCCAGGTCTTAGCAGGGAAACAGCTGTCACGCCAAACATCAGGCTCAATGTCACCAGCTTGCTCGTTTCCTTCTTCTAACCTGGCTTAGCTGCCTTAGGAAGGTAACACTAACGTTGAACATAAAATCATTGGCACTCAACCTTGCAGTTAGGAAGGGAGAGGAATAGGAAGAAAACTCTAATTAAATGTTCCCTACTGTATGGGGGGGCACTGTGTGTGTGTGTGTGTGTGTGTGTGTGTGTGTGTGTGTGTGATGCATGCTGCAAAGGAGGTTGGTTTACAATCACTGCCTGTGTTTGACCCACACAAACTATAGTCTTTCAACTTCTTGTGTCACGTTCTTTCCGAAACGATAACACCATAGAATGATTATCAGTTCGTCTGAAGAACCTAGGGCAGTTTACAAATGTAGTACATGCTTTACACTTGTTTGCCTTTTATTAATCCATGTTAATACAGTCCCAGTTATCCCTTCCGGATGGAGGAAAATGAGTCTCGAGGAGATTAAGTTCATCACTGGAGATGGCAGAGCCTGCAAACGAACTCGCATTTATCTGCAGTGTTTGTTCCCCCCCCACCCCCTTTCCTCAGAACACGACCAGGCATGCTCAGTGCTATCAGATTTCCTCTCCCGTTTGCCAGCTTAGGGTTGAGTGTATCAGCCTTTCTTTGCACTGGAGAGGATGAAAGCCTATATGACTGAGTCTAGGTCTTTCATCTTCCATTCTACCCATCTCTGGAAAAAAAAAGCCAATAGCCAACATGCTGGGGAGAGGCCGCAGAGGGAGCAACTTCCTTCTCTTCCCCGTTCCTTCCTCTGACTACCAGGGGGTAATCATAACTAATATTCAGAGCCCTTATCATAGTCCGGGGTATTCGGGGACAAAGACAGGCTTAAAAATGTGAAATTTCCAAACACCATTTAGCCCAAATATCTTAACTGGGGGTCAGTGTGAAAATTATGCAGGAGATATTGTAACCCTTTCTGGTATGAAGTGTTAACTTCATGGTATTTTCTACACACATTGCTCTAGAACGAACATACACGACGAGGCAGACTGTTAATAACTTGCAGCTCCTTAGAACCATACACGGCGAGGGCTATTTTATTTATGTATTTATTTAGGCCCACTTTATTTATTTAATTACATATGCCTAAAATTGTCTCCTGCTTTCATCTTCACATACGTAAGGGGGAAAGTTGACTGAAGGAATAAGGAAGTCTCTTTTTCTCCTGCTTTTTCATGCAGCTCAGATTTCTTGCTAGGTCAATGACTTGATCTGTCCTACCCACCACACAGTCCGGCATGATAGGGAGGATAGGGTATTAGGAACTCTCGGTTCCTCTTGGAAGTCTTTTCTTATGCCTGGTGCTTCTGTAGGCACTGTGGGGCCTCAGTTGATGGCAGCTCACTAGAGGAGACAGCAGTCAGATTAGCTAAGCAGAGGCTTGATAGAGGCTCAGATTTCCTGGACCGGATGACAGGCCGAGCCCGGAACCCTGGGTATTGCGGGGGTCTACACAGGATGCGCACTCTGTTCATCAGAAGCATCCCAGCATCCGCTTGCGCTCAGCTCTGGCAGATCCCCTAGGGCCTTCTCCTCTTCCAAGGGCTGGAAAACAGCAGGAATCTCCTTGTCCTCCCAGCGTCCTGTAACCCCCCCCCCCTCCGCTGCCCCATAGGACCCAGGGCGGAGTCGCCCACCTGTCACTGAAACGTCCCACGTGGGTCTGCGGGAGGAGGGTTGAAGGGAGGGAGAAAAGGCAGAGGCGTGGAGGGAGGCAGACGCAAGAGCCCCCTGAAGAACGGAGGAGAGACCGACATCTCCAAAAGCAGAACAATCTAGAGACCCCTCCTCGCCCCACACCTGGTAAGGAAGGGGCAAGTGAAAAAAAGGAGATAGAAACGGGTTAGCGGGAAGAGAAGGAAAAGATGGGAGCCAGGAAGGGGCTGCGTATACGCGACAAGATGGAAAGATGTTCTGCAAGAGAAAGGTTCTAGCTAGACGATGACAGGCTAAGGGTGGGGTGTTGGTGTTGGTGGTGGGGTGTTGGTGGTGTTATTGTTGTTGGTGGTAGTGGGGGGCGGAGGAGGGACCTAGGCGTCTGCGCCTTTAAGGTTGCCAAGGCAACCGCTCTGGCCAGAGAGAGGCGCATTGACGTCAGCAGCCGAACGCTGATTGGCCGCGGTCGGCTGGTTTCCGGTGGAGCCGTCGCGGAGCCGCTATCGCAGAGTGGAGTGAGGCTGCGAGCTGAGCCCTCTGGACGCTCGGTACCCCGGCAGCCTCGCCCTGCGCTAGTCCCGCCCGCGCCGCCGCCCGTCCTCAGGTGAGTGAGGGCCCGAGGCCTGACCGGAGAGCCGCCGGCCGCGGCGCTCCGCTGCGCGTTCCTGAAGGCGCGGGAGCGAGCCAAGATGGCGCCCCGGGGAGCGCGCTGCGGGGGGACGGCCGCACCCCCTGCGCCTCCGAGGCGGCCTCGGTGCCTCACGCAGGCCTCGCACTCTCCCCGGGGCCGCACCTGCACCCCTCCCCGCGGGGCTCAGTCGATCGTGCCCCCCGCCGTCCCGCCCCCGGCCGTAGCGTCTCCTGGTCCCCGGTCCTGCGCTGCGCTCGGCCTCCCTCGGCTCCCTGGCCGCCTCCGCCCCCGCGCGCCGCGGCCTCCGCGCCCGTCCTCCCTCCCCCACTTCCTGAAGGACAACAGCTCGATTTTTTAACCGGAATCCGCCATGGCTTTTCTGTCTCTCCTCGCCACTCGGCTGTAGTCTTCATGCCTGCTTGGTGGTTTCTTCTGCACTGGGTCCCCCTCCTCTTCGCGGGCTCGTCTCCCTCCACCCCTCCGCTCGGTGATTTCAGCCTAGCTCCATTTCCCTTTGTCCCTCTTCCCACTCCTCGTCCTTTCCCGATTTCCAGTCCCCCCCCACCCCACCGCCCACCCCAGCCTTCCCAGGCCTCCGGTTCAACGTCTGCGGCCTCCTGCCTGGTGGGGGATGAGGGGGTCGTCTTTCTGCACTCAGTGATCGTGACCGTGGCCTAAGTGAAGTGAAGGGCACTTTCCTGCCCTCCCTCGTGAAAATACGCGACGCCTGTTAACCCCTCCAGCTCAGCGCGGGGGTGGGGACAGCCGATGACTTGAGGGAGCCAAGGTAGATAGGTTTCTAGGGCAGAGACATGAAAGCTCGCAATAGATGATGACCCCCCAAGGCGGTGCTAGTGTTACTTGGCATCTTTCAGGAGATGTGGGCCCTGTCAGCAACAGGCTTTCAAAGCGTTTTAAATATGTCCTCCAGTGTAGTCCTCCTGAAAGCGAGAGTTTCATCAGAACCGAATTTCCTCAAGGATCTCCCCTCTTGGTGCAGTGACGATGGTTTTAAAGTGTTTGTTTTGGAGGGAAGCTAAGTTGTTGGGTTTTTAAAAAGTAAGTACAGACATGGAACCAAGACATACCCGATTAAAAATACTAAGGCTATGAAATTAGATTATTTTGGGGTTTCACATGATGACTGCGGTAATTTGGGGGAGTGTTTGTATTTTCTTTACCAGCGCCTGCCTTTTGGTCTTTGTAATGCATACGCCATTTTTCAACAGATCTGAGAAGGACTTCTCTGATCAGTTAAATATATGTGCTGACATTCTTGAAATAAGACTGGGTGCTTTGGAGCATAATTTGTTTTTATCCACATTCCTGGTGGCCTTCAGTATTTGAAATGGAGAAAATTCCACTGAAGTGGATTCTTTGTTTCCTATGATTGTCTGACCTGGAAGCACAGCCAGAACAGATGTTACCTGACAGCAAAAATCTTCCCTTTAGTGTTTATTCTGAACTAACAGTGGTGTGTGTGTGTGTCTGTCTGTCTGTCTGTCTCTCTCTCTCTGTGTGTGTGTGTGTGTGTGTGTGTGTGTGTGTGTGGCCGGCCGTGGTTTCTAATTCTGTGCTTTCGATGGAGCTGCAAACTTCTCTTGGTCTGTTTATTGCTTATTATTGACTTTTATTTTGAAAGTTGTCAAAACAAAATACTAGTGCAGCACTTTAAAATGGCTCTTTATCCTGGCATTTTAAAAAAATTCACAGTTTAACCTTAGTGGGTCCGTGATGAGCATTACAGTTTGAAGAGTGGCTATGTTGAATTGGTATGCAGAGTGGGGAGAGAGTCATCTTCTAATCTCAAGTGCTTAGTAATTAGGAGTTAGCAGGAAAACGGAATGGCTGCTTAAAGTACTGAGCATTTAATTCTAAGGCAGGTTGGCTGCTCATTATTGTGTTTCTATTTCACATTAATGTCGTTCAAATTCAGTTTGACCTATTGAGTCATCCTGTAAGCTTTAAATCAGAGTATTCTAACGTATTCCTGTCCAGATGAAGAAAGTCTTAGTTTGCTTGGTAGACATTACTTGTTTTTCTGTACTACAGCCTTTCAACTCCTGCTGGTAATTACATTACTAAATCAAGGGCTGGGGTTTGGTAAAAGATAACAGAATGAGAGATTGCCGAGAAAAGGCACCCGAGCCTGCTTTTGTGTTTCAGAAAATTCGATTCCACTAATATTTGGCTAATCAGCGTCTTTGCCCTTGTGGCTTGCTGTGACATTAGCTGCGCTCATGGGATGGCAGGTGCACACTGGGGAATGGCAGGTGTTCTTCTTTGTGATCTGTGCTTTCACTTAGAGCGGACCTGTGTGCCCTGGTAATTCTCTGTCCTGTTTACCATTTACACATTTCCCACGTCATCATCATGATGTCTTTTGCAAGAGAACTGAATGAAAGTCCCTTAAGGCCATGGGGCCTCAGCACTGCCTCAATTGCTCACCAGGGCACACTGGCTTATACTTCCTCCCAGGAGCTAAGGGTCTTCTCTGAGTGACCTGCCCAGCTGAGACAGAACTTAGAAACTTGGAATAGTTCATATCCAACCCCCACCTCCTCTTTAAACATGAACTCTGTTGAGTAAGGAAAAGAAATATATGAATCTGCTGTCTAGTGAAATTAAATAAGTCAGCCCAAATTTGTATTTGTGCTTTATAGCTTACCCAGCACTTGTGTGCTTTTTCTCTCAGAGAACCATGGCGTCTGGCAGTATGGCAACCAGTGAGGAAGAGCGGAGTCTCCGGGAATGCGAGCTCTATGTGCAGAAGCACAACATCCAGGCCCTGCTGAAGGACTCCATCGTGCAGCTGTGCACCGCGAGGCCCGAGAGGCCCATGGCATTCCTTCGAGAATACTTTGAGAGGCTGGAGAAGGTAAATGCATGAGGGAGCAATTTGATGACCATGACAGTTGCTGTGCTTAGTGCCTCTGAATGTCACTGATTTGTGACTTAGGGCAAATAAGAAGTCAAGCAGAAATTCAGATTATCAGGCAGTGAAGGATTTTTTTTAGTAATTTTAATTAGAACTTGCCAGAAACCAAATTGGTATTGCTTGTGTGGCTAATACAGGATTTCCAGACGGATGTTGGTTTTTAACTATCTGAAATAATATGTAAAATAGACTAACAGACTCAATCAGAAGGAGTGTGACAGTGACAGTGAGTTGAGAAGTAGTTAAAAGCAGTTCATGCTTTTCTTCAACAAAACAGGCAAGCTTTTCGTTTATCCCACCTTTAAAACTATAGAAATAGGTTGTGTCTAGTTTGGGGTGGTCTAAGCTTAACAAATTCTGAATTCTTGTTTTACTGTTGGGTGAATTAACTGTATAAAGGGAAGATAGGAGATTGATGGTTATCAAGTTTCCTATGCTTATAATTTTGGTTAGTGCTTGTTTTCCATAAAATATGCAATTTGATCTTTGTTGTTGCACCCCACCTCCCCAGGATGCACATTTCTTTTAAAGATTTACTTATTTTTATGTGTATGAATGTTTTTGTCTGCTCCTCTGGAGCTAGAGTTACCGAATGGCATTGAGTCACTGTGTGGGTTCTGGGAACTGAACCTGAGTCTTCTGCAGAAAGCAGCAAGTGCTCCTGACTATAGACCCTTCTCTCCAGCCTCTTCTCTCCAGGATGTGCATCTTTAAGCAGAATTATAATTTCGCATATAGGATGATGCTTCAATGCACTTTCCTCAAGAAGTGGTGAATGCAAAAGTTTGGATGCCCCAGTGTTTTAAGTAGTTGGTTTGACTTTCTTCTGTAAGTCATTGGAGGTAAAAGTACTACTTTGCTGTGAAAGTTCAAGTTTTGAAGAGGTTCAAAATACTGGGGCTCATTTCTCTGGCATATGTTTAATACCGAATTATACAGTAAAATATCTGCAATATTCATGTTGGTTTGGGCAGTTTCTTACTAGGCAAGTTTTTATATAAAAATATGTATATGAAAATTTTTAAGAAGCATTTGAGTAGCTCAGTAGGCAGGTATTTTATACTGTTTCCTTGGAAACTTTTAAAATGGTGTTGGTTATGATTAGATCAACTGGAAGGAAAGACAACTGAGCAGTCTCTGCATAGTTTCGCCATTTTGGATTTGTCAGTAGAAATGCTGGCTTTCTCTTACTTAAGCAATCGCTGAATAATGGACATACTGGCCAGAAGTATGCTCTGTTTTGAAATCAAGCGCGTTCCTGGAGATCTGGTTCTGAAATGGGTCACGGTAAGGTGATCCCTCTTCTTCAGACATCAATAGAAATCAAATGGGAGGATTAAGTTGATGAAACATAAAGTGCCTGTCTTTTTATAGGGAGTGTTGAGTACATGACACTAATTTCAAAGCCTGTATTTACCATAGGCTTTAAGGACTAATCAAGGTAGAAAGCAGCAAATAATCACTGTTGTAGTTTTTCCACAGGTAGGATTTTAGAATTAATGTGCTTTCCTTTCGTAGAAGGTGCATAATAAGACACCTTTCTTGTACACTGAGGTTCTTTTTCAACTTGCCAGAGTTAAGAGAGAGAGAGAGAGTGAGTGAGTGTGTGTGTGTGTGTGTGTGTGTATGAATGAATATTCTATTTTGGTTTTTAATTTACTAGATTTTTGGCTTTTTTAACAAAGCCATTTCATATATCATGTATTAAGTTTTATGTCGGAAAATAAACTATCACATTCTTACCATCTCCTTCCCCATTACCCAGGGGTTATGTGGCTTTAGAAGAAATGCATAGAATGGTCAGTGGAGACAGCTACGTTTTAGTTCAGATCATTGTGCATGGAATTTACTAGATGTCCTCTTATGTTTGTATTTATTAGAACCTTACCTGTCTGGTAGAGAAGAGGCATTGTAGCTATTACTTTTGAGTGTCCCCTGTGTGCCAAATATTACGTGAATCACCCCCCCCCCCATAGTCTTTCTCTTTCCCATTACTTTAGATGTGTACGGTAGGGTATTAACACCATTTTCCTGAGGCAACAGTTGAATCTAAGGGAAGTTAAATCATAGCTGTGGTCCTAGGATTTGGATTTTTCAGCAACAACATGTAAACCTGGAATTGTAGTGATTGGCCGTGGTTGGTGCATTTCTTGGTCATGTGCCTATCTATCTTGTCTTTACTTCATGTATCTTGTTCTGGGTCTGAGTGGAGAGCCATTATCTAGCCTTACCAGAGCAAGTTCCCACTATAGCGGGAGTGACATAAATGTCTGTACTGAGTTCCTCGTATAAGGGAGCGTATCAAAGCTTTCTCACATGTTGTTTACGAGGCCGGACAGTGAGGTCAGTTACACTCGGGTTCAGGTCTGGTAGGGCTGGGGCTTGCTGGTAAGTCAGAGAAAGAACAGAAATTCAAGGCTACCAAAGGCAGACCACAGTAATGTACATAGTATGGCATTCCACTTACATTCTATGGCCCAAGCCTGAACATTGGGCTGGGAAGCTTGTCTACAGAGAAAGATGACAAAGGCAGGGAGGAAATTGACACTTAGGAGAGTGGGAGAAACAGTGTGAACCTAAGAATTGAGAGTGTTAAGCTCAGTCTAGTGTGGAGCATGAAAAGAGGAGTGAGGAACATTCCTTACCAGTAGATAGATTGAGAGCTTGAGGAGGACGCACAGCTGACCGACGGGAGCAGAGTAAGGGTAGAGCAGTGTGCCCCTGTACAGCTAGAGATTGATGAGCTCAGGAATGGCTCCGACTCACTGGAATCCACAAGACTGTATAGCAAAATGCTTTTGTTATTTCAAAATTATCTTTAAATTTGGTTAACTAAAATACAGTTCTAAATAAGACTTCATTTGTGAGGTGTGTGTGTGTGTGTGTGTGTGTGTGTGTGTGTACACGCACGCACGCACGCACGCACGTGTAGTACATATAAGTGTTTGTGAGTGTAGTGCATGTTAGTGGGTACATGTGTGTATGCATGCATGTGGAGGCCAGGCATTGGTGTCAGGTACTCTCTTATCTTTTTAAAACAGGAACTCCCACTGAACTTGGAGGTCCCTGATTGCTTAAATGGGTAGACTAGCTGGTCCAAATGCTAAAGGGATCCGCTTGTCTCTGTCTACTCAGTTCCACTTTTCCTTGAGTGCTGGGGATCAGAACTCGAGGTCCTCATGCTCACACTGCAGGCCCTTAACCAGTGCAGCTATCTCCCTAGCCCCTCATTTTGAATTTCTTAGTGAAGTTTTTTTGACTTGACAATTAGTTTGAGGTCTAGAATTTTCTTTTCTTCCTTTTTTTTTCCTTTCCTTCTTTCTTTTTAAATGTTTTGAACTTAAGGGAGACTTGTTCTGGGACAGGAAGGTCTTACCAGTCACTAGGACTACCTGTATGAAATGAGTGAATTTTCTAACATACACAGTTTTAAATGAGTCAGAGACTGAAATTGAGCTAGTTTAAAAGGGTTTAACAGTGAAAGATCTTCCCACCCCGTTACTGCTTTTTCCTGTAGCCAGTGTTCTGGAGGTAATCTGTGCTCATTTACAGATACATTCATTTCTGAAAGAGTGTTTTATTTTTTTCTTGTGTGCATATATCTGTATGTGCTCACATAGTAGGAATGTGGAAGGCTGAAGACAGCCCTGGGTTCATTCCCTAGTAGCCGTCCATCTTGTTCTTTTGAGACAGATCTCTCCTTGGCCTGGGTCTTCCAGGCTGGCCAGCCAGTGAGCTGGGACTGTCTCCTCCCCAGTGCTGGGATTACAAGTTTGTGCCTTGTTTCTCTTTTTCCAGTGGGTTTGGGGGTTGGACCTCAGGTCCTTATGATTGTTCAAGCACATTATTGACTGAACTAACTCCCTTGCCCTGTCAGTTACATGTGTTTTCTAACACAGGGTGGCTCCCTGTTGTATGGATATAACTGTTTCTACTAGTCATTTTGACTGTTCCAATGCTTTATTTTGAAGAAAAAAAGCTTAATCAGAAGATTTGTTTCCATTTCATTTCACATAGGAGCTTGTTTTAGATGTAGAAGCAGAAGTACTAGAATACTGAGTCGTGAAGTGAATGTGCTCAGGGTTAAATATATACAGTGATTCTTGTTTTTCTCAGTTTGTCTTGTTTTCTGGGTTGATAGCTTCCCTCTGAAGAAATAGAACTTTGCACTAGTAAGACACACTAGTCAAAGGGAGCTCCCGTAGCCTCTCGGTAGTCAGTCCTCACCCTTTCCGAGATATAGACACTCCACAGATTGGTCTCCTTGCCAGAAGTAGGACAAGAGCTACACAAGATTATTTGTGTAGGAGACAAGTAGTTTAAGTTTTTAAAAATCACTTTTATTCTAAATAATTTGCTTACTACTAAGTTAATTTGAATCTGAAAGATGTTTTGGAGGGGTCAGAGAATGGGTGAAATGAATGAAGAAACGGAAGGTAACTTACTGAGAGGATGATTAAAGAAAAAGTATATCAGATTTCAGTCTTCATGTGACTTGACTCCTTTCCACTAATGGACTGTGCTGGCCAACCCCAGCACCTTGCTAGAGTGATTTTTCTCAGATTTTACTCTGTTGCCCTTTGACCCCTCTTCCCACCAACTTGGAACCGACTTGTTCTTACTTACATGGATACTGGAAAGGGTTTGATGTGAGCTGGGCTATTGCTGGGATTAGAGGGACCAGCTTTTAGATTCTAAAGTACAATCTTCCTTCAGGAGGAGGCAAGACAGATTCAGAGTCTACAGAAAAGCGGCATCCGTACTGACTCAAGGGAGGATGAGATCTCTCCTCCACCCCCCAATCCAGTGGTGAAGGGCCGCCGGCGCCGAGGTGCTATCAGTGCTGAAGTCTACACTGAGGAGGATGCTGCGTCCTATGTTAGAAAGGTAGCTTGGCTGTCTAAACGGTGGGCTGTCGCTGAGGCCTTCAGTTAGCCTTTCCTTTGATACAGGTATACTCTATTGCAAAGATAGATAAGGATGCACTTGTTAGTGCTGAGAACAGACTTCTGTAATAACTCCACAAGAGAGGGCAAGTAATGACTATAAACCAGTGAGTAATTCTCTGGTCTTTTGTAGCAGAAGCAGGCAGTCCTCCCCCTCTCTTAGCTCATGCTATTAGTCTCTTGATACCCTGTAATTCAGGTTTGGCTCTAACCTGTTATCCTACAAGTTATATTTGTCCTGGTCAGCTCTTCTCAGAGCCTGCTAGCCATTTGAGTTAGGCTTTACCATTTAGGGGAAATGGGTTCCAGGCACTTGGTGCTTGTGAAACTGATAATACTGTATCGCAGTTTACAAAATGACCAATTGTTATAAAATATTTTAGTCATGCCTCAGAAAAATGATCTTGGTCTAGGTGTTTTCTGTTGATTTGTTAACTTGGAATCAAGTACAGATCCTTAAATATAAGCTTGGCTCTAGGCAAGGGGATTAGTCAGTATTTCTACAGTACTTTGTGAGTCATACAGGTATCTTATAGTGAAAATATTAACTTAAAGTACCCTGTTTGGTATTGTTTAAATACCATTCTGTGGCATGGCATTTAATTGAAATGCAAGTTGCAGGTATGAAATGTCTTTGGTTTCTAGGTTGTCATTCGATCTTTAATATTTTTCTAGGTTATACCAAAAGATTATAAGACAATGGCTGCTTTAGCCAAGGCCATCGAAAAGAACGTGTTATTTTCACACCTTGATGATAATGAGAGAAGGTAGGTGCAGGTCCTGTTCACACAGTTTCCCAGTGGGGTGGTGGGGCCACATTTGTGCTGTTGTTGCAGGTTCTAGGCATTTAGCTGTTCACTACCTGATAGGACTGAGAACCTGAGAGCTTTGATGCTAAGGGTTCAAGTCTAACCCCAGGCCTCTTTTGTCCTGCAGTGACATTTTTGATGCTATGTTTCCAGTCTCCTTTATTGCTGGAGAGACGGTTATTCAGCAAGGTAAGGGCTGCTGGTGTGTACTGTGATTACAAGAAAAGTGTGTGTGTGTGTGTGTGTGTGTGTGTGTGTGTATTTGTGTATGTGCATAGGTGTGAGTGTGCTGGGTCTTAGCATTAGTATTGGATCTTAATTCTTCACTAAGGAGTTCTCTGAGTTAAAAGGGACACTTAGTCTGTGGGGTCAGTATTTCTGACTACAGTCACCATCAAAGGGAATACCTGGGCTACATTGGATAGTGTGTAGAATTTCAGAGCAGTAATTCTCATGTCCTTTTGTTGATTAATAACCACATTTGCACAGTCACCCACTCTGCATTGTGTAGCCTGTCTGTTACATGGCTGTGCGCCTCCTGCGGAAGCTTTATTAACCATCGTTGCCCGTGTAGACTAACAAGAGTCTTATCTATTGGATATTTTCTCTTTCTCTTATTATTAACATTTTCTTGGAGCTCTATAAACTAAGTATTTCCCCATTTTTGTGGCAGAGTGGCCATTTGTTAGTAACTGTTGAGTTGTTTGTAGTGTTTGCACATTCCGTAGCAGTTAACTTTGTATGTATAAATGGCCTAACACTTTTACAATTGCATTTTGTTGCTTTATTTTGTGAATGTGTGTGAGCACACATGCGGGTGCGTGTGCCTGCTGCAGCACTGGCGTGTGATCTCAGAAGACATCTTGTGGTTTCTCCTTCTTCTGTGTGGGTTCCAGAGGTCAAACTCAGCTTCTCTGACTTGGCAATAGATGCTTTACACTCTGAGCTTTCTCATGGGTCCCATAAATTGCTTTATTAAAGTATAGTTTTAAAAGATAGTGAGATGACCAAAAGGAGTGCTTAATTTCATGTTGTTGTTTTTTTAAAGTTACTTGTTTTTCCCTTAAGTCCAGTCACTTGGCATCCACCCATGAATTCACTATCCTATGTTAATTAAACAATTATCATTGTTTCATTAATGATCCTGACATTTTACTCTTTTCCAGGTGATGAAGGGGATAACTTCTATGTGATTGATCAAGGAGAGATGGATGTAAGATTTAATAACAGGAAAAATATGTTGATAATCTTTATTTTAACTTAATTTCTAAGCAGTAAGCATAGTGTATGCAAGGGCAAATGATGATAGCCTTGTTAAGCCAATTCCATCAACACAAGTATTTTTATGACACAAAGTTTTTAGAGGTAGCTTGCCTATATATACATGCCCGTTCACTGCTTTCACTGGGGTAGCATTGGAAAGTGTATGTATCCTATTCTGTAAAAACTCAGGGCACCGCTGTGAAATAGTTCAGCTTTTAAAAAGTCTGCCTTTTGTTTTTAAGCTAGTGAAGAGAATATTAAAGTTGCATTAGTCTTACAGAATTATTAGAAAAGTCAGTGACCTAATACACGTAAGGTGCCCAGCACAGCATTTTGTAAACATATGTCGTTTGATATTAATGCTTGTCTGAACATTTCAACTCCTCATCCTGATAGGGCACCTTGTTAGATCATTTAACCTGTCAGAAGGTAATGCTTCTGCTCTGGTCTGCAGATGTACTGTGTATCCTATTGTATAAACGGTCAGAATTCTTCCTTTTGGTAAAGTTTGAGAATTAACACATTTGTTATCTAGACAAACACTTTCTGATATCATCTTTATTTTAGGTCTATGTCAATAATGAATGGGCAACCAGTGTTGGGGAAGGAGGGAGCTTTGGAGAGCTGGCTTTGATTTATGGAACACCCAGAGCAGCCACTGTCAAAGCAAAGACAAATGTGAAACTGTGGGGCATCGACCGAGACAGTTACCGGAGAATCCTCATGGTGAGAGGCTGTGGGCTTAGGCTTCTGACTCATGTACTGATGCTGATTAGGATTGCCAAGTTCAAATGGGGATTGGACTGGTTTTGTATGCATGATGGTATTGAAGCCATTCAGAAGTAATCGTGTTCTCTAAACTGATACCGGGTTATCAGTAGTAAACTCATGCTGCCTTCCTAGAGGACTGTTAGAGCAAGAAGACCACTGAGGCATTCTGTTTACAGTGAGACTGCTTGAGCAGTCTGTGATAATTTTATAGAGTAGCTTTAGCTGTTTTAGTGAATGGTGCTAGCCCTTCTGAATTGTATTCTTAAGTTTTTGTGGTGCCCCATAGCTATTTGAAAACACACAGTCTGGCGCTGGAGAGAGATGGCTCAGCAATTAAGACTGTGCACTGCTTTTGTCATGGGCCCAAGTTTGGTTTCACCAAACAGATCACAACTGTAGCTCTCTAGCTTCAGAGGATCTTACACCTTCTTCTAGACTCTGTGGGCACTGCCCTCCCGTGCACAAACCTGTACGCAGACTTACGCATAAGTTTTAAAAATATGCTATCTTACGTGCTTTGAAATCTTCATGGGTTTTTTTTTTTTTTATTTGTTTAAAATAATGTTTTTTTCCTTTGGCAGTTTTATATCACTGGGCCTGAGGGAGAGGGCATCATGTCCCTTTCACACTTTTGTGCACTTGGGTGTGTGTGTGTCTGTGTAAATATACTGTCAGTGTTCATTAGCTCCTCAGCCTCAGGCTTTTTTTTTCTGGTTTTCTATCATGTGCACCAAACCCCATAAACGCTCTCCAAGGGCCCCCCACCTTAAGATTTTGGTGTGCAGTTTTGACTGCAGATGTGGAACTCGTGGCTGTGTTGTGTGTGTAACATGCACATATATACGCACATACACGCTTAAGTATATGTAGTATTGCTGAGGTTATTTACCTTTTGAGCAAAGTTTGTCATAAAACATAAAATATTCCTGTTTTCTTTCAAGTATACCCAGTAAACTTTTTCTTAGATGAGATTCAGAGTGTTCAGGATGGTATGACTACACAAGCCTAGTTATGCTTAGGACTGGGCCTGTGTTCTCCCTCACCTGTAAGCGGCAGGAGTCTGTTCCCTGTCTACAGCCTGTGGGAGTAGTCCTGGGCTGAGAGGATGGCTAGCCCCAGTGTGAAGGTCTCCTGCACAGTCATGCATCAGCCATCCGGTTACCTTTAGAGAACTGCTTGGCATTTCACTGCTTGTTAGAACTGTGTCCTCCCTTGGCCTGCATACCTGTGCTGCTTGTACAGAGCTGTGTAGGAGCTCACACTTCAGTACAGAGAAAGTTGGTTAGAGTCAAGAAGCAGTAGTAGCCAGCTTTGTATTTACTTTTCTTTTAGTTTGTTTAAAATGTAAACGTAAATTACTCTGAAACATGTGATAATCACATCTCTTTTGGACATAACATTTTTTTATTTATAGGGAAGCACTCTGCGAAAGAGGAAGATGTATGAAGAGTTCCTTAGTAAAGTGTCCATTTTAGGTGAGTCAGGTAGTCATATGGAGAACTGATAACCTGGAGCATGTGTGGTGCTTGCACAGCTTTTCATTAGTGTCTTAGAGTCCATGTGCTTTCATTTTTAAAGTTTTTATTGTTTTGCTTTTGCTAATCATGATCATATGGCATTTTGACAGTGTTGAAAGTTTGGCAAAGTAAATGGTAATTTTTACGTATGTTTAGTTTGCCAATATATGGCAAGCTGTCATAAGCTTGGAAAAGCTTTGTGATTGCATAGATGTTGCTCTTTCCTTTACAGGAGTGTGTTTATGCTCTGGGCAGTCACAGTTATCCCTGCTGCAGCTTCTGCTGCTACTCCTAGGAATGGGTTTTGATGGGCTTTGTCTGGGATGGGTCATATATCTTTGTTGGCTTCTTTTGAAAAGATGCACACCTGTTGAAATGTAAAAGTGAGCTGGTCAGTTGACCATATCTCTAGATTTCCTTACGTGAACTGGAGAGTTGAAGTCCTGTCCTGTATGGGCTGTGGGTAGGTGACAGGCTGCCTTTGCTTTGCTGCAGACTTTTCTCACCTCACTTGTCATTTGTTTTAGTATTCTGAATATTAGTTGGGTCTTTGGAAACAAAAGTTATTTTCTGGCTCCTTGTTATTCACAAGGTAACTCAGCTGAGCGGTTAAACGGGTAAATGCCCTTGAACTTTTGCAAGGGTGTGCATGGGGAAGCTATTTCTGTAGTTACTTGAAGGTTTGCTTTGCTTGATGGTAATGTTCAGAATTGCATTTTCTTAGCACTTTGATAAGAGCTAAGAGTTACAGGAAGGCTCTGAAGGCCAAATGCAGTAACAGGAGTCCTGCTGAGGCGACTGAAGCTGGGTGCTGTGGCCGGCCTTCACCTGAGGAGTTCTCTTGGGATGTCCAGTGGGGAATGCTAGTTGGTTGCATTTTATTTTATTTTATTTTATTTTATTTTATTTTATTTTATTTTATTTTTTTAGCAATATCAGATCTGTCGACAATTTCCTTTGATTCTTCTTTTTCAGAGTCTCTGGACAAGTGGGAGCGTCTCACAGTAGCTGACGCGCTGGAGCCTGTCCAGTTTGAAGATGGACAGAAGATCGTGGTGCAAGGAGAGCCCGGGGATGAGTTCTTTATTATTTTAGAGGTATAGAGTTCTGCATTTGATTTCTTAGAGTGGATCACCTAAAGGAGGTGCAGCCAGTTCTGATTTGTAGCTTTAGTTTTTAGGGCTACCTGACAGTTTTATTTAAAAGTTACCTTTTACTTCAAAATACAACTTGGTGTGTATAGGCTGCTACAGTTTTAAAAAATTAGAGTCAGAATCCTACAAGGGCCCTAGACATGATTGGAGAAATTACTCTTTACTAAAAAGCCCCTCAGGCATAACAGATATGGTGAGTCTGAGCCATTGTTTAAAAATGTAAACTGCTTAGGCTGTTTAGTAATGATTTACAGTTCTACAAGTTGCTGTTACCTGAGACATTCACCTATCCTCCTGCTTGCCAAGCAGGGCCAGAGAGCAGCTTCAGAGTCAGAACTCTTGTCACTCTGCAAATGCAGCCAACTGAGGTGTGAGCCTTGAGTGTGATAGTCTATAGAAAAGTTACTTTCAAAAGAATCAGCAAGCTTGAGCTTGACCCTTTCTGTAAGGTTTCCTCACTATGTCTCACTCCTTTGTAAGTGCTTGAGCTTGGGAAGAGTCTTGATAGGGAGTGGGATGCTGGCTCAGCAGAAAGCACAGGCGAGTGGGGCTGGGGTGACCTCACTTCTCATTCACATTTGACCATCAGCATACACAGTTTGAAATAACTGCTCAGTTTACCCAGGAAGCAGCGATTGAACAGTGTGAAGTCCCTCTGGGTTAGGAGCATGTGTTTAGCCTCTTGCTGGTGTGATTACAGGGCACAGCTGCCGTGCTGCAGCGTCGGTCAGAAAACGAGGAGTTTGTTGAAGTGGGACGACTGGGGCCTTCAGATTATTTTGGTATGTTAAATTTCTTCATAAAAGATACATGGTTTAAGTATCTGTGGGACAGTGTAGTTTTCCATAATTCGTTTTGTTTTCGTTCCTTTACTTAGTTTTGGGGCAGAGTATGGCCTGGAACTCACTTTGTAGACCAGGCTGCCCCCAAACTCAGAGACCTACCTGTCTGTATTTCTAGAGTGATGGGGTTACATGTAGGCATCACCACAGCCTGCAATTATTACTGATTTTGAGACAGGGCCTATGGTAACAGTGCAGGCTGGCCCTCTTCAGATCTGCCTTAGCCTCCTAAGTGTTGGGATTATAGTCACAGCTATTAGATTTCTTAACCTATATTCTTTCTTGGTTCTCAGAGAACTACTGTAAGACTTAACTTTACTCAGTTCATAGATGACACAGACACACGAATGCATCCGTGCGCGTGCGCATATATATGCATACCCGCATGTGCACCCGTGTCTTATGTAACCTAGACTGCCTGGACTTGGTTGTACAGTGAAACTTGTTCTAACCGATCACCTTCCTGCCTCTGCCCCTTAAGTGTTGGGTTGTAGGCATGACTATAGGGACTTTATTGTCTATTAGCTGGTAATAGTTTTTAGTGTACAAATGTTGTGTGGCCTCTACTAAGTTAGTAGAAAAGTTGCATCTTTGTTCACTTGCTCAGAAGGAAATAGTTTCCATAGGTGATAGTCTTAATTGTCTCTTTCCAGGTGAAATTGCCCTGCTGATGAATCGTCCTCGGGCTGCCACTGTGGTTGCCCGTGGCCCTTTGAAGTGTGTTAAGTTGGACCGACCTCGGTTTGAACGTGTTCTTGGCCCATGCTCAGACATCCTCAAGCGAAACATCCAGCAGTACAACAGCTTCGTGTCACTGTCCGTCTGAGCTCTGCCTCCTGTGCCTCTCTCTTCTCCCCAGTCCGTGCTTCCCTCATGCAGACTGCTTTCTCTTCCCTTCTGCAGCGCCAAGTGGCCACTGGCTTCACAGCTTCTTGTCTCTTCATACTAAAGTTGCTTTATTGCACCATTTTTCATTGGGAGCATTATTGAATGCTCACTCACAAATAAATAGAGAGTTGTATGGACTTGGCTGTCACCGCTTCTCTGTGCAGTGCTAGTGTTCAACCTGGGCAGCGAGTGCCAGCTTTCTGCTGAGGGCGGTCCCTGCACCACTGAGTTACCATAATGATGTAATAACAGTGCAGGCGTTTTAAGTGACACAGATTTCCATTTCCATATGACACAAGTGACATATTTAGACTGTGGCCATGTTTGCTGTATTTCTTTATAGAATAAATGATTTTAACCTTTAAGGATTAGAAGAATGAATATAGAAAAATCCTAGCACAGTAGGAAGACATCTGCCTGTAATTAAACTAGTTTAAGTGTGGGAAGTGCCCACGGTTTGCTAATTACCAGACACATGAACTAGTTCAGCCCCCTCAGCCTGGTTTGGTTTGTCTGTTGTTAGTGTTTCTTTTCCAGCCCTGAAATATTTTGGTGTGGCTGTCTGTCTGTCCCTGCCCTTTAAGTTTGAAGTCATTTCTAGATGGCAAGTACTGGGTCGTGACTTAACTCCACCTGTCTGAGCTCACAGATTCTGATAACTTTATTTATCCAGCTGGTGCCAAATACTGATGATGAGATGCAGAACTGTGAGGATTGGAGGTCTTCACTCTGGGTAGTTAACTGTGGTTAGCTAGTGTGATCTGCCCTCAGGTACGGATTCTAGGACGTTGGATTTACTGAGAATAGACAAGTAGAAGAAGCTCCAGAGACAAGGGAATGGAGGCAGTGTTGCTGAAGGGGATGGAGTTCAGGTGTCCAGAAGCAGGAAGCTTTGTGTGTGGGGTTAGTCTCTCCTGGGTTTATGTTATGGGATGTGACCATGTCGTGGTCTGAAAGGCCACCCCACTGAGAGTCCTGCCTTTCCTGTCCAACCTTGAATTTCTCTGGTAAACTTTATTGTTTTTTGTTTGTGTGTGTGTGTGTGTGTGTTTAAAGTAAACTTGTGTTCTTAACTGTATTTCAGTATTTTCCAGCCTTATGTGTTACATTATTCCAATGATAACCCAACAGTTTATTTTTATTACTATTATTTTTTAAACAAAAATCACAGTTCGTTAACTAGGCATGTTTATCTTGTGATTTATGTACAATGTCGGTTCTATTTGGGAGTGACTGCATTTTCCATGTGTGTGCAAGTGGTTCTGATTAATAATCCCCTTCTTCCCTTTCCCAGTTAACTTAAATTGTTGATTATGTTAGATTTTTTTTTCTTGGTAGATTGAAAAGCTTTTAGATTGTTACCAACGTGGGAAAAAGTTTCATTTAGATTTTAGTGTGGGGTAGAACGCTACTACCTTGTTGCCATATCTAAAACTTCCATAATCTATATTAAATGAGGGTTTTCTGTACTTACTTTGTGGTTGGCTATCTTTTTATATTTAAAAAAATAAAAATTATGTTACTAGCTTAAAGCTTAATTTGATATTTGTTTAAATGCCAAAATATGTCTGTAAGTGAATGATGTAGAACACCGTAAAATGCATTTCATGTGTCTGTATCCCCTTGGTCTGTATGAAGATACATCCCTGCTTTCCAAGAGTTCCACGCTAGCTTGCTAGGTACTCCCTTCTGTCGTTTTACTCTTAGACTTTTCAAGATAAGTCTAAATTTAAAAATTTAAAGCTTTATCTTTGTGCAATTTAAATATCAGTCAGAAGTCGTGGTTGGCATACTGTGTCTTTGTGGACTCTAGGCACCATTATCTCTGGATGGGTGGGTGAGTTTCAGCAATCTGCTGAGAGTGGAGTGGGCCCAAGGGACAGTTGTGTTTCCTGGACACTAGTCTGATATACTCTGTGCTAATCTAATAACCGCTGTTCTTTTGTTACAGACTGTCTCAATGGTAGGTCACAGAATAAAAAAGATGAAATAATTTAAATTCTTAAATGAATCAGTTTTTCTTCCTTTCCTCCTTTTCTTCCTCTGTCCTTCCCCAAAATTTCAGTAGGAAAGAATGAAAGTGAATTTTGGGATTAGAGTTTTGAAAAAAATAATGTATGTATTTTTAAAAATACATTTCAATTCAGTTTATCAAAGGGTGAATTTCAAAACCTTTCTCATGGGTGTGGGGCAGACTCACTAACAAGTCCCGGAAGGAAGATTCTATCCAAAGCCATGGCTTCTTTTTCACAGGACAGACCTGTCTGTGTGCCTTGGGGCTTCACAGACTTGATAGGATTCCTGGTTTCTTTATCAGCACAAGGTTGGTTTATAAGATCCTCCGTTAGCTGCTTCGGGATCTTGCACACATCAAGCTTTGTTTCTAATGTATCTTCCTGGAGTTGGAGGAGTGAGCTAATGAGTTACTCTGTCGATAACAGGGATCTTCACATGCAGGGCAGAGGGAGTTAATGCTGGAGCACGAGCTCTGCTTCCTGAACTCTACCTGGTCCAGGTTCAGAAGTCCCTTCCCCTCACCAGCTGGATGTCACCAAAGTTGTGGAGCCGTCAGTGTAGTCTAGTCCTTCCTTCAAAACTTGGCCCATGATGCACTTCACTATTGTGTTGACATTTTGAGGTTGAATTAGCACGGTGGCAGAACTGTCACTCTGTCTCCAACCTCAAAGAGTTGGACCCTTTCTGAACTTTAGTTAAGGCCTGACAGTGTACTTTCAGGTGGACCAAACCCATAGTTAGCTAACTGGTTTGTCCCCAGCATGTCTGTCAAGGAGAACACAAATCTCTTCTTATATTTGGGTTATTTCCGTAGGAACCATCATATTTGTGTACATACACAGCTAGAATTTGTTTCTTGACATAACTTTAGAGCTATGACATCATTGTGAATCCCTGTAAGAAATAGTTTAAGTAGTTTTGTGATTTTTAAAAAAGTTGCCACTAGGTGGAGAGCTTTTCCTTTATTCTCAGCTTTGTCAACCCCAGTCGCAGCTGTCCCTCAGTGTCTGCGGATTCTGGGTTTGCATTGTTTTCCTACTTGGTACAATGTAAGTGTGGCCCTGAGACCACCACACCAGAAGCACTCGGGGGCCTGAGCTTCATGTGCAAAGAAAAACTTGATTATCCCCTGCACGCCTTCCCACCCAAGACTGAGTGAGGTCTGCCTCATCTCACCTGTGACTATGTCCCTTGGGGGCCTCCTGCACATTTGTGTGTGTGTTTTCGTGTCTATTGTTGATGAGGTCACTCAGTATTTAAAAGGTCCCAAAGGATGATTAGCCTGTGAGTTAAGGGACCATAGCAAATTCATGACTTTGAGTTTATTTTTAAGGTGTTTTCTATATTTTATTTAGAAATAGCTGAGAGGAGTTAACAGACAACAGTCCAGGTTACCTTACATGGATAGTTGGATTTCAAAATGTCAGAAATCCATAGAATTGACATCACAAATATTTCTATATTAATGTTCATCTTGATTAGAGACCTGTCTGCTCCTGACAGCTTCCTGTCTTGGATTCTAAGAAGAAATTGAGCATCCTTGGAGTTACTCCAGTTGTGGTGAGATAGCCACTAGGCAAGAATTGCCTCTCTCCATCTACAGACAAATTACTGTCCAGAAAAGGACACACTTGCGGAATAGTTGACTGATTATATCTGCTTAGACAGAGTAACCAGCCCTTAATAATTCTGCAGCACTAAGGTCTGTCAGATGAGTTTGGGCCAGAAGGCTGAAGATTTGATGCTCCAATGTTTGGTAGTATAGGGGCTGTCCAGGTGTTCAGCGGTCTCTATAAATTGGCTAAGTTTTAGAAGCTATGCTTAGTGCTTCCCATAACTTCAGTTAATCTAGTCATTCTGGATATCTGATGGCGTTGAAGACCTATAGACTCGTAGCCAATCCTGGCTATTTACCTTGAGAGAAAAGATCTGAGTGGATGGTTTTCAGCTGACATTCATTCTAAAGCCAAGAAAAAGACTGGTTCAAAATTAAGTGTTTTAGTCAAGAGAGACGACAGAGATTCTGGTTAGTCAAAAAGAGGAGGGACTGGGTATTAAGACTATCTTGTACCTCACTGGTACAAATAGGAATAATTATGCTCTAATTGTATTTTGTGAGAAAAGTTTTATTTTAACAGGAAAGGGTAATATGTAGGAGGAGCTAAGGGGGAAGGAGCACTGAGAGGAAAAGATGGAGTAAGGAGAGGAGAAGATGAAGTAGATGAGAAGCTAGGTAATGAGAGAGAAAAAGAGAGAAAGAGAGGGGGCATGAAGGCAGAAGTTCACATGTCTCCACCAGTCAAAGATAGTTTACATAGCTAGGTTGGGTAGTAGGTTACACTTCTGATTGAGCATTACCATACTTATAAAGCCCTTGATTAACATTAAAAAAAATTGTATAAAAGCAAAATGGAAAAGGGGGCATGGGATAAGGGTTTTCTAGGGAGGGGAAATGGGGAAAGGGGTTGGCATCTGAAATGTAAATAAAATATCCAATAAAAAAATATTAAAAAAAAAAAAAAGGCCCCAAAGGATAGTGTTCAGGGACTGGCTCACATTTCCTGAGTATGAGAAAGCTCTATCTTACTGCGAACGTGTAGCAGGCAGATGCAGTGTTAAAGAAGCAGCAATGTAAAGAGATGGGCTTTACCACACAAGATGAGATTCTGTAGTAATGGGTTGGTGAAATTAGACTGGAGAATCTTAGAAGCCTAACCTTTTATTTTTTCTAGGGGCAGTAATAATTTACCAGTTCAGTGGCCAGGGGTTTAATAGGACAGAATTGCCGCCTGTAAGAGAGTTGACTTATCCTTAGATCAAAATTGTCCTGGTTTCTGAGAATGCTGTGGCATGTCTCTTCAAACTCGTCCCCACCAGTTCACACAGTCTTTGTTACTTTATTGCTTCCCAGTGGTAGCATGGAAAGTTTTCACATAGACTCAGAATATTTATTTTTCCCCCCATGGGAAGTTAAGCATTGGTTCAGAGTGTAAGATGTGAGAACTCCACACTCTGAGAATGGAATGGTTTTGTTTTCTGGTATTTTTGAAAAATGCCAGTCTCAGCCTTTTTGTTGTTGTTATTAGAAAAACAAACAAACAAACAAACAAAAAACCAAAAAAACAAAACAAAACAAAACAAAAAAACCTGGTTGTTAAAAGTAGTCTGTTTAGTTACCCAACATACTATGATCAAATTCAGTTACTTTGGTCTTGAAAAGTATAGCTGATGTGTTATTCCAGAATCTTGAGAAACTAGTCTGACTCAAGGGAGGCTGCATTGGAGATGGACTGCAACCTACTTGAGCAAGACTGGCTGTAAGCTTCAAACCATGCTTTCTTTGAACATCTGAATGTCCCCCCCCATCACCCCCCTCATTCTTCAGTGTGACTTCCTAGTGCTTCCCTGACAGGAGAGAAGAGGAGAAAGAGTTGATGTTGCCGGAAGCTGTGCCTCACCAAAGGGCCTCCCTGATAGGGAAAACTTTGTAACTAGTTTTCTCTGGTAAAGAGTTGATTTTGCTGGTTTTGGGTTTTTTTTTTTTTTTCCCTCTCGTAGCCCAGCCCAGCCTTCAAGTTTACACTCAGTAAACTTGAAGTAAACTTGAGTAAACTCAGTAAACAAGGGCTGGGGTTTGCTGGCAAAAGTCACAGCACCCAGCTTAATTTTTTTTTTTTCCAGCTAACAAATTTAACTTCACAAATGGGTGTGATGTTATATGTTTTGGAGTAAGTCTAAACCACAAGATGGTAGGGTTTTCTCTCTCTCGAGCTGCAGTTCTCTTCTTTACACATTGGTGGCAGAGGCTTGGGCATGTTCACGAGGGTTGCAAACTTGTGCTGACTTAGTAAAGCGTCTGGGACGTGGCAAGGCTTTAGGGTGAATAGAAGCGAGGTTACTGCACAAGCTGGGTTCAAGGATCGAGTGCCCATAATGTGAGGTGGCTAGGATGAATCAGAACCATCCATTGCGAGACCAGCATAGACAAATGCCTTAATCCAGGCACTTGGGAGGTAGAGGCAGGAGGAGCAAGAATTCAAGGCCAGCCTGGTAAGTACGTGATCACCAATTTCAGGAGACTGAAACAATACTACCCATTGTAGGTCATCCTGTCTGCCCTTGGACATATGCAGGAGTCTGGGTGACATTTCTGGTTCTTGATTTGTCCCTTGCAGTGATGATTGATGCCTTTTCTTCCTCCCCTCCATACTTTTGTATCCTCTGGCTTTTATCAGAAGATAAAGTGATCTGGTCTGATGAAGCCATGCGACTTGAACCTGCCGCCAGCATGCCCTCTTGTGTCTGGCTCTTAGTTTTGACATACATGGTGTTTCCTCCACGCATCCCAGACTAGCCTTGAATTCACTGTGTAGCTAAGAATGTCTTTAAGTGCTGGCATTCCAGGCATTGCTGTTATGCCTGGCTGAGGGTTGAACCTGAGAGGCAAGCACTCCACCTACCGTGTCATGTGAGCCACGCAGCTACTCGGTTGCCAGTTCCTAAGCTGATAATACCCTTCAGATTGAAGTGCCCCCTTACTGAGCAAATTCACCTTTAGTTGGGATTTTTGCAGAATGACCTGGTCAGGATTATTGTATTCAGATAGTGTGGGACCAGAATGTCAGTTAAAAAAAAAAAAAAGCCAAGTTTTTTTTTTTTTTTTTTTTTTTTTTTTTTGGTATTAACCTGAGATTTACAGATTTTAGGTCTCGAGATTTTTTTTTTTAAATATGGACCAGGTGGTTTACTGTACCAGCATATACTGTAAGGACTTGGAGAAAGCCAGTTATCCACTTGATGTCCCTTTATTTGACATGGTAGAGTAAAAACCGCTCCTGGGAACAGAGCTTTCAAACCTTCCAAGCCTGGCCCAGGTCCAGGTTTCACAGTGTGCTCAGAAGATAGTCTGCAGTCTTGATGGAGCCAGAGCTCGCTGGGAAGAGTGAGCTCCAGCCAGTGCACTGTAAAAGCAGTGACTTCTACCCAAGGGTAACGATGTTTGGTGGATCCCGCTTGCTTTTCGCAAAGCATTCCTGCCTCCTCCCTGAGCTTGTAACTTGGCCGCCAGCACCCCAGGCTGGAATAGGGCAGCAGGAGCCCACAAACCAGCATGCAGTGCTGGCTCCAGTCGTGTGTTCTGAGGTCCTACGCTGTTGCCGTTAGCTTGTCAGATTAGCCTGGCCAGAGTCTGGAGCTGAATGTTGTGCTGGTCCATCAGCTATGACTCTTCGCTCACCGTGGGCCTCTATGCAGTCCTTCACTGTCTTAAGGATGATCTGGAGTCTGCGGTCCAGGGCCAGGAGGTGGGGTTCTGTGAGGACAGGGGTGAGCTGGTCTTCCAGTAGTGACTCCCGCATCACATCGCTGAGTCTGTAGTCAGCCTGAGCCAGCAGTTGAAGGTGCAAGAGTGTTTTCTTTTTAATCCTGACAAGACAAAGCCAGTGGGGCCAGATCAGCAAATTGAGGGAGGTAACTCGGCCTGTGATTGCCAGCTCCCCACAAACAGCTCTTGGCAGCTGTTATTCTTGGAGATCTTATTTCTAGGCAAACTCATTTCCCTGAAAGTCATGTGGAAAAGGAATTAATAACAGCCTTTGTCCAGTTGACCTCCCCCGTCTCTGTCTCTGTCTGTCCCTCTGTCTCTCTGTCACTCTGTCTCTTTGTGTGTGTGTGTGTGTGTGTGTTTGAGAGAGAGAGAGAGAGAGAGAGAGAGAGAGAGAGAGACCTAAGATTTGTTGTTTTTAAAGATTTAAAGGTGACAGAAGAAATTTCCAGTAGGTGAATGAAACTGTCTGTTGTCTAAAAATCCAACCTCCACATGCCAACGTCATAATGCGTCTCCTGTGTCAGATACTAAAACCACAGAGATGGCAAGTAACTAGGTCCATTTTGACTTTAGGATTCGGATTTCTTTAAAAACTCACGCAAGCAGCCTAATTGTCTGATTTTCGACACAAGCAGCTACTGCTCTTCCAGTCCAGAGGGAGACTTGAATGAACCCAAGGAGCTGCTTTGGACCATTCATGTACCAAAGGGACAAATGGGATGGTTCTCTTAGGTCTCAGTCACATCTTTATAATTAGCGATGGCTAAGAGGGACCTAGTGCCACAAGCCTGGCTTAAAGTGCCAGAGATACAGAAGTAGGTTAGGTGTCCTTTAGAGAAGGGGCCAGAATTTCAGTCTGACCCAGTTTTTACCAGACTTCAATCAGGGTTTTGCTGAGATGGTGATGAAATAGTGCTATTTAAGAGCTTACATAAGGAAAGTGAAGGGCTGATTAGTAATATATCAAAAAGCACTGATATCTGTAAGAGTGGGTGATTATCCGAGTGGGTTAAAGATTACAGCTGGTGACTTTAAAGGATCAGATCTTAACTTGTTTTCTGGTAAAGGATGAGGAAGACATCACTTAGGGGAAGCCGGTAGCTGCAGTGTGGGAAGCTAGGCAGCTCGTATCGTTTTGTCTGCAGTATCCTAGACCAGAGACATGTGAATTGCCCGCTGCTCGAGGTTACTCATGCCGTAGAAACTTACATGCAACACTGTGCGAGAGGGGCGAGGATGGAGAGTTCATCCTGGGAATGCCGTCCGAACCTAGGAGAGGAGACAGGGCCCTTCACTCTGGATGCTCACTGTGGTAACCCTTCTGTGAATTCGGTGGGACAAGGCACTAGACACCATGACAACCATCTCAACAGCGCCCCCCTCAGCCAGGTCACAGAAGCCTCAAGTTACAGCCAAGCTCCCTTGTCCTCTGCAGGCCAGCCGTGGAGGCTAAGCCATGCTCTGCTTTCAGGAAAGTCTACTGAAAAGATACAGGGAGTCTCAGCCAGGTTCACCGGTGGACGCGGGAGTGCTCTCATGCTGGAGAATCTGTGCTACTTAGCAAAGGGCAGAAAAAAAACCCCAAAGGTTAGTGGGAAATAGGGTCAGATGGAGACAGGTTCAGGCAATGCATGCCCTCCTGAGGTCTCCAGTGGGATGTGGGCAGTTAGTGCTTACCCTCTGGCATTGTCAAGATGAATAAGGTACCCATCATCCCCAAACTTGGTGAACATCTCATAATGGTGTCGGTCCATGTTTCCTGCAATGGAGGGGAAAGATCAGAGCAAGGGTCTGAAGCCACAGCTACAGAAGAGCCTGACCTGGGTCCTGGGAACGGAGGCCAGTCAACACTTAGACAGGAACCTGAGCTTGGATCACAGCATTTCTAGGCTTGTTCCTTGGCCCCCACCCTCAGCCTAGCAGCCCATGGAGCAGAACCGTTGAACCTCCTGTACACATCCTCGAACATGCAGCATCCTTTCCTGGTCCCAGTAGGAGTAGGGGAAAGAATTACTGGTTTGTGGGGCTGCAGCCTTCCTTTGGCCTTCCCAGTGCAAGATAATTCCCACCTTCATACTGCTTCCTCTCACCAAGTGAAGGGAACATCCAGCCTCAAATGTTGATACCCCATTTGGGTCTGAGGGCAGGATGATACATTTGCCTCGACAGTGGCAACCCCTACCTGAAACCTGCGCCACCCCACCCCCTTCTAAGAAACCAGGGCATGTTGGTTGTTTGTTCCCTTGGACTCCTGTGAGCATATGGGAGATGCAGGGCCATCTAATCATCCCGATCCAGGCTGTAATTTTGGCAAAGGTCTCCCGGAGTCCTGGGCAAAGAGCGGAGTACGATTCTGCCAAGTGACCCGAGTCGGGTACCTACCAATCAAGAAGTCAAAGACAGCCATGTCGATGATGCTGAGAAGCCGGTTGCTGCTGTTGTATGGGTAGACCTGCTTTACTGTGTCACAGTAAAGGGGGTTGAGCTCCCACCTGAGGGGGAGAAGAAGTCCTGGGGCTGGAAAAGCCAAGATGCCAGGGTGTTGGGGGCCCTCTCCATACTATCCCCGCACTCACAAATCCCTGCTTCCCCAAGTTTGCCCTGGCCTAGTGATCTCAGGATGCCAGGTGGTTAGCTGGCTTCCTCCAGGAGGACCCTGGGTAAGGGCATCTGCAAAGAGAGGTTGCAGATTCCAGAGGCTGGGAAGGTTTAGAGTACTCTGACTTTGCTGAATGCTAAGTGGGAGGCTGGGGTACCACATGCTAGAGGGAGGGTACCACCACAGAGCAAGTGGTGGGAAGGCTCGCACCACACTTGCTCGCTCTTGGTCCTTCTTCCTCCAATATTCCCACAGCACCCATGACCTCTCACAGGCTAGCGTCTGCCACACATGTCTTGCTTCACACAGTCTCACAAAGTCACGCCCTCCTGAGATTCCTCTGCTGATTTTTTCTTCCCGTCAGAACTGTGGTGATGTGCCAATGGACCTGTTCATTGAGTCCACTCATTTAGTGTGTCTACTGTACTAAATATGTTGTGTATAGCATATTGATAACAAGGCATATAGCCAATGACTCTTGCTCCAGGCTTTACTCCCTCAGTTCCTGTGTGCTGTTTTTGAGTTATCTGTGGTATGCATGTATATATGCATACATGTGTGTGAGGTACACATGTGTGTGTAGGTGCACATGTATGAAGGGCCTGAAGTTGGTGTCCACTGCCTTCCTCCATCCCTCCCCACTATTTACTGAAGCAGTGTCTTTTCTGAACCCAGGGCTTGCCAATTCCCACTAGTCTTATCTGTTCTAGCTACCTCAAATAGGGGACCCAGTGTCACACTTAGATTATAGGTGGCTGCCATGCCTTGGCTGGCTGTCAGTGGGTTTTGGCTATCTGAACTTTGGTCTTCAGGCTGACACGGCAAGCACTACCCACTGAGCATTTCCCAACCCCTCTCTCTGTGGTTTTTTGTTATAGAATAAGTGCCTTACAACCCAGTATATGAGCTAACAGGAATGAACATCCAATCTGTTGATCTTAGGGTCAACAAGAAGACTGAGGCAGTGTGAGGGTTTAGTGTGACTACCCTGAAGAGCTGGACTGCAGGGCCCTGGGCATGGGGGTGTGGTCAGGAAGCCGACTCACTCCTCTTTTCCTGACAGGGAGTAGGAACGGATCCAGGGATTGGGCACAGACAGTCTGGGGGCCAGGTTGAGGGATGGCAGGAAGGCGGAGAGGGAACCTTCCAGCAGGTGTGGGTTGCCGCAGACAGCATACTCAGTCTTGCACATGTATGGACACTTGGCGAAGAAGCACACGTTGTTAGCTGGAAGTTGAGGGAAGACGGAGAAGTAAAGTCGGGGGCTGATAGGTCATCTTCTGCCCTGAGAAACCCTCTAGGAATAGGATGAGGACTTCAAACTCCCACCTTGGGAAAAGGCTGTTGGACCTAGGGCTCCATTTTGGGCACCAAGTTACAAATGTCTCAGAGCATCCTGTCATATGATGAGTGCTCTTTGATAGGCTGGATGCAAATCTCCCTCCTACCCCAGTGACGCACGTGTTAATGGCAGAGCTCAGACCACTGCTGAGCCTACCAGTGGACACGATGCCTTGCAGTAGACTGAAGACCCAGAGTATGGCTCTGTCTGATACTCTACCTGGAGACACAAAGAAAACACTCTCTAGGATCTCGTTCTTGGTGACCTCTAGGATTTCCTTGGTGACATTCACCAGTCTCCCTACGGTTGGCGGCACCCGTCGGAAGTCCAGAATCCTGGAAGAGAAGGAGCCTTGTTCAGATGTGACGGATAAGCAGGGACTGGGGAAAAGCCCTGTGTCTGGGCCAACAAATGTTTCCTTATAATTGATTCATTTTTTCCAGGCATACTGATATATACCTGTATTTGGCAGATAGAGACCAGAGGATTAGGAGTTCAAATCTAGCCTCAGCTATGGAATGAATTAGAGGTCAAACTGGGCTTCAAATACTCCTCAGTGAAACATAACACAATTTAATAAAACAATAAAAACACACACAAATTGTTCATTTCATTAAGTGTTTTTAACCTAATGATTTGGAAGGAGATGTTAGACTTGAAGGTCCCTACACTGAGGATGAAGAGATGAGAAGCCAGAAAATGAATACTGCCACTCTCAGAGTTCTCACCAAAAGTTTGGGTAGCATCCTCTCCCCAGGGGACTGGCCCTTGCAGTCGGTGCCATGTTGGGGGGTGGGGTGGGGGACAGACCTACCTGTCCAGGTGGAAAGCTGCAATTTCAGCATTGTGTCTCTGAAAGTCTATGAAGTAGAAGAAGTCCTCGGGTGTCTCCTCCTCTCGCTGCTGTCTGGAAGGAAGGAAGGAGTCACGCCCTGGACTCAACCTTCGGTGGTAAGCCCTAGGAGTGAGCCTGTGTGGTGCTTTTCATGAGGCTGTAGATGGTGGACGCACAAACTAAGAATTGGCCTCTCCCTTCCTGAGCGGGGAGTAGACACACAAGGAAGCAGCAGGCTTTTTGTAGGCACTATCGATGCCAAGTATGATATGGAGCTTTGCAGGAGAGTGGCTGATTTGCCCCATAATCCAAAGGGAAGAAAACCAAGCGTTCCTGTGCAGGTGTTAACAGGAGAGAGCGGGCTATTAGAAGTAACGGGGGAATGGACCTAGATGCTCTCACGTGCAAAAAAGGTGAGGCATGATCAGACCTGGCAATGGAAAGAACGTAATACGATTGCAAATAAGGACTGGAAAGTTATGGGTCTGAGGGAGAAATACGGGTGACAGAACTCTTAGAAACTCAGGAGGGCATGAAGACGGGCCCAGCCAGAGACCTAAGGGAGGCCCACACAGATGGTACTGATCTAGTTCCATTTTCAAATTGCAAATGGATTCTTGAAGAGCATCACCGTGCTGGGGGGTGGGGGGGATGTGAGGGTGGGGGCGTGGTGCCGAGTTAGGAAAGTGTTTCCTAATTACTTGGGGCATCCTGGGCCCGCTTCCGGCCTCCACACTGACTTCAGTGTTATGCTAATAAATGGGGAAGGATGATGGCCTTCGAATAATTTTATAGTCCAGAGTGTGGACCTACTCCTAAGACTGGATAAGCAAAGGAAATCATAAACAGAGATAGTAACACAAACGGCCACACAAACAACCAGCTTCCACAGCCAAAATAGTAAGGCACACTTTGCCAGAAGGGCACAGTCCAATCCAGAAAACCCGCAGTGAGGCTGTTGGACAGACTTAGACTATAGAGATGCAGCCAGGTCTAGTGCAGCCATCACATCTAGGGCTGAGGGTGTGGCTAGATGCTGCCTGTCTGTCCCCATTCTACCATAAGAACACATACTCTCAGATTTTCATATGAGCTATGATAGATATAAAATTGGAAGGTTATTTTTACTTGACACCATCGATTCTTCTATTCTGAGCACTAAGGATTGTACCTCTCATATGCAATGTGTCATATATATTATATCTTAAAGTATCACCTTGGAGACAGTGAAATGGCTCAGTGAATAAAGGTGCTTGCCACCTAACCCGATGACCCGAGTTCTGTCCCTGGGTCCCACACAGTGGAAGGAAAGATCTGAGTCCCAAGAACTGTTTCCGACTTTCACGTGTGTGCTGTAGAATTTGCAACCAGTCTCAAATAAATAAACAAACACATAGACAAACAGCAAACAAAGGTAACCGTGTCACCTTCATGTTTAGAACGCATACTTCCCAAAGATAAATCTATGTTCTTTCTGCAAAGGGACAAATGCTTTTCACTTTAAATTACTCAAAGGGAAGGCCCACATATGGTTTTTTTGAAGAAGGGAATACATTTTAAGTGACATTATGCTTGATTTTTGAACTAAATTTCATAGAACTGTAGATGAAACTTTGTGTTGTATGTATGTATACACACATGTGTTTATTGCTTTGCTTCCTTGTCAGTGTTCCTAAGATGGCTGGACTAACTGGTAGTCTTGTATGGGTACTCATGATTTTAAACTCTTCTCTGGCCAGAACCCCACTGATGGAACTTGCTAGGAGGAAGATGCCAAAGAGTTACATGCCTGGTGGGGTCTCTGCTCATAACTGTGCATGCTCACTCTGATTAAAAAGCACAGCCACTGGGGAGGCCAAGACAGAAAGATCACGGAGCCCAGGAGTCTGAGACCAGCCATGGAAAAACCCGGTCTCTTAAAAACAAGACAAAGGCACATGGCCTCGGGGAGGTAGCTCAGTCTGAAAGCAGAGGGACTGATGCTCAATCAGAACCCACATTCAAAGAGACACTCACCTACTTGGTGAGTTCTAGGCCAGTGAGAAACTCTATCTCAAAGAACTAACGAACAAAATAATCCACACATAGGATGGAAGGAACAATACACAAGGCTGGCCTCTTGCCTTCTCACACATACACACACAGGTGGAAGTACTTGTCAACACACACACACACACACACACACACACACACACACACACACACACATTCAATTTGTTGACTTTAGTGCTCTCTGTGTTTGGCTATACTACGAGATGCCCTCCTGAAACCATCCTCAGGAAAAGTAACGCTTTTACATCAATTCCTTTTATAGATTCATTTATCTGATGGAGGCAGATTCATCGGCTCGTGTGTAGTTATGTAAGTTTCATTGTCAACTGAATCAGATAGAGAAAAGCCTAGGAAGATAGCAGAAACACGTCTGGGTGTGTGTAGCCTATCTAGAGCCAATTAGGTCATTCTATGAGGGCACTTTGTGGAGGTGGGGCAGGGGTGGGGAGGAAGAAGACAGTGTTAGTCACTGAACCTTGATCCCATCCTATATGTTGTTTCCTCTGCCTCCTGGCTACTGTGGTGAGAACTGTTCTGCTCAGGGCTGGAGAGATGGCTCAGCGGTTAAGAGCACTGGCTGCTCTTCCAGAGAGGTCCTGAGTTCAATTCCCAGCAAGCACATGGTGGCTCACAACCATCTATAATGGGATCTGATGCCCTCTTCTGGTGTGTCTGAAGAGAATGACAAATACATAGACAAACAACAAGCAAATACATGTAAACAAATTCACCCTCATGTTTAGAATGCATACTTTCCAAAGATAAATTTATGTTCTTTCTGCAAAGGGACAAATGCTTTTAACTTTAAATTGCTCAAAGAGAAGGCCCACATTTTTTTTTTTTAAAGAATGGAATACATTTTAAATGATACTATGCTTGATTTTTGAACTAAATTTTATAGAATTGTAGATGAAACTTTGTTTTGTATGTATGTATACATACATGTCCTTTATTGCTTTGCTTACTCATATACATAAAATAAATACATCTTAAAAAAAAAAAAAAAAGAACTGCTCTAACATGACCTCCCTGCCACAGACAACTGAGCCCTTTGACACCTCGGGCCAAAAGGAAATCTTTCTTCTGTTAAGTTGCTTACCTTGGGTATTTGGTTACAGCTATGTAAAAGCTAACACTGTAGGAAGACTTTGTCTGTGCTGGCCATGTGGGCTGATGGAGTGATTCAAACAGCAGTAGTAACAAGAGAGGAGAGGAAGGAACTTTCTGTTGGCTTAACCCTGACACTCAGCCTGCTCCAGGGATGACAAGGACCAGAGCTAAGGACTTTTGGCAGCTGATATATGAAATGTGTGTATGGGCAATGTTTTTAAGTTCATGTATTGTTTTATATGCTGGGTGATGGGATTTTAAAAAAATCAACAAATATGCATAGACGATATTCGAATGTTTCTTTCATTTCACTGAATGGTTGTATATTTAAGCAGTGTGGGTTTTGCATAAGGAGAAGGTTTTTAGATAAGGAGAAAACTCCTTATCTAAAGGGTTTTGAAGGTTGCTCGGGCCTTTCGATCATGGGAAGTGGGGTTAGAACAAGCCCACTGGACTCTGAGAGAATGGGACTTAGACATTGCAGCTGCTCAAAGTTCTAAAGGGAATCCAGCTTGCGGCTCTTCTACTCCAAACTTGTCCTTAAAGAGATGCTTTTGTTCCTAGTTTAGAGACTGAGACTCAGTAGTGTTCCTGTCTTTAGCCTCCACTGTACCCAGTGACCTGGCTATTCGGGAGGTTTCTTCTCGGTCAGCCGGAAAGGGTGGATCTTGACATGAATAAACAACACTGGAAGGCAGAAAACTTTAGAGGAACATGTGATAAAGAGCAATGGAACCCTCTCTGGGAACATTCTTTCCTATGCATGTCATCCACAAGAGGAACATTCTCCAGAGCCAAGGAATTGCACTCTACTCCAAGAAAGCCAAACTTGTGGCCTTCAGACCACTGGAGGCTAGTACACACACACACACACACACACACACACACACACACACACACACTGTCATCATTCCATATATATATATATATATATATATATATATATATATATATATATATACACACACACACACACACACACACACACACACACACACACATATTTTTTGAAGTCCTGCTATTTACCATGTGGAGTCTGGAGCAAAACTGGCTTCTCACAGGTGTCTTCACCTCAGTGTAGACATTATACCAGCACTTGGCTTGCAAGGGTCATGATGTCCAAAACCACAATTCATGTAGTGTATGCAGCATCAATGCTGCTGAAGGACCAAGTCAACAGTGAGAGCAACTGTGGTGGTTTGAGTAGGTGTGGACCCCACAGATTCATGCATGTGAATGCTTGGCCCATAGGGAGTGACACTATTAGGAGGTGTGGCCTTGTTGCAGGAAGTGTGTGAGTGTGGAGGTGGGCTTTGAGGTGTCCTATGCTCAAGCTGTGGCTGGTATGGAATACAGTCTCCTTCTGCTGCCTTCGGGTCAAGAAGTAGAACCCTCAGCTCCTTCTGCACCAGGTCTGCATGCCTTCCAACATGCTTCTGACCGGGATGATAATGGACCAAATCTCTGAAATTGTAAGCCACCTCCCAGTTAAATGTTTTCCTTTCTAAGAGTTGCCATGGTCAGTCGGGCGGTGGTGGTGCACGCCTTTAATCCCAGCACTTGGGAGGCAGAGGCAGGCGGATTTCTGAGTTCGAGGCCAGCCTGGTCTACAGAGTGAGTTCCAGGACAGCCAGAGCTACACAGAGAAACCCTGTCTCGAAAAACCAAAAAAAAAAAAAAAAAAAAAAAAAAAAGAAAGAAAGAAAAAAAAAGAGTTGCCATGGTCACGGTATCTGTTCAAAACAACAAAACTCTTAACTAAAACATCAGCTGTTACTGATTTTAATTATTATCATTGTCACCAAAATAGTTCTATGTGTGGGGCAGATGGGTATAAGGATACTAGGCTACTTTGACTATCTTTTGGTCAAAGCTTCAGGATTGCCACCAGGGGGCCCGGTGAGGAAGGTTTCACTTACCTCATGGGTTTGAACATGGCTTTACCAAAGTCCGAGAACCTCAGAACCAATTTCAGGTGGACCCCACTGGGTTTCACAACTGTGAGGGGTAGAAGGGTGATATCTAAGCAGCGGGCTGTGGCACCATTCAGAAACCCAGTCTTCTTCTGCTACTTAAAAAGACACCAAAGACTATAGGCTTTGCAAAGCCTGAGCAGCAAAGCCCACACGTTAGCCTGTGGTCCATGTGTTCAGAGGGACCTAGCACAGTTATTCTGTCAGTTTGGGAAGAGGTCAGGTGACACAGGGTTCTCCAAGTAGACATCACTGAAAACTTCCCATAGACTGCTTTCGTAAAGGGACTGGGCCTCTCTTCCTTGGGTTTCAGTTGGGATCTCATAGGTTCCCACTATATTGTCTACTGTATAAAAGCTTTAGTCCATAATGGCTCCTCCCTATGTAAGATTCTATGCCTGTGCTAGGTCTAGAGTTTTTTAAAACTCTTGTTTTTATCTTATTTTGTTTTGTGGTGCTGGGAATCAAAACCAGGAACTTTTTTTGCTTCCTGTTTTAAAAACAGTAGTTTTGAGAATGTCATTTATGGATCTGAAAATTGGTGCATTTGAAGATTTATTATGATGCTTATGCTTCTTCTTAACCTCTTGTCTTCCATTCCCTTCCATTGCCTCTCCTCCCTCTCCCCTGCTCATTGTATCTTATCATTTCTCTTCTGTACCCATTTTTCCACCCCTTCCCTTCTCTTCCCTTCTCTTCACTTCCCTTCCCCTCCTCCCTTCCCCTCCCCTTCTGCTTCCCTCCCCTTTCCCTTCCTTCTCCTCCCCTCTTCTTCTTTCCTTCTCCTTTCCTTCCTCTCCTCTCCTCTCTCCTTCCCTCCCCTCCCCTCCCCCTCCCCTCCTCTCTCCTTCCCTCCCCTCCCCTCCCCCTCCCCTCCCCTCCCCC
>JANHMN010000002.1:12149654-12162961 GCA_030674055.1 Rhabdomys pumilio | reverse complement strand
TCTCTACCTCCCTTACTCTTTGAGCTAGGGTCTTGGTGTGTAGTTGAGGTTGCTTGACCTTTTAATGTAGCCCAGTTTGGCCTGGAACTCACGATCCTCCTGCTTAGACCTCTCAAATCCTAGGGTTACAGGGTGTGCCATCTCATGCGTATGTAGAAATTATGTTCAGCACAACTAGGTAAATAACTGAGACCACTCAGGGCTGGGGGCAATTTCCAGGCTTCACTTGTTCGGACCTACCTGAAACCAGTTTGCATCACCTAGAGGGGAGCTCTGTTACCTTTTTCTTCTGGATTTTCCATTCTGTCTGACATTTACCCCAGTTAAGTTTCAACCTTGGTTCTGTGAGAACCACATGAGATATCTTAAAAAGGTTGCCATGGGCCACCCTCTCTGCGATTGAGCCCAGACGTCTGGAGGAGGAGGCCAGGCAACAGTACTTTCTAAAACTCCCAGGCGTAAGACGCAGCATCAGGAACCATTGTCCTGTACAATTGCCTCTTGGATCTGAAATCCTACTCCAATTACCAGAGATTCTATCAACATTCAGATTCTGATTGGGAAAATGGGAGCAGAGACGGAGATTCTGTGCTTCTAACAAGCTTCCTAATGATGCTGGTGATACTTGGCCCTGTACCATATGTAGATGCTAGATGCTCCCCAGAGATTCCAAGATGCTCTTTTCTGTGAGTGGCTGGGGTGTGTGGGGAGTGTTATATTCTCTGAGGTTGGTCAGGGAGAGCCTGTCAGAGGCTGGCTGGAGGTGGGGAGTCATGTCACTTACTCTGTGAGCAGTCACAGGCCCCTAGCAAGGCTTTCTCATCCTGGCTGTAATCTGCAAAGGAGAAGAAGAGTAATGAACATTTCTTGATCCCGGGAGAGTTGGCCAAAGACAGGTTCCCACCTCTGACCCAGCTCCACAGGAGGAGGGACTGATACAGCTTGGGAATCATAGCCATGAGCACTCAGACGGCCATGTTTTAGAGTCCAGGGGTTACATTCTTCTGCCTGCTCCATCCCAGGCTCCACGCTTTCTAACTCATATACTCCAGCCATTCTTGGTCTAGCTTTCTCTCTGCTAATATCCTTCCGTTTTGCATGTCCTGTCATAGGTTCTTGGACACACAAACTTGGGGTTGGTAGACCTATGTTTGAATCTTGGCTCCAGCCTTGGCTTTGCCTGGCTTGCCGATCCACAACTGTAAATGACAGTGGTACTATTTATGTCAGAACGGCATAAAAAAGAAAACAGCTCCTGGTACAATGGGAGCTTTCAGTACACAATGACAATCACCTTCCTAAAAGAGTACGGAGTATGTCCTTAGGTCTCTGTGATGAGCTTAAGGTTACACAGTCTTCAAAAGGAATGTGATGTGCTTACTAGCCTTGTATGATCATGTGTGGGTGGTAACCCTTGACTGGCTCCTGGAACCTGAGCCTCTGGGAGAAAATCAGTCCTTCCTGGTTAACCCCATGAACCTCACCAGCACTGATGGTGGGGAAGTGTCTCATGTCATGGAGGAGCTTGCTGATGGCAGGGCTGGACCTGGAGTACAGCCCATGGCTGTTGATGCCCAAGTGGAACTGGACCCAGCTGGCCTCTGGTCGAAACTGCAGCGGGGGATCCAAGGAGGTGAGGTTGAATTGTTCTTTGTATATCTTGTGCCGTCTGGAAGTCCAGAAGAGAGGTTTGGCTGAATAAGAATGCAAAGACCCGAGAAAGCACTTTCTGCACACCGTATTCATGCTTTCATGCACTTAGCAGGTAAGCATATCTATTATAGGCCAGGATTTATGCTGCTTTTAGGATACCACGGGTAGGTAATTAAACAGCCCCTGTTACTTCCTTGCTTTCAGAGAGCCTCCAATCTTAAGGAGAAAAATCATGTTACACGGTTACATACAGACATAAATAAATACTAAGTTACAAACTCATGTTACATGGTTACATACAGACATAAATAAATACTAAGCTACGAACTCATGTTACATGGTTACATACAGACATAAATAA
The DNA here is from genome assembly GCA_030674055.1 of Rhabdomys pumilio. Taxonomy (NCBI): domain Eukaryota; kingdom Metazoa; phylum Chordata; class Mammalia; order Rodentia; family Muridae; genus Rhabdomys; species Rhabdomys pumilio. The sequence goes on along the minus strand of JANHMN010000002.1, from coordinate 12,160,947 downwards.
ATACTAAGCTACGAACTCATGTTACATGGTTGCATACAGACATAAATACCGAGTTATAAACTGTGTGGATCCCAGGAAAGCAAAGGCAGGTGGTTCAGAGTAGAAGTGGGTGTGTCCCAACTTTGGGATCCTGGCTGCACTTTGCATTTCTTCTGTTTCTCACTATTTTATTCCTCAAGGAGCAGGGAGGTGGTGGAGAGAAGGCAACTGGTAAGGATAAAGGGAATGAAGGGTGTGGGTCCTAGCATCAGGGAAAAGGGTGAATGGCTGTTCTCCGACTGATTTTTCTAGATTTTTCTGCCAGGATGAGAACAGAAACTTACGTTTCTGCTTTTACCATCTCAGAGAGTCTCGCTTGGAAGACAAATGGTCTGCCTAGGAAGTAATTAGGGAAATATAGGAAAATTCAACCTTCAAGTTCCAATACTCTGAGGGCTGATGCAGCTATGTATGAATTCTGGGTGTGCAAGTATTCAGTACATGGTAGCATGGACGCTCATGTTCTCCTCTACCCATTTGTGGAGAACGCTAACTCACAAGGAAGGACTGAACAGCTACTGACTTCTGTTAGTTTAGACTTAAAAGACAGTGAGCTTAAAAGAATTCCCTTTTAAAATAGTTTATTACTGATTTTAGAATTTTATACATGAGCACAAAGGATTTTCATCATGTCCACCTCTCCTTCTCTGCTCCTCCAGTATCCCTTAGCACTGAGCTTTCAAACTCATGTCATCTTCCTCTATAATAGTTACACACACACACACACAAACACACACACACACACACACACACACACACTCTATTGAGTACAATTAGTTTGTGCACCTGTTTGGTGACCACCTCCACATAAACGCTGGGGTAGGGGGGCATGTAGCTAGAAAGGCATCTTCTGCAGGAGGACCTAATTGAAGACCCAGGATTACTGATGCAGACAATGCCAGCCAATCAGGAACTGCTGTTTAGAAGAGATGCCTTCTTGGGACCAATGGGACACGTGTGGAGGGTATTAAAGGAGCTTGCAACCTCAAAGTGTTCCCCAACTAACTCACTCAGCCTAGTCAGTCCCTCTTTCTTGTACTGTCTATAATAAACTCGCTGAATTTTCTGCTTGCATAGCAGGTGCCCTCCCTTAGAGTGAGCACAGCCCACCCGATCTCAGTTTTTTTTGTGCACACATCTGTCATTGTTTCTTCATTCCCAGCCAGGTTTTCAAGACCTAACCATGCAGGATGTGGCAGTGATATTGGCCAAGAAACCAAGATTTGGTTACGAAATACCAATTTGTACTTCCTCTACCTATAACAAATAACCCCCTAACTGGAAAAGAAGGCCATGGAACAAAAATATTCATTATTGACTTTCTGTCCATGGGAGTGATTTCCCTACCTGTATAAGGAGCCCAGAGGAGGCAATGACAAATTCAATTTCTAACAGGCTTTCAAGCTGTCAAGTGTTGTTGACCCTGGACATCCGGGACCTGATCTGGGCATGCTCTGATCCAGGAATCAGCCTTTCAGCATCTGGACTTGTTTCTTTCAAAGGTCAGCATTGAGGGACAGGGTTCCCAATTTGTTGATGTTGGATGAAGGTTTCCTTAGTCCTTGGGGGAAGTTCTTACACCTGGCATTGAATATTCATTCTGACCACTCTGGGTGCCTGCCATCTTTTGTTCTTGAATTCACTGTCTGTTTGGTCTCCAGAGAGTTGCTTTTCCACCCAGGGCCAAACCAGGCCATAGGATTGTTACATTAGCCTTGTTCCTTGTATTCCATTTTCATTTGTGTTTATGGCCTGTGTTGTCCTTGGACATAGCCCAGTAGCACCCCTATCCTGCCTGTACCTTATTCTTCTGTTGATCCTAGGCCTTTAGCTCCTCTTTCCCAGTCGTCATCCCTCAAAGCTCTGCTGGCCTTATACTCTCGCCTTTGCACAAGCCACCATTTTTCCTTCCCATCTGCACTCCATATTTTCTGTTATTCAAACTTAATTGTGAAAATAGGAAACTGGCAAAGAGAATGTGGCGAAGCTGATTTTAGATGGTAACATTTTACCACCATGGCAGAGAACAAGTACAGGTGTTCCCGGTAAAGGAGAGACAGAAAAAAAAAAAAAAGCAGAGAATTTGGAGCAAAGATGCAATTGTAAAAGACATTGTGATGTCATTGTCAAATAATGGCCTCAGGGTTGAAAAGAACTCAAAGGAAAGCTGGAATGTAGCTCAGTTCATGGAGTGTTTGCCTAGCATGCATGGTTCGGTCTCCAGCAATATATAAATTGGGTGTGATGACCCAAATTCCAGAACCAAGGAGATTGATGCAGGAGGATCAGAAGTTAATGATCATACTCAGCTATAGCTAGTTCAAAGCCAGCCTGAGCTTGTGTGAAACCCTGTCAGTTCATTGTTTTTAAAGGAAGAAATGTGTGTATGAAGGCGTATGAGATGGCTCAGAGGTTAAACCATTTGCTGAACAAGCAAGATGGCCAGAATGTAGATCCCTGGAACCCATAGAAACACTGGGTGTGTGTGGTGGCTGCCCTGTAATTCCAGCATTGGAAGGCAGAGACAGGAGATCCCTGAGGAGCAAGCTGGCTTGGTAGACTATATGAGTGAGCTCCAGGTTTGGGTGAGAGATCCTGTCTCAATAAGATGGAGAATGATCAAGAAAGAATCCTGATATCACATGTGAAGACAGAGGAGGAGGAGGAGAAGGGGGAAGAGAAGGAAGAGGGGGAAGAGAGAAAGAAGAGGAAGAGAAAGAGGAGGAGGAGGAGCATAGAGGCTCACCTAGCCCAACTCCCTTTCCTCTTGTCATTCTTACTGAGTTGTTACCTCTTTATTCTGGAGCAGTGTGTCAGAGAGAGCATCAAGCCAGAGGAAAAGTAATTCAATCAATCTATCCACTTTCCTTAGAAAGCACTTCCAACATGGAGCCAAAATTCTTCTCATACCTTCCACCAATGAGTTTTATTTTAGGGCCCGAAGTTAGTCAGGACACATTCCTTTCTTACATGATAGATGTTACGATATTCAAAGATAATGATTATGTGATTCTGGCATTATTACATGTTCAAATTATGTTCTGCCCCTTACCCCCGTGATTCTTCCAAGACCAGAGGTTTAGGTCCATCTGTGATCTTAGTTATTATGATGGACAGAATGTTTCTGTCCCTCCCCCAGTTCACATGTTGAAATCCTGGCCTCCCAAGTGATGCTATTAGAAGGGAAAGCCTGTGGATATGCTTGCGTCTAGAAAGCAGAGACCTCCTAAATCAGATCAGTGCCCATGGATACTCCAGAGAGAAAGCTTTGCTTCTTCTGATGTGCAGCGTGATAACATGAAGCTAACTACCTAGGAACCAGGAAGAGCAACATACCAGACATCAAGTGACTGGCATGTCGATCTTGGAAGGTCCAGTCTTCAGCACTATGGAAAGTAAGGTAAGTTTCTCTTATTTATGAGCCACCGAGCCAGTCTATGGTGTTTTGTTACAGTGATTTAAATGGACAGAGGTAGTAATGTCTTCACATCCTCTCCTATTTATGACATCCAGAATGAAGTGTGAGGCCTTAGCTCTAGATTGCCCAGGTAAAGGGAGAGTGAACCAGTCACTACCCTCTTTGTAGACATGTCCCTTCTATTATTTTAACCAAAGGCAGAATGCACTTTGAATACAGAAACATATGTCATAACTTTAAGAAAATGTATGTATGTGAATGTTTTCATATATAGTATTCTAAGGTTGGCCTCACACACTCTGTGACCTCATTCCCAGAGCGGTTCTATGACTCCCTCCTCATCCTCATAATTGTTCTAGTGTTCCACAGAGTAGACTATTAATCTCTGTCAGATCCCTCCTTGTCATTGTGATCATGCAGTGTTTCGTGGTGCCGTTGAATGGAACATGTTTGCCAAGCTCTCTCTGTTATGTCGCCATGACCTTTAAATGCAGAATTGGTCTTTTTTTTTTTTTTTTTTTTTTCTGGATGGTAGAAAATTGAAAAGGCAGGAAGACAACAAAGCATTAGGAAGAGGGGAGCCACTGTGGTTGACTCTGAAGCTGAAGTGACTCAAGGGCAAGGACCACCAACCTACCACAAAGGCTGAGACTGCTTCCTGGCTGATGGCCGATGAAGGAACTGAATCTACCAGCAATAGGAAGGTGCTCCAAAGGAGACCCCTTAGCTCCAGATAGACAGTCTATCTTGATTTTAATCTTGTGAGAGATCAAGTCATGTCCCCCTAGACCTCTGACCTCAGAACTTAATGGGTGCTGCTTAGGTCTCTAAGCTTAAGGTAGTTTATATAAAGTAGTAGAAAATAATACATATTCTGTTCACAAAAAGGCTGAAAAGCCACACACTATTAGTTTAAGCATATATTTCTATTTATTTAAAAAATATATCCTATAATCCTAGCACCCAGGAGGCAGAAGGAGGCAGATTCCAGTAGTAAGTTCAGGGCTAGCCTGGTCTATGTAGTGAATTACAAGGCATCTAGGGCTACAAATAAGATCTTGTCTCAAAACAAAACAAAACTATACCCTAAATTTCTTTCCCTTCTTCTCTTCCTTTATCTTTCTTTTCAGTTTGTGTCTGTCTGTCTGTCTGTCTGTCTGTCTACCTATCATCTATCTATCTATCTATCTATCTATCTATCTATCTATCTATCAATAATCTATCTATCATGCCTATTGTACACCATCTATCTATCTATGCCTATCATTTATCAATCTATCATCTAGGTATCTATCCATCTATTCATCCATCCATCTATCCATTTTCTTTCTTTCTATCTATCTATCTATCTATCTATCTATCTATCTATCTATATCTATCTATCCATCACCTATCTATCCTCTATCTATCATCTATCTATCTATCTATCTATCTATCTATCTATCTATCATCTATCAATCAATCAATAATCTATCTATCATGCCTATTGTACATCATCTATCTATCTATCTATGACTATCATTTATCAATCTATCATCTAGGTATCTATCCATCTATCCATCTATCCATCCATCCATCTATTCATTATCTATCTATCTATCTATCTATCTATCTATCTATCTATCTATCATATCAAGATTCCTGCATCTGATGTCCTCCTTCTTCAGCTTCCCTAATGCTGAGAATATAAGATTGTAGGCATGTTCCACCATACGTGATATAATATTTTTTTTTTCTTAAATGTAGACGACTTAATTTTTTTTCAGAATATTTCTTTTTGTCCCTAAAGTGGTTAACTAACTTTTGGATAGACCTTTTATTTGAATTCTCTGGGGTCACAGGGCAGGAGACCTGTAAACTTTATAACAATCACAGAGGACAGACTGATTCATATGCCTGAGGCAAATGTGTCCTCAGAAGCAAAGTGTTCTCAAGCTGGGCAGGCAGCAGAAATGAGCGGAGAATGGGGGCTGAAGGCAGCAAGGAGCGATGAGGAGTCTGTCAAATTAGAGAGGAGACTCCCCAGATAAAAAAGAGCAGCTGCTCTTACTTTTAGCTCAGTGTTGTTTTGAACTGACACCATTCATCTGTCAAATGTTTGTTGAGAGCTAGATATTGATCTATATTTTGGAACTAGAGCGGTGCACAAAATAAAGTGGTTTTCTTTTTTCTCATGGAGTATCTTTCAGGCAAGTAATTTATTCTGAATTTTTCCAAAGGAAGCTAGAGCTCCAGATTGTTATCCCAATTAAGCGTTTCCTTTTAAAAAGAAAAACAGAACACAGAAAACATTGGTTTGGATTAAATACCATCTCGTGCAAGGCCAAACAAGTTCACAGTCATTTTGAGTTTGCTGCCCTATTGGAGAACAAGCATTATTAACGTGAAACAATATTAAAAGCCTACCCTCTACCACGATGATTTGACATGTTGGTGGAAAGTCTACAAATAAGGAGAAAAGACAATGAAGCATTCTTATTATTTAAGACATTTATTCTAAGAGCAGGAAAAAAATGGTGGCTGAATCCTTTTTTCCCCCCACAAGATCAAGCCCTTGGTTAGCCTTGAGAAGTACTCAGAAGCAAAGCATTCTCAAGCTGGGCAGGCAGCAGAAATCAGCAAAGAATGTGGGCTGAAGGCAGCACGGAGGAGTGATGAGGAGTTTGTCAAATTAGAGAGGAGATTCCCCAGATAAAAGGGAGGGAACCCAGGCTGGGGAGGTCTCTGAAACTCAGCCGCAGGCCAATGAATCCCTCCTCTCTTTCCTTCCCCAACAAAGGATCAACATGTACTAGTTTTATAATTACTAAAAGCAACCAATATTAAATTTTTCTAGACATAGCATTTTATAGAAATCAAGGGAGAGGGCAAATTGTTGACCAGGTCTCTAGCCAACTTTTCCTTTATTAACATTTTATTTTTAGGAGGAAAAAAAAAAAGAAGAAGAAAATAAAACCCCAAGTCTGGCAGGCTCTAGTTCCCAGGACTCTTTGGACGCTACAGCTGTGTGATTACTAGACTCTCTTGGGAGTTTGCTGGAACAAGTGGGAAGTGGCCAGCCAAGTCAGTCACACTGAACTAGAGCAACACAGAACAGGACTGAGTAGCAAAAGGAATAACAGTTACCCTGGCCCAGCTGGGCTTGGGGATGAGGTGGCGTTTTCTTAAGTGATGGCAAATAGATTTTAGCTACAGCCAAAGTTGGGGACACAGTTGGGGGACACAGCATCCAGACTGGAACACCCGTGAATGGCAAATTGAGTGTATCTTCAGTCATATCACACACTTTGTCTAAACGGTTTACTGTCAGGTGAGGGATCCAGGCTTCTCTGGCTGGCTATGCTTGCCAGAGATGAACCCCTACTTTTTTGGGGTTGATGCTGTTCTGGAGGAACACAGGGCGCCGCTGTGATGTCCTCCTCTGTGAAGTTTTGTAAGTGATCAAGGTAAAACCGCAAAGAGGAATCTATTTCTTGCAGACGCTTAGCTTGAGCACTCTCTGCTTCTGAGTAGCCAGCCAGTGGGGAGGTGCTGGAGAGATGGCATAGAACAGGTCACATGGAGTTGGCTACGAAAGCAACCATGGTCGGGGTATTTACACCATAGCAATCGGCAAATGTTAGAAGTTAGAGCATTTTCACCCTCAGAGAAGTCGGCTACCCAGATCTAGCCTGTCTGAGGGCGGTTGTGTGCTTACAAAATAAAAATGGTAAATATGCAGAAATCTATTTGCTTCTCCAGCACTGCTTATCAGGCTTTCGGGGAGGGGGAAGCAAAGTTCTAACAGAGTCCCTCAGTAGAGCAAGGGTGAATAAGAGGAACTGTAGCTAGGTGTGAGATAGCTGAGCTGACCAGATAAGAGAAATGACGGGGGTTGGGGAAAGTGACAAAGCTGGCCTTGTCAGATTCCGATGGTCACCGGTAAGACCTTCTTGAGGAATACACACAAAGCCCAGCGACCCTCTTACTTATTCATGCATCTAAGGCGATTAATTGCAACAGATTAAATTGTGCATAAGTATAGCTTCTAAAAAGACCCTCTACCTATTCCAGGAAGAAACTACCCCAGACCACCTTGCATTGGGAGACCACTGTGTCTCCCCATGATCAGAATACCCCTTTATGGCTAAACATCCTTGAAGCTGCAGTTAGCTCGTTCCCACTACATCAGAAACTAAGGCGTCAGGGCATTCTCCCATATTAATGAGAGCTGTATCCTCAGAGGACGAGGAGACAAGGTAACACCTTTCGCTTTGTGGTTTTGCACAGCAGTTCTTTTGTGTCAATCACAGGAAGAAATACCCTACAAAGGAGATCTGGTCCACCATGCTTTGGAAAAGAAGCCATGCCATTCAAATAGACATGATGTCAGACACAACGCGGCAGAGAAGCAGCCCCATGGCGGCGGGGGTGGGGGTGGGGGCTTCGGAGGGAGGATTTAAGGAAGCTCCAAGTACCGGAGGAAGCAGACTTAGAGTTAGCATCTAAAAGAATATCATCTATTTTAAATGGATATACAACAACCTATTCATATAGAATGGAGATTTGTGTGTAGCAGGGTGTAAGAATCACAAGAGTACCCTGGTTTCGAAGCTAACTTTAGTTCCAAGGGAAAAAGTACTCAGCATGGAATCGAAGCACCAAGCACCAAATACTCTGTATGAGGTCGCTGCTCACATCAATAAAATACCTTAGTCACAAGTCACATGACCTTGAGCTGGAAAAACCACTCTGTGCTCCTTTGTCTAGGGAGAGATGAAGTTAAAAAAGCACAGCATCCTTTTTGGGTGAAAAGCACCGTAAAATGTTGGATTTTTTTTTTTTTACTTACTTAGTTTTGAATAGAAAACACGTTGACATAATTCAGAACTGCAAATCTCAGATCTTTCTTCGCATCCCTGTTTCCTGGAGGCAAATGATGTTGTTGCTAGTTGCCCACTGCTTTTCACCTTATTTCTAAATATGCGGTGCTGTAAGATCTACACAAACCATTCTTTCTTCTCGCCAAAAGATCTTGGCAGTGCTTCAATTCCATATGCAGAAGTCAATTTTTTTTTTTTTTTTTGAGACAGGGTTCTGCTATAATAGTCAAGGTAGGGTTGGAACTTACGGTCTTCTGCCTAGACCTCCTGAGGGCTATAATTACAAGCATGCACCATAGTGCCTGACTTCACTCTTTAGAATATTTCTTTAAGACTAGGTTATAGTCTAATGTGTACGAATCTTGTAATTAACCTGCAGCGGTGTGACGGTTACTGTTAAATGTCAACTCGCCACAGCCTAGAATTATCCGGGAAGAAAGTCTCTATGGAGGAATGACTGGATCAGGTTGGCCTGTGGGCGTGTCTACCTGGGTTTGTCTTGGTTGTTAATTGAGGTGTGAGGACCCACCCTCGCTGTGGGCGTGACCGTTTCATTGGGTTGGCCCCTGCATCGGCTAAGAATAGAGAAAGGTGGATAAGAGCTAAGGAAGGGAGCAGGCAGTGTAGTGCTTACTCATAGCTGAGGACTTACTGTGACCATGGCGCTTGCTTTTGGCTGCTCTTGGCTGTGGATGAGCTGTGACCATCTGTCTCAAGCACCTGCTGCTGTGTCTTCCCTGCAATCATGGACTGTAACCTGAAATTCTGAGCCTCACAAGCCCTTTTCTCCCCTCAGATGTTTTTGTTCATGGTGTTTCATAGCAGCAACAGAAAGGAAACTGACAAACATGTGTGGGTGTTTGTGCCCCTCCAGATGCCTATGTTGAAACCAGTTCTTCAAGGGTGGGGTCTTACAAGGTAATTGGTTTTGGAGGGTGGAGCTCTCAGGACTGAGAATAATACTCTTATGAAAAAAGATACCAGAGAGCTAGTCTGGCCCCACCATCATGGGAAGACACAGAGAGACTGTTTTTTTATGATTCACTTGACCCTGGATTTCCCAAACATTCAGAACTGTGAGAAATAAACTCTGTTGTGTATAAGCCATCCATCCTATAGGGTTTCATTATAACTGCATAATAAAACTCCCTAAAGTTCTGAGTTGTTTGACAAGCAGTGTTCCCACGTGTGAGAGCGCATCCGTGTGATAAATTCCTAGAGATGTGACATAATGTTGGATAAAGGCAAGTAGGTCTTTAACGTTAGAGATCCTCAAGTTCCCATCCCCGCTGCTCCTGGTGCGGGATTGTTTTCAACAGAAGTGTTATTACGCCTTTTTGAGCTTTGTCAGCTTAATGAGTAAACAATGGTACCTTGGTGCGTTCTGAATTTGCATGTCTGTATCGTTATAAGTGAGGCTGCCTTTTTACATTTTCTCAAGAGACTTTAGTATTTCTTTGACTGTTTTGTATTGGGTTGGGAATCTTTCCCCCATTGTTTTTATATGATTAAAAAGACTATTTCTATGATTTATAAATAATATAGCCCAGGCTGTATGATACCCTATCATGGGAGGAAGGAGGAAGAGACTATAAGTGAGAAGATGCTCCTGGCCAGAAAACCCTCCCTGTAGTTGTCAGCATTGGGAGAAAGGTAATCAGAGAGCAAGATGTTGTCAGATGGCCCAGTGACATCTTTTTTCTATCTTAATATGGCTGGCATGCTTGGACTTCATAGACTCTTGGACTCTTTCAATGAAACACCTTCCTCCCACAGACTTGGGTGGGATCTCTGTCTGCTGCCCTTTGAAACACTCAGATCTTCCTCTGAATAGAATCAGAGACAATGTCAGGTCCTATTTTATATTGCTCATACACGGTAGGGCAGAGCTGGCCATGTCTTCTGCCTTACACTGTCCAGAAGTCTGAAACTCATTCTCCACATCCACAGTTACTACGGGCCCCTCCCCTGCTTGTTTCCTCTTTTACTTTTGTCAAGACAGGGTCTTGCCACGTAACCTAGTCTGGCCTCAAACTTCTGATTCTTCTGCTGAGCGCTGGTATCACAGGTGCGAGCCACCAAGCCTAGCTTTGGCTTTTTTTTTTTTTTTCTTTAATCAAAAGCACTTCCTTATTCTTCTCTGATGTGCAAGTGATCATGGGAGGTGCCACTCCCATCAGTCACAGCACCCTGCATAATTAATCCTTGCTTCACTCTAGACTAAATTATAGTCATTTCTCTTTTCTTCCCCCGACAATGCTTTCCTTGGGGAAGGACTTAAGACTCCAGTCTATCTTCACATTAGTCTTTACCCTGATAGCTCCTCCAAGGACCATTTCAAATATCTCCATCTCCATTGTCATCCTATCATTGACACTCGGGACGAGGAATAAACAGGGCAAAGCAAAGCGCAAGGTCTGAGTTTTATCAACAATGATGACAAGGGTCAGTCTAGACTCCTGCTCGGATGAGGAAAGTGTGGTATGTGTGTGCACACAGTGCGGATGAGGAAAGTGTGGTATGTATGTGCACACAGTGTAGTGTGTGCATACAGTGTGGTATGTGTACCTAGTGTGGTATGTATACACAGTGTAGTGTGTGTACATAGTGTGGCATCTACACAGTGTGGTGTGTGTACACAGTATGGCATCTACACAGTATGGTATATGCCTATAGTGTGGAGGTATCTACACAGTGTAGAATCTATAGTGTGATGTATCTGCAGAGTGTGGCATCTACACAGTGTGATGTGTATATACAGTGTGATGTTTCTGTACAGTTTTGTGTATCTGCACAGTGTGGTATATCTGTACAGTTTTGTGTATCTGCACAGTGTGGTATATCTGTACAGTTTTGTGTATCTGCACAGTTTTGTGTATCTGCACAGTGTGGTGTATCTGCACACTGTGGTGTATCTGCACAGTGTGGTGTATCTGCACAGTGTGGTGTATCTGTACAGTTTTGTGTATCTGCA
>JANHMN010000002.1:12123831-12149298 GCA_030674055.1 Rhabdomys pumilio | reverse complement strand
ACAGTGTGGTGTATCTGTACAGTTTTGTGTATCTGTACAGTGTGGTGTATCTGTACAGTTTTATATATCTACACAGTGTGGTATATCTGTACAGTGTGGTGTATCTGCACAGCGTAGTATCTACACTGTGTGGTGTCTATATAGTGTGGTGCAGTGTGGTGTATTTACACAATGTGACATCTACATAGCAAGCCAAGCAAGAGCTAATTGGATGTGCTATCACAGAAAAGGACACATCCCTGTGTCAAACAGTGCTGACTCTGGGGCCTGAAGAGATGGTACAGTGGAAGACAGTGTTTGTTATGTAAGCCAGAGGGCCCAGGTACAAATCCCTAGCACCAGTGTCAAAAACTGAGTGTGGAGGCATCCATGTCTGTTACCCCAGTGTTGAGACAGAGACAGGAGTATTACTGGGGGTTGCTGGTTTGCTAGCCTAGCACCAGGTGCACTGAGATACTGTGTCTCAAGGAAGTAAGGCAGAGACAGAATCCGACAGGAGTCCCACTTCCTCTTCTGGCCTGAGTATACTTCTGCACAAGCATATGCAAATACATGCCCTGCCTTCCCCGCAAACTCCCCCCCCCACACTACCCAAGGAGGGTAGAACTAGCACCATTGCTGAACAATATCTCAGATAATCCTCCAACCCCTGGACAAGATGCTCACTCCTACCCACAGTTTGCAAATAAAAAAAACTGAGACCAAGACACAGTCTTAGTGACAGCTCACTGCTCCAGAGCTTCAGTTTACCTACTGTGGAAAATGCAAGTCCTGAGTGCTACATCCAGGTATACCACCGCAAGGATTAAAATCCAACTAAAAAGTGAGGCCACTGTGGACTTTTTTGTTTTGTTTGACATGGGTCTCTTGTAGCCCAGGCTGGCCCTGAACTCACTTGTACCTGAGAATGATGATAATAGTCCTGTGTCTACTTCCCAAGCTCTGGGATTGCAGGCATGCAATGACATGTGTGGTTTATGCAGGGCTGGATCCACAACCTAAGCTTCGTCCATGTTAGGCAAGCCCTGTACCATCTGAACGACAACTCCAACCTTTGGTTGCTATTTTTAATTATTTTTACCAGTTGGAAAGACTAGAAACCAGGAAGAGGAATTTCAGAACCACAATTCTACTGGGTAACTAGAAGCAACCTGCTTTGCAAGCTAGAGCAAAGTCCCTGGGGCATTCCACAATCAAGGGGGCTGCATCTATGCCGCAGGGATTTCCACCATCATTGCAAGCTTTGGCATGCCTTCAAGGTCGAAGAAGGTCATCCAGCTGACCTCAGAGTCTCGCTGTAGCTTGTCCATGGTGTGTCAGTGTGTAGGATAAGTTTTAGTCAAGCTAGGACAGGGAAATCCAGGCACTCTGTGCTTCGGACACAGGTGGGGACGTCTGTTTGTGGGAGACACACAGGTGGGCAGCCTGGAGGTGAGATTTGGTGGAATACCCAGGACCTGAACTTTTGTTAGCTTCATGGGATTCAAGGAGCTGAGGGCACCAACTTGCATTCGGTTTCCTTCCACAATCTGGAGGGAAGAGTCACTGGGTGTGGTGCTAGCCAGGCAGGTGCTGTGAGACTCTGAGGGAAAACGGCAGTGACTCAGAGTTCCAGGAGGATCTAGAAGGTTTGCACAGGCTGGGACAAGCTCCTTACATATCTAGCCACAGGCCACACAGCTTTGGTTCTAGAAGCATCTCCCAGTGTCTGCATTTCTTGGTCTTGAGGCAATAGAAAGGCCAGGATTGACACTCTCGATTCACACTTGATTTTAGGGCATGTGTGTTGCTTTTATTATATGTACTGTTCCTTTTGTGCTGGGATCAGGAACTTTTGGATAATTTCGGCACCAGACCAGACAGATAAGAATACATAGTATTTTCTGATGGTGGTTATAGAAGAGATACGGGGACAGAACTGGAAGGGAAAGTAGAGCACCTCTCTCTCTCTCTCTCTCTCTCTCTCTCTCTCTCTCTCTCTCTCTGTGTGTGTGTGTGTATGTGTATGTGCATGAGCACATGCACGTGTGCATGCATGCTCTTCTGACAATGCAGAATTAGCTCTGTTCCCCAGTCCTGGCTGCACAACACAAGCACAGGCATCTCTGACTTCCTTCCCTTCCACACTCTGTATTTCTGTGTCCACAGCTTCTTATTTTTGCATGTCTTCCGGGAGCCTGTGTTGTAACTCAATTCTCTTGTCTGGATAATGGAATAACCCCGGAACTGGCCTGGCAGAAACGACTCTATTCTAAAGTGATGCGTGTGTCTCTCAACCTGACTACCAGAATATTGAAACAAGAACCCCAAAGACATGGGGATTTCCACCAGGGATCTCATCCTGGGAGAAGGAAAAGACACAAGCTAGATGGGGAAACTTTGTTTCCCTAATAGAGATTTCAAACAATTCTAAGGTGGTTACCTTACAGGATGAGATGGAAACTCAGATAATGACGGGTCAAAGGGTGGGGCCACGCCTTTGCCAGGACTGCTTACTTGCACACATCCTTGGCCCTCTACTTAAAATTTGGCTGGAGAAGTGGCTCAGTGGTTAAGAGCATTGGTTGCTCACTCTGAGAACCTGGGTTTGATTCCCAGAACCCACATGTTGGTTTTCTGCCATCTTGAACTCTAGTTCTGAGATTTCCAGCACCTCCTTCTGTCCCCTGTGGGTACTGCATCCACACAGTGCACAGACATACATATAGGTAGACACCTATACATATAAAATAAAAAATAAATAAATCTGAAAAAATTTAAGCTTTAATCTCATTTCAGGACATTGAAGATGGTCACAAGGGACTCACTGGCTTTCCCTGTCTTTCTTTCAAATGTGGCCACATTGAATACATGTCCTTTTCTCTGCTATTCATTATTACTTTGGCTCTTTTAATTGGCTTATTGAGGATTGTGGCTCAACCTAACTAAGGGCACAGATTATAGCCCCCAAGTTTGATAACAACCTCTTTGTTTGCTTGAGACAGAGTCAAATGTACCTCATGCTGGCTTCAAACTTGCCATTGAGCCAAGGTGTGTGCCACTGTGTCCAGGTTTATGTGGTGCTGGGCATTGAACTCAGGGTCTCGTGCATTCCTGGCAAGCACTGTGCCAACTGAGCTGCATCCCTCTCTGGCACCCAGAATAGCCTCTTAACTGAATTTTATGAGTCAATCTTTTATTTTTTTTCCCTCTCCACTCTGGGTCCCACCCAAATCAACTATGTGAAATGTGTCTTCAAGCCTCTTACAGAATCTTTCCATGCCTTCTCTGATTTAAAACTGTTACTCTAACATATCCCAAGTAGACTCATATACATACATATATGTGCACATATATGTATGTATATGTGTGTATATATGTGTATATATATATGTATATAAACATATCCCAAGTAGACTCATATACATACATATGTGTATATATACACATGTATACATATATGCATATATACATATGTGTATGTGTTACTTTTTCCTTTCTTATCTAAGTTCTGTGTTTAAAATGTCCAGAAATCTTCCCTTTCACTCTTTCTTCTTTCCATGGTGTCGTCTCTTAAAACTTTCTATCCCTCCTGAGTCAGGAAGAACTAAACTGATCACGGGAAGGTCTTCTGTCATTTCTGCTGAGATCACTACTCTCCAGCTGGCATCTTGCCACAACCTCACTTCCAGGAGCAACGATGCAAAATCTGCTCAAGCGTAACTCTTTAAATTGCATGCCAGGACTGCAATGCTTTGCTAAAGTCATTGTTTACCAAACTGTTAGCACAGCAGACATACTTACCCTGAGATTCCCTGGGGAGGATTGGGTGAAATACCTTAATTATTTTCTAATTATTTGGACCACAGCTCATGTCCTAGAGACATGCATGTATCCTTGAGCAGTTCCAAGAGGTTCCATTGGCTGGTGGAGGGATTAAATGGGCACCCCCCTTTCCTGTCATCAGGGTTAAGACTTATGGAAGAATCTTAGTCATTGAGTCCTAAACAGGAAGGCAGGTAGGAGGCAGGGAGCCACCCAGTCAAAATTCTTTTTGTTCTAAACTCAGTGTTATCAGTCACAAGGCAATAGCATCAAAAAGAAAAAAACAGGGCCATGCGTCACCTTCTCATCAAAGTTCTAAAGTTCTTGAGGACGTGACTCTGCCTTGTATCCTCTTCAGCGCTTGGTAACATGCTATGCACACAGCAAATTACCCTGTAAGTTACTAGTCATTAGCTGCGCAGATGAGTTTCTACCCAGTTCCAAACCACGGGGAAAAGAATCTCTTGAGGGATGGGATTCCATTTCTGTAAAGAGTTCCCAAGGCTTCGCTTAGACATGTGCTGAATTCCCAAATGCATTCTGCTATAAGGAAAACCATAAATGCATTACAGCTACAGCACCTAGCCTTCAATTAAATCTTGCATCTGTTTGAGATTATCATAGAAGATGCCAGTTAGGAACCAAGAACAAAGGGACTTAACTGATGAAACAGAAATCTTAGAGAAAGTCAGAAATCCTAGGTCCCTGGGAGTCCAGATGTGACTTTTTCTCATGGTTTATCAGTGTGGCAGAACTCACTAACTTGGCCCAGACACTGACTGCTGCTTTTGGACGGCCTCACAGATTCGAGTCTAGA
This sequence comes from Rhabdomys pumilio, assembly GCA_030674055.1. Classification (NCBI taxonomy): domain Eukaryota; kingdom Metazoa; phylum Chordata; class Mammalia; order Rodentia; family Muridae; genus Rhabdomys; species Rhabdomys pumilio. The sequence goes on along the minus strand of JANHMN010000002.1, from coordinate 12,144,677 downwards.
TGGCTCCTAGATTGAAGGAGATGACCACAGCAAGCTAGAAGAAACATCTCAGTAGCTGCTGTTCAAGATTTTCTTCTACTGCAGCATTTAGACTGATCACCAGAGATGTGGGAATCTATACACCCTGGAGGAAAACATAGAAAGGATCCACCGGTCTATGGGATTTCCAGAGTCACAAAAGGGGACTGCAGATCCTTTCTTGCCAGGCTGGTTTCCTAGATTCTAGTCCTGGGTGTGGAGCTAAGGACTGAAATGGTTAATAAACATAACTGGTCCGAGGCAAATGCTTATGCAAAGAAAAGCTGAACTTTGACCTTGTGGGTGAGTTTTAGTACACAGAAGACAAGTCAAAGTTCAGAGAAGTCCCGAAACGAAGTCTCCTGCTTGGAGAACACTTCTTTCCAAAGTCCCAGGAATGCTTGTATACAATGTACATCCAGAAATGTGAACTGTGAATACCAGCCCGGCGAGCTCCTCAGCTTCCCTGTGATGTGGTGTTTCACAGAGCAGGGCTTCACGGCCGCAGACTGCTGCTTTTCACACAATGGTTGCTTCCTCTGAACAGACCTTGGATTCTCAGAAAGGAGTTATTTCACTCCTCAAGGAACAGTTAGTTGGCAATGCCTGGAGACTCCAGTGATGGTTATAACCACTGGGCAGAGTGCTGAGAGACAGTGGGAGCAGCCCCATGATGCAATTAACGAAGTCCCACCACAGGAGATTATCTGGCCCCAGAGGTCAGTAATACTGGGGTTAGAAACCCTGGACTAGAGCCACAGAATCCTGAGGAAATAAAGCACTTAATCCTCTGATGACAGCCCGAGAGCTGCTGTGATGGATTTTAGACTCTGAGCAATTTAATATTTTCCATAGACAGCATAAACGTCTTCCTCAGGGCCCCATACACTGTATATCTTCAGTACAGCAGAAATTTGAAATAGTACTTAATTGCTTTTTTTAATGTAAATCTGTATCAGAGAACATTTAGTTGTCCAACTTACCCCAGCCTAACAGAAATATTGACAAGACACTGAAACTCACTGAATGCAGTGCTGATGTCTCTAAATGGCAACTTGTATTTTACCCTTTAACTGTACAATTCCCAAATAAGTAACTATATGTTGCACACCCATGTACACATATGCTTAGATACACACACACACACACTCATATACACATGCATATATTCATACACATATGAACGTAAGCATGCATATGCACATAAACACACATATGCATACATATACACACAGTCACACATACATATACATACATATGCATATACATATGATATATAAACATACACATATACACATGCATACATATACACGCATCCACATATATGCATATACACATGATATGTAAACATACACATATACACATGCATACATATATACACATTCACATATACATATATATGTATATACACATGACATGTAAACATACACATACACACATATATGCATACATCTACACATATGCACATTTAATACACCTAATACATACATACACACAACATATAAACACATACACACATACATACACACACACACACACACATACACACACACACCTAGTTTTTAGTAAATAACATTGATCTGGATGGATGTGAGTCCTCTCTTTCCTCTGCAATTTTTCTGAGCACAGAAAGCAGAAACATGCTTTAAAGACAATACCCTGAGCAGACCAAGAAGACTCAGGCATTTTAAATATATACACCCTGGAATCCCCAACAATCAAGAGTTAATGATATATCTGTTTTCAACAAAGAACTGTGCCTTTCTGCCTTTTTCACATGCATATTGATAGATCATGGTATCTGAATGGAGGGGCTTGCCACAGGCGGGCATGCTTTTATGTTTTTTTTTTTTTTTTTGTGGTGAATAGGCAAATTTCCTTGTGATCCACCCAAGATTAAATTTTTTCCAGTTGTTGGCCTATGAACCAGTGCTAATTTGCATGGTATTATTTTCCATTTGATTTACAAATGGATAGTAATTGTGGATTTGGCCTCTTTCCCTCCTTGACATGAGCGGTCAACCATGTGGTTGGAAAATTTACTGAGAAATGTAATGCTTTTTTTTTCCTTCTGGAATTTTCTACACTTCTGTTATAAGAAGGTAACTGGGCCTTCGTGTTTCCTTGTCTAAAGGGCAATTATGATTCAGAACCAACTGGGAGCTGAAGCAGTGAACTGGTTTTCTTTATCCCTTCCCTGTTTTATTTTTTTTGAAAGTCTACATTGGTTGAAGGACTATGCCGTGTAGACTGACAGTTAGCAAGAAGTGGATGGAAGTTGGGAGAGGCATGAAGCTTTCCTCATGAGATGGGAGGGAAATTGGCTGTGGGGTTTGTCGAAGAGTACCTGGCTGGTACCAAGGGACACTCGTTTTAGGCACCAGGAATCCAGTCTCAACCAATAGTCTTGGGTTGGAACCCAACTAAGAGGCGACAGTCCCGCCCCTATGCATGAGCAGGGATGTGCTCTCTGTGAATGTCACAATGCATGGACCCTAAGGACACTGACCATAAGGGGGTCTGCTGCAAGGAGCTGTGGGATGACTGAGATGCAGAGTGCATCCATCTTAATAGAAAGGGGGCTTTGACTTGATTCTCTGAAACATAAGCCAGTGCTTTACTTCTTTTACGATTGAGTTGGTGGAGCACGATCCAGCTACTCCTTTATCTCCCGTGTTAGTCAGACTCCGTTTGGTTCTGATACAGCAACACTTGAGTCTTCAAGCCTCAGTGACTGACTACCACCAAGACATTTCTCAGTGACACTGCATGACTAACCAAAGTCATTAGGGCTTCTGCTGCGTAGAATGACTTGCAGCCAGTTTGATGGCCACAAAAGATCGTGAGGACACGGACTTCAGGGTCCTCGAGGCAAGGAGTGGAACCATGGGGTTCAGCCCTGGCTTCCCAGGACTTTGTCAAGTAGTGTCATTGGCAACTGAGGTGACTCCATGCCATTAGCTAGAGTTGGTCACATGACCCACCTAATGGCCAGGGATGTGGCACACACACACATTACTGCTGTGTGTAATAATGTCTCTACAATAGGATTTCTTTTAACTTAACACTACCAACATTGCACATTCATGTAGCATTCATTGAAGGCAGGACTTTGGGTCATTTGGATATATCATCTTACTCTAGTACTCTTCATCCCTGAAAGTGGAGAGGAGTAAGGTCTCGGGTAGAATAACAGTTAAGTGGAACAGAGTTTGAAGCGGGGGTTTTGACCACAGCCTTTCTGTTCTTCCCCAGTAGCTTGAGAGAAACTGATGCCTTGTCAGGAATTTAATTTGATGGGAATGCAAATGAGCACAGCCACCATGGAGATCGGTTCCTCAGGAAACTAAAAATAGGTCTACCACTCGACCCAGCTATACCACTTGGGCATGTATCCAACTTAGAACAGAGACACTTGCACACTGCTCTGTTTAGTCCCGAGATAGGAAACCAGTCCAGATGCTTATCAACAGATGGGTGAAGAAAACGGGTGCAGACATACACATGCACCTACAATGGGCTTAAAGAAAAATGAACTTAGGTCATTTGCAAGAATAGTGGCTGGAAGTGGACAGCATCATGCTATGGTGAATAAACCATACCTTCATGTGTAGAGTCTAGATTCAGAAAGTGACATAAAAGTAGAAGGTGTCCGGACTGCTGGTGGAGGAGGAAATAAGGAAGAGAAATAAGGGTGACAGCAGAGGAAAAGGACACACTGTATGTTCCCTCTCCTATGTGGAATTAAGGATTATATATTACATGTGGAAGGGACAGTAGAAGTTAATGAGTGACTCTGAGCATCATGCGATGATAAACCCGTATAAAAAGAACATAATGAAACCCAATATTTTTGTACTCTAAAACATTAATAAGGAAGCTAATTTGACTTTTTGATGCCACTTTCCTACAAACTGTGACTGTGGTGTTGGGAAAACATAGGAGTTTGTCATCTGTTTGCTGTTCAAAAAGCAAGGATGGCACCAACATTCAGTAAGACATTTACCAAAAGTCCCTGTTGACTGACACATACGCCTCCCTCGGTGATAAGGACACGTTGCTTCCTCTCCCCAGGAGCTGGAATCTGGATGTGTTGCAATAGGGCCCTTCACTGCCTGGTGCTGACCTTGCTCTGACCCTGTATGTCCACAGCCCTGGCTCAGCTATTGGGTAATATCTATCCAGAGGGTGGTGTGGCTTCTGGAGAGAGACCCAAATGAGAATGTGCATATCGTAGATTACCCTTGGCCTGGAGACTGCAGAGACTTCTCTAATAGACAAATCATATTTCAGAGCAACCAGGGACCCCAAATGGGTCTGAACAGGGAAGGTCACAGCCCTGATTTTATTCCTCACACAGATTAAATCACATTGCATTTTAACCCATTCAAACCTCACAGGAGCTTGCTATGGTAGCTGCATGGTTGTTATTCTCTCCATTGTAAAGATGTGGGAGCCAGGAACTGGTGCCAATGGCTGTGGTACTGCCAGCAACTGGCCTTATGACAAACTCCAAGCAAGACAACAGAATCTGATCCAGAGAGCCCACCAGTATTGACCCACTATCAACACGGACTACCACAGTTCACACTTCCATGGAATTAAATCTGCCTCCCTACTGTCTGAGCTTTGATGAGGAATTGATGCCTCGAGACCACTGGGCAGCACACTCTGAATCTGTGTTCACGTCGTCCTTGGTTCTAGGACCTGGCTGAAAGCATGAGATGGAGTTAAACTCAGTGTTAAACTAAAGTTCTATAGTTAAAAATGTCTGACCTGAAACCCAGTCTCTCTCTCTCTCTCTCTCTCTCTCTCTCTCTCTCTCTCTCTCCTCTCCATGTGTGACGGTCTCCCTGTCTTTTGTGTCTCTGTCTGTCTCTCTCCTCTCTCTCTCTTTTTCTCTCTCTCTCTCTGGCTGGCTCTCTGCTCTCTGTGTCTGTCTTTCTATGTGTCTGTCTGTTTCTCTCTGTCTGACTCTCTCTTCTCTCTCTGTCTCTTTCTGTCTCTCTCTCTCTCTCTCCCTCTCTCTCTCTCTCTCTCTCTCTCTCTCTCTCTCTCTCTCTCTCTCTGTGTGTATGTGTCTGCGGGAGCATGTGTGTGTGCATGAACATGTGAGTGTGTTTGGGGAAGCCAGAGGACAACCTATGGTTCCTCAGGCATTTTCCACCGTTGTTTGCTCTTGAGACAGGGTCCTTCACTGACCTGAGGCTGGGTTCTAAAAGCCCAGGAATCTGCCTGTTCCCACCTCCCCAGTGCCACGATCAGTACATTCTACCCAATCCCCACTTTTATTTTATGCAGATTCTGGGGATGGACTCAGGTTCTTGTCAACAACAATACAAGGACCGAGTCCCTGTGCCAGAAACAACTCTCAGACATGAAAGTCTAGAAACATCTTCCAGACATGGAAATCTAGCTATTTTGTGTAACTTAGCCTGAAGGAGCCCTTCCTTAGTCTGAATATGTAGATAACAAGTGTACCCGCACACGGAGTTCTAAGGGTTAAGTGATACAATATTTTAACACTGTCCTAAGCACAAAGTGCTGGCATATGTCAGCTGACTGTGTGGCAAGGTCCTTAGAGGTATGACTTAAGGGAAAAGGTCTCTTAGAAGCCGAGGTCAGCTTGTTTGATTCAAGCTTTGTCAGGAAAAAGAGGGAGGTTTCTAAAATCTACAGAAAGAGAGGGAGATAGAGATAGATAGATGATAAATGACAGACAAGTAGATGATAGATGACAATTTGTGTGTATATATGATATACAGATTATATATATCTGTATATATATATATATATATATATATATATATATATGTATATATATGGATGGAGGAAGTGTTTCTGAAACTACAGTTAGAGATTACTCTATGTTCTCTATTCACTTCCAAGTTCTAGGTATTTGACATCACAATGTTGAGGGAGAGACCGTTTCATATTTTCTTTGTAGAAGAATCAGCTCTGATTAACTCAAAAAAGGGCAATCACCAGCCTGTAAGTGTGGGTGCTTTTGCCCGGCACGGGAGACCACAGACATTGTTTCTTCACTATTAGCCCAACCACCAGACACAAATGGAGAGGGCTAGATATTGTTGAGAACCAAGTAACTCTCATAGAATGCTAGTGGAAAACCAACTAGTGGCCTTTCACTACTGGTGACTCAGTGCTGAAGGAACCAGGCAGCCTCCCAGATCCCCTTTGGATTCATATTACATCCCTCTCCACAGACCAGGAAACTCAGACTCCAGGAAATAAGCCTCAAGTTTCACAGAACATATGAGGCAGCCATGAAGGAACTCAAGAGTTGCCTATTGAACTCCTTAAACTGTATTGTTTACTCACTTATCCATCCATCCATCATCCATCCATCTATCTATCCATCCATCCATCCATCCATCATCCATCCATCCATCCACATACCTGATAGTTTATGAACACATATACTGTACAAGAGGTATTTTAGATTTTGAACAAACATGCCTTCACCCTTCTATGAATGTCCTCTGGATGCTACATCTAGTCATCATAAATTTGGTGGTTTAAAATAACATTCTTTCACAGCTTGAATCTAAGAGTCTGAAAGACATGACAGTAATGCTAAACTCCTTTTGGGGTTCTGGGTGAGTGTTCAGTTTTTGTTTCTCCAGCTTCTGGTGACTATGATTGTCATTTTGGACACCTCATTTCTCTGCCTGCACAGACACCTCCTCTGTTTGTGTCTAATCTTCCTCTTACAGGGATTCGTGGCACTAGATTTAGGGGCCATCTTGATAGTCTACAAGGAGATTTCAGCTCAACTTAACTAAATCAATCAAAAGTTATTCTTGACTTAATTACTTAAATGACTAATCCCCCTCCACCCCAGAGAGAGATGCTAGTTCCAGGTCCCAGGGATTACAGTGTGGAGCCCTTACTCAACCCAATCCTTAAGACACTTAGGATCCGGTGAGGTTATTACTAAACAAAATCAATAAACAAGACTGTAACAAGTTGTGTTGGAAAGTAAAATGGGCCTTGGGGAAAAGAAGCATCCAGGGTCCCCTTTGGTTGGCAGTGTGGAACATTTCCCTTTGCAAAGATGACCTAGAGAAGAGGAAGAGCCAGCTGGTTGTCTCCAGCAGAGTTGAACCCTTCTAGTGTACCTGCACTTTAAATTATAACCTTGTCAGTAGGTAATACTTCCAGTGAGAGGAGCACAGTGTTTCTTACCAGGAGATTGGGGAAGACATACTTCACATGTATGTACTTCACATGTATGTACTTCACATGTATGTACTTCACATGTATGTAGATAAAGTGGCTTTACTATCACAAAGTATAGATTGTCTTAATAGATCTTGGACGCTGTGGCTGCCAAGGAAAGGGGGTTGTGTCTCATATAGGTATAGTATATAAATGTATAAATCCAAGCTTGTAGTTTTTGGCTGGCTCCTCTTATTGTTTAATGGGTTTATAGCTAATAACAGTACAGAATGTTACCCAGTGGGGGTATCTGATTGTTTCGCTTTATAATGAGTTTAACCTGGAGAGGCCACTGATACATTAGGCAGTCAATGATTGTGTTATTGATGGTTTTCATTTGATTATAATGGATTTAAATTTTTCCCAGACCATAAATTTGCAGCCACATCCATGGTATATTGATTGACTAATTACCCATTGGCTCGTTACAGCAGACATGAAAGTACGGTCTGGGAAGAATCTAGCTGGCCTGGGGACCTTCGGTTTTTCTTTGGACAGAGGCTTTGAGTTTCCTTTCTTGCCTGTTTAACTCCACTACCCAGACACAGAACTATAGGTTCCTCCATCCCACTTCAGCTGGCTACCAATTCTGTTTCTTTGCACTGAACGACAACCTTGAGAAGCTGCAGTCCAGGCGCTGCTGGAGATTTATCTTTAATTCAGCTGTCACTCAACTGTCGAGCAGAAGCTCTATTGAAAAGATAAGGCTTGCGGAGGACAGTCTGAAGGATGTCTGGTGCCCACTGCCTTGGAGCCTCAAGATTTTGCCTTCTTTCCATCCGTAAGACAAAGGCCTGAGTACCAGGACCCAGCTGTGGGTCTGGGTGAACATAATTCCACAAGACTTATGCCGAGAACCATCTTGGGGGAGGATCCCCTAAGGATGTGGAGGAGGATGCCAGTCTTTATGCAACATTATGACTTGTAGTGGCAGTGGTGGTGATAGTGATGGGGGCAGGTGAAGACAGGAGGGCTTGGGGGTGACATCCTTTTGCTGAGTCACCTCGAGGAATCTGTGCTTTCATGGGCCTCTGTCTTATAGACATGGCTGGTGGTTTCTAAGCAGAGCTGACTTGGTCAGGTTTTTTTGGCAAAGACTGTGAGAAACTCTTTATACTCAAATTCACTGATCTTGAATCTCATTTTCTCTTTGACCTAATTCTCAACTCTTTTTTTATATTTTATATTGCAACAATCATGATTATTTTATGACAGATCTGAAAGCTTATCTAATGGATAATATTTGATTCTGTTTTATCTAAAAGGTTTCAAAAGCCATTTAAATTGGCAACTACATAGAGTTTGTATTTGTAATGAAACATGTCCCAGGCTGAGTGATGGTTTCCTAAATACATTTCTGGCCTGCTCCCCCTGAGCTTGTAAACAGGTCTTCATTTGGAAAAAGACTCTTTATGGAGGAAAATAAATTAAGGTTCTTGAGAAGAGATTATCTTGGATTATGTAGATGAATTTAATGACAAGTGTCTTGGAAGAGAAAGATAGAAGAGACATGTCCACACAGACAGGAGAGGAGACAGGTGCACATAGCGATAGAAGAGATATGGCCATGAAGCCCATTGTAAGGTGATGGTCAGAGTGCATGGGATACCATTAGCTCCTAGAAGTTGGAAGAGGCAAGACTCAAGCCTCCCTGGAGCCACTGGAGGGAAGCTTCTGGCTGGTTCCCAGGCTGCATTGATCCAGAGCTGCAGGGCGGCAAAGGGGTGCTGTTTAAAGGCACCATTGATAGCACAAATGATGTAGAATGTTACGGCAGCCTCTGTAACAAATACAACGCCTGACTTCCCTGTGCTTGGGAATTGCAGGGTGATCCTATGACTTCCAACTGTCTAGAAGTATGACATCTCAGGCATCCAGCTGGGACTGGGTGGGTCATGAAGATTCTCCATAGAGGGCTCCAGGCGAGGGAGGCAGAACCGTTTGTAGTAGGAAATCCACCTCAGATATTTTTGTTTTCTGATAGCAAACTGCACTAGGGGACCCATTCATTGTTTCTCACTACAGCCTTAAACATTATTCTACATTAAAGTAACATTGTGATTATAACTGTAATCATAGAATTTGCTTTGCTGTCTTGGAGGTGCACTGAGGCTATTTATTTATTTATTTATTTATTTATTTATTTATTTATTTATTTAATGGTGTAATGGTTAATAAAAATAGGACGTAGACTCACCCAAGAAAAGAACCTCTGGGCAAGTAGATGAGTTAGTTTTTAGATTAAGTTAATCTGAGGTGGGAAGACACAACTTTAATGTGGCTGACAGCATTCCATGGGCTGGGGGGTTCCAGTGGAATGATGTAAGAGAAGGAGCCAAGACTTATACTTCTGGATTGACGGGCAACAGGAAGAGAATGTGAGTCATGGGGTCTGGTTTGAGCCTCTGAGACTTCAAAGCTCACCTGCTAGTGATGCCCCCAACAAGACCATACCTACTCGAAGAAGGCCACACATCCTAATAGTGCCACTCCCTATGGACCTACAGGGGCCATTTTTATTCTAACCACCACAGCCCCTATGCAGGGACAACTAAAGCTGTAGGGGCAACCTAGGTCAGTAACGCAACTACTCATAAGAAACTGAATTGGCTGATGGTTTTAGAAGGGGCTGTTCAGGCCAGTCTCACTGACTGGCTGTATAAACTAATGCTTTGTTTGCTTGTTTGAGACCGACCTTCCTCCTCCTCTTCCTCCTCTTCCTCCTCCTCCTTCCTTCTCCTCTTCCTCCTCCTCTTCCTCCTCCTCCTCCTCTTCTTTTTCTTCCTTCTTCCTTCTTCTTCTTCTTCTTCTTCTTCTTCTTCTTCTTCTTCTTCTTCTTCTCTCTCTCTCTCTCTCTCTCTCTCTCTCTCTCTCTCTCTCTCTCTGCTATGTAGCTCAGGCTGTCCTTAAACTTGTGATCCTCCTGCCTCAGACTCCTGAGTGCACAGGCTACACGCGTGTGTACCATGTTCAGCTTCAGAACAGTCTGTTCTGCAGGGAACTTATTACATACATGGCTTTACATGTTCATGGTCTTAATGCTGACAATTATTATAGGTTGGATATCTCGAACTGAAAGACCTGAAACTCAAAATGCTCCCCAAATCTGGAAATTTTCGGGTGTTGCTGTGACAGTAGAGCAAGGACTTCTTCTGTGGCTGATGTCATATAGCAGGGCAAGGTCAAACCAGGAGTCCTAATCATATGGTGTATAATTACCTTCAGGCAATGTGTACAGGACACAGGTGTAACAAAGCCACCTATTGTGTATAGACCTGTACCTGTACCTGTCCCCTACATTTCCCACTACGTGTATATGAAATTCCCCACTCCTCAAATGTCTGAAACCCAAAATGTTTTCAGCCTTGAGCATTCGGAGTTAGTTAAGCGTTCTCAGCCCAAGTCACCAATGTCCAGTAGAGAAATGGAAAGACAATGGTTTTTGGAAATTCTGTTATAGAACACAAACTCTTAATAGACCTCACAAGGAGGAATATCTTTGTTATTGTTTCCTTTTTTTCCAAATTAATAGTTTGTTTTTATTTACTTCACATCCCGATTGCATCTTCCTCCTCTTTCCTCCCTGTCCCCCCCTCTCCCCATTGTTTCTAAATATTACATTTTTGTTTTGTTTTGTTTTGTTTTTTGTTTTTTCGAGACAGAGTTTCTCTGTGTAGTCCTGGCTGTCCTAGAACTCACTCTGTAGACCAGGCTGGCCTCGAACTCAGAAATCCACCTGCCTCTGCCTCCCAAGTGCTGGGATTAAATTACATGTGTTATTAAGAGAAGAAGTGACATGTATAACCCATTCAACTACAGCGTCTGTTAGCCTTGGACATTTTTATTATTTTAGATTTTTTTTATGTGTATGAATGTTTTCCCATATGTATTTATGTGCTACAGGTGAGTGTCTGGTATCCTTGGAGGATTCCCTGGAACTGGGGTTACAGATGGCTGTAAGTCACCAAGTAGGTGCTGGGAGTTGAATCCTGGTCCTCTGGGAAAGCAACCAGTGTGCTTAAATACTGAGCCAGAGCTCCAACCTCGGGGATTAGGATTAAAATAAGAGAAACACAAAGAGCCATTGAGCTTCTGACGATAAAGGAGGGGCTTCTAGAGGAAGCAAGACTTTCAGTCTACCCATATAAGCAGATTAAGAGAGCTATTTTTACCTCATGGAAGGATTGAGGCTATCTCATTTAGGAGGCAGGGAGGCTGAGGAGGTTCAATGAAGAGAAGCAAGAGACCTCTGGTTCTTATTGGTCTGTGGAAAGGATGAATGCAGGCAAGCTCTGGAGAGTAAGAACAGAGACAGGAAGGGCCGAGATAGGCACGGGTGCTGTGGTGAGCAAGAACGGAGTCAGGCTAGAGGTTGCTTCTGCTGCTGTGAGTTGCTAACTCTCTCCTCTTCTTGAGTCTCTACTTTTGTTTCTTGGTCCTGCTTGAGCTACCTTGAATTGTATTTCCGACTCCTGAAGCCAATGTATCCTGATGAATGCAAGGAGTACTTTGCAAGTCTAATGAACTATTTCCTAAGGGGGTGAACATATGCTCAGAATGCAAATTTGCATAATTTAAGGGAAATGTGGATCCTACCTGAACTCAGTGGGATACAGTGACCTCAGTTAAAAAATCCCCTGCAATGAAACTTCGGTTAATATAAGAGGCTAGATTTGATTACAGAATTGGGGTCACTCAGTCTGACTCTTTCCTGAGTGCTCAGGGGAGCACAGGACAAAGAGCACGAGCTGAGTTGTGAGAACCGACAGGACCTGGGACTTTTCTGGTGTTAAAGAAAAAAGGACCAGAAAGCTACCTACCTATGCCCGTCTCAACTGCTGAAACTGAGAACCCCCTGGAACATGTGACTAGGTAGAGCAGTCTCTGCCTCCCCAGAGTTAAAATTACAGGCGTGCACCACTGAGCCCGACTGAGCTTGTGCAGGGGACTCTTTCCCCACCTAGGCATCTCCCCAACCCCTTTGCCAGCATTTCTGTATTTTGCTGGGTTTGTTACAGGCACAGGGCTTCTTGGGAGCCACAGTTCCTCACTGCTCTGCTTCCTGTGGCTCCACGCATTTATAATCTTGCTTATTACTAGTGAATCCAATAAAACAGGCCCTTGCTGGGACTCCGCTTGGTCTCTTGTTGCTCCAGCCAAATTCTCCTGGCTGCCCCCAGGGCCTGGCCCCTAAAGTCAGGCTCTATGGGTGGAAAGTCTTGGACACTGGCCTCTCCCTGAAGCCCTCAAACTCAGTTCTGGCCCGATTTCCCACTTTCAGCCATGGGTCATTGTGCCAAGCGACGGCACAAACAGAGCTAAGTGTTTTTTCCATACTGTGGTTTTCATTAGGCACATACATGAGTGCCTGCCCATAATAACAGGTAGTAATTTGTGACCAGTAACTTCTGCCCCACTGAAGCCGCAGCTGTTTAGAATGGTATCCCCACTGGGCTTTAAGCCATACACAAGCATACTTCAGCAGAATTCACAGCTTCTCATCAGCTTCCAGCTTAATGAATAATCACAAGAAAAATATAGGTGGGCACCTGCCAAAGGGCAGGGCAGGAACCGCTTTGGCAAAGTCAAAGTCCCTGTGTTTCCCATTTTTACTTCATGCAAGGCTTCTTGGCTGCTCTTCCTAAGAAAGCATAAGATGCTAAAGAAATTCCTTCATCTTAGCAAATGACACCTTCTCAACTTTCCTTCTTGCCTCCATCTCAGGTCTGAACTTGATTTTCCTCAGGCTCCTACCATAGGAAGTGAACCCAGATTCAAACCTCACGTTGGCTCATCGGGGTGGTTTCTCTTTAGACTTTTATAGGAGTCAGCAAGTCATAGGTGGGGGTGACTTCACAGTTGGGATCTATTTAATCCAAGGCCTTTTCTGTAGGGGATGATTAGCTACTGATAGCCTTAAGTCCTGGTGTCATCTGTTCACAATTACACAGTCCACAGATGTTTACTTGGGATCTACCCCATAGCAAACCTTGAAACAGATGTATGGGGGTGGGGTGTGTGTGATTGCTCCGGCTTTCAATGCCTAGGGCACATGGCCATTCATCTTCACGTCTCACTCCAAGCTCCATGAAGTGACAGTTGGGCATAGCAGATGATCACGCAAAACCTTGTGGCATATGTGGGCAGAAGATACACAGCCACTGAAGAATCAGTGGGTGTGTTGTCAGAGAAGACATTCCCGAAGAGTCCAGGCAATGGCCTCTAAACATCAAAGGGCACCAGACAGGGGTGGGGCTAGGGAGCTGGTAGTTACAGACATGATTCGGGAGCCAACTCTGAGGACAAAGCCTGGTATGGTTAGCTACGTGCCCGACTCTGGGCAGCTTTGTATAATATTCTCATCCTGTTTCCTCCACTCACTAGACCAAACAGTAGCACAGTGCTTACTTCATATCGCTGTCTGAGGCACCATCACAAACCCAATAGCTTAAACACCTCCCCTCTCTACTTTGTCTTCCAGCTCAGGGAGGCTCTGGGGAGTGTGGAGTGAGGTATAACCTCTGTTGCCAGGCCCATTCCAATTGAGAGCCGAATTCATTTCCTGGTGCTGTAGGACCTAAATTTCTATCTTCTTGCAGTGTGTCAGCAGGAGCCAACCTGGACTCTTAAAGGTTATTTATATTCCCTGCCAAATTATCCCCCGTCCTCTTCAAGTCAGTAGTATTAGTCAAACTCTTTGGTTTCCTCCTTGTCCATAAACTCAAGGGATCTTGAGTTAGGGGTGTATGTGCTTAGATCAGCTCCGCCAGAGAGTTCCCCTGTCCTGGGACATCTGCAAATTATGTTTACAGCAGATACACAATGGAATTGGACTGAGTTACTGGAATAGGGGTGTGTGTGTGTGTGTGTATGTGCATATACATGTCCATGCATGTATGCATGTGTGTGTGCATGTATGTGCTTACATGTGTGCATGCACATGTGTGTTGTATGCATGTGTGTGTGTGTGTGTGTGTGTGTGTGTGTGTGTGTGTGCTGGAAATCTTGGGAAGCCATCTAGGAATTCTACTGACCACAGGTACCTACTCCTACAGAACCTTGGGGCCAGAGTAATCAAGTGTATGTGAAGTATCTGGCTTAAAGCCAGCATGCTTCGGGTAGGAGGATTTACACATGAAAAAACAGCTATTTGAGTTTCCAGGATGGTTGAGAAAATGGTTGAGGTGAGAGAAGACAGCTGGGGACTGCAAACAATGGTTTGACTTCTGGCTTTTGACCAAGGGTCTTCATTTCGATCTGCTTAGAAGCAGGATGTGCCACCCTCCTTGCATGACCACCACGGATACTTCTCCTGATTTAGCTTTTTGTTGAGGCAGTGAGTCAGGGTACAACGAGAGAGAAGCCTGAACTGGCTTCCTGGACTAACTCACCCAGAAATCATCTGCTTGTGGCTTCTGATCCTGAGCAGAATAGAGCAGTCCCAGGTCTCAGAAACCACCAAGATAATAGCTTTTCCCAAACCAGCCCAGCCAGGCTCTAATTAAGACGGATGGAAATGAATCCCAACTCTGGTTGCTCACCATGCATAGGCTGTGGCTGGGGGAGCATTCCCACATTCTGGGCAGCCATTTCTCTTTCAGCCTAGCATTCTTGGAAGAGTACTCAGACAAAAGCTAAGGTCCTGAGCACTCTGGGAGGAAGGCCACCGTCTGTCTACTGTCTGTGACTGTGCGTCTGGACTTCTGTCCACTCTGAAGGCTGAACTGCTCTTGAGAAATGGGTGTTGCAAATGCTCTGGAGTAGTCACGAGGTAAGACAGAAAGACCTACAGAGACACCGAGGAGGAAAGCGGAACAAAGGGGTCATGGGTCATTGCTCATCGCACAGCATCGTGGGAGGAGAGCTAATCTCTTGAGATTCCTAGGCTAGACAGTTCTTATTTCCAGCAGAACTCTTTTTCTCCTCTCCTGGCCTTTTCTCCCTATTTTCCTCTTATCTGCCTTGTTTCTGGATCTTCTCAGAGCTTCCCCCAGAACAACCTCAGCCAACTTACTCCTCTCGAACAACTGTCATTTTTGAAAAGCTGCCCGGTCTCTTTGCTGTGACTTCTAAAGAGAGACTTTGGGCTAGGGCTCCTTTCCGTGACAGCAAGGAGGTAGGAGAGGGGGATGGCAGAAGCTCAAGATGCAGAGATGACACACATCTGCACACATTTCTGAGAGATGCCGAATCTGTGATTGCTGGCCTGTACCACAGTCCCGACATGGGAGGAAGGCAGGAAGAAAAGCAGAGAGCAGAGAACTTACGATTGCACCCCTGCTGCTGGAGTTCTCACACAAAAGAGGCATGACCCTATTTGACCTTGTCCACCAAGACTAGAGGATTACAGAAGAACTGACCAAAGATATGTGGGCAAAAAGCCAGGACAAGCTTTCCAGTTTTGACATGTCTGTCCATGAACAGATGTCTGGCTGGGACAGCTGTGGACCACAGAATTTCCAAGATCAGAGTGCCACCATAGCTACAAATGTGAATGGTTACGTAGGATCCAGGTAAGCCTCACTACCACCAATGCTGGTTAAGGACTGACAACAAAAGCTGCACAGTTCTGCCTTGTTAGTTTATGGCCTGAAAGAGTGATGTTGACATTTCCCTGTCCCCCTGCCTTTTTGATATTCCAGACAGGTGCCAGAGGTGTCATCAAGGTTGATAGAGCCTGGCACTGGCTTGCTCGCTGTGATCAGCAGCTGACAGTCTGACAGTGACACTTTCCCTGATTACATTTTAAACTTGGACTGCACCACACTTGGTTGCATTTCCAATGAGAGAGAGAGAGAGAAAGAGAGAGAGAGAGAGAGAGAGAGAGAGAGAGAGAGAGAGAGAAAGTCAAGGAAGGACTTTCAGATAAGGAGGTTTGCTCAGCCTTCGGGATCAGAGGACACACAGCATCAACTCCACATTTCACCCTAACTAAAATACTGACATCCAGTGAACTGATGTCAGATGAGAACAGAAACATTCAGGACAGGGCATAGACTCCATCTGGCTCTGTGTGAAATCCAAAAGGAATGTTCAGGGGCAGGGAGTAGAAGGAGCCATTACATGCCACCCTACTGGAAGTTAGCTCCAGTAGTCATTTCTTAGTGTGGTAGGAAAAAAAAATTAAAAATCACTCGGACTTATAATAACGTTCCCTTCCAGGCAAGGGATGAAGAGTGCCGTTTCGGCTATGTTATTACCTCTCCTAATGTGGTGGAGGGTTTGCTGATAGGTTTGTTTTTGGATAGCAATTAATGTTAGGTAATTATTGGCAGGGAAGTACCACTTAAATATCACTAGCTTTTAAATGCTAACAGGGTCGTGGCTATGAGCAAGGACTTGTCTGTGCAAGACACAAACAACAGCCTAGGCCATTCATTATTTCTCCCCTTGCTGCCCATTCTAAATATCTGCTTGGGGGATTTGAATGCTTCCGTGCTCCTGTGCCAAGAGTCTCAGAGTCCATGAACACATCCACACATTCTCATAGTCACCAGGATATTCGATTCAGTAAGGGATGGTGTGATTACAGTAGAAATTTTCATACGAGTCCATCCATACCAGACAATAAGTCTTTTGGGTTCCGTGCCGTGTCTTTGGAGACAGGCTCTCGTGTAGCCCTGCTCTCAAACTCAGCAAGTAGGTGAGGATGACCTTGGGTTTCTGCTTGTCCTCCTTCTACCTCCTGAAGGTCAGGATTACAGATGTCCATCTTGGTTTACGGGATTCTGCCAACTGAACCAGGGCTTCATGAATGTCAGGCAAGCACTCTACCAACTGAGCTATACTTTCAGGGACTCCATTTTTTTTTTTTTTTTAAACATTGGTGTTTATTGTAACCCATTTTCTTGTTGACATCACTCTGTTGATGTTTCCGGGACTCTTCAGGTGGAGGGAATGTGTTTTCTGTCTTAAAGGTCAAGGTTTGGCCCTATTATATACAGCTTCAACTTCCATGTGACCTATAGACTTTGCCTGGGAAACTGCTACTTTTAGTGACCGCCTAATGACAAATAGAAAGGTCCCCAGCCCCCACTGATCCCCTGTTAAAAGATCAACATTTCTGGGCAGTAAACTCTGTGTGTGCGTGTGCGTGTGCGTGTGCGTGTGCGTGTGCGTGTGTGCGTGTGCATGTGTATCCATTGTTAGAAGCAAACTTAGAATCAATTACTCAGCTTGATGAGAAAGATTTTTGCTTTTCTCCTCAAATATTTCCCTGGAATTTCCTCCAGGGTCCAAGTAACACAGGGGAATTTAAGGAGACAGAAATGAGACTAGGCAGACATACATCCACATTTACAAGAGCAAGCGACTTTGCCCATAGCCTGTAATTCTGTGGATAATTTTTCTAAGGGCAAATTTCCTAGTTCACTGATCCATAATGCTCCATTATTGATGAAATTAAGGTAATACTGAAAGTGACAGCACTTGAGAAGCAATCTTAAGCTGCCTTTTTATTGCATGCAATTAGCAATAGAATTGAGAACCACTTTTCTAATATAAAATCACCAGCCATAGAGGTTGCAAATGAAATTCACTGTAGATTTCAGCCAATAAGTTTCAACTTCTTTCTCTTCATTTTCGGAAGTTGCCCCCTTCCCCCCTCCCCCAGTTTTAGTCCCACCAATTAATGAGAAAATGGTTAAATTGGACTTGGGCTATCAACAGAGTTTCAACTGAGATTTATGGCCTCCTCATCTTCCTGAGGGACTATAAAGCCACCCCTGACACCTCCTTCTGAAATCTCTTCATTAACAGATGGCTGTGGCACAAACAGGAAACCCCTGGATTCAAGTGACAGACAAGCTCTGGACTTTGAAAGAGTCCTTAACTCATGTGAAGGCTTTCTGCTCTCAGCTGGGGGACCTCCCAGCAACTACTACCAGGCCAACACACTCTTGTAAAAACACTTAAATTTATCCTAGATACTTTATCCAACATACTCTTGTATGTTATCCAACATACTCTTGTTAAAACAAAAAAACCCACTCCTTAGATTTATCCTAAATACTTTAATATTTAGCTCCAAATTTTGCTTCCAGTTTACCAAATTCCTAGGCCTCTATCCTCACCCCCAACTCCCTCCAGAAGCCTCAGCCCAAATCATCATCATAATAAAAGATAATAAACTGCCTTCAGTTCAGAACATTGGCCAAAAAACCTGACAGGCCCTGTTTAATGAGCAACAGGGATTGGCCATATCAGAGGGCTGAGAGTTTAACTGTTGCTCCAACTGGCCTCTTTGGTCTCCAACCCTGAACAGAGGGACAAGGACAGGAACAAAAAACTGGGTCTTTGGGGGATATGGCAGTGAGGTCTGACCAAAGAGCAGAGGTCAGTGGTGAATTCCAGCCAGTCCTGCTCTCTGTTTGCAAAGATCATTGTGGAAAACAACAGTCCCACAGCAGCTGCCCACAACAGGACAGAGAGAAAGGAGTCTGAGAAAGCACTGGGACCGGGAAAGTGACTGGCTAGAGAGCCCGTCAAGGGGAGTGGCTGGGAGCATTTCTTTGCTGTTGTTCAGAAATTGCTTCTCTTACTAAGGTCTGAGGTCTGCTACAGTTGGTGGGGATTCAGATGGGGAATCGAAGCCTAGTGCCAGGCTGTGACTACAGAGTGAAGTTCCCACAGCCCAGGGTGGGAGTGGACTTGGGTAGCCAACCAGGGTCTGAAGGGTCATGCTAGGGAGTCCGGCACCCTGGGGTCCCTTGGCAGGGTCCTCACCTGTTCCAGCGGGCCACCTTCCTCCGGTAATACCGCAGCGCCTCCTGGCTGGCCAGGAGCCAGTCTTCGGGTCCCAGGAGAGGCGGATCCTCCAGGACTTGGTAGAGCGAGTGGGCGAACAGGGCCTTCAGCTTAGAGCGCGGGGCAGGGAGGCCGCGGCTGGGATGCTCAACCCGGGGCAGGGCTCCGGAAAAGTTGTGCGCGGCGGTGCCAGGGTCTCGGGAGGCTGCGGCTGAGTGTAGAGACGCGGAGGGGGCGCGGCCAGAGCACGGGCAGCCGGCGGGGCGCTCGCCCGGCAGGAGCTGGCGCTGCACTTGGGGCCAGAGGTGGAAGTAGAGGTCGGCCGAGAAGAGCGCACCCAGGAGCAGCAGGGCCAGCAGGCGGTCCCTGCGCAGCCCGGGCATGGCCCAAGCGGACACCCGGGAAACACTTGGGGTGCAGACAGAAGAAGCTCCTGGAGTCCGGATGGGTCTGGAATGCTCACACAGGGGATTAGCTCCTCCTGGAAGGGTGTCTCCTCTGAACTTGGGGACCTTCCTTGTGCAGGAAGCTCACACAGTGTTGACAGCGTCGTCTTTTCTCACCCAGTAGAGACGCAGGGTTAGGGTTCCCTGGCTACCCGTTGTTATTTAAGTCTCTTTGCCTTGTGACCCCTCCGCCAGGGACTGCTCAGATGGAGAGGTCCCCTTGGCACGAGTGCTGGCTCTGGTGGCCTGGTAGGGGCAATCACTGGAAGGAGCGCAAAGGAGCTCTGGCCCCCTAGGAGGAGGCTGGAGAGACTGCGTAGCCCGGGGCGTCTTTTCCAAGGATGCTGTCGCTCCGCAGCTGCTGAGACAGCTCCAGCGGCTCCTCCTGCAGGCGGCAGGGACTCCTGTGCCCGAGGCTGGCAGGAGAGGAGGGAATGGAGAGTTGACCAAGCAGGGGCTCCTCGGAGCGAGCTTGTCTTTGCGCCTCGACTCCTAGAGGCAGAGGTAACGCCGAGCCTCCCCGCTGCCTCGCTTGGCCTGGCGCCTGCACCTCCGCCCACTCTTAGCTGGCACCTGCCTCTGGCGTAGCTTGCCAGCCAAACTCCCAATCCCTCTGCTGCCGGCTCTGCCCTTCCACCTTGTCATCAATCCTCTCCTCCCGTCCCCTCCTCCTTGCCTGGGGCCTCTTACTTTTCCTGCTCAGGGCTCTTCATACTCATCCTGGAGAGTCCAAGCGAGGTGGGCTCGAGGCTTTTATTTCCATTTTTAGTTTTTAGGAAAAAAAAAAAAGACAATGCAAACCCTTAAAAGCCTTTATTCTGCAAGCTTTGCCAGATGTACGTATGGGGGTTTGGGTTTCTTTTCTCTGCATACTCCCTGCAGGGCATAAACTGGATTCATGACAACCATGCGCCCAGCACGTAGTAGGTAGGCACTTGCTAGAAAGACACCCACGTGGTGCGCAAAAATAGCTTGCCCTTTCAAAATAAGGACCACCCCCCCTCCAACCTAGAACCTGGGTGATTTCCTGTTTGGATGGAGTTTGACTCCAAATCTGCCAATACTTTGAAAAGAGGAAATAGCAGGGAGGGGCCCCCAGTGACCCTACTCCGAACTCTTGGATGTAGCTTGGTGTGAAAGTGGTCCACCCAAATGAATCACTGGAGGACCCGCTTGCTTACTTAGACTTTCTCCCGATATCCTGTGAGGTCATTTACACTTCTCCACCCCGTGTTCCTTCCTTCTGAGGAGCAGGAGAGTGCAGCCCTGAAATCTTGGCTTTCTCTGTTTTATAATCTGCCTGGAGAGGTGGCCCCACCCTGGAGAATGTTCAGGAAAAGGCTTTTTCCTTTCTCTCTCTCTCTCTCTCTCTCTCTCTCTCTCTCTCTCTCTCTCTCT
>JANHMN010000002.1:12070633-12123821 GCA_030674055.1 Rhabdomys pumilio | reverse complement strand
TCTCTCTCTCTCTCTCTCTCTCTCTCTCTCTCTCTCTCTCTCTCTCTGTCTCTTTCTTTCTTTCTTCCTTTCTTTTTTCCCAGCTGTTGCCTGCCTGGGCAGCTAAGCGCCTATGTATGCTAATTTTATTGCCTAAGGATCTCCAGGCTCTTGCTAGAGTCTCTATTCTGAGACACTGTAGCTTGTGGGTTAACATTGGAGTTTCCCCTGCGGTTTGCCAAATATTTCTTGTGGCATCTGCCATCCTCTCAATTTTAGATAAAAGTGTGTGTGTGCGTTTGCATGTGCATGTGTGTGCATAGGGAGGCCAGAGATCAACCTTGAGTGTTATTCTTCAGGAGCCACTGATCTACTCTGATGCTTTTAAGGCAGGTGCTTCCTCTGGGACCAGATTAGCTGGTCAGTGAACCCTAGAGACCGTCCAGTCTCTGCTTCCCCGAGGCTGGGATGAACGTCTACCACCACACTAGCTTGGGTTTTTATGTGGGTGCTGGAGATTAGTCTTGTGTTTGCACAGCAAGGAGTTTACTAATTGGGTTATTGCCTAAGCATCCTGTAATGAAAATTTACTCCATGAGCTCATCCTGAGGCTTAAAATGAGTTAAAATATACACACACTGCTCAGAATATCCCTAACCCCTGCCAGATAACTATGAGACATGTTTTGGCTATAATGATGACTTCTGGTTTCTTGTAAAGCACTAGTTGGAGACTCTTTATGATTTGAAACAAGCAAGCAAGCAAGCAAGCAAACAAACAAACAAACAATAACAAACTACAGGAAAAAACTGGAAATACAAACCTCCAGAAAAAAGGACTAGATTCTTAAGACTGAGTCCAACTCAGAAACCTCAACACCTGCATTCCCAGCCAATTTACGGGAGCTGGATGTGGTCACAGCCTTTAAGAGACCTGTGGGATTTTGACATTTTTTATCCAGCATTACATTGTATCGGGTGGTCAGTTTCTAAGAGACTTTGCAACTTTTGCTTTGTCTAATTAGGCATCACGGCCAGTAGACTAAAAAGCCAGGTAACGAACAATGGTGCGGTATCTACAATAAGAAGCCGTTTGCATGTTTCTAGACTGATAAAAGATGCCGTAAGTCTTACGACTTTGATTATCTCCAGCCAATGGGCTCATGTCTCCTCGGCAGACATTTTCATCTGGCTCCAGTGTAGCAAATGCTTTTTCTAACTTGCTTGAAGGTTATCTAAACATACATGCCCTGTAAAGGTCAAGGGTATGGATGTCAGATATGAAGTGAATTCGAAGTCAGGGGAAGAGAGAACAGCTGGCCACCCAGCTGCTGTTTTCAAGGTATTATTCTCTTTCTGTTTCAGACACGAGCTCTCCTTCCCTCCATATCGATGTCTGGGATCGCAGGTTTCCTTAACTAGCCTCAGCTATATGTTTTCAGTGAATGCCAAAGCTATTCCAAACGGTTTCCCATGACCTGCCATTGGCTTCAGCTTCCCACTGAAAACCCAGCCCCCCCTTTGTATCTCCTCTCCTCTTAGATGCACCCAGAGCTTCATACATCTGTAGACTTGCAGACACGTTCCGGGCTTGCCTCTTGGCTTTCATTACAGCTCCGTTTCAGAGCTCACTCATGCTCACCGGAATGGGATTCTAGCATGCAGATACAACCAGGACATCTCACACCTTAGCTTTTCATGCACGGAGATTAAGCCATTTGCTGTGCCATAGCTCTTCATGGTATGGCTTCTAACTTTCTTTCCAGTGTCATTTCTAGATCTCTCTCCTCCCCAGTCTTTACTCCATGATGGCTTCTGCAATTCTTTAAATGCTTCAGGTTTCTAGAGACTCTCTTCATCCAAATACTCTTTCTTGCTCTTTTACTCACTTGAAGGGCATCCCTCTATCCATTTTCTT
The DNA here is from genome assembly GCA_030674055.1 of Rhabdomys pumilio. Lineage (NCBI taxonomy): Eukaryota > Metazoa > Chordata > Mammalia > Rodentia > Muridae > Rhabdomys > Rhabdomys pumilio. The sequence goes on along the minus strand of JANHMN010000002.1, from coordinate 12,121,925 downwards.
CTGAAGCATTGGTCATATTTCCTTTCCCCCCTTGAGGCGTGTCATCAAGCCCATTTAACTCAGTGCTATTAGCTTTCATGCGCCACCCCATTCCCCAGCTTCTCATGTAGTTCCACTCTTCAGCACTGCCCACGTCGAATGTAATTCATAGTTTGCGTGCGTTCAGTGTTGAACTGTGCCCTCCTTCTCAAACTTGCAGGCTGAAACCTTAACTTCTTCCAACATCGCAGAGTGTGAACGCATTTGGAAATGAGGTCATTGCAGGTACAACGGGGACAACCTGGAGGAGAGAGGGTCCTTGAGGGGAAGTTTGGACGCAGAGCCGTGCACATCTTGGCAGCACTAGGTAGGTGAAGATGGAGATAGGGACAATTCAGCTACAAGACAAAATATGATGAACAATGCCCGCAAACCTCAAAAACTAGGCAAGAGGCATAGAGCAAAAACCTCAGACGAGAACAACCCTGCTCGCCTCTGGAGCTTAGAGGTTCAGCCCCTAGAACTGTGAGCTAATACATTTCTGTTGTTTGAGCTACCTGCTTTGTAATACCCTGTTATAGCCACTCTTGCAGGCTAATATGGTGTGCATGTTCCCTCTCATGGAGCACTCCCTCTGAGCACAGAGGAAGCACACTACTTATTAACAGATGCAGGTCCCTAACAGCCTTCCATTTGAGGGAATGCTTGCTGAGTGAGGTACAGGCACACTGGAAATCTCTGCCATTACAGGGCCCAGTACACAGTGGGGGCTTAACTATTATTGGTGGTGACAAAATGACATAATTTGGAAACCTGTAGGAGACACCGAAGAAATATCTGACACAGTTACTTCAAGCATCTTTTATGATCATTAGAGAGACAGATCTATCTGTGCCTGCAAGCCAATTAAGAAAGTGAAGGAGGTGAGCCATGAAGCTGATTAGGGAATCTGTGCCCCCGAATACCTCGCCGACGGCAAATGCGAAGGGCACCTGTTCTCCCCCTTCAGTCTTGTGAAATATGGAGCTCGCTCTTTCCAGGAGTTCACTCATGAAGGCCACAGAGCTCTTCATCTGTGCAGCTTACACTCTATTTTCACCACACACGCCATTCATGTAGTGCTTAAAACGTAACTTACTATTTATTTGTGTAGTTGGTTTTTTACCACAATTTCATGAGGACGTGTATGTTTCCCGCCACCCCTTTCAGGCCTTCACAGAATATCATCTATAGTAAGGCCTATGAATGAAAACTAAGACTGTTTTTTGTAGCATAAATGGTGTGTGTGTGTGTGTGTGTGTGACTGTCTATGTGTACCAACATGTGGACATGGATAGGGAGTGACTTGGAATTTTATTTAAAGTAAAAACTTGGGGGTCTGGAGAGATAGCTGAGCAGTTAAGAGCAGTGGTTGCTTTTTAGAGGGCCTGGGTGTTTGGTTTCCAGCACCCATATCAGTGACACAGTGCTTGTAACTGCAGTGCCAGGAAATCTGACGCCCTCTTCTGGTGTCCATGGATATATTCATCCATGCAGTGCAAATACATACATGCAGGCAAAACACTTAACAAAAAAATAAATAGATCTTAAACTCTAAGATTCAGAAATAAATTTGGAAGACATACTAAATTGGTGATAGGATTTTAAAATTATTCAAGAAAGGGTTTTTTTTTGTTTGTTTAAGAGTAGAAGATGACGATTATTTGTTAATATGGTAAACAAAACCCAATAAACATTCTAATATTGTTCATCATAAAAAAATAACATGTAGCTGTAAAACCCAGCCCCAGATTTAAAACACTATATTGAAGTAGAGACCTAGTATAATCTTACTGGAGGTACCTAAGGCGTAATAGATACGAGCCTTTAGGGAAGCAAGCATCCCTGTTCCTGAGGCTTTATTGAGGATTAGATGCATGTAAGGGCAGTGTGGTGGTACCTGGCCAGCCCTCTCAGTCATCAGCGAGAGAAGATGGGCATTTAAAATGACCTTGAATGGTAGATCCAGACTGAAGTGAGTCTGATCTGGTGTTTACCAGATCCAGACAGCCTAGAATTCCCTTCTCCATCTTTTTTTGTGTCCTGTCCAGGAGTGAACGTAGGTCCCCACATATGCTAAGCAAGCACTATAAACTTGACTTACGTTACTAGCAACGTTTTAATTTTTTATTATCAGAGAAGTGCCCTCTAAGTTGCCCAGGCTGGACCAGAACTCATTCTGTGGCCTGGTAACCTCTTACCTCAGTCTGTGTAGTAGCCGGGAATATAAACTTGCACCACCTGGCCTATCTTTTTATTTTGAGTTTGAAACTCTAGAATTTTCTACCTGGAACTGAAACATAGTACCTCAATATAGAACGAACATCTGTCTCCAGTTCAGACTGTGTCTGAATTACCTGGTATGTTTATAAGAATGAGAACTGCAGGCTGTGTCCTGGATTGAGTGGTTGAGAATATTTGGAAGTGGGTTGGGACTGGGGCTGAGGAGATGGCTCAGTGGAGAAAGCACTTGAGGCTGAAGTGAGAGGAGTTTCATTCGGATCCCCAGGACCCACATGAAACTGCACACCATGGGAAATGGAGCTGGAGGGTCTCTAGAAGCTCACACCCCAGCTAGACTGGGTTATGCATCAGGAGCAATGTGGAACTCTGTCTCAAGGTGTGACATGAGGACTGACATCTGAGGCTACCCTCTGAACTCCACATGCATGTCACAGAGCATGCATGCCTGTCGCATGCATGCCTGCATCCCACAAACATGTGCATGCATGTGTATGCACACACACACACACACACACACACATACACACACACAGAGAGAGAGAGAGAGAGAGAGAGAGAGAGAGAGAGAGAGACTAAGAGACAAAGATAAAGAAAAAGGATCAGAGAAGAGACTGTGAGAGAGAAAGAAGAGAGAGAAGACAGAGAAGGGGGAGAGGAGAGAGAGGGAAAGAGAGAGAGAGAGAGAGAGAGAGAGAGAGAGAGAGAGAGAGAGAAAGTGAGAGAGACATGTACAGAATGTTTGGAAGAAGGAGGAGCTGGGACTGGGAATGTTTATTGTCAGTGAGTCTATTTTCACTTTTAAAGATTTATTTATTGGTATGTGTATGGGTGTTTTGTCTGCATGTATGTCTGTGGACCATGTGCTCTCAGAGACCAGAGGAAGAAGTTACATCCCCTGGAACTGGAGTTATGAACCATGCTGTGAGCATTGAGAATCAACCTTTTGGAAGAACAGCCAGTGCTTTTTAAGCACTGTGCCATCTCTCCAGCCCTTAGGCCCAGCCTATAACAGCTTGTAAGAATCAGACACACGATGGAGTCTGGAAATCACTGGCTAGGAGGACAGTGCTAACGGTAGCAGAGGCATAGGTTGGATCCCAGATGTCCAGCTAGGCTGTACAGTCTAATACTGCTCATTGCAACTGTAATTAGGAAGTCCTAAGGGTGTGTTGGCTCAGCACAAGCCATTACTACTGCTTGGGAATGCAAATGACAAAACAACTTTAACCTGCTCTTTTACAAATGGCCGGGCATGTAGTGTGATTTTGCTATAGAGAGTCATGGCTCTCATTAATACAATTTCTTTAGGGGAACTGCATGACCTTCTCTGGGCTCCATTTTCTACATTTAAAATTATGGAACGTCGAAGCTCATGATCTCTAAAGCTCTCTTCAGTTCTAAAAAAAAAAAATACTAATAATTTTACATTTTTCCTAATAAACAAGTAAGAGTCGATTTTGCATAAGTTTATTCCCAGTACTAGCCAAATAATTGAAATAACAAGTCAGGACATTATGCAGATGGGAAGAGTACAGGCTTGGGAGTGAGGGAGTTAGCCCGTGGTCCTGGCTCAGCCATTAACTCTCATGATGGCATGGGTTACGATATTTAATGCCTCTGGGTTCTGTTTCACATGAAAATGAGCATTTTGAGCTAGACAATCTCCAAGTTCCCCTCCAGTATTAATTTCTTTCAGGAGTGAAGATGAAATGAGACCATTCTCAGCTGAAAAAAAAAAACAGTGAAGAGAATTTAGCTCTTACAAATGTTAAAGGAAATTTTCAGAAGATAAATGTTTCCAGAAGGAAGCCTGGATCATCAGGGATGGAGGAAGAGCAGAGAAATGGCAAATATCTGGTTGAAGCTGATAGATAATTCTTTCCTTAAGTTCTTTAAGACCCGTGGCACAGTGATTGGCTTTAATTGCCTACTTGATACAACCAGGAATCATCTGGGAGGAGGGTCTTAATGAGGGGTTGTCTATACTGGCTTGGATTGTGGGTATGTCTGTGGGGAATTGCTTGAGTAAGTAAATTAATTAAAATAAATCTAAAAACAAGGTCAGATGTCATAGTGTCCTTTGTAATCTAGTACTGGGGAAAGAGGCAGGGAGATCTTTGAAATCCACTGGCAAGTGACTCCAGGCCAATGAGATAACTTGTCTCAAAGGAGACAGATGGTCTGCATTCCTAGAGGTGACATGGGAGGCTGTCCTCTGGTTTCCACATGTGTACATGCATACATATGCCTGCCTGCCTGTATGCATATATATTCAAACAAACACCAACACAATCAGAATCAATATTTCTGTGCATGGCATATGTGCCTACAATCCCAGCATTCTAAAGACAGAGGCAGGAGGACAGCATGGAATCTACAAGGAGAACCCATGTGATAGAATATAACTTAGTAAAATGAAGGGACATCACATTGAGACACACAGTGGCAGGGTAGATCTGAAAGGCATTGTGCTGAGCGAGAGAGTCCAGTCTCAAAAGGCTGTATGCTGTTTTAGACTACAGTTACATGACATCAAAAAAATGAAACAAACAAACAAACAAAAACTATGGCATCTTCATTATTAGAGTATATCATTGGTTGCCAGGCAACCATTTGGCAAAGGTTGGACTGTAAAGGATTGGTGTTAGGTAACTGGGTGATGGAACTGCTCTATATCCTGATGGCCATAGGAATTCGCATGTTTAAGAACAACAGACACATTTAAAGAATGAAGTCAACTTTATTGGTCGTTTTCCCAGTTAGTGTTGTCAATTTGACAGAGCCCAGAATCACTTGAAAAAGAGTCTCAGTTGAGAAATTGTCTTTATAAGGTTGGCCTGTGGCCATGTGTGTGAGGGATTGTCTTCGTTGTTAATTGATGTAGGAAGACCCAGCCCACTGTGGGCAGCACCATTTCCTAGGCAGGTGGCACTGGGCTGTATAAACAAGTGAGAGGTAATTTCTGATCGTTAGTTCTCCTAAACATGAACTAGACAGCAAGCCAGCAAGCACTACTTCTCCAGAGTCCGTGCCCCCAGGTTCCTGCCTGGAATCCCTACCCTGAATTCTCTCCGTTATGTACCGTGTGACCTGGAAGTGTAAGCCAAATTGTTCTTTTCACTCTTAAGTTGCTTTTGGTAAAAAAATAAAATAAAATAAAATAAAATAAAATAAAATAAAATAAAAAATAAATCACAACAACAGAATAAAACCAGTACAGTTATAGTAACCAGAAAGCTATAGGTCAAAACCAAAAGGAATTTTTAAAAAGGCTACAAATGTTCCACCGGAAAGAAAATGTTTTATGTTGTCTGGCTTATATTAGCAAAGAAATAAAATTAATAAATAAATAAAATAAAAGTAAGTATTCATCTACAGGAGGGTAAGTTAATGAATGTGATACAGCCACACACTGGGAAACAGCCCTTAGGACAGAGAAACATCCTCATTTTTGATATTGAAATATCCTCGGGTTGCATCAAGATATAAAGACTCATGATGTGTGTTTGAGTGGAATGGGATTCAACGGTTTAAATGCGTTTTAAAATTGGAAAAGTAATTTTGATATTAATACATAAATACATATGTAGTAAAATTATAAAAAAAATGTATGGACAAGAATGATGACTGTCGTCTTCGTTTGGGTGAGTTTAACCAATCTATCACTGACTGGGTGGCTTCATCAGTGGGGATTTCTCACGAGTCCAAGATGAAGGTGCTGGCAGATCTGGAGACTTGTGAAGACTGTTCTTGGTCCTCGGAGAACATCTTTTCAATCTACCTGTATGTTATAGTGGGAGTCTGCTCTGGCCATTCACCTTCCTATAATCCATTAACCACATTGATCAGAGCGCCATCCTCATGCCTCCATTACCCCCCAAGCACCATCTTTAATCACCTTCTCCTTGGGGGGGATTTTGGCCTTAACACCTGAATCTGAACAGAAGAGTTCATAACAAGCAGCAAATTCAGCAGTGGAGTTCCCTGTGGGGTTGAAGGGAGAGACAGGGTTTGTTAAAACATGCTGAAGTCTGACGAAGCTGCACGGCTATCCATGGCTACTGCTCATGTTCTCTACATTTGCCCGAATATTGATCATGCTCCATTTAAAAGCTTGACTTTGGATGGAGGCTGTAGCTGTGCTGGGAGAGCGCTTACCCAGCACACCCGGGTCCCTGGGTTAAACACTCAGAACTGCATAAAGCTGGGCGTGGTGGCTCAGGCATGTAACCTTAACACTCCTAAGGAGGAGGCCAAAGGACCAGGAGTTCAAGGTCACCTTTGAGGTTACGTAGCCAGTTGGAGGCAGACTCGGGTACCTGAGACGCTGACTCAAAAATTCAAAACAAGCTCGGCTTGTTTTATTTCATGGCATTATATCCTGGGTTACTTTAGTTTAACATGTCTTGGTCTCAAACTCACAGAGATCCACTGGCCTTTGCCTCTTGAGTGCTAGGATTAGAAGAGTATGCCATCACGTTCAGCCAAATTAGTTTTTAATGGGCACATAAAACCACAAACGTGTACATTTTATGAGATGCCATGTGATGGCTGGGATGCATATGAACATCGTGTCACATTTAAATCAGGTCAAACGCCTCTGTCTTCTCAAATATTTATTCCATTTTAGTTCACTGAATGGATAACTTCAATAGTGGTGGGGTTTAATGGTAAGGCGTAACAAGGTTAATAAAATTCAAGCCTTTACCCCACTTCCTGAGGAAATACAACTGAGGGGGACAACTAGAAGCTGGAACACTTTTGAGCTACACCATTGTAATCATGTTTCAGAATGAGAAGAAATCTACAGACCCCTTTGTATCAGATCTTTTCCAGCCCTGGTGATTCCGAGCTGCATCCATGCACAGGCTAGGTGAGCTTCAGATGCCAGGGTGACCAACAGCTGTGTCTCCCTGTCCTACTTAAACAGCACATTCAATCCACGTAATGGGAACGGCTATTCTAGCTCAAAGTTCAGCCTAGAGAGTCAACACAGCTAAAACAAATAGACACAACTCCAAAGAACTTAGAAAATTAACAATGGCTTTCACAAAATAACTTTTGAGGGGGTAGGAAAGCTAGAATTATATCACTGAGGTAGGCCACAGATTTTTTTTTTAATAAGGGATTTCATTACTTTTGTTTGTTTGTTCATTCATTTATTTATTTGACATGCATTTGTGTGGGGGGCCAGAGGGCATCAAATGGAAGTTGCTTCTCTCTACACGTGAGTCCAGAGGCTCGAACCCAGGTTGACAGGTTTGACAACTAGTGCTTTTATCCACTGAGCCATTAAGTCTGCCCCCAAAACATGTTTCTAAACATCTTTGTACAGTCTCTATCTTCACAAAGTGTCTGTGGCCTCTTTTTTCTCCCTCCCTCCTGCTCCTGTGTATTCTCCCACCGTCTGTTCTCTTCTTCAGTCCTGTCCCAGTTATACAAGGACAATCCTCTTTGCTCCCATCCTTCCCTCTGTTTCCATTCCACTCCCTATGCAGCACAGCTCAACAGCACCATCTTTGTTGGCTGTGTAATTAAAGGAGTCTTCTTTCCCAGAAGGGCTTCATATATGTATGATGTGACAGCAGGCCATTTGTTATAGTAAATTGTGCAATTGGCTATATTAAGTTAATTGGATTCTGTCAAACCAGATTATTAAGAGTAACTGGGATCAAAGTAATGACGTCATCCTAACTCTCATATCTCATCTATTTATTTTTGATTTTTGAGGCAGGGCCTCACTATATAGACTTTGCTGCTCTTAAATTCACAGAGATCCACCTGCTTCTCAAGTGCTGGGGTTAAAAGCATACCTTTCCCCACTAACTCTCACACTTGGAAATATATTTTAAAAAAAATCAACTGACCATCTCAACTCTTTCAGTGGTGGTTTTATTTTCAAATTGAAAAGAAGAGTGAAAAGATTCAAAGCTATTTGTCAGTTTTGGAACAGAGAGATGGTCGTAGCCTGTGTCTGTGATGAATTATCTGTGCCTCTTCCTCTCTGGGTTAGACTGAGCCTCATTTGCAAATGGACTCATTGGCACCTATACTTTCTCTCTATCTGTCCCCAGATGTGTGGAGACCATACCACAAACAAAACTCTGGACCTGGGCTTCAACTCAATGAGATGTTTCCCTGAGACATGCTGCTTATAAAACTACAGCCCTCATCTCAGAATACTAACAGATGCTGGGCTTCCACTCCTCCTTGGTGCTCTAGAGGGATGAGACAGAGATCAGCATCGGAGTCTGTGGTGTCTTTTGCTGGATAAGCCATTCTAAAGCTATTTAGTCAGCTCTGCTGAGAAAGGTGGCTTAGTCTCTTTTGTGTTGCTAAACCAAAATAATAGGGGCTGAGTACGTCATTAAAAAAAAAAAGAGGTGGGTACATCTCATCAGCTACTGGTAGGATACTAGAAGGAAACAGAAGAGATCACGTGGTAAGAGTGGACTCAGAGAGTAAGCGGAAGGATGCCAACTGTGACTAATCCAGTACTGTGAGTCCCAATCCAGGCTTGGAAGAACTAACCCAGTGAAATGGAAACTTCTAGTTTGTTTGGAATGTCAAATGATGTTTTCCTGAGGCAGACACAGGTGAAAGGGTGTTTGGATATAGCAAACACATGAAATCACGCTTGATGAAGAAATATAAATATGACCCCACAGACAGTGGGAGACGAGCACTGATCATGGGTTAGCTCTGTCTCGCTATTCTTTCCTAATGACATTCATGTATTGGTTTGCCTTACATAGTGTTGTTGAGTTCAACTTGTGATAACACCACCATTTAGAGAAACTGGTCAAAGAGCTGCTTGTGAAGTTCCTGTGGCAGCTTGTGGCCTCTTCCTTGAGGTTTCTTCAGGACTTAACTATAGCTGCTGGTTTGTGTGTGGTGTCTGCCCGCCTAGAGGACTGGTCTGCAGCCGCTGAGTTGTATTTGGTGTTTGCTATGAGACTGAACTGCTGGCAAAGACAATTGAGCTCATCCCCAAAGAACTATTGCTAAGCAGGTCCACCTCCCCCATATCTTAATAGCTTTTTTCTTCCACTACCTCTGTTGGGTGGTGGGAACCCTTATTAGGGTTATTAGGTTGCCAAAAATGTATTTCTACAACCCAGCCTCCCAAGGAGAACATTAACTCATTCATGAGATAGGATCTCTGTTGAGGACCGAGCTGCCCCACGCTTAGCGCCAAAACTGTTGAGGCCTGTTCTCTTTCTGGCTTCAAAATGTTGAGTCCCGAGCTCTGCCTGGCTTGTGGGCCAAAATGTCCCGGCCTGCGCTGCTGCTCTGGTCCACGGGTCAGGGTCTCGAAGAATGGAGACAAGACAGAGGTTTTGTTCAAGTCTCAAGTCTCCTTTATTGTCTCTCTACTGGCACATATTCACTCTTGACTCATATTCCTATATTGACGCTATTACAAGGAAATCCTGGGTATTTATAAGTACACGCAGGGGACAACAGGTGAAGACATTTTGCCACGTGCACCATGCAGCTGGGGTCACTAAACAGCAAAACAAGTTATGTGGGATAAACAAGATATTTGTCAGAGTGTGCTCAGCTGTTGTAGGTTGCTGAAAACCAAGTCTCTATCAGGGTTTATGGCTGAGATGGCTGCAAAGTTGATCTAGCTAAAAGTTTTCTGCTAAAAGTCGGCTCCCAACAGATCTCCATGCAGCTTCTCCAGGGCCCCTCCTCCTCTGTGTAACTCTGGGAAGCTGTCTTAGTATGGAGTAGGTTTGAGGAGCACACTCACATCCCAGCAAAAGGCAACAGCTTTGACAGTAGGCAGAAGTAGCTCATCTTCAGACGTGCATATCTTTTATTCTACGAATGACATTTAATCCTTGTAGACTATTGGAGTGACACCGTATTTCATCACAACAATCGGGTCTCCCTTCCTTCCCCCTCTGTCCCTTATACCACATTCTCTTTCCCAGAATTAACTATTTCAATGTACTGTATATTCAGCATTCCCTCTGCCTTTCTAACAACCAAGAAAAATTAGATGAAAGCAGTGCAGAGGGATCATTTTCCCCCTTACATTTTCATTGAGAAACTAAAAAGAAAGAGGTTGGTTAAGACTGGGGAGAGTGGAGTTGATATTTGATAATATACAGTTAGGACATGGAAGGCTCACCAAATATTTCAAAGGAAAATTTTAGTAGAGATAACTGCTGAGTAGTGAGAGTGATGAGGGGCAGCAGAGAGAACAGGTAGCAAGAAGAGACTTGGGAGATTTCCTCACACCCAGCCCAAGGCTGAAATGTAGACAGTGGACTCGCCACAGGACACAAAGCCCTGGTTGGGACAGACTTTTCCCCAAGAGCAAACCATGCTATTCTGTAGATGAGATGGGAAGACAGAACCTGAAGCCCTGACCTGAACTACGCACAAACACATACAGCCAGAACACCCATACTCAAAAATATCTTTAATAATAAAAATAAATAAAAAATCCTTATAAAAGAAATGAAAAAAAAAAAAAACCCTGAAGATCTATTTAAGTAAAATAGTGGTTTATATACAAAGCAGATCTGTATTGATTGTTTGCCATGGAAGTGTGCTTATTTTATTTATTTTTAAGCAGTTATTTTATTTTTTTTTGTGTGTAAGTATGTGCCTAAATGGATGGCTGCATACCACCACATGCATGCAGGAGCCCACGGAGTTTGGCAGAGTCATTAGATCCCCTGGGACTGGAATTACAGATGGTTGTGAGGCACCATGCGGGTGCTGGGAGTTGAACCGGAGTCTTTTGCAAGACCAGTAAGTGTTCTTAACCACTAAATCATCTCTCTAGCTCCACGTATGGCTATTTTACTAGATAGAAATATGTTTCTATAAAACAGTTACATCATGGCCCATTCAAACGTATCTTTATGTCCATTTCTGTGTACAGTTTGGCACTTTACTGTCTCATCATTCAATAAACATCTGTGGCACACATGCATGACCTCAGCTTCCTAGGGCTGTCGTAAGAGTACTCCATAAAGCTGCTATAACAACAGAGATTATTTGTCTTATACTCCTGGACACCAGAAATTGAAAACAGAACCACACTTCCTCTAACTGCTTGGGGGAAGAATCTGTCCTTGCCTCGTCTAGCTTTCAAACACTCCAGACATTCTTTGGCTTGTGGCAAAATCACTCCAAACCCCAGATTCTATCTTCATGTGCCCTTATCCTCCGAGTGCTTCCCCCCATTTTCTTATAAGAATCTTTGTCGTTAGGTTTAGGGCTTGACAGATGATCCTGGATTATGTCATTTTGAGATCTGCAGCGTGATGATTTTTGCTTTTTACAAAAGTCTTTTGTTCCTAAATAAAGTTGTAACTACTAGTTTTGAGTGGGCATATGTATCGTAGACTACGGTCAAGGGTGAGTAGCATTTAACTACTGGTTATATAAATAAATGCGTAACAGCATTAACAGTGATTTCTTTGGGTGGTAGAATTTATGACCTATCAAAATCGTATTTTCTATGGTTTCGGGTTATCAGTATTTCTATGAGTTTTATGCAAAGAACTCTGAGCTACTTTTGGAGTAAAGAAAAAATCAAAATAAAATCCAGTATTTGACCGTAAAAAGGAAAGACCACATATGACAAATGACTCTGTGGTTCTCACAACTGAAGTAATTGTATCTACGTTGACAGGAGATGGTAGAAGGAAGTTAAGAAGCTCAGGGAGAAGGGCAAAGTCACACAGAAACTGCATTCATTTGTGCACGCTAATAAATACAAAGCAGTCCATCAAGAAAGCTGGACTCAGGAAGCTGGTAGCCAAAACCCCACACTTAGCTTTGTGGGAATGTTTGAACCCTAGCACACCGATGCTCTGTGCACCTGACATCTACAGCGAAAGATAAGTGCTCATTCCTTCCTGTATCACTTTTGCTTAATGTGTAAATCTCTCTCTTTCTATTACTCATTGATAAGTTCTTACAAGACTGGTCATTCCATTAAAAATAGGATGATTCATGACATAAAGAGATCTGAGGATGAGAGGCGTTTTTAGACACATGATTCTCTAAAAGGGAAAAGAGGAATACACAACTACTTTTCAAGTTAGGGAATAATTACTTAAAAAAATTTTCTCTTAAAGTTATAGCTGTTTGATTTTTACCTTTTGACAATGAATCTTTCTATTATTGTTGCTGTTATTCTAAAGCTTGAGCCTGTTTAAAATACAACTGAATAGCAACTGTTGGGCTCTAGCTTTTAAATGCTGTTAGGAAGAAGATAATTAAAAACCTGTATATTTAAGAATAATCATCTAATAAATCAGGAGTGCACGCATTATGATCTTTTACAAACATTGGTTTTAATTGACGTTTATGTATAATGGTGTTGACATGTTAAAATGTTAATGCAATAAACTTAAGATATCCAAAGTGTACGAGCAAGCCATGACTTTTGAAGTTAACAAATCTTTTTCTCTTAAGGGCTGGAGAGTAAACATTTGGGACTTTGTAAGCCAGATGGTTTCTGTTGCGGTGACTCGTTTCTGCACTGTAGTACTAAAGTGGCTACAGATAGGATGTAAACTAATCGAAATGGCTTTCTTCCAATAAAACTTTATTTATAAAAATAGAAAAAAGTCTGGAGTTAGTCTGCAGATGCTGGGTGTTGACCCCTGGGAAAGAACATCAGGGAGTGGAAAAAAAACAAACAACAACAACAACAACAAAAAAAAAAACAACCCACCAACGACAGTGGCTTTCTGGAACCAAGAAAGGTGATTTTTATCTGCTTTGTGGTTTCCTTGTAAGGAGGTAGTGCTAACAGATTTTCAGGTATATGTGATTTTCTTGGGAGATTAATTTGAGCTGAGTGATGACTGACACAAGAGGAAGAAATAAAATGAGCTCCTTTGTGAAACAGAAGGCTGGGTTCTCAGAAGGAGAACCGTTTCGATGAATCTAGAGACCGTGCTCCTGGCCATTGTGTTCCCAGAATGTACAGTACCTACGTGAAAGCCAATCTTTACAGACAAAGCCTTTGGAAATACGAGTCACTTGTTGAATGACTCCAGTTCATGCCGCAGGAGGTGGATAATAATCGGTGATGAGACACATGGGGTTTGCATGACTCTGTGCTATTAGCGACTCGGCTTTATTCATTTAATTTTATATAGTATTCAACTGCATGATGAGATGCCAGGAATGAAGGCCATTTTAGAAGGACGGTGAAGGCGTCTGATGTTACTGGAGTAACTAAGTTAAAGCAATAATGACAAAGCCGAGAGTGCTAAGCCCTTGACTGGAAAATGAGTTGCAGTGGGCAAGACTACCTGTGGGTGGTTTGGGATAGTTGAGGGACTCACTGATCTTCCTACCTTTAAATTTGAAATTAAATGATTTAATGCTTGCTTAATCAAATCATGTAACAGACAGGTACTCCTTTAGCCATTTAGCATCCTTTGGGCCACTTGGGTTCCCTGTCAAGCTGACACTGAATCAACTGGGAGCACAAGAGGCTTGCTGGGAGCAGATCTGAGGCTCTCTCTTCATCTACCATGGAGCAAAGATTGTCTATAGAAGAGTTCCATGCCGAGTAGAAACTCTGAGCCATGCTTTGTCAGACCACTGGGGTGTGTGAAGTAAGACGTGTTTTCTTTTTCCGTTTGTTTGTTTATTTTTGATCAAGAAACTAGAAAAAGGTCACGAGAAAAGAAGAAAATATAAATCTGACCATATTGCCCTGTGGCTGAAAGCCCTCTGCCTTGCCTACTCTGTAGGGAGAACTCTTTTGGAAGCCTGGTGTCGTGGCGTGGTTACCACTCTCAACGTTACTGTCTTCATCTTCAGCCCCTTCTTGCTGTGGACCTTGCGTCTCATATGTGACTGTTCCTACATCCCACTGTGCAGCAGCCAGTCTACCCAGGCAGAGCTGATCACCTTAGCACATAATTCCAAATCTGTCCCACCTGTGTGTACTAAGTACCTCCTCATTTAAACATTTGGGAGTAAGGGTTGCAGTGAGGTCAGCATAGACAAGCCAACATATTCTGTGAAAATGGATCAGCTGAAGCATTTGAGGAGAGTGCTTCAAGCTAGTAGGCTGCTGTTGGTTGCCGTCATTTGGGTATTTGAGGAGTTGTCACAAAGGTGTTTCTCAGGATGGTGGAACACAATGTTGGCCTCTGTGCTCTTGGCCTTCTCTTATGACAGCAAGATGACACAGCCTAGTGCTCCATCTTCTTAACTAACAACATCTCAGAGAGAAAGGAAGGATGGGGAAAAGATAGGTTTCTTCTGTGAGACTCTTTTGTAGGTGGCAGGTTGACTGTAAGGGGTGATTATGTCCTTAAGGAACACAGTCTTTGTATGGAAGTGCACTCATGTTTGCGAGAATGCCTTGTTGCGAGGAGAGTCTAGCCCCTTTTGTTTGTCAACATTTCCACAGTGAAGGGCAGGGAGCCAGAGAGGCAGGTACCTAGCGGAGGACTTCTAGAGAAGTGAGCCGTGAGAGGATCTTCAAAGCAAGGACAGCTTTCTTAAAGGAACATGGGGTGGGACCAGTGGACACGATGTAAGGAGATGAAAGAACCATGGATTGTTGGGAGCTAAGGAGGCTGGGGCGGGGGAAGGTTCACTTTTTAGACAAAGTAAATGATGAAAACAATTGGCAGAGGATAAAAACAACACATAAAGTCCACAAATGGCTGCCAGGGAGGCAAATGTATTAGTATATGGAGCCACAAGAAATGTGCTAGACATCAAGGGTTAATTCTAAAGATTTGGAACATGAAAAACAGGAAGACTTATCTCTTCTTTTCATAAATTTAGAGTGGCAACTGAAAAAGGGAAACAAGCAAAATACAACTGGGAAATTAAATCTGATGACCAAATGGGAATAAAACCAAATTTCTTGAGAGGAGAAGAGAAATTGGGAATTGGGCACGGAAAACAACTTTTCTTCTTCTTCTCCTTCTCCTTCTCCTTCTTCTCCTTCTCCTTCTCCTCCTTCTCCTTCTCCTTCTCCTTCTCCTTCTCCTTCTCCTTCTCCTTCCTCCTCTTCCTCCTCCTCCTCCTCCTTCTATCTTCTTCTTCTTCTTCTTCTTCTTCTTCTTCTTCTTCTTCTTCTTCTTCTTCTTCTTCCTCTTCCTCTTCTTCCTCCTCCTCCTCCTCTTCTTCCTCCTCCTCTTCCTCCTCCTCCCCCTCCCCCTTCCCCCTCCTCCTCTCCCTCCTTCTCTCCTCTTCTCTTCCTCTCCCTCCTCTTCTCCCTTCTCCTCCTCCTCTTTGTCCTCCTCCTCTTCTTGCTCTTCTTCCTCTTCATTTTTGGTTTTTCCCAACCCCCTGCTGTCTGAGAAATAACAAAGAATGTTTCTCAAATCCCGCCTTTCACTTTCCATGGTTGAGAGATGCTATGGGGCTGTTAACACTATTCATAATGTGAGGCTTTGTTTACTTAATCATCCTCAGTGTGAACAGATGGAAATTGGTTTCTGAGATAGATTTCAAGTCAGCTCTATCAGGACATGTTCAGGATAGAATGTTTGTAATATTAAGCTTTTGACATGACTGGAAAAAAACCAACCACCGAGCCTGCCTTAAGTGAAAAGAATTTTAAAACAGACTTAAGAATCAGACAGAAGCAGATTAAAAAATACTTTGAACTGTGAAGTTGAGAGGAATAATACATGTGAACTTTTTCACTAGGTGTTTTTGAGGTAGCTGGTGAAGCTTGAATGGAGATTTAAGTATTAATTAGGTAATAGTAATTTAATCAAGGTTAAACTGGTTTATAGACTCACATGCTGGCATTGTAGATATGCCTCTGTTTTCCAGAAACAAACTTCAGTATTCAAGAATTCCAGCAGCAAAGTTATCAGATAATAAGTTTACCTCAAAAGATTTATGAGTGGAAAAAAAAAACCCAACCATTTTTTTGTACTGTTCTTACAAGTTTTCTTAGGTTTGTATTTATTTCAACATTTAAAAATTTTATACATGCATTTTCCAGCCCAGCAACACTGCTTCTAGATATGTATTAGAGAAAAAAATCACTGTAACATGGAACTAGAGAAAAGTTTACAAAGATGCCTGTCACAGCTGAGCTTACAACAGCAGAAATGAATGCAGGCAGAACAGTGGTCAACAGGGAGGCGTGGATACTTACAAGACAGAATTCTAGTCTATACAACAGAGTTCAATGTAGTTGTTAGAAAAGAATGGAGAATGTCTGTATGTTGTCACGAGGCAGTATTAAACATAGAAAATTTCAGAGAAGTATACTGTGTGTGTGTGTATGTGTGTGTGTGTGTGTGTGTGTGTGTGTGTGTGTGTACAACCTGAAGAATATTCCAGAAGTTCACAAGGGAAACTGGTTATGTGAGTGAAGGAGGGTAAGGGTTAAGAGGAAGGAGCAGTTTCCTGTTAGTGTGGAATCCTTTCTGCTTCTTTTTTCTGTGTTTAATCATGTCCATGTATTTTTCTTCTAGTGATTTAAAGTTCTTAATCAGTGTCTCCAAAATTAAAAAAAAAAAACACATTTCCTCTGTTACGCACGAAGCTTTGTATTACAGGCTGTGACTCAGATCTGGTTGTCTGATAGCTTGTGTGGAGTCCTTCAGATCATACCATCACCACGTATCCTCAAAATGAAGGCTCCCTTTGCAGGGATGACTCCTCCTAGAAGGCTCTGGGATGGTTGAGAAATCGTGATGATGTGCTGAGCATATTGGTTTCCTGCATGTGGTTGGCTCTTCTAAGAAGAAAGAGGATTCGGGGGCAAGCAAACTCAGATCTTTTAGCCAAATTCCTGAATCAGACAAGTCCCTTTGGTCATAGAAAAGGGCAGAGAGATGTGAAGTGTGCATGTAATGGACACTCTTCCCAAGGGATAGTAATTGAGTCGCCTTGGCCCAAACGAGGCACTGGGTTAGCTAGGCATCAGGGCATCAGGATATAAAGATAGGCCACGAAGAAACAAAAGACCAAAGGAATTTATAATCCAGCACCAGAGAGAAAAATGGTATGGTGGGTGAATAGGGATGTGGTGTACAAATCAAATGAGCACACGTGGCATTCAGTATGGGTAAGAGGAATGGAAGAGCTTGAAGCCATAAGGGGCCAGTGAGTGCAGCTTTCAGAAGTGTTACTAAGAAGTCCAGTCTTAATTGGGCAGTTGACAAGGAGCTGGAGGATTCTGAATACCAGAAGGAACAACTGGGCTTTCCTTTCCTTTTCTTTTGAGGCAGGGTCTCATGTAGCCCAATCTGGTCTCGAACTCGTTAGGTATCTCAGGATGACTTTCAACTTCTGATTCTCTTACTCCTCCCCTCCAACCCACCGCCTCTTCTTGAGTGCTGGGGTTATGAGATGGAAGATCTATTGGGAAAATTGGACATCGCTTATTAAAGCATACGGAGAAGCCATGTGTTGTAGTCTGTGATTATAGCCCCAGTTACGTCGGTGGTGGATTTCTTGAGCTCAAGAGTTCAAGACCAGCCTAGGCAATATAATGCTGTACCCATTCGAAAAGCAATACACAACAAAACAATAATATCAAAAGAAAACCAAAAAGCACAGGTGCAGTGCTTTGAATGAGAATTCTCCCCCCCCCCCCGACCCCCTTAGGCTTATATATTTACATTCTTAGTTTCCAGTTGGTGAACTGAGAAGAACTAGGTCTTGTGGCCCCTGGGGGGTGGGAAGAGAGAATCGAAGTTCACTGGCAGGAGCCTCGGGATGTGCCTGGCAAAGCCAGTTGGTCTCCAGCAATATTTGGCAGCCTATGGGCAGGCACAGAATAAAAAGAATGATTGTTATAATTCAAGATCGGAAATGTGTGGCACAAGATCAAGAGGCTTAAAGGTGTGGGGACTTTGTCTTTACTTCAGAGTGTGATTTGCACAATGGCGCTGGAGGCCTGAGACTGGCATGGAGAATTTCAATGGCATCTGTGATATTTTATAGTCAGTTGCTTCTTGTCTTCACAACCCATTAGGGTCTCCTGACCCCAGGCCTGGGGATGCACAGTTCCCTCTGACTTGTCAGTGTGAGAGTGGGAACAGTCTCTGAGTATAAGCCCAGGTTCCTGGGTCCTCACTCCCGTTAGTGACCCCACTGGTAGGGCCGCAAGATGAGTGTAGGCTGTTTCCTCTGTTGCTTTTGTTTGAAAGCATCAATAATATAACACCATGTCCCCATCCTTTCTAATGTTTCTTCATGGTATGTCTTTATATGAATCATTTATGGTAGATAGCTTCTAAGAAACTTCTCAGAGACCTCTGTCTCCTGGTTTCTATGGTTTTCTGTAAAGAAAAAAAAATTATGAGCTGAGCCTAGGGATTTACATCCAGGAAAATAAAAGGAAAAAGAAAAATGGAAAAAGCGAAGGGATCACTTCCGAGAGTGCATTATAACAACGTGACTTCTATCTCATTTTCTCTCTTGTTTCCTTGCTCTTCCCACTTTCCTTGTGGAAAGGAAATGAAGGTCACTTCCAACCAGTGGCCAGCAGAAAGGTGGAGCTGTCAACCTAGCAAATGACAAGAACTAGAAACTGCATACATGATGTCTTGGAAATGGATTCTTCTCCAGTCACGTCTAACGGTAACACTGGCTCAGTGGATCTCCTTCACTGAAGCATATGCTTGCCTCTGAGGCAGATCTGAATTCCTGGATTCCTGACCAATAAACACCATGAGGCAATTAACAATGCTTTAAGCTAGTAATTCATGGCATTATTTGTTACGCGGCGGAAGCCATGTTAAAAAAGCTGCTACTCCTAAGTCACCTACTACTTTGTATTTTCTGAATAGGAAACACTGCTGCTGATATGACCCATTACAAAGTGGATAGCACAGTTGGTTGTAGGACATATCCTGCTTTTAGAGATGCTAAATGTAGGGAAATGTTGCATCTTTGCGTACATGGTAGCTGTCACCATTATAAACATGCATAGAATATTACTCTTCATGGATAACTGGTGGAGAACATAGTCTCAAGTTATATGTTTTAAAAGATTTACTTTGTTTACATGTATGTGTGCGCGCGCGCATGCATGTGCTGGTACCCATGGAATTCAGATGAGGACTCTGCATTCCCTGGAGCTGGAGTTGGTGGGGGTTGGGAGCCATCTGAAATGTGTGCTGGGAAGAATAGCAAGTGCTCTTAACTGTTGAGCTAGCTCTCCAGCCTCTGTAATGGCTCATTAAATGGCTTCTACCTTCTCCCCATTGCAAGTACTCAGAAGTAAGCATCTTTGTGTGAATCCTAGGACCAGGACTGCTGGTAGGCAGTCCTCTCATTTATGTTTGGTACACATTTGCCAAACCTCCGCTAAGAAGAGAGGTCCCCTTTGTACTAGTAAAGTCTACCTTTCTTACCTTTTGATCTTTTTCTAAAAAATGTCAAACCTTAGGGAGTTATTTCTTCAAAGACTTGGCATATCTTTGTGTCATTTTCTATAATTTGATAAAAAGATAAAGTTTTAGTTGGCCTGAAGCACACACAGGCTTTTGATTTCTAGTTTTATTAGAAATCTGGTGACAGATCTTTTCTTTGTGGCTGAATAAATCTTTCTTCAGATAAGAAAATAGTTTCTTTCTTTCTTTCTTTCTTTTTCTTTCTTTTTTTTTTTCTTTTTTTTTGGTTTTTTCGAGACAGGGTTTCTCTGTGTAGCTCTGGCTGTCCTGGAACTCACTCTGTAGACCAGGCTGGCCTCGAACTCAGAAATCTGCCTGCCTCTGCCTCCCAAGTGCTGGGATTAAAGGCGTGCGCCACTACCGCCAGGCAAGGAAATAGTTTCTAATCTTACATGAGTGAAGTAGGAGTTCTTTTTAAAATATTTGTTAGTCTTACTTATAAGATGTATTCATAACTCATTCTTGGGAGATAGCTCAGCCAGTAAAGCACTAGGTTTGCAAGTAGGAGGACCCTAGTTCAGTCCCTAGAACCAACAGAGAAAGTCTGGCATGGTGGCATACACTAGTAATTCCAATGTTGAGGTGAGACAGCTTGCCAGCACGGTCTACTCAGTGACTTTCAGGTCCCAGTGATAGGTCAAGTCTCCAAAAAAGAGAGGTATACAGCGTCCTGAGAAAACCACTTGAGATTGATTTCTGACCTCTACACAGATGTGCACACAGGCACACACATAGCTGCATACATGAGTGTACACACACACACACACACACACACACACACACACACACACACAGAGAGAGAGAGAGAGAGAGAGAGAGAGAGAGAGAGAGAGAGAGAGAGAACAAAAAAGAAGGAAAGAAAGACAAAATCAAGGTATGTAAGATGTGTGAAAAGCTTTGACCTCTTTGACCTATTCCTGGGGTAGCTGTGTGTGTTACTGTTAGAGTCCGCTCTATAGATTTTCTTTTGACTTTGCATATAGATCATGCATATAAAGAAGGTTGAAGCTGGCAGTGGTGGTGGTACCCACCTTTAATCCCAGCACTCAGGAGGCAGAGGCAGGCGGATCTCTGAGTTCAAGGCCAGCCTGGTGTACAGAGTGAGTTCCAGAACAGCCAGAGCTCCACGGGGTAACACTGTCACGAAAAAAAAAATGTTTTGAAGAGGAAGAGGAAGAGGAGGAGAAGAAGGAGGAGGAGAAGAAGGAGAAGGAGGAGTAGATCACAGAGCTGGCTGGGTTTATTTTAACATGGGTGTGAGTGTGTGTGTGTGTGTGTGTGTGTGTGTGTGTGTGTGTGTGATTATATATATTTCTCTCTACATCAACATACTCTGTAGCCACAGGCTTTGCATCTGCAGATTCAAACGACTGCAGGTAGAATATATAATTGAATAAGAAGCACCCATATTGAATGTGATGGGCTCTTCTCTTGTCAGTACATCCTAGACAATACAGCATAGGAATGATTTACACAACATTTACATCAGTTTAGTTATGGTAAGTTATCTAAAGATAACTATAAAGAAGGATGCACCCAAACTCTCTGCTAGGGTATCATTTAATTATTATTATTTAAAATTTTGTATGTATCTGTGCGGGAGTGTGTTTATGTATGTGAGCTCACGTGTGCACGTCTCATGATGCCCATGTGGAAGTCAGAGGACATCTTAAATGTTAATCTCCACATTCCACTTGTTCTCTGATGCATGCTGCAGGACAGACAGCCTTTGAGCTCCCCAGAATTCTGTTTCTGACCCCCTCTCTGGAAGAGTAACAGAACCACAAATGTGTGACCACATCTGGCTGTATATGGTGTTGGGAAATTCAAACTCAGGTCCTCAGGCTTGCCCAGTGAGTTCTTTACCCACAAAGCCACCTCCACCCCTCCACACCATCTTAAATGAAAGATTTTAAGTATCTTTGAGGGTCCCTGAAGGCAATTCCCTTCCGATGTCAAGGGATGTTCTTAAATTGGCCTTTTCTAGCCATTAAAATAGGCTTCTTGAGTGAATTTCTCAAAAAGGATGCATCATACTTTATTGAGCTGTCCCTGATTGATAGATACTTAGCTTTATTACTGAGGTGACAATGCAATGAACATCTTCTTCCTCTTTAGTCTCTGTTGGGCTCTTTCTGAGACAGATAACAGCAACCAAATTGCTGGGACTAACGGCAGACAGACACATCGAGGTTTTGTTTTTTTTTTTTTTTTTTCATCTAGATCAATATTTATCATCAATTCCCCTTTCTGTTATTCTCTCCACAAGGAAAAATAAAAGAGACTTAGATTATTGAATTAAGTGCTAAAATCAATTAAAATTAAATTAAATTTCTCCCTGATGAGAGAAATGAAACATGGGCCATGTATTGTTTTGTTTTGGGCTGTAATATGTAAGATAGTTTTGCTTTCAAGAACTATTTTTTTTTGTCCCCAGGCAAAGTTGCTTTATTAAGAATGCAGGGTTTAAAAAGACTCAGTTGAAAACCTCTTTTCTTTTCTTTCTTTCTTTTTTTTTGGGGGGGGGGGTGATCATATGGAACAGATACATTCTTCTTTAATGAGACCATGAGATACCACATTGACTCTGGTGACCTCCCAGCATGTAGCACCTGTAGCTGGTCTGAATGGAGCTGAGTATAGAATAGGTAACGTGCCAGGGCATTGCCATGCCCACCACGAAGCACAGAAGACAGTGCTAATCTGTTCTTTAGTGTATACTAATTAACGTTGTCAACAGTCACCAGAGGGCCTGGAAAGAGTTCTGTGACTAAAAGTGCTTGAAGATATAACTTCAGATTCTGGCACCAATATATAAAGTTAGGCCTGGTCTCACGCAGGCCTGTAACCCCAGTGCTTTTAGGGGTGACAGGAGGACCACCAAGCCTTGCTAGTTTCCAGCATAGCAGGGAAATTCAAGTTCCAGAGTCATGGGAGATCCTGCCTCAAAGGAATAAGGCAGAGTGGTACAGGAGAACACCAGAGCCCCCCTAACTTCTGCACGCACACTGCACACACACACACACACACACACACACACACACACACACAAATGTGTAAAGTACATGCACATACATCACAGTCTCTCTCCCACACACTATAAATGGATCTCTAGAATATTAGCAGTGATAATTCACAGAGAGGGGAGACATGAGAAAGAGAAAATAATGGGCTGGAGGCTGACCCTCACCACAACCTGCTCAGGACTATGCTTTGCACTAGCTATGACCAGTTAAGAAGATAGAAGCTCGCTGGGCAGTGGTGGCACATGTCTTTAATCCCAGCACTTGGGAGGCAGAGGCAGGCGGATTTCTGAGTTCGAGGCCAGCCTGGTCTACCGAGTGAGTTCCAGGACAGCCAGGGCTACACAGAGAAACCCTGTCTTGAAAAAAAAAAAAGCAAAAAAAAAAAAAAAATAGAAGCTCATTCCCTGAAAGATGCTTTGTGACAGGCAGGTTGAGGCTGAGAAAAATCCCCACCCCATCTCCTAACACATAAAGATTGCAAAATGAAAGCTGTGAGTGTCAGGGATAATTATCTGTAGATTTTTTTTTTTTTGATGAATTCAGCAATCGCATTAGATATGAAAGGCAATTAACATCAAACAATGAGGAGACAAAAGTCACTAAGCAGGGAGGGTGGGAATAGGAACAGAGGCATAGCCCCTGCCTTCATGCTTTTAGTGACAGTAAAGAGGGTCCTGCCACTTATGCTATAAAACATCTGGGGCCTGATCTCCTGTCTGCCCAGCTCTAGCTGTGGTACAGTGGGCAAGTCACTTGGCAACTCTGGTCCTCGATTGAGCAGGTTGGCCCTGAAGCAAACGTATTTCACAGGTCACTTGGGCAGAGAGATGCGGTGTCAGAAGCAGTTCTGAGTGCAGCTGGAAAACTAATAAAATGCTAACTTAGGAAGCAAGAGGTGGCCTGGAGCTCTTGCAACCTTTTTATGTGCATGTGAACATATTTATTCTCGGTTATGGCTTTTCTTCACTGTGCAGTAGAAAGAATTATGACCCATTGCATTGAACTTCTGACTTTATAGCTGTTATTTATGGCTTTAGGATGTGATTTGTAAAAAGTCAAGTTCATTGTAGATTGATTTAAATAAAAATAGCACATAAGGGTTTTATGTTGGTATGGTTAGAAAAGAGTGCAGATGATGCTTCTGGAAGGAATAAAGTTTGGGAAACACTGATTTATTCCACTTTTTCTTAGTATTTTTTTCCATAGGTCCATGATTTAGCACAGGCCTATTAGGAGGGTTTAAAATCATCCTCATGTCTTCAGCTGGGAAGGATGGATGGGGAAGGAGTCTCCAAGATAATTTCAGCACTTTTGTCTGGCGTCCGAAGCATCAAAGCTAACCCCCTCTCAAAAAATACCACTAACCGGGGACAGAGATATGGCTCAGTGGGTAGAAGCGTTTGCTGCCAAGCTGGATGGTCTGAGTTAGATCCTTGGAACCCACATGGAAGAAGGGGAGAACTGACTTCTGAGAGTTGTCTTCTGACCTTTGCACACATAGAAAACACACACACACACACACACACACACACACACACACACACACGTACATGCATGCACATGCACATCTACACACACACACACACACACACACACACTCATGCGCAAACACACATACAAATCAATTAGTTAAAAAGTGCCAGTAGCTAACATTTTTTAGGGCTTATAGAGTTGTCCCCATTCCAAACCCCTTTATGTACGTTTGAATCATCTAAGCTGACAACCACGCTGGCAACTGTTATCATGATCGTTGTCCCAATATAATAGATGAAAAACAAAATCAGGCCCAGATACAGCACTGCCTGTGGCTTCAGAATGAGTCTAAAGATCCAGTCTCTCTCTGTGTGTTGGTTGTGTGTGTGTGTATATATATATATATATATATATATATATATATATATATATATGCGTGTTTGTGTGTTAGTTTCTGTGGAGAGCAGGGGTCAACCTTGCAGGTCATTTCTCAGGTGCCGTTCACCATCTCTGTTTTTGAGACAGCATCTCTTATTGCCTGGGAAGCTCACTGATTAGGTGGGGTGGGGTGGCCAATGAGCCCCAGAGAGCTGCTTTTCTATTTCCTTGTGCACATGGCCACATCTGCATTTTTATATAGATGCTGGGTGTTGAACTTGGATCTTCATGACCGCATAGCTAGCACTTTATTTACTGAGCTGTGTCCTCAGTCCTTAGAACTAAGTCTGTATAATACACCTAAGTCAGTGTGACTAACCCCAATGTCTGCTCTCTTCCCCTGACAGTTGAGTAATTGCAAGTACTCCCTGAAGGAGAAATATTTCTCACTTGGATACTGAGGGAGTCTCCTACTTTGTTCAGAACCCTGACTCTGATTCCATAGAGCAGAGTTTCTCACACTGTTTTGAGCTTTCTGAATCACATGAATGACCTTGTGTGAACTTGAAACTTTTTTTTTCTCTAAGATTTATTTGTTTTTATGTATATGAGTCTCCTGTTGCTGTCTTCAGACACACCGGAAGAGGGCGTCAGATCCCATTACAGATGGTTGTGAGCCACCACGTGGTTGCTGAGACTCAAACTCAGGACCTCTGGAAGAGCAGTCAGTGCTCTTAATGGCTGAGCCATCTCTCAAGCCCCCTAAACATGAAACCTTTTAATTAAGCGAATACAGTTTGGTGTCCTGTGATGGTTACCTTAACTGTCATCTTGATCCAGTGTAGAATGACCTGGGAAGAGCATCTCAATGAGAGGTTCTCTACACTGGGGGGCTTGGTGAGCATGTCTGTGCGGTATTCTCATAGATAAGTTCATTGATGTGAGAAGATCCAGGCCAGTATGGGTGGCACCATTCCCTAGGCAGGGGGTCATTAAATGGACGAGTGGGGAAAATTGAGCAGAGCACAAGCAAGCGAGCATGCAAACATTCACTTCTCCCCGTTCTTGTCTGTGGATGTAATGTGATGAGCTGTCTCAAGCTCCCACCGCCGTGGGTTCCCTATAGTGACAGACTGCAACCTGGAATTGTGAGCTAAATGCAGCCATTTTCCTTTCAAATTGTTTTTTTTTTTTTTTTTTTTTTTTTTTTTTTTTTTTTTTTTTTTTTTTGGTCAAGGTATTTTATGACAGCCACAGAAACCAAACTAGGACAGGCTCCCAAATTCAGCGTTTGTAACAAGGGCCCAGGCACCACTCTTTTTGCTGAGCCTTGGTTTTAAGAAAGAAAGGTCAAGAGACTTTCATGAATGCAGGATGTACCTCTCTTGCCCTGTCTCCAAGGCATCCATTGAGTGCCTGTGTGCATGAAGCTAGATTCCAACTTGTAGCAAAGAAACAAGACACTTAGCATTTAAAGGAGACTCAGTGTGGACCCAACCATGGATCTCTCCCTTTTTTTGTTGTTTTTCATTTGTTGGCTAAGAGCAAAATGAATAACAGCATCCATTTCCTGGGGTGCACAACCATGGCTTTACTTTTCAGGGAAACAAACCCCCAAACACTTGGAGAGAAGCTTTGGCCCTTGGACTGTGCCTGTGGCTGTAAATCTCCTTTGAACTTTGTGGAACATCTTGGGCCTTCTTTCGAAATTGTTGACGTCCCTGCTGCCTGTAAAGAGACAAACTGCTCTTTCATTTGAGCTGACTTGGCATTAAGACACGGCCTGTCTGTCCCTTTGGCAGTCCAGGACTCTCCCAGACTTGTTTCTAACCTCTTCCTTGCTCTCCTGTCCCAGTCTGCCATTGGAGCCTTGTTGCTCTGCATTCAATGGTAGGCATTGTCACACGAGTGAATCTCACTCAGCCCAGGAGCTTAAGTGTACAAGAAAAACAACTTCTGACATTTTGAAATTCAGTTTAACTCCTGTTTAATGAAGGTGGAAAAGCTTAATCTCAGATGATATGAAGTTTCTTCCGGTACTTGGATTCTTTTTAAGGTTTATGAACGTAATCCTGCTGTTTGAGCACGGGATAAGACATCTGCCCCTCCCATTTGTTCTTCCCTTGTTGGCCTAAACATGACACCACAGACGTCCTTGTTCCTCTTGGTATAACTCCTTCATGGTCTCACTCTTTCTTATTAAAGGTGTTTTCCAGGAAATAGTTTATCGAAGTGGTTAACTCTTTCCTGGCCTCTGACATCATCAGCTTTGAAAACATAAGAGCCAGGAAAATAATGAATTCTCTGCTTTCTTCTTTACCTGTGCTCTGCTCCTATATGATAAACCAAGAAACATGGCTTTGATGGCTATCAAAGTGGACATGGGGACTGGAGAGATGACGTCATCAATGCAGTGCTTGTCACACACTCAGGAAGATCTGCCTTTTGATCCACAGAACCCATGTTAAAATCCAGATGTAGTGGCATGTGCCATCCCAATGCTGCAAGGAGAGATAGGGGAGTTAGAAATTTGGAAATCCTTGGGGGGTTTCTGTGCTGGCTTGAATCTGTGACCTCCAGGTTTAATGAGAGACCCTGTTTCAAGATATAAGGTGGGGAGAGATTGAGGAAGACACATGATATTGACTTCTGGCCTTTACACTTATCCATATGAATGTGCACACACACACACACACACACACACACACACACACACACACACACACGCATGCATGCACACATGTGTGGACAGATGCCACACCAAACTGGAAGACAGACCCAGAAGGTCAATATATGAAATCTGTCACTTTTATATGTGAACCAGTGTGAGAAAACTATTACGCAACTTGTGCGGACTCAAGTATTTCAACCTCCTTCTACTCTGTGTGAGTTTAGGCAAATGCTTTCCCACCGAGCTCTACCACCAGCCCCTGGCTCTATTCCTGTTTAAACAGTACTGTCGTTCTCTCAGGAGAAATTCCTCATAGTTGTCCTCTTTGCAGGTTGGCTCAGTCTATTGCAAAGAAGTCCAGAGAGCCCCCATGCTGGAAGAGGAGTGGGAATAAGGCAACGCATCTGAGAGCATGGCTTTTCTTCATTTGCTCACCATGTGAGTTTATAATGAGAAGAGGGAAAACTAGGGTTAATTAATTCAGTTAGCAAGGTGGGACAACTCACTTTAGAGTGTGTTACTGTGTCATGGTCAAAGACATAAGCATCGGAGCCAGAAGGTAGGTTTGATTATTGACCCTAGCACTTCCTGTAGAATTGACCTTGGGCAAGCTATTCAACCTTGACAAATTTTTATATGGCAATAACAGGAGCAGCTGGCAGGACTGTTGTCATGTCTGAATGAGATCTGAGTACAATGAGGACACTTCCCTTGGCCAACCTAGAATAAATATAAATAATATCTTCTAATAACAAAGTTGATACTTTGAAAACTTCATCATTGGAAATATGTCCAACGATGCTTTGTTTGGTCCTCATTTGTGATAAAGGAAAAGGCCCAAGAGAACCAAAGACCTTCATTTAACGGACCTTTGGGCCTGAAGGCTGCCCAAGCTCTGGGCACAAGTTCTCCAGATTCTTCACCACAAGAAGTATGGCTTCACCATACCTTTGAGTGTGTCAATTTAGCAAACTCAACACCCTGATTTTAATATGCCAGACTCAAAGACTAGCCTTCTGCAAGATGTCTTCACATGCCTGTGGGAACTATGGGTTAGGTTGTACCTGTCCATATCACTCCCAGAATCATGTCACTAATGAGACACAAGTTGTAGAGCTGGTGAAGGCAAGGACATTTCACCCTGAGCATGAAACTTATTTGCATTAATTGAGGCTGAATATTCAGAGGTTACAAAGCTCTAGGCAGGTTTTCACAGGCCCCGTGACAGGATGACAGTATTTACAGTGGTATCAGCGAACACTTACTGTGGGAGACCTCATAAATATGGAGAGCCCTCACTGTGCAGTCTCCAGCATGGTTTCTGGGCCTCTGTTCTTATTTTCTGGTCTTTTTAAAATCAGCAATTTAAGGTTAAATATTTACCAACTCCCAAATTCCAACTGAAATCAGGTGTTACATTTCCCGGCTAACCCTCTTAGGTCTTTGGATGTCTTTCAAGAGACCCTCTTCCGGTCTACAGACTCTCCTTCACCCTTGATATGTCCCTTCACCTTTTCCTCCACCAACACATGAAAATAAACTCCATAGAAGCTAAACAATGTCATCTTATATGACAAAATTGATATATTATGGGGTATAACTTTCTGATTTCCCTGGCTTTAGATTCCTTAGATTCCTTAGAACTCTAGAGTTATGAATATCAGTCCTGCCTCTATTTACCTTATCAGAAGATTAACATCCCCTTTCCTGTACTATACAAGGATAGCATAGGAAATACAAGAAATAGACGATTTTTTTTCTTGGGATAACATGCAAATGAATAGGAATTAATAATGATCACATAACCAATAATAGCAAACTGTATTTGGAACGGAAACATAGGCCAAGAAAAACATGGGGATAAATGGAGTTAAAGCATTTCAAGGTCTTCACTGTTCCTAGAAAGTAGATAAATAACTCACTTGGGTTGTGCTTTGATAATTCACGAGTATATATACAACACTTAAAGACTGATGTGTGTAGTTTCATATTAATAGAGAAAAGACAGGACAATAAAAACCTATCCCTACCCTCAAACTCGAGGAGACAAAGAGTTAACAATGAATATGTTTTTTAAAAATAAGTGACACATTGAGTGGTTAGAATATTTGTGACTCTTATGGGCCGAATTGTGCCTTCTGGTTCACTTGTTCAGGCTGTAACTCTCAATATCTCAGAGTCTGGATCCAATGGGAGTTAGGCAAGTAGGCAGTAAGTATGGCAGCAGGTGATGGTTAGGGTGAGCTTTTAACCTAAAAATTATCTTTTAAGGAGAAGGTACAAGAGCACACACTCAGAAGAGAGACCCCATGGAGACAAAGGAAGATGGTAGCCATTGCTAAGCTGGGACAAGTTGCCTTAGAAGAAACAACCTCTTGTTCTCAGACAGGTGGTCTCTACCACTGACAAAGAACAAATACCCATGGTTTGAGCCAGATATCTGGTGGGTGGAAGCGCCAATAAACACAATAACTGCCTAGGTTTGTCAGTATTTACATCAAATGTACGCCGATTGTATGTTCCATTTAAAAGACACAAACTGGAAGTGGTTAGGTACCTCAAGACATTTATGCCACGTCTGCACCAGTGGGGCATCACTCAGCAAGCAGTTTAGTGTTGTAGCAGCCAGATGCTATAGTTGGGTGTCATGGTTGGTGGCTTACCTCCTTCAACAGCCTTCACGGCACCTCCTGGCACTGTGATCGCTAACCATCGTGAAAGAGGCCTGAAGTTCAGTTCCTACTTGCCTCCTTTGGGTTCTATATTCAGAGTGTGTAGTGTCTTACTGTATATCCAAGAGCAGTGATCCAAGAACAATGACAGCCGTTTATGTTGTTAAGGAAGCCTCTGGGAGATATCTTACCAAAAACTTGTGGGAAGGCATCCAGCACCCAGCACCGGGATTTTTCTTTGAAAGATGTGACTTCTGGGAGCAGCCTTAAGCACCAATGGAAAGTAATTCAAATCAAGCTAACCCCTTTAAAATCACATTTTAGTTAGTTAACAAAACAGTAGACTTCTTTTAAAAGATAATTTTATTTTTGAGAATATAATTATAATTTTTTTCCTTTCCTTTTGTCCCTCCAAACCTTCTCATATGCCCCATCCTTGATCTCTTTCTAATTTATGGCCTCTTACTCTTTAGTTGTTGAGAAACATACACACACCCTTCTCTGATCATATGATCTCTCTCTCTCTCTCTCTCTCTCACACACACACACACACACACACACATTTCTCAGATTATATGATGTCTCATTCTCTCTCAGACACATATGTATATGCACACATATATGTATATGTCATATATGTATATACATATGTGTGTGTGTGTTTTCAAGGCTAATGATTTGATGTTGGGCAATCAAACTGTTCCTCCCACCCTATTCCTTAATCACCTGTAGTTCTTTGCCTAAGGTTGAGGCCTCATGACTTTCCCTCATCGACACTGGACACTGATATATCATTAGTATCTTCCTTATTCACGTTATGTATGGGCAACTGTGTTAGTGAGACTTCAAGGGCATAGCTTCCTAAATTTCTATAGAGACACATGCAATCTTACGATAAACATCTTGTCTTCTGGCTGAGAGGATCTTTCCATTACTTCTTTTGCCATAATCCATGAGCCTTACATGTAGGAGTTGCTTTGTAGATATATCAGTTGGGACTGGGTTCCACAATTCATTTTGATTGGCTGTGATTTTCTGTAGTGGTCTCCATCTGTTGCAAAGAGAAGTTTCCTTGAAGAGGGGTGAGGCCTGCATTTACCTGTGGGTATAAGGACAAATATTTAGAATGCAGTAAGGGATCATACTGGTTTAGTAAAGTGGCATTTGTAGGTCGTCTTTCAGGAACCATGACCTCACTAGCTCTTGGTAGTTGGCAAGATTTGCAGTTCCAGGCATGCTTTTTCTCTTGTTGATTGGGCCTTAAGTCCAATCAGAGAGCTGTTGGTTACTGCCAAGATGAGTGTTCCATCACCGTCTTAGTTAGGGTTTACTGTTGTGAGCAGACACCATGACCAAGGCAACTCTTATAAGGACAACATTTAATAGGGGCTGACTTACAGGTTCAGAGACTCAGTCCATTGTCATCAAGATGGAAGCATGAAGGCATCCAGGCAGGGATGGTACAAGGGAACTGAGAGTTTTACATCTTGTTCCAAAGGCAATCAGGAGAAAACTGGTTTCCATATACGAGGGTATTAAAGCCCACTCCCACAGTGACATACCTATTCCAACAAGGTCACACCTCCTAAGAGTGCCAGTTTCCCTTTGCCAAGCATATACAAACCGTGATATTTCATTCCCTGGCCCCCATAGGCTTGTTCAAAAACATGAGTCTATGGGAGCCATACTGAGCCATAACATTAGTGAAAAAGTATATTTAGTCAACTTCCAAAGTCCCCATAGTCTATAGCAGTCCCAACAATGTTAAAAGTGCAAAGTTCAAAGTCTCTTCTGAGATTCATCCAGTCACTTAACTGTAATCCCCAAAGCAAGTCAGGAAACCAGCTGGGCAAACAACAATCCCTCTCACGTGTCTCTTACCTTGCATTCATGAATGAAGATCATTCATGGGCTTCTTCTCATCCAGCTCTAGACTCAGTGAAACATATACATTTTAAAATGAGTAGATATGAGATGGGCCTTCAACTGTACTAGGGTTCAAATATGGTTCAATCATTTGGACTCTTGTAAGCCTCTCTCCTAAATTTTGTTTAACATTAATGGTAACAGTGAGGTTTGGAAACAATTTATCTTTCCATAAATTATACCAGAATAGCGTACTACTAGAACATCAATCCCATGGTATACTTCTTGAGGAAAGTGCTGGCTTGGAAAAGGACTGTGGTCCAGTAGGGGTTCAGCAATCAGCTATCTCTGTAAGTGGCTACTTCTGAGAAGATGATTCTTAAGACAGAGGTCTAGTGAATAATGGTTGACTAAAGATAATGAAGAATCTGAAATGTCTAAACTGTACCCCAGTGACTCACCTGGCACTGGCTTAGACATGTAACTGAGCTGCTGGCTTATGGAGAGATTTGCCTGTCTCTTTGCTCATACCCCACTTTTGTTCAGTTGTCAGATTGTTTTGCTGCTTGTGAACAGCTGATCGAGAGTAGGAGCTGTGGATAGCCTACAGCTGTCTCAGAAAGTGCTGCAGGAGGGGGAAGTTGTGAGTTCATCTACGCTTTGTTTACGTGTGGTTGCAAAGAGATTGGAGAAAGAAATAGAGTGTAGGAGAAAAGGAAGAAAGGAGGGAGAAGAAAGGAAAGTGAGAAATGGAGAGAGAAGAGATCCATAAATAATATGGTCAGTTTAAATCTTCCTGGATTTATTACTTTTGTTTATTGAGTTAGGACAAGAGTAGGTGAAGCTTAGCATGCTGACGTGAAAACACACACACACACACACACACACACACACACACACACAACCTTTGATAACTGTTAAGAGGATGATTATCATGTCACCATAGAGTTAACATTTATAGCTTCAGTCAATAGAGAGGCTGATGTTTTCCAAGTTCCTGGAGGA
This sequence comes from Rhabdomys pumilio, assembly GCA_030674055.1. Lineage (NCBI taxonomy): Eukaryota > Metazoa > Chordata > Mammalia > Rodentia > Muridae > Rhabdomys > Rhabdomys pumilio. The sequence continues at coordinate 12,089,191 of JANHMN010000002.1, read as the reverse complement.
GATATTTTGATTGTGTTCCTGGGATCTTGCCCTAGCTTCCCTTATCTTCCCAGGGCTGTGATCTCTGTAGAAGGAACTCAAATGAGACGCACAGGAGGTGGGTTAGAAGACAGGCAGGGTTTATTACAGAATCATATGAGGCCCTGTCAATGTGGAAACAGCTCCTCAAAGGGAGTAAGAGTTTATTCTGAAGCTGAACATGAGTGACTGTAGTGCGAGGGCACAAATGAACACATTTCTGTGTTCAGATTGTTCTGTGATGTGGAGATTTAGGAGAGAGGCTTACAAGAGTCCAAATGATTGAACCATATTTGAACCCTAGTACAGTTGAAGGCCCATCTCATATCTACTCATTTTAAAATGTATATGTTTCACTGAGTCTAGAGCTGGATGAGAAGAAGCCCATGAATGATCTTCATTCATGAATGCAAGGTAAGAGAGATGTGAGAGGGATTGTTGTTTGCCCAGCTGGTTTCCTGACTTGCTTTGGGGGTTACAGCTAAGTGACTGGATGAATCTGAACATTCTGAACACAGAATCTGAACACATTCTGAACAATATGTTCTGAATGATAACAGTTTTAGGAAGCATTTATAGTAAGAAACAAAAGAAGGTCATAAATCAAGGCCCTCTTAAACACAGTGGTCAGTGCATACTATAGTCAGAGGAGACAGTAGAAAGGTAAGTGTCACAAAAAAACTGAGGAAGTACTCCAGGTCAAAGGCTTAAGCAAAGAAGAGATAAAGTGATAGAAAAGGGAGAGTAGGAAGGGGCAGGCTAACTCAAACTAACGATGTGCAAAGAAGCCTTACAGAAACTCAGTAGTTCGCAAAGTAATTAGAAAACCCAGTATAGGGCTGGCAGAATAGTGGTCGAGAACACTTGTTACTCTTGCAGAGGTTCTGGATTACTTTCTTACACCCACATCAAGTAGCTTTCAACTTCCTAAAACTTCTGTACTAGAGGATCCAATGCTCTATACTGGCCTCCAGGAAGTCTCATGGTACACGTGTAGACAAGCAGGCAAACGCATACACACAAAGTAAAAATAAACAAGTCTTTTAAAAAACGTAGTAGTATATGTTTCAAAGGGAGTTTGAACAGATACACTTCATGGGTGAACAATGATACTCTCTGAAGGCGTGGGTTACCAAATGAAAATCTCTGTGTCAAGCACCGAGATGCCACTCGAAGACTTATTGGTTATGGAGTCCCCAGAGGCACCAAAAATGACACAGGCTATTGATATTGTTCTTGATTTCTCACCATAATTAAATTTAAGGCTGTATTGCTGAAGACACCATTTACTTTGATGTGGTACATAGAGAAATAAACCTCAGGTGACCAGAGAACTCTCTCTTTGTTGGCTAGCTTACATAGTGCTGTAAGGTGCCATGATGGTTGCCTGGGGAAGAAAAGACTTCAGTGGTCTCACCTACCATTGCATGCTATAGTACCAACCTGCCTGGAAAGATGTGCCCAATGGTACAATAGTGGTAGGGCAGTTATGGGAGTAACCAATTACTTTCTGCTTGGATATGAAGCCTATTGCACAGGAGGGATTTCACACCTGGTATTATAAACCTGACCCAAAGCCCATGGTTGGGGAAGCTGTGGGGGAACTTACTGTTGATGTTATGTTAAATGATCATGGTGTCCAACTGTCTTATCAACACTCTTTGTGCTGATCTCAACTTGGATTAGAGAAGCTTGTTTTTCCAGTGGGTCCAGGTTAACGCAGAGTATTATTACTGGTCAAAGTTCCAAGCACAAGGAAATGTGAGTGCTTAGCTGTGATGTATCATCTATAGTAATCTCTTTCATCCAGTGTCAATCTCCTCACATCCAACATCAATCTCCTCCATCCAACATCAACCTCCTCCCACCCAACATCAACATCCTCCATCCAATGTCAGTCTCCTCCATCCAACATCAATGTCCTCCATCCAACATCAGGGACTACTGAAGATGAATGGTGGGAACATGAGAGTTGGGCAATGAGGAGAGAGCTGTGGAATGTTGACTTCTGGCCATAATAGAACCATTGCACACATTAATTTATGGCAGCTATAGTTGTCTACACAAGACCTACACAAGATGAAGCCAGTCAAGATTCCAGAATGAATGGGAAAGTGGCCCTAGGCTCCATGCTTGACAGGGAACTACTGGCAGTTGAAGGTTGCTGAGGAAGGGAGAGTCACTTTCCTTTGGGGACATGACTGCTGGAAGGTTGCTAATGTCCTAGCTGTTTGGGCCACATCCATGCACATATAGGAAGTACTGACTGGACTCAGGAAGTTATCAAGAGCAACAACAAAGCCCAATAGAAGACAGGAGGTTTGAAGGGCCATGGGGTGGATGACAGTAGGAAGAGGTAGAGGAAGATACTGATGCTGGATGTGACCAGAATATGTTATATACATGCATGATCTCTTCAAAGAGTAAATACATGTATTTAAAAATGAAAAAATTACACAGGGTGGTGATTCCCCCAAAGGCTTTACAGAAGGTAGGGAAAAAAGCTATCAGGGCAAGGTGAGAATGTCACTCAGTGCAGCTCAATTTTATTGTAATTGTGTGATGGACCAGGACTTCTAGAGTCTGGCCCGGATCACTGTATTTTGGCCAACGTTTTAAGCCCAGCATGATTTTGGAAACAGTATTACGGTGACAAGTAACCTGGCCCAATGAGTACAGTGAAGCTTAAGATGTGTTTACATTGAAGTTCTTAGCAAAGTACATGTGGCTTCCTCCTTAGGAAGATTTCTTGTTGGCTTAGAAACAATACCCAAGGTAAGGGTCTAGGGAGAATGACTGGGGTAAACATACGCCTGTGGGAGGCAGGATTGGCCTGGCCCTGAGATAACACAGAAGTCACCTGGGCAGTTGTAAAGTACAAGCAACATTGCTCATGAATATGGGTTTTATGGCCTAAAAGGAATGCTCAAGGTTTTAAGAGGAAGGGATGTTATTTAAGGGGAAAAGATATTGTTTGGGATGAGTAAATTCTGAGAGATATAGGCAGAGCCTGTCTCACCAGACAGTAAAGGATCATCAGGTTGGAAAGTTCCATCATTCCTGGCCTTCCAGGAAAAGCAGCTGTAGACCTCATTCCATTAAAGAGGTAAACTGTGTGTTTAGCTTTCCCCAGCATCTCCAGTAATGATTTGTGTGCACAGGGCCATTTTTGCCCTCTACAACATGGTACCCATCACACACACACACACACACACACACACACACACACACACACACACACTGTGGAAATGTCCAGTAGATAGGTTATAACAAAGCAGAGACATCTCTACTGTAGGTCTCAGATACTATCTGGTGGCATTTTTAGATGTTGGCCTGGTTGTTCATTAATATATTCCAGGCTCCTCTGAGACTACTAGTTTGTTCAAAAATCACGTAACAGATTAGATTATAAAGAAACAAAGGAAAAAAAAAGCAAATAAGGAAAAACAAACAAACCCATAAAACTGTAGAGATTGCCTAGTCAGGAAAATATTTGTACAAACATGAATACTCAAGTCTTATCCCCAGAGCTTGAATAACAAAGCTGAGCATTGGCAACATATGCTTGTAATTCCAGCCCTGGAGAGGTGGAGACATCTGGATCCCAGGACTTGCTGCCTAGCCATGTTAGCTGAATAAGTGGGTGCCAGGCCAATAAGTGATTTTTTTTTTCTCAAGTGACTGAGAAAGACATCCAAGGTTGCCCCCTGGTCCGTATGTATATGTGCATGCACACACGTGTACACAAACATACACACGTGTACACACAAAGCCATGTACACACACCACACACACACACACACACACACACACACACACACACACACACACACGGAACCTATGAAAGGAGTCATACTTACCCAGGGGATGCTCTTCTCTTAATGAGCCTTAACAAAGTCCTGCATCCTGCTTTTTCAGCCTTTCTCCTCTTTGTCTAATCGACAGCCACACTTTCACATATTTTAAATCACAAGGAGGAGCTATTGTAATCATGTCTCCCTATTTTTGCACATTACTTCAAGTTCTAAGAAGAGAGCCCCCCGTCATTGATTATTTACTATTATTTTCACTTGTTAAATTAGTGTGTTACCAGAAACGTGAGAGGTGGGACTTGAAGCTGATTATGAGGAGGTGGCAGGGAATGGGGTACTGTCCATCCTCGTTGACCTCTAATTCTGACTGACCTGCTAATTTTACTGAGTCATAATGGCCTGACCACCTCGAGTAATCCTCTAAGCAATTATCTGTGTCCAGGGGCTGAGATCACACCACATATAGTAACTACAAGATGTTCATGGCTCTAGATAAAGGACAATAGGATAATCACAAGATGCTGGACTTCTAGTCCAAAACCCATCCACTCACACTTCAGAATCAAGTAGGGTACATGTTTGTTTACTTTCTCCAAGGTCTAACTCTTTCCTGGGAACTCCGTCCAGCCTCTGATGATAGGCCGATGTCAAGGATTTGGCAAAATGCATTTCAAGGAATCTGAAAAGTTCAGAACTTTGAGATAAAATAGCCCAAGTTGGAAATGTTGCTGGTTTCTTGAGTCAGAGTTGAGTTCCCTGTCTCTTGATAGAGGAGAGGGATGAGCAACCACCATAGAAGAAGGGCTTCCTGTGGCAGGGTGAGGTCTCTATAAGTTGTCAAATGGCATTCTGGAACTGGCACTGTATATTCTTGGAACTGGCCAATTTGACGCTGCTAATTTCTAACTAGCCACCTAGTGACTGGACTACCTCGGGCAATGTAGTACCATGTAAACTAGGAACTCATCGAGCATCTAGTTAGGATGAAATCTGGTTAGTTAATTTGAACTTATGTGACAAACTGTGGTGTGTGAATGGGTTGGGTAAAAGCCTGTGAAAGAGCACAGGTTCAGAAAAGCCTGGTGGTTGAAAAACACCCTGTCTGCTAACCAAGCACCCAAGAGGTGGCGGCGGGAGCATGTGAAATTCAAGGTTATCACAAGCCATATAGAGAGCTTGAGGTTAACCTGAGCTGCATAATGGCCTCAGACTAAAATGTAGAACAGAACTGACTGGGTTATGAGGTTGTAGGACAAGCCTCAGACTGATGAAGAAGACCAAGACTGTCCACATAGAGCAAATGGCTACCCTATACCACTCTATGATTGTTGTATCTCTTGGAGAATGTGGGCAGGCTTTACTACTACCAGAGGTTACAAGAGGCTCAGTGACTATCTTGCAGAACCCAGAATGGTCCCCTCTGATGCCCCTGCCATGCTATGGACAAAACCTGAGGCTTTGGGCATGCTAGGTAAGCACTCTATCATGAGGTGCTCAGTCCCAGAGTAGTCTCTTGACTAGCAGCCCAGAATTTATTGCTGTAGGCCAATGACTATCCCTTGTTCATCAGATGCAATTCTAGGCTTTGACTTTAAACCCAAACTCAAACCAAACCAACAAAAACCCAAAACCAACCAAACAAAAATCCCCAACCAACCAACCAACCAACCAACCAACCAACCAACCAACCAATCAACCAACCAAAAACTAACCAAGAATATATCTCTGCTACTATGGTTGGGGTAGCCATATCAAAACAAAATAATTAAATAGAAATTTAATTTACAATATGAGGCAGAGTAAAGTGGAGAGGTCTAGGAAAATGGTGGGCGAAGGTTCAAATTATCACATGAAAGAAACTAGAGAGGAAGGTTGAATACTTCCCTCAGGCTCACTAAATCTGGCTACCCACACAGACAGAGCACAACGCAGTGTCTGAAGGTGACCTTGCTCAATATAACACTAAAATGTACAGTCTGGGGTGAAGATGCTAAGGAGACATTTGGTACAAGCCATGCTGTATGTAGAACTACATGTCACAGAACACATGTAAGAAAAATCACACAAAGAAATGAGCCCTAAAGTCTGCGTTATATGACCCATCCCCCCCAACCCACCCCCAAACTCTTTGTAGATCCTTTGTGCAGAATTACTGGTTAAGCTTTTTCTTTGCTCTAGTCTGCTTCCTTCTCTTACTAAACTGTCATTGCTTCTGATACTATCTGTGTGTCTGTTCAATTTCTTGTTCTGGGACACAAAAACCTAGACTCATTCTTGGAAGGTTTTCATTGAACTTCAGTACCTCCAGATAATCAATTGTGAGAGTTTTTTTTTCTATCTGTATGTGTGTGTGTGTGTGTGTGTGTGTGTGTGTGTGTGTGCATGTTCATATGTATGTGGGTACGTGAGTGTGCCTATGTGTGGAAGCCAGAGGGCAAGCTCAGGTGTTATTGCTCAGGTACCATCTTTCATTGTGTGTATGTGTGAGCTAGGGTTTCTGTATTAGTAATTTCTCTGCTGCTGTGATAAAATAGCCTAGTAAAAGGAACTTGTGAAACTGCTTCTTTTAGTCTCTACTTCTAGGCATGGAAGCTAAGCCCGGAGGAACTTGGGGCAACTGGTCAAGTTGCATTTACCATCCTTGTACTCAGGTCTCCTCTTTATTTGGTTCAGGCTCTCTGTCTAGGGAATGGTGCCACCCAAAGTGGGAGTCTTCCCACCATAATTAACATGATAATAATAATGCCCTATAGGCATGCCCAGAGACCAGTTTCTCAGGTTGTTCTAGAGCTCATCAATCTCAATAATTGAGATTAATCACCACAATTAGGCCTGGAACAACTAAATTAGGTCAATTAGGCTAACCAGCGAGTTCCAGGAACCTGCCTGTCTCTGCTCCTTTAGCACTAGGATTACAAGTGTAAATGCTTGGCTCTTTTAATGTGAGTTCTAGGAATTACATTCATGTCACTGTGAGAGATATCTTCACAGGCTCCAATGTGACAATATTAAGAAGTAGGAGCAGGTGTGACTTCCAGGAAGAAATTAGGTGGTGACATTGCTTCTTCCCTCATGAATACATTAACCTATTCATAGATAGTGAGTCAATGAGCTATCTTACTTCTTAATTTACTTCATTCTGTGTGATGGACACTGATGTGGGTGGGTATATCTATGAAATGCTGAATGTCTTCCTCTATCGCTCTCTGCCTTATCTCTCAGGAACTTGACGCTCACCTGTTTGGGCTAGCCTTGCTGGCCAGTGGGCTCCTGGGATCAACTTATCTCTGTTCCCAAGAGCTGAGGTTATGTTGACAGGCATGAGTGGTCATTCCCAGCTTCTAAGAATCTGAACTAGTGCTAAGTGTTAGGTGCTAAGGATCTGAACCAGGCCCCAATGTTTGCACTGTTTAGTGCTGCCTCTTGTTTGAGACCTTTTCACCATGAAATTCCATGCATCGCCTGGGGTCTTTAACAGCGTCTCCACAAGTAAGCAAGGCTTCACCATGCAGCCTCTTGACTTGAGGCTTCCCAGTCTCCAGTGGATGAAAAATTTCAGAAGTCATTTTATTTTATTAGATTATGAATTATAGAATTGAAAATATTATTTTTATCTTCCTCCATCCATTGAAAATGAAACGGAGGGAAAGTGAATTTGGGGGAGCAGGGAGGTGGGGGTGCCAGAAGGACTGGAGGGAGGGAAAATGTCATCAGGATGTAGTGCATGAGAAAATAATTTATTTTCAATAAAAAAAGAAGAAAACGCAATTCATGATGTAACTCCTAAACTGGTGAGTTGACTGTGCAGTAAATTATATCCAAATTGTTGCTGAATATCATGGCCTCTTTTGCTGGAGAAGAAAAAAAAATTCCTCACAATCTCCATGTTGTTAGTTTTAGTCTGAAAACTGATCTCTTGTTTCTAGGTGCCGGAAGCTCTGTCTGGGGTAATTATATGCTGCCATTTGAACAACTCCTGTTATTGAAACTTAAAAATATTTTATGTGTTCTGCAACAATTTGATCTAAAGATCTATCATGTGCTGGTGCTGAGTCTGGTAAGAAAGGTGTTCCCTAAAGCCCCCACAATTTTGGAATGAAACAAGATAGAACAAAGGGAAGACCAGATAGTGTTTGTGATGAACGGTAATGACTTTTTAGAAGAACAGATAGTGAAGAAAACCAAAGGCAACAGAGGTAAGTGAAAAAAAAATCAAACTACTTTACAGTGGGTAGGAATGACTTGGGCTTATTGTTTTTATTTAATTAGTCAAAGTAATGGGGAAAGTGCGAAAATGGACAGCCACATATCGGTAAGAACAATTTTGCCTGCAGCTTTGTGTGTTCAGAGAGTTTGTATGCCAGACATCCCGAATGTTCCCGTGGTATAATGGGTCATAAAGTACGTGAGGCAAAGAAGTGAGTTTCTTGTAGAGAATATGGCTTGAAACTCACTCCGCTGGAAGGAGAAGACCAGGAATGACTAGTGGTCGTGTGGGGGTTGGGGGGAGGAGATATGGCTGGACACTGATGGCTGCTGTGGAGTGTCTCTAGGCCCTGGTAGGCTCAAGCATTTAGCTTGGTTTAGGTAGAGAGAAGCCACTGACAGCTGTTCTGTGGGTGACTGTCTAGTTGGTTTTCTGTTGCTGTAATTGGATACCTGCATCCACCCACACTTGCTCAGCCTCTGGTTGAGGGCTTTCCTGAGCTATCCTTCACATGGTGAAACAGCACAGAGGCTAGCTCCAGTCTCTTCCTCTTCACACAAAGTCACTGAAGACACCAGGAGACTCCCGCCCTCATGTTCTCTTCATTTCTGTCCCACAGGTATGTAATTCATTTTATGCAAGGAACAGAGTTTGGTTTCTTGCTTTGAATATCTTACAACTGTAGGAACATGTACAGTGTTTGGAATGTTTGTTCTCTATGTCCTTGTTGAGTGACAGACTTTTCCTGGGGATATTCAACACCCTCATACAAGAGAGAGAGAGAGAGAGAGAGAGAGAGAGAGAGAGAGAGAGAGAGAGAGAGAGATCTACATACTCCAGGAAACCCATAATAGCACCGAAGTTCAACTTGGTGAGTAAATGAATTTTTATTGGGGTTACTAATAGGAGTGTGGGTAAAGGTTCACTTACATTGGGGGCAGAGATGACTTGAAAGCAGCCACATCCCTACCAAGTCCACTGTAACAGGTGACCATTCGTGACAGCTGCAACCCTGAAGCTCTCTGCACAGCCTGCTGGTGTCATTACAGGCTTAGACAGAATCCCCTTTTCTCTGTAGTTTGAATGGTCAGGATCTCCTTCCTCCTCCATTGCTTCCTCCTTCATATGTTTGGAGAGAAGGCTCAGAGAGTAAAGTGCTTTCCTTGTAAGCATCAGGACCTGAGTTCCACCCGCAGCACTCAGGATGGAGTGCCCTTGTAATCCCAGTCCTGGGGAGGCGGAGATAGGAGGATGCCTGTGACTTTCTGGGCTGCAAGTCTAGTCTAATTGGTGAGTGTCAAGTCTCAGTGAGAGACTCTGTTCAAAAAACAAAGTGGACAAGTTCTTAGGAACAATATATACTGCTCGACTTCTGGCTATCACGTGTAGGTGCACACACAGGTATCTGCACCGCTAATCACACACACACACACACACACACACACACACACACACACACACACGTTTCCAGTATATAAACTTTTAGGAATGCATTCAAACTGTAAGAATAAACGATGCCATTCCTGGGATTGTCGGGGCTCAACAGAATCAAGGATCAAATAGTGGAAGAGAAAGTTACCAGCACCTTTATAGAGAAGACAGTACGTGAGATGAAACTAGATCCTGAGATCCAAAAGAGGTGTGTCCAGGAAAGTCCTGCCAAAGTGAGGTGTCCCTCAGGCCCAACCACCTTCACAGCCTGACTCCTGAACCGTCAGAACTCCGGGAAAGCTGCTTGGACCATCTGATGCAGCGAAATGACAAGGCTTTTCTATTTAAATACGGGTTTGTTGTGGCAGACCCGCACAGCTGTTGTCAAAATCAAAGATCAGTTTGTTAAGATTATTTTTACAACCTGTGTCAGGGTAACCACTTCTGGAAAACATCTGTTCTATAATTAGAAAATGAAGATCTTGTCACTCCGTTGGAACATAATTACTTTCAGGCCTCAGAGGGAGGATTTTAGTATCATCATGAGAATTCAATGGGGTTACTCTCATATATATATATATATATATATATATATATATATATATATATATATATGTGTGTGTGTGTGTGTGTGTGTGTGTGTGTGTGTGTGTATGTGTGTATATATACAATATATACAATATATACTGCTCGACTTCTGGCTTTCACGTGTAGGTGCACACACAGGTATCTGCACCGCTAATCACACACATACACACACACACACACACACACACACACACACATATATATATATATATTTTTTTTTCTTAATTTCTTCTAAGGTAACTGGGATAGTAGAGAGGAAAAGCCCATACTTATTTGCATTTGATCATTTGATAGGATGTAATAGAATGAATCAAATCTTGCTAATACAAATAACTCCACTGAGTTCAGCCTGGCCGATTCAAAGCAATTCCATTCTGAAAAGGAGTGAGGGGGATTCTAAAGGGTCGAAGACCTTTTCTGGTAAGTTCAGAGTCAGTGCTGGGGAGCCTCAGTTTTCCCAGCTTTATGTGGCCTGGTAGCTCTTTGTACTTGGTGACAACACAGCTTGTCTCCATTTTCCCTTTGTGATGCCAGTATCTAAATTTTCCTGTCCTTATAGAGATATCAGTCATTATACTAAGACCTCTGCAATTCATTCTAATCCTGTGTTGAGAGTTTTATCTGCAGAGGTCCCACTTCTAAACAGTTACCCTCACAGGCATGCATCCATCCAGTACAACTGCCTCACGATTTCCTGAGGCTCAAGAACTCCAGGTGAAGTTCAGCATTTACTACTGAATGTATTCTTCATCCAGGGACTCCCTACCAGTGATTGGTACCAGCATCATTCCAGCTGTTCAAGCTTTACCTGGAGGCCCTGTTAACTCTTTCATTGCTCCCCACACCTGAGCCAGTGTCAAATTCTGCAAACTGGACCTTCATGTCTACCTAAGCACCCAGCCCAAAGTCCATCATCACCTAGGTCAAACCATCTGCCTTCCAGAGGTCTGTATCAGTCTCACATTTGGTCCCCATCTTAACCTGGGAAACAGAGTGATCTCAGAGCTGTCTTTGTCACCCTATTCCCCTGCTCAGATCACTGCCTGGCACAGTGACTGCAACCCTCAGGAAAGACTCATGGCAGAAGTGGCCACCAGAGAGAGGGACAAGTTTTTTGATCTTATATGTGCCAGTGTCCTGTGATGTCCCCTCTATCTGTTACCAAGGTCACCACATCTCATTGTCACATATCTCCACAGTGTCCTGTGTCTGTGAGTGTAGGACCAGCCCCCATGTCAGAGGGTGAAAGCTCGTGGCATAGCCTTCAAACTCCTATTCCTACTGAAATGCTTGGCACAATCCCCACCCACCGAGGACAATGAAGAACCCTGAAGAGTATAACTCAGTCTTTTCAACTGCAGACAACAAAAGAATATAACTTAGTCTCTTCCATTGCGTTCGCCCGTTGCTTGCTTGCCTAAATTCTCTGGCAATAGAATACGGTGGTTTGTGTCCAGCTTTTATTTTATCCTGGAAATACATCTTCACATTGCTAATTCTACTTCCTATAATAATCCTAATTTGGGGTCAACCTGCCACTACCTCAGAACATACAGTCCTGGACTCTGAATCACATGACCTGAGCTCTCAGTTATGATTGCATCATTGCCCCTCTGATTTCTAGGTAAAGAAGACTCTCAGGTCTCGACATGGAAGTAGAGGCATGAGTAATGCCGGTGCATCTTGTAGTTAATTATAGCTATTATTTATATCATATAATTATATATAGTTAATTCATTTAGTCAAACATTAAGTAGGGGCTGCAGGGATGGGCCAGAAGTAAGGAACATAAACTGGTTTGCAGAGGACCCAAATTTGGTTCCCAGCCCTTGAGTCATAGAGCTCACAACTACCTAAAACTCTAGCTACAGGGGATTCAATGCCTTCTGCTGGCCTTTGCAGGTATCTGCACTTATATGCAAACATCGCTACATAGACGGACAGGCCTATATGTAATTAAAAATAAAATCTCCCCAAACAGTAATTAAAATGTATGTTCTGTAACTCACACTATCATAAGGACAGCAATAATAGATAAAAATATCCACAGGAGAGGGGAATCCTGTACAATCTAATAGGACTATAAAATATTATCAGGGGATAGATCCTACAAAGAAAGATAAATCAGGGCGAGAGGATGAAATGATGGGCATTGCTCTCAATGTGGTGTCCAGGGAGCTTTCCCGAACAGGCAACATTTGAGAAGACACCTGAAGGAAGTGAGGGAGGGAGCATTGCTTCTATTTTAAGAAGTGTGGAGACAGCTGGAGCAAGGGCCTGAGAGGAGAAGAGAGTTCAGATTGTGCTTAGGCAATTAGGAGGGAGGCCAGGGCACCTTTAGCATCCAGAGAAGGAGAGGAATAGATGATGGGCAGCCAACCAAGGGGGCTCACCAGGCCATAGAAAGGCCGTTTGCTTTGTTGTTGTTGTTACTGTATGTAAGTGCATGTGCCTATGGGTATATGCATGTAACACAGACGTGTGTGTGTGTGTGTGTGTGTGTGTGTGTGTGTGCATGCATTAGAGAGCAGAAGAGGACATTGAATGTCTCCATCTATTATTTTCTGTCTTCTTGTGTTGAGAAAGGGTCTCTTACCCAACTGGAAGCTTTCCATTTTGGCTGGAGTGTCTGGCCATCGAACACTCAGGATCTGCCTTTCTCTACCCGCCCATGCTGGGGTTCCAGGCACACAAAGCCATGCACTCAAAGCATCTAACACAGATGTTGGACAGTCTAACTCAGTTCCTTATGCTTGTAAAGTGCATGCTTTTAACCATCTCCCCAGGCTTCATCAAGAGCTTTGGAATTTGTTCGTAAGAAGCCAAGAAGGCCTTGGATAGTTCTGAGAAAATGTCTGTCTAGTGCATGACAGAGAAGACACAAGGAGGGTAAAGGAAGCTATAGAGAGACCAGGAAGAACTCTGTTGAAATAGGTAGAATCCTAAAAACAGGCTCAGAAATGAAGGAAGGAAGGAAGGAAGGAAGGAAGGAAGGAAGGAAGAAGGAAGGAAGGAAGAAAGAAAGAAGAAAAGAAAGAAAGAAGAAAACCATTTTGTTTTACCAACTAGTGTTTCTGAAGGAAGTTTCCAATAAATCCTTTTATAAAGTGAAAACGTTTTTCCTAAACATGTAATATACCAGACACTTGCCAAGAAAGGTTTTCTGCTTTCTTTATTCACTCATTAAATTTCTACAACAGCCAAAGAAGGGACACATCTGCGGTCAGGTGGCCACATAGCCTTTGGCCACCTTTGACTTTGAACCATTTCTGGTTGTTTGAGCTGAATAAAACTTACTGGATTTTGTTTATGGAATGTTCTTTCTGTTTTGATCAAACCTTTGCTCAAAGTTGTATGTGCAGGGTACCAAAAGCCACAAGACTTCTTTTGGGTCTACAAAAGCAGTTGTTTTGAGTTTGCTTGTCCATAAATAGTTGTTGAGTAAATAAATATCTCTGCAATAGAACAGATTTAGTCTGAGGCTTGCTTTTCTTATGATCTGGAGGTTGTTAGAGAAACATACATGTTTGGTCAGCTTCCACGATTACAGAAATAGGTTGTGCATAACCCTTTGTCTGGTTTACAGTGGAGATGGATTATAATTCACAGACCCCTCCACTCATGTATGCACACTTTCCCAAGTCATCCTTATAACAGGTAAGTGCAAATTCGTGTATCTGGACAGTTTAGAAGGAAAGGCATGAACCATAGGAACTATCTGGTGTTAGTAGAAGATTTCAATAGTCAGCTGATGGCCACATTGAAAGCCAAATGGGTGAAGGCTGGACCACCCACTCTGAGAAGACAACTCTGGCAGGGAATATTGAGACAGATACCTCAATATTCTAGAACTATTAAATCCAATGCAGAGAAAAACTTTGGATAGAAAAAGCATATGCCATTTGCAATTAGCTCTGCTTGTTAATATTTGTGACATTTCTGTTCCAGAAATCAGTGTTAGACAAGATTTAGGGGCCAGAAAGAATAGAAGGGCAGTGATCTACCAGTTAAGGACAGAGCCATCTGGCCTGAGGAAATGACAGTTAAAGATCAAGTTTGACTTCATCCCCGACTTCTCATTCGGCATTTCTTTTGATTTGAGACTAAAGTCAGTAGGTCAGAGATCAAAAAGCAAATCGCAAATGATACCCAGGAGATTTTATTCCGGGGTAAGCAGCTTGATGAACCAAATGTTTAACCATACATTTTAACTTCCGAACAGGGCAGTGGCAAGAATGAGACATGATTAAATGAAGGAAGGTCTTACAGGTCTTACAACAAACCACCAGATATGAGGTAGCCATGGTGGTTTGAATGAGATGGCTTCCATAAGTTCACAGTCTTGAATATTTTGTATCCAGAGAGTGGCACTATTTGAAAGGATTAGGAGGTGTGGCTTTATTAGAGGAAGTGTGTCATTCAGGATGAGCTCTGAAGTTTCAAAAAAAGCCCATTCCAAGCCCAGAATCCCTCTCTTTCTGCATATGGATCTTGATGAAGACCTCTCAGCTACTTCTCCAGCACCATGTCTGCCTGTGTTCCACCACGCTCCCTGCCATGATGACAATGGCCTAAACTTCTGAACCTGTAAGCCAGCCCCAATTAAATGCTTTCTTCTAAAAGAGTAGCCTTGATTGCAGGGCTGTGATAAGGTTGGAATCTGGTAAAGGTGATTAAGGGTGCAGCCAGCCAACAAGCTTCTCCTCAAGATGCTCTCGCCACTGTAACAAAATACCTGACAAGATCAGTGTAAAGAAGGTTGTCTTTTGGCTCACAGGTGGAGGGGATACAGCCCATCATTGTGCGGAAGGCAGAGCAGAAGCACGAGGCAGCAGGCCACGTGGCGTCTGAAGTCAAGAAGCAGAGAGAGATGAAAACCGGTGCTCAGCTTGCTTGGCCTGGAACCCTAGCTTGGGAAACGATGGCACCCACTTTCAGAATAGTTCTTTTCTGCTCTGTTGAACCTTTCCAGAAATACTCGTATAGACATCCAGAATGTGTTCCTGTGATGAGCCTCAATGCTACCATGTTGATAATGAAATTCAGCCTTTACAGGCATGAGACCCACTCATGAGGTCTTTACTCTCACAAACCAATTACTTCCCAAAGACCCCCCACCTCCTAATCCCATCGCACCAGGAATTAGGGTTCCAGCCTAGTTCAGAAAAATACAAATATATGATTAATTGCACCAATTTACCCTGCAGCTTGTGGATATATGCTGTTGGGAGTTTCAGGAGGCAAAGAAAGATTTCCCATCTGGAAGAAAAGATGAAGGGGAGTGTGGTATGATTCTGATGAGTCAGAAAGAGCGGCACACTGTTCTGAAGCTGCAGCTGTTCACTTTCTGAGTGTTAGACCTTCCACCTTAAGAAGAAGCCCAGAGAGGAGAGACCTCACATTGGGTCCAGCATACAGGCAAAGCAGCTGGGTGTCTCTGGCTGAGACAGTGACAAACTTGTGCACTCCTTTCCAAACCTGTCTGTGTGGCTGGCTGACAACTCCATGTATGGCTGGATGAGTCTGCTGCTATCGTCTCTGGAAATGTCAAGTTTTTTCCTCTGCAGTTATTCCCCAGACAAACAGCCATTCCCAGAGCCTAGACTGCCTTTTTTTTTCTGTTTAAAGTTTTACTAGCATATATAAATTATACATAGCAATGGGTCTCATTTTATTGCCACACACGAGTATACTATATTTTGATCACATTTTCTGCCCCCTATTACTTCTGCCCCCTGCTATGCCTGCTGATTCCCCTTCATGACCCAATTCTAGAGCACCTTTAAAAGGTGAATTCCAAACCTAGAGAGGCCTTGCAAGTTACCCTTCTACTTTGTATAAGAAACAGCAAAGTTGTAAACCCACGGTGACTCGGCTGTTAGAGGCAAAGCTGAGACTACAACACCGACTTCTCTTGTCTTCTCCCTCCACTTGCCACCATCTTTTGGCTTTCTAGCCTGGTCTTCCATGCTGAAAAGTTTTGTTTTCACAGCAGAATGCATTGAGCTGTAACATACACTTTCCACTCAAGTATTTCTAGAATCTTCCATGCTGATGTGAGGAGAGATGGCTAGTTCTTGGTGATGATGCTCCGTAAGCTAGTTATGGTATGGGGTCAAGGAGGTGTTTTCAAAGGAACGAGGCTGCACTCAGAGGGTCAAAGGACACAGGATCAAACATCTCTCCCTCTCAGTCTTCCTGTGGAAGGTCCTTAGGATTAAGTCCAAGTCTGAGGTGTCAATATGAACTCTAAATGGATCGCTATTACAACTGGACATCAATAACTCATCAACAAACTCTATTGTGAGTTTCAGAACCATGACTGAGGAGGCTGTGACTGTGGGAAGAGACTGGTCCAAGTTGTAAGGGAGGTGGTGGGGGGAGGGGCTGTTAGTGGGATGCCTGAACCTGTTTTAAACAGCTAAACTGTGACAACCAGTGTATCATCAGACTGTTTTTCTGTAGCGAACAGTGACTGGAGCTCAAAAATTTGCAACCCTCACCTCCTTATGTTTATCAACAGCCTCCCTACCTCAGTCTTGCCTGACTTCTCCTCAGGTCTCAGCCCAAGGTGTGCCCTTCTTTTCCAGTCAGATTGCCTGGGTGTGCAGACGATGGATTCCCTTGTGTTCCGCTGCACAGTGTCACACTCCTCATGGCTATCCTCTATTTGCTTGTGTTCCAACATAGACAAGAAGGTCCTGAGGTCTGAGGTCTCATCTCTCTGCATACTTGGGTGTCTCTACCGCTTAATATAGTGCCTTAGGAAGAACGAGACTTTAAATGGTAATGGTAAGTAAAAAAACAAAACCAAATTTTCTTTACTCCTCTTGGGTGAGAAGATGAGACCTCCATGTATATGTGAGCTCCAGAGATTCATACTGTCTTGAACACAGTTAATTTGCCACTATGGTCTGGAGATACAGCTCAATTAGTAGAGTGCTTTCCCAGCATGCAATGAAGCCCTGGGTTCAATACCTAACACCACACAATCTAGGTATGGTGACAGATGTTCCTAATCTCAGCACTGAGGAGAGATGGAGGCAGAAGATCAGAAGACCAAGGTCATCCTCAGTTGTTTAGCAAGAATTCAAGGCCATCCTGGGCTACATGAGTCCTTATGTGAAAAAAAAAAATATTAAAATTCAGTGTTACTTCTGAGATACAAAAGCTGCTCGTTTTATCACCTAACAGGACCCCTATGTCTTACCATTTATTTTCAACCAGCACTGGTTCCTGTCTACTCCTATCTTGGTTCCAACTTGTCAGGGTGTGGCTCTTACTTGGCCTGTAACTCTTTTTTCCATAAGATCCATCCATACATTTACGAAGGGTTTGTGTGACAAACTACCATATTATGTCAAAAAAAAATTGTGTAGGAGAACAGAGGTCCTTGTGCTCACTAGGAAAGATAGGAATGTCACACAAGGTTGTATTTTCAAAGGAAGAGATGTATAATCCAGTTTCCATCCAGGAGGTTAGGAATGAATGAATGAATGAATGAATGAATGAATAGGATTAATAGCCTGGAGACCTTTGTGGTATCTGTATGGCCAGGTCACACCTGGCTCCCCCAGATTGTTATGTTTATCTAAGTCATTTTTCCAAATTCTTATCATGAGCATTGTTTCTCAGTCTTTATGGAAGATGTTACAGGTACTTTACAAATGGGAGTGGAGGTGGGAAATAAGCTGATGATCTTTGCCCTATCTGTATGATCAAGACTATGCCAAATCCTCCCACAGACTCTTAAAATGTCAGCCATAGTCAATCTAGAACTCATCTTTATGGGAGAGGTCACACGTACACGACAAAGAGGTTCAACGTAGTCATACCTTAAGCTTTATTGTGGACGTGGGACCTAGTTAATTATTGCCAGGAAACGTTGTTCTAAATTGTGCTATACTTAAGTGCCTAAAATAAACTACATGGTGTCAGATTCTCAAAGTCTGAACCAAGACGGCTGAGTCGTGTTGAACTTGAACGCCTCCTTGTTTCACATGGATGGGTACTCTGCTGGTCTTGGTGGTTGCCGAGACCCCCCCACAAAATCTACTTCCTGGTTTCCAGGGGTTGAAATTCTTTGTTCCGGTCAGTCTTCCACAGTCTGGTGATACCCACACACTTCACTCACTCCACTGAGAACAGTAGTAACTTGGATTGTCTAGAACTTTAGGATCCTGTGTTTATGGGAAGAGACCAGAGTGAAGACAGATTCTTCAATGTGGGTAAAATTCTACTGCACCTTAATAAATTTCACTTTAACCTAGATGCAGATGGCCTTGCTCCTGCATCTATCTATCTATCTATCTATCTATCTATCTATCTATCTATCTATCCATTTATCTATCTATCAATCATCTCCTCTATTATCTATCATTTATCATCTATCTACCTCTCTCTCTCTCTTTCTCTCTTTCTTCTTTCCTTCTTTCTTTCTCTCCTTTCTTTCTTCTTTCTTTCTTTCTTTCTTTCTTTCTTTCTTTCTTTCTTTCTTTCTTT
>JANHMN010000002.1:12056732-12070623 GCA_030674055.1 Rhabdomys pumilio | reverse complement strand
TTTCTTTCTTTCTTTCTTTCTTTCTTTCTTTCTTTCTTTCTTTCTTTTTCTCTCTCTCCTTCCTTCCTTCCTTTTTTTCTTCTTCATTCCTTCCTTCGTTTCTTTTTTCTCATTCTTTTCTTTCTTTCCTATGTGAACACACATAGGGCATTTTCCTAACCTTTTGGCCATTGTTAAACTTTACTGCTACACTTACATCAAGAGTGGGCAGGTGTGTATCTGGAGAGAAGGACAGTCAGGTGACTTGTGCCATAGATTACAGAAGAGGGTCAAACATCATACCTCCCAAGAGGGTGTTGGGAAGTTCAGGGCAAGTAGGAGCAAGGCCAGGTTGAGCTGGTGCACTTCATGGCAGACTGGTCAAATTATATCTCTTGGCCTGAGTTTCTCATTAAGGGTCTGTGCCTTGGAGACATTTTGACCTACGAGGTGCATCATTAAAGCAGCCTGGGCATAATAACAGTAATTCAGATGAATTTAAAAGAGTAGTCTAAATTAGAGCACACATTCATGTTTCTCTTGAAGAGTCTGTTGGATAAAGGCAGTTCACTGAAGGAACCATTAGCAAAATAACCAGGCAAAGCGATCCTTGCCAGTCGTCATGCGTCTTACAAGTTAAGAATACACAGCACATCCTGTGACTGGTTCTAGTGTCTTCTCCAAATTGCTTCTTTCCAGAACAGTTCTCAACAGCACCAGGTCTACCCAGTGATTCAGTAATGTGATGTCAGGACTTTTCTGCAAGGGTGCCTTGTCTCTACTGCTCACATTCATAATGAAATCTTTGCATGTGCTAAATATACTAGTTACGTTTTTTTTGTCTGCTGGGGCTGCCTCTCTTGAGGTATCTAAGAACGAGGGTGGGGCACTTCCCCCATCATTAGCTGAGTCCACTATAATCTTTCACCCAGTAGGGTAACAGTAAGAGAGCTTCTTGGAGAAGGGGTGGGGAGAGTTATTTTTTTCTGTACCTTATAATACAGAGCAGAGGAAACGCACGGCATGGCTGTGGGAGTTCGGCTAACTTAAGGTAAAAAATAAACACGGTTTCCTGTCTGGTTCTTATTTCCACTCTCTTTACTCAACTCATCTCTATTTTCATCGGAGTGGCTGGTGGGTACTTCTTCCCGTCAGGACTAACATTTTTATGCAGGCGATGAAGGTATCATTTAAGGATCAAAAATATCAGCCCCTGCAATGTTCCAAAAATTCTCACCTTTCACTCATCATCATCTTTTCTTGAAATAATACCATCTTTTAATCTGAACTAACTCATTGCGTTATTCGTGTCGAAGGAAGCATTGTGATGTTGAAGCTTTACAGTCATCTAATATGCCTCTTTAGTTTGAAGAGATGGCAAATTTGGAGAATCAGTTGTCCATTGCCCATCCAGTCATTCTTCCCTCCCTCCCACCCTCCCTCACTCCCTCCCACCCTCCTTCACTCCCTCCCACCCTCCCTCACTCCCTCCCACCCTCCTTCACTCCCTCCCACCCTCCCTCACTCCCTCCCACCCTCCCTCACTCCCTCCCATCATTCACTCCTCCCTCCCTTTCTACTTCCATCCTCCATCCCTCTGTCCCTCCCTTCTTCCCTTGATCCATCTACCTATCTATCCCTCCATCCAAAGAAGGGGCTAGTGTTCTACACTGAGGGGACAATAGGTACATGGACCCCAAAGAACAGCAAGATCAACATTTCAAAGCAGGTATGGAGGGTATATTACTAACTGAAGTATGCCGAGGAATGGAGAGAGGAAGTAGAGTGGTAGGAGATACAGAAGGGAGGAGGGGGAGGTTGGGGGATATAGTCTTGGAGATCTGTATAAAGCATGTGTGAAGAATCCCGATGACTTTTTAACTATGATGGGAGCACAGTGGTGGACTCTGACCCAAAAGGTAACACAGTGCTATTTAGAGTTCATAAGCAATTCCTCTGACTTGTGTTTGTGAAGAAACTTTAGGAGTCCAAAAACAGAGGCTATAGCTTCCAAAAGGCATGGAAAGGGAAACATTCAGGCTACAGAACAGCAACAGCAAGGACACAGAACGGAGGAGAGAGAGCCATCACTTATAGAGTCTGGGCATCTGACTTGAGAGACTAGTATTGACACTGCTGGCTAGGACAGAAAACACCGAGGGCATGATTAGACTTGGGAACAGAGGCAGGAGATGATCGTGACTGTTTTATAATAGTTAAGTTTGCGACTTCCATGAATCCTTGGAGAGAAGGCAGAGTCTACGCAAGACTCGCCCTGGTCTGAAGAATGTGTTGAAATGTGAGAGCAAAAAAGTTTCCATTGAAGGAAGAGTACAGACAGGGAAGATCTCTCTAGCAGCTAGAGATTGGTGAGAAGGGGGAGGAGTCAGAAAGGGGGAGGAGTCAGAAAGGGGAGGAGCCAGATAAGGGGGAGGGACCAGAAAAGAAGGTGTCTTTGTCTGCTAGGTTTGGGGCTGGTGAACTCAGGGGATGGGAAAGTCACCAGTGAGTCAGGAGAGAATTCATATTGAGATGAGACAGACTAAATTCTCACATCAGAAATTAACATTCGTAGGTACATTGGCCATCAAGCCTTGTCAGCTAGATGGGTTACTTTGTATAATCTGTGAACTGCCTGGAGTAAGTTGAAACTTTGGGAAGAAGAATAAGGATTAAGATTTTATTTATTTATTTGTGTGTGTGTGTGTGTGTGCGCGTGTGTTTGTGTGTAGGAGCCTTGGAGGTCAAAGGTGGGTATTAGATTACCTGGAACTGGAGTTATAGGTGGTTGTGAGTCAACATCTTGATGCTGGGGACCAATTTCTGTTCTTCTGATAGAGCAGTAAGCTCTCCTAACTACGGAGCTATCTCTCCAGCTCTGAGGGAGGGTCTCTCCCTGTACCCAAGGGTCATGTTTTCTAGTCTAGGCTGGAAGCCAGCAAATCCCTGATCTTCCTGAAACTGCCCTGTTTCCTAAATCTGGGCTCACAGGCTGTCATGGGGTGCCTAGCTTGTTATATGGGTGCTGGGATTTAAAGAACTCTGGGCCTTAAGATTACAAAACAAGTGTTCTTAACTGAGGCACTGTCTTCCCAGCTCTGAAAAAGCATAAGTTTTCTAACATTATCTTGTGTAGTCATTGCTCTTTCTCATTGCTGTGACAAGATACAGGGGAATTATTTGTCTCACAGTTAGCAGGTATAGTCTGTCCTAGCAGAATCTTGAGGCAGCTGGTCACATGGCGTCTGCAGTCAGGAAGTGGAGAGAGATGAATGCCAATGTTCAGCTTCCTTTCTTGTTATTTGGTCCAGGACCACAGACCATAAAATGGCGGTACCCACATTTTAGGGCAGGTCTTCTCATCCACATTAACTCCACCACAGAGCTCCCAAACAGAACTGTCAAATGTTTGTCTTTTAGCGATTCTAGAGCCTGTCACATTGCCAATATTAACCTTCAAACCTAGAAACCTAGAATCATGGGGAAACTCAGCTTCATGGAAACTAGTGGGTGTTTGTTAACCCATTGTTTACCCAGTCATTTCAGTGCGGGGTTAAAAAGACATCAACAGCCTGGATTCCCATCCTGTCTTCAACATGTTCTGGCTCTTAGACCTGGAGTGAGTTACTTCAGCTTCCGCAGTCTCACCTCTCTAACATGCCATTTTTGAGTTGTTAGCAGAGATTGCATGACTGTGCATGTGTGTATATGTGCACAAGAGAAACAACAGAAACAACATAGGAAAAGGGCAAGTGTTTGTTCATGTTGGGATCTTAACTAGAGCCACCTTCCTCTTCTCCTAAGATGGCATTTTCTGCAGTGTGCTCATTTTTACTGTCTCATGGTTTTCTTTCATTTTGTAGCATTTTTATCTTTCTACTCTGCCTTCCTTCTTCACATCTGTGTATCTGTGTGCATGTGTGTGTGTGTTTCTTTTTAGCCAAAGATAACACTGTAACATTAAATTTCTTTGACCCTCCTGCTTCTGTAGGAATGTGCTATCATGCTTAGTTCTAGTTGGTGCTGGGGACTAGACTTAGGGCTTCACACATGTACTGCAAGCACTCTGATAACTGAGCTATGTTCCCAGTCCAACTTCTTTCATTTTAGATTTTTAATCAATAATCAAGAAATATGTTTACGTGCTGCATCAAGCATTGGGCACAATGTACTTTTCCTTAAATATGTCAAGTTACCATGCAGCCATCCATCCATCCATCCATCCATCCATCCATCCATGCACCTATCTATCCATCCATGTATCCATCCATGTATCCATCCATCCATTCATCCATCCATCCATCCATCCATCCATGCATCTATCCATGCATGCATGCATCCATCTATTCATCCATCCATGCATCTATCCATGCATGCATCCATCCATGCATCTATCCATCCATCCATCCATGCATGCATTCATCTATCCATCCATGTATCCATCCATCCATCCATGTATCCATCCATCCATCCATCCATCCATCCATCCATCCATCCATCCATCTATCCATGCATGCATCTATCCATGCATGCATGCATCCATCTATCCATCCATCCATGCATCTATCCATCCATGTATCCATTGGTCTTTTACAATATAATTTGTGTGTATTATTTGTGTCCTTAAATACATCTATAATTTCTTAAGAGGAATGAGAATATCTTCTACTTAAAAACACAGGGTCAGATACTCAATGGGCATACATTGTACTCACATTAAAGTAAAAAGTGATTTAGCCCACCTGGTTGGGGATGTCTTCCCAGGACAGCCCTCTCCCTGATTCCCTGGCAGACGGCTGCAGAGTGGCCATTTTCTTACTGTGATTTTCAAGATGGGTAGAAATGCCTCAATTACACAAATCACACATTGCTGCCTAAGGAAAATGCCTGCCAATTTCAGGGGAGTCTGCTGACATGCAGTTTTGTTTGTTGCAGCTTCCAAACATCCAATTTGCCCTCTGTCATGGAAGCACTCACCTCCAAGCCACCTTTTGCTCTTTCCGACATCTTCTTCTACCCCTGGCAACAGCAGCTGTCACAGTGCACAGCTACATTTGATGTTCTGTTGCCTGAGCTCCGTTCCTCATCTACTTCTTATCAGAATACATCATGTATGGCCTTTGAGGACCTGGCACTGAAATGGGATGGAGGAATCCAATGTTGGATAATCCATGATCATCACTGTCTAAGAAACCAGAGTCCTCAAGGTGGACAACAGACAACCTCAAGTCATCATGATAAATAAGAGGACAAAACAGAAAATAACTAATTCTGTTTGTGAGTTGTGAGAATCCATGGCAGCCAACGGTGTAAAGGGGAGTGTGGATGGATATGAGCCACTGAGTCACAGGAGACAGAGAGAAGGAAGAGGTTAGGCTGGAGCCAGAGAAAATGGCCCTTTGTGGTACCCCGAGGATTTGGGCTCACTGTAAAGCATGGGGCCACTGAGGGAGTCGATCAGAAACTCGAATCAGTGATAATGATCACCAGGCTACTCTAAATGCACAGGACAAGTGATGGGCCAAAACTGATGTGCTGTCAGGGATGTGGAGATAAAGGATTCGATCAACCAAAAGATGCTTAGAAGTATAGCAGCAACAGGTTTCAGATACAGAGAGGCAGGGGCATTGAGAATGGTCCAAGGTGTCCATTAGAAGTGGGGAAGATAAGAGGGTGAAAACGTCAGAAAGGACATGATGGTTTGGAACACGAGACACCAGGCAAGATCAGGGCTTTAGAACATGGCGCTTTATTACTTTGTAGACCAACAATTTCAGTGCAAGATGGGAATCATTATCTTCATTATACTAGACAGGCTTGGGTACCAAGTCCGTGGTTTTCTTTCATCAACACACTGACATTGTCCTGCAGATCTGAAGACCATAGTGGAAGTGCTTACGTCAGCTCTCCGGGCAGATAGAGCTGTGCTTCAATCGAAACAAGTAAAATGCCACCTAAGCAGAAAATCTTCCAGAATTATGCTCAGGCCTGGTGCAGGGGTCCTCCTGGTTATCAATACCTTCCTTCCTTATCTTGAGTATCTCCAAAACAAAGTTCAAAGGATGCAGGGCCCCTTGAGTCCATGCATGCATTTACTTTCCTGGCACACCAGGGAAAACAAGAACAAGAACAAAAACACCAACAAAACTTGTTTTGGAAAAATTCCCTAAACCTCACTGTTGGATCAGCCTGTCTTCAGCTGCAATCCCTTAACTATATATATATATATATATATGTGTGTGTGTGTGTATATATATACACACACATATATATACATATCTATATATATGTATACGTATATGTACATACACACACACACACATATATATATATATATTTTTTTTTTTTGCTTTGTTTTTTTTTTAATGAAGTTCAGATTACAGGGTAACCCAGCTGAAGACTGTGGGATTCAACCAGATAAAACTAACCTGGGGGTGGGGGAAAGAAAGAAACAATTCTCAAACATGCAAACGTTAGACATTTTCTGAGCATGTGGCAGCGTTTAACTCTAGTCAGCAAGAAATCGGAACAAATCCAAACAAAGACCAACTGTGAACGAGGCTGCTTCTTCCGCTCTCTCTGTTCTGTTTTGCTTCTAAATTATGTGGCTGCCTGTGAGCTGGGCTTGGCTATAAAGAGTTAAGCCTTGCCTGGAAAGTCCTGTATTACTTAAGTAGTAAAAGTATAGGCTTCCTCCAACTTCTGTCTGTGCGTTTGATTCAAACGTCCGTTGTCGGATCTGTGGTTGACACTTGGAATTCGCTTTTGCATAGAGTTAGAGTGTTGTGTGTTGGGGGTGCAGGGCTGGAAATCCCCCTATTATCTACCCGATTGCCTAAGCCAGAAACCAGAAGCCAATTCAGAAACCCTTTCTGTCCTACTGAGCTCCAGCATCAGGTAGGAGAGAAGTCTGCATCTTCTGTCCACAGCACTGGCATCCTAACAGTGGTCTCTCATCTCCAGAGCTCTCCCATTCCACGTGATGTGTTAGGGTCATTCTTTATCATAAGGGTTGCATAAGCCTGTTTTCCTCTAAGTATCTAATTGTCTTTTTGAGCACATCCCCTCTCCCCATGTCTCATTCTTCCCATTAGTCTCCTTCCTTTCCCAGACAGACTTATTTCTGCTTTCATGTTGCCTCTACATATTACGATTTTGTAAATCTGTTCAGTCTGGGACACACAAACGGGAGGTGCAATATTAGTCTTCTGGAGACTGACTTAATTCACATAATCAACTACAGTCATTGCCTTTATCTTTATGGCTGAAAAACAATTCTGTTACATATATAACACCACACTGTTTTTACCCATTCCTTTTCTGATGGATATTTAAGTTAGATAGCTAAGTTAGTGCTCTTCTGTTATTAGGCAGAAGCTCGCCATGTCTCTCCATGCTTAAAGTTGTCCCTTTCCATCTTTGTGGATAATGTGTGATGTCTTTGCCTTGACTTCTGACCTCATCTGCCCTTATCTGATGCTAATTTTCCTCATTGCACCAATTGCTGGCCCAGCTACCTGGGCCTCCACTTCATTGTGTTTCTATGACTCATCTTGCTTTCAGATTTTTTGTGTGTATGTGTATTTTAAGTTAAAAAAATTAAGACTATAATTCCATCATTTTCCTCTCCTCTTCCCTTCTCTACTCATATTTGCACCCATATTCCCACCCATATCCACACCCATATTTTCATCCATATCTGCACCCATATCTTCATTCATCCCAAAATTCACAGGCTCCTCTTTTTAAACAATTGTTGTTACACACACATATAAACAAATAAACATAAATTCATCCCGATGAGTCTGCTCAGTGTTGCTTGCATGTATATGTTAAGGGTCTCATCCCTAGAGAATTCTCCCCCTCTTGGAAATTCTTAATTACCTGTTGCTCTTCATCTAGGGGTGGGGCCCTGGAATATTTCCCCTACCCACATTAGAATGGCAGCTTCTGTAGGAACTGTTCAGGCAGCCATGCTGTTGAGTTATCATGAGTGTATAACTTCCCTGTCATAGCTAGAAGGCACAGTATTATGGTAGAATTTGAACATTATAAACTAAACATAACATACAAGTTATCCTCATAACCCCTTTAAGATACATTTTATTAACCCTGAGAATTCCAGGTATGCATAGGATGCCCGTAAATAGTATTTATTCCTCACTGCCCCTCCGATCTTTTCCTGGCTCCATCCCTACCTTTTCACACTCTTCCAATTTTAAGTCCTCTTAAAAAAACCAAAAACCAAAAAACCACTAAGTCTAATTTGTGCTGTGTAAATACTCATGGGAATAGGGCCATCCACTGGAGTGTGGTTGACTTGCCAGTGGCTGTACCTTTAAATCATCACCCTCACCAGTGCCTCAGGAGCTACCAGCTGTCAGTATCCACTCAGTTGGGTATGGGGTCTTGTGAGTCCCTCTCCCATCATGCTAGGATGTGCAGTCAGTCACAGATGCTATGAGCTCATAAGTACAGTGGTCCTGTAGTCTCCAGAACACACCATTTTAGTTGTTTCTTCTCCAGCACACTCCCTTCCACCACTCACTCCACTATGGTCCCTGATTCTTGCAGGAGGAGAAATAATAATAGATTTCCGGTTCATTGCTACTACTCTCAATTTTTGCCGCTGCCTCAGGGAAGCCTTCTTTTATCTCTCAGTCTTCATCAGCTCTTCATTCCCCAACATGACCCTGAAGAATCCATTACTTCTCCATGGAGGTCATCCAGGCACATGTTCTCATAACTTTTATGTTTAGGGTTGAGTGAATGGGGAGAGACTGCGTCTCCAGGGGTGCCCCCAACAGTACCGGAGAACATTCCAGACATTCAGATTATTGCCAAAGCATAGTCACCTGCTGCCACGTGTGTGATGCCCAGAGATGAGGCGCTCATGTCCATCACAGTGGAGATGTAGGGTAGACACTGCTTTCAGGTCGTATCATGGGGGGTGGTTGCCCTGGTGAGGATTTCTAGGTAGGACAGAGCTGAAAGTGAGGGATACAGAGCAGGTGTTGAGGACTAACCAGAGGCAATGGGGAGTGCATCCTCAGGACTCCCTGTGGGCAGGGCTTCTATGTTCACCGTTTTCTGCTGAGCCTGACTCAGATCTAGCAAGCAGGGTACACTCAGGAAATGCCTTCTGGTTAGAGGGAAAGAAAAATGCAGTTTCAGGACACAGCGTTACCGTACTCTTGGAGGTCAATGAAGCTACAGACCTCAGCTCCCATTTCCATGGCAACACTAGAAACGTGAATGCTGCTTAAGGCCTGGCCCAAAGAACAGAATACCTCCAGTCTTAGGTGGGGATGTGACATTCTTACCTTCTCGAGAGATTAGAATATCACATACTATTGTCTCCTCTCTTAAGAATCAAGCCAATTGGCCCTGTCAATCTTGTCACCAAGAGACCACCCCTCAGGGAAGCTGGTTAAAGCCATGCTGAGGAGAATGGGGAATAATTATTCCGATAATGAGAAAATGAGTTTTTTCTTTCTAGAAACTCTACCTTCAGTGGAGTAGCTTATGGAGCTGCCGCTATGTGGCTCTGTTAAAGCCTGTTCACTTTTCTGAGTTCCAACTGAAGCATAATATTCTCTCTTCTTTTTTACTACATTCTTTTACTTTTGGACACAGGCTTAAGCCCAAGTGCCTTTCCCCTGGCACTCCAGGCTTTCACTACTTCCTGACTTACAGTGCTTGCCATGTCAGTTGGACTCAGATAGAGGGCATCCTCTCTTCTTGGTATCGTTCCTCCCAGGGGCTGTTAAGATCTGTAGCTAGTCTGCCCTGTTGTTTTCCCTCAAATGCTAATAAAATTGTCCTTAAGCTTCCAACTGCAAGTTTTAAAATTCTTTTATTAATGAGGCCAAGAATAGAAAGAGGGGAATTCAATTTCCCTCTGAGCATATGGTGTAGGCCCACTGCAATCTTATGATAACTACCACTCTTACCTTTCTTTTCAGCACTTGGAACCCCACTACAGATATAAACCCCCAAGGACAAAGAAAGGTCTCTTCTTTCTCTGTAGCACTCCCCAGGGTCAGTTTCTCCAGAGTTAATGATTGATTTCCTGTCTTTCTTGTTACTCTAAAGTGTCTGGGAAAGATTTCTGAAGACCATTATAGGGTGTGAGAGACACACAGCAATTTCTCCACTGGTCCTATAGTGGAGAACCAAGAAGATGGAGAACTTAGTTCATAAGTTCATAAGTAGGACAGTTGCCATTTTTTATAATCTCAGATGGAAGGCAGTGCTGATCCATTAAAAATGGACCCAAATTTGAGCCCTGCCTCTTGCCTCATAAAAAGCCACATGCAAGTACTTTCTCACAGTCCCTCAGGGGTCTAGCCAGTGACCAAAGGCTTGGCTCTGGGAATCTGGTAAAGAACAATACTATTAGGCCTGAGTTGTGGGAGGGAGATGGCTCTGTGCTTCCTGGTGAGAGACCCTCATTTTCTGGGGAGAAAAGTTAGGAATAGAGGAAATGATGGAGTTTCTATGGTTAGTCAGAGGATGTGGTCCTCACAGAAAGAGCTGCCATACCAAGGTTCCATGCCTTTAGCCCTGTCTCTCTTCTCTTTCTGAATTCGTTGCATGTACATATACAAGCACATATAGATATGTGTTCACATGCATACATACACTCAGGCATGTCTGGATTTCACATTTAGAGTCAAGTTTAAAGAAGCAAGCAGCAATGACTCACCTTAGGCGCTATGTGACCGTCTACACTTTGGAGTGAAGGAGACACACTGTGATTCCCCCTCTCTATATACGACTAACATTGAAGGTCTGCTCTGTCATGAGTTCAGCTGGTCTGTGGGGAGGGAGCTGAGCAGTCTGGTGCTGAGGTAAACCAGTTAAAGTCACAAGCTAGGAACCTGAAGAGTTAACCCTTTCATTGCCTACTATGGTGGTATCACCAAGAACCTGCAGCGCTACTCACTCCGTTTTCTCTATGGAGTGGGGTCGGTCAGGTGGATTCATAGTTTTGTGGATGTGGAGATGGAGATGGAGCAAAGGTTGTGCTAGAAGTGCAAAGGAGCACCAGGTACTGAGTTAGAGGATGACTGGGAGTAGAGGAGCATCAGGTACTGAGTTAGAGGATGACTGGGAGTGGAGGAGCACCAGGTACTGAGTTAGAAGAAGGTGCTGTGTCATTTGTTTTCTTTCAAAAGCACAGA
Source organism: Rhabdomys pumilio (assembly GCA_030674055.1). Lineage (NCBI taxonomy): Eukaryota > Metazoa > Chordata > Mammalia > Rodentia > Muridae > Rhabdomys > Rhabdomys pumilio. Next base: position 12,059,458 of record JANHMN010000002.1, on the reverse strand, counting down.
AATATTATGAAAATACGTCTTTGTTTTAATCCCAGGTGTGGGATATGGGGCTGCTTCACAGCAGGTGACTATGATTTGCCTAGTGCTCTAACAGATGTGGTTTTGCCAGCTGCAGACAATTTTTGTGAATGTTCCACATTTGGAATTCTGGAGACTTTTCATGCTATAGCCTGGATAGGAGGGGCTGTCTTACTGGTTGGTGGTTGGTTGTGGTTTGTCAAGTAGGTGTGTGCAAAAAACGAGAAGAAGAAGTTAAATGGCAAAGATCAAACTTGCCCCAAGGAACTTGACACCCCTAATCAGCAGAAAGTAGTCTAACAATATTGTTGCCCTCTTTCCTACCCCTGACTTTCCTTGGGGTTTTCTCTCTCTCTCTCTTTCTCTCTCTCTCTTCTACTTTTCTTTCTCTCTGACCTAGTGTTAGGGGATTGAAAGAGTGGAAGAAGAGGGGTGGAGAAGAGTGGAAGAAAAAAAACCTCACAAAATAGTAAAAAGTCAGGTTAGAATGGTGATACTTGTATGAGAAGTCAGAGCCTAGCAGGTTCTGCGTACTTCCATCCAGGCCACACATAAACAGGAACAAGGACCACAAATACAAAAAGAGGAAGAGTACAACCCACACAGGTACCTTCTGAGACTGCCTCACACAGGCTGTGAACCCAAGGAGGCAATTTCAGGAGGCCAAGCATCTCAGGAAGCATTAAAGCTCATTTCACCAAGGCATCATGGGAGCCAGCGAACATCAGAGCAGGATGGGGTAGGAGCAAGTCCTTGGCAAGCACCAGGGTAGAACAGGCCCAGGCTGCAGGGGCTGCTTAATCTAATGCCTTCAGGAGAGATGGGGGAGGTATGGAGGGTGACACCCTATGATGAGATCTTGGAATTCACCTTCATTGAAGTAATACTTTTTAGTTGAGTAACAGTGCAGATTAAATGAGGCAGCTCCCCCAGTGTCTTTAATACAGTACTTGGAACAAGGTAATGAGACTCAGGGGAGAATTGTGGGGGTGTCTGTTGCCACCTCTCACCCCCGAGCACTGCCTTATTCAAGTTCTATAAGGAGAAAACAATTTTCCCCCATGAAGATTCTGCTCTGTACAATAAGCTCTTTCTTAGCTGTATATGAAATAGATGCATTGGCAGTTATGAAGGAAATTGACAGATCTCTTCAGTGTGGGGTATATGGTCAAAGTGCTGGAGATGTATCCTGTGTTTCTCAAGTTCTTGTTTAATTGCATTAGAATTGCGCTGAGCTTCACGTCAGCTTGGGTTCTGGGTAGAGCACTATACTTCACATGCTCCACTATACCACAAGGACACACGCGCTACTATGTTAATAGCAGTCTTATTCGTAATAGCCAGAAGCTGGAAACAACCCAGATGTCCCTCAACTGAAGAATAGATACAGAAAATGTGGTTCATTTGCACAATGGAATACTATTCCGCTATTAAAAATGAGGATATCGACAATTTTGCGGACAAATGGATGGAACTAGAAAATATCATCCAGAGTGAGGTAATCCACACCTAAAAGGACGTGCATGGTGTGTATTCACTGATAAGTGGATATTAGCTCAACAGTATAGAATATTCATGATACGACTCACAGACCGTATGAAGCTTAACAAGAAGGAAGCCCCAAGTGTAGAAACTTCAATCCTACTTAGAAGGGAAGAAAAATAACCATGGGATGCAGAGGGAGGGAAGGATCTCTGGGTGGGAGAGGGGAGTGGGAGGGGAAAAGGGGGGGCAGGATCAGGTATGGGGGTAGACCGGAGAGAAGCCCAGAGAGCCAGGAGAATGAATAGAAATACTCGGCAAGAGGTGGGAAGCAGGGGAACCTCTAGAAAGCCCTAAACACCAGGGATGTGAGAGGGTCCCTTAGACGAAATGCCCAATAGTAGGGACATGGAACCTGAAGAGACCACTTTAGTAGATAGACATGGACCCCAGTTGAGGCATGGGGCCACCCACCCATCTTCAAAATTTTTCACTCAGAATTGTTCCTGTTTAAAGAAGATACAGAGACAAAAATGGAGTAGAGACTGAAGGAAAGACCATCTAATGACCAGCCTAACCTGGGATCCATCCCATGTGCAGGCACCAAACCCTAACGCTATTACTATTATTAGCCATGTTGTGGTTGCAGACGGGAGGTTGGTATAGCTGACTTCTGAGAGGCTCTACCAGCAGCTGACTGAGACAGGTGTAGATACTTACAGCTAAGCATTGGACTGAGGTCAGGGACCACTATGGAAGAGTTAGGGGAAGGATTGAAGGAAGTGAAGGGGATGGCAACCCCACAGGAAGACAACAGTGTCAACTAACCTGGATGCCTCCGAGCTCCCAGAGACTAACCCATCAACCAAAGAGCATACATGGGCTGGTCTGTGGCCCCGACACATGTGTAACAGAGGACTGCCTTGTCTTGTCTCAGTGGGAGAAGATGTTCCTAATGCACCAAGGAATTCGGTTTAAGACAGTGTGGCAATCTTTTCTAGAAGGGATGATAAAGTCAATAGTTGTGGCTATTGTTGCTTTCTGGCAACTACTTAACTGTGAGGAGTAGCCCATAGACCAATGTGCTAACAAATGAGCAGGTCTATGGTCTGATGAAACTTCATTTAAAAAGCAATTATGATTCTCATTTGTAAACTCTTGGGCCAAGAGGAATGAGAAACACACACACACACACACACACACACACACACACACACACACACACA
>JANHMN010000002.1:12006014-12049013 GCA_030674055.1 Rhabdomys pumilio | reverse complement strand
CACACACACACACACACACACCAGCAGTGCACACATGTGCGAGAGCACACACACACACACACACACACACACTCACTCCTGGTGCTGTATCACTATGGCAACAAAACCCGAGCCTGTCTAGGAGGCATTTTCTAGATTAGATGAAATGAAGTGTGAAGAAAGACCCACCTATGGGTGACCCCATTCTGTAGATTGGGGTTTTGGACTGAACAGAAAGCAATATATCAAAGAAGAACCATTGCTTCCTGCTCTGCTCACCAGGCTTTCCTGCCTATGGTATACCATCCCTTTGAACTGTGAGGCAAAATAAACCCTCCCTTCTGCAAACTGCTTGTATCCAGCATTTTCTCACAATAATTAGAAAAATAACTAGTATGCTTTGTCTCCCTGATTGTTCTAGCTTCTGACTGTAGGACCCTGGCACGTTTCTCTCTTCTTACCTGGCCCCTTTGGGCTATCAGTAAGTCCTAAATTCTTCCTGGACAACACAAGCTGTCATTGTAGAACAAGTTTTACCTTGTGATCTGCTCATGTGTGCCCAGTGGGAGAGTATCTTTGACTTCTCTCCTGGGAACTTTTCGCAGGAATGCTTGGCTCCTTCCTCAGGGGAGGAGGCTCAGAAATCACCATCTCTCTCCACAGCTTGGTCTTAGTTTGTTTCCACAAAGTCAGGAATATGGCCAGTGACTGAGATTGGTGGCTGACGGCTTTGGGCTGCTGACAACTGAGTTTCCCCCCTCGTTCTAACGAGGCATGTGGCAGAGGGAGGGGGTGGGAAGCCAGGGTCACCACAGGAACTTGGTCCCAGTGAGGGAGTTAAGCCACATCCTGTCTCCCACACATCAGGAAATAAGACCAGGTTTTGTTTCTTCCAGCACTGACCAAAAAGACCCCAGAGAGGGAGTGAGATAGCCACCCTGGAGTGAGATAGCCACCCTGGAATGACGACTGAGGATCTGACAAACATTTGAGCCAATCAGATCTTAGGGATCAAGCCCTTCCCTTCCCAGATGGGAAAACTGCCCCAGCAGGCTGAAAGGGGGGCTTTTCTAGGTCCTGTCACCCCTGCCATCAGATTTAAGTATGTAGATGTAGTTTCAGGGTAGCTGCTCTTTCAAAGGAAGGCCATTTCAGGGTTTACTAAGAAGAGCTATGGTTCATTGGCAACTGACCTCAGACGGATCAACACCAACCTCATCAGGTCTGACCAGAGCTGACCTCCCATGGAGCTCTCTCTGCAGTTAAAGAAAAAATGAGTGATCCTTTTCTGTCTCTCTATGCATCTTCAGCTCTGCTGTTTCTCCCTATTAGCTGTGCTGACATTTTTTTTACAAGACTCACCACCACCATCATCATCCTCATCACCATCATCATCAGAACCACCAACACCATCATCATCATCATCACCACCATCTTCTTCATCATCATCATCACTATCACCATCATCATCACCACCATCATTCATCATCATTGTATTTTTAGTACAGGACCTACCTAAGTTTACATCTTTTCTGCTCGCATCCCACCCATCCTAATCTCCTATTGTTCTCTTGCCTTCTCTCTTATTCCCATTCATCTTCTAAGACTCTGACTTTGGCTTCCAATAACTTATCCCTTCCACTGGGGACCACTCTAAACTCTTAACCGTGTTAGCTTTCCTCAGGATGCTCACAGCATTCTCTCAAAGGCTCTGTTCCTGTGTAACTCACTGCTAGTATCTCTATTTGAACCTTGTTGCAGGATACCTGACCATGCTGTGAACCCTGAGAGTGTGTACTGGGAAAACCTGTTACTAGTTGTGGTGTGGCTCAGCCCTGGCTCACACCTTTAATCCGAGAGAGAGCTTTCTGTTTATTGTAAACAAGATTAAATAAAGTCAACCATAGGTCAAGAGGCAGAGCAAGCAACCGGTTGACAGGGAGTGAACATAGGAAAAAAAAATCCATAGAGTAAGAGGAAGTCATAAGGACAGATAGAGAGACGCACAGGAAGTAGAAAGGGGGGACATTCAGTTTGAAGGGTTTTTTTTTTTTTTAAAACACTGTGGAGAAGGAGCTTTGTCCTTCTGGGACACTGGATGAGGAGGAAGATGAGCTGGGTGCTTCGTCTGCCTCTCTGAGCTAGCAAGCTTTCACCCCAGCATCTGGCTTCTGAGTCTTCATTTGGTAAAATCGAACGATTGGGGTTTTGTTTTTAAAAGTAACAGAGCCTGCCCTAATTAGATGCTCTCTACCCACACGGCTTCCAGACCATGCAGGAAGTTCCCCACAGAAATTTGTCACCCACGTGAACATCTGGATTTGGAGTTTCTGGATTTTTAAATGTCTATAAGAGGGATAAAAATTCAGAATATCTCTGAAGTATTGGAGGAACACATTTCCCACAAAGTGAAAGAAACCTATGCCCCGTGGGAAAGACGGTTGGTTAGCCCATCAATGGCAGGAAAGACAAAAGGGCTTCTGGGGCATTAAGGGGTAAAGACCACCTTATGCGGTCTACACATGCGCAGAAGACACTCAGGGCATGGAGGAAAAACGGAGGCAACCAGGGGTGGGAAATGCCTCCAGGAACCTCAGAGAACTGTGCACACTGGAGCGTGTCTTCTTTTGGTCACTCTCCGAGTGAGGCTTACAGTATATTTCCACACTTACAGGGGGTTTCATTTCTCTCTCTAATCTGAAGCAACAGCAGGCAGGTGACAGGATCGGAGTGGGAATCCTGTCCCTCTGGTCCCACACCCACCCAGCCATGGCTCTTCATGCCCTCAGCTCACCCTTCTGTGGGGACTCATCTTCTCAGTCTGCAATGGGTAAGGAGAAGTAAGAGGGCTCATGTCGTATATTCGGAAGCTCTTTGTTGTCGGAGGGGACAGTTCACGATCTTGTCCTGTGACTTTGCTGTCACTTGCTCCTAAAGGGATTAGAGGTAGATTCATAGGACCCAGAGGTATTGGCAACCTCCAATCTGTTTCAAACAAGCAGGAAGAGAAAGGCTGTAGTCCAGGATTCCCCAATCTGGTGCTTGCTGCTTTGCTACAATGAGCGGGGTTACTTTTGCAGTGTCTGATCACAGGGCATGACGAGAGAACACAACACACTCACTCTCCGCCTAGAGCTGAGAATGGAAGCCGTGGTGGGGATGCATGGGGGTTGATTTGTTGTCAACGTGACTAACTGAAACCACAAGCCACTTGGCACTACGGTGGGTGAGGGGTTTTCTTGATCACATTATATTTCAAACAGGAAGATTGACCCTCAATGTGGATGACACCCTCTGGAGGCAGTCCAGGTGGACATGGTAGAAAGAAATGGTTTTCTTTCTGCTTGCTCACACTCTCACCGGCAGGTTCATCTCACTGGTTCTGGGGACATTCCTTCACCGGTATTAGAACCGATTTCTTTAAGATTCTGATATAAGACCAAGAGCCCCCTGGGAACCCTCTAGGGCTTCCGTGCCCTTTTTAGAACCGCTGAGACATTCTGCCTTGTGGCCTGAACAGCTACTGTATTCTTGACATCTCTACCATGAGACAGCCATTGTTGGCCTAAAAGGACCACATCCTTTAGCCAAGCTACTAAGTTCCTTTTTAATACAGGGATGCTCCGTTAGAGAACTAAATAAAACAGACCTAAGTAAAATAAAGAGCTGGTTAATTAAGGGTGTTGGAAATTTCCTAGGTGATCTCCACAAGATGCCTTGTGGAGAGTGTGTATTATCAGGAAGTCATTCTGCTGGGGCCCTGCTAGCCGAGTGCATCCTCACTATGGGGATTTAACTGAGTACAGAGTATCATCAGCTCTCCGGCATGGCTGCTTAATCAGGTCAATTACGGAGTCAATTATGCAAACCCTTCATTTTGCTGCGCGGATGGAGAATTCTCCTACCTTAATGCAAAGGTTAACAAATTTTCTCCTCAAAGGCCAGATGGTAAATACTTTAGGATTTGTAGACTGCCTGATTGTTTTCCAACTATACAGCATGTCTATTGGAGCACATAAATAGCTTTGGTTGGACGCCGGGAGATTGGCTCAGTCAGAAAAGGGCTTGCTGTGCAATCATAATACAAGTTTGATCCCCAGAACTGGTATTATACATGCATGTGCCTGACTCTTTTTACATGAGTGTTGGGAATCCGACTCAAGTCCTTGTGTTTGTGAGGCAAATACCTTGCCTATTGAGCTGTCTCTCTAGCCTCAAGGCTCCTTTATATTAAAAACTTAATAAAGGTCCCTAATTCCTAGAGTAAATGATTTTTCATTGACACATTCCTTAATCACCCCATCTCATTCTGGCCAGCTTTAAGGGATTCTCGAGAATTTCCTAGGTGTACTCTACCTCTCCAAGATACAGAGAGAACCAGTCATCCTCCCACACATGTCCGCCAATGCGTAATTAAGGCCACTGCATTCCCTAGGCTTTCTCTGAGTTTCCTCTATTGTACCAACCCTGCTGAACGTCCATTGCCTTTCTCTGTCTAGAAGTACAGGGCCAGGGCTGCTGTGTGCTGTGTGCTTTCTCAATTCCTCCTTCAGGCTGAGTGAAAGTCTTGCATTTTTCAAAGTATTAAAAACAGAGAAAGAAGTAAGGGAAATTGACAAACGCATTCTATGAAGCTACAGTCACCCTGGTACATAAACTACACAAAGACCCAACAGAGAAAGAGAGTTTCAGACCAATTTTCCTTATAAAAATTGATGCAAAATAACTCAATAAAATACTCTCAAACTGAACACAAGAACAGGTCAAAGACATCATCCACCACGGTCAAGCAGGCTTCTTCCCAGGGATGCCAGGATGGTTTAATATATGGAAATCCATCAACATAATCCATCATATAAAGAAACTGAAAGGAAAAACACTCCACATGATCATCCCCTTAGATGCTGATAAAGCCTTTTACAAAATCCAACTCCCCTTCATGTTAAAAGTCTTGGTGAGATCAGGTATACAGGGTAAATACCTAAACACAATAAAGGCAGCATACAGCAAGCGAATAGCCAACATCAAGTTAAATGGAGAGAAACTTAAAGCAACTCCACTAAACTAAGGGTCAAGACAAGGCTGTTCACGCTCCTCCTTTCTTTCTAATATAGTGCTCGAACCTCTAGCTGGAGCAATAAGACAACTAGAGGAGATCAAGGAGATACAGATTAGAAAGGAAGAAGTTAAAGCATTGCTATTTGTAGATGATATGACAGTATACATGAGCAACCTCAAAAATTCTACCAGAGAACTCCTGCAGCTAATAAACACCTTCAGCAAAGAAATGAATTAGCCCTCCTTTATACAATTGATAAACAGGCTGAGAAAGAAGTTAGGGAGACAACACCCTTCACAATACCCAAAATAATATAAAATATCTTGGTGTAATCCTAAGCAAGAAAGTGAAAGACCTATATGACAAGAACTTCAGGTCTCTGGAAAAAGAAACTGAAGAAATATCAGAAGGTGAAAAGATCTTACATGCTCACGGATCAGTAGAATTAACATAGTAAAAAACGACTATCTTACCAAAAGCAATCTACAGATTCAGGGAAATTCCCATCAAAGTTCCAACACAATTCTTTACAGACCTTGAAAGAACATTCTCAATTTCATATGAAACAAAACCCAAAAAACTTGGGATAGCTAAAATAATCCAGAACAATGAAAGAACTTCTCTACGTATCACCATTCCTGACCTCAAACTGAACTATAAACAATAGTAATAAAAACTGCATGGTATCGGTATAGAAACAAACAGGTTGATCAATGGAATAGAATCCAAGAAGCAGAAACAAACCCACACACCTACGGACACTTGATACAACAGAAAAGGGGAAGCATCTTCAAATAGTGCTGGTCTAACTGGGTGTCTGCATGTAGAAGAATGCAAGTAGATTCATATTTATTGTCCTGAACAAAACTCAAGTCCAAGTGGATCAAACCAGATCCATTAAGTCTAATAGAATAGAAAGTGGACCTAACCTTCAATTCATTGCTGTAGAAGACAACTTCCTGAAGAGAACACCCATAGCTCAGACACTAAGATAAATTAATAAATGGGACCTCCTGAATTGATTGATAAATTAAACCTCATGAATCTGAAAAATTTCCGTAAGGCAAAGGACACTGTCAATAGGATAAACGACAGCCTACAGTCTACAGAATGAGGGACTAAAAACTTCATCTAACAGAGGGCTAACACCTAAAATATCTAAAGAACGGAAGAAGTTAGACACAAAACACCCAAATAACCCAATTTAAAGATGGGATACAAAGCTAAATAGAGAATTCTCAACAAAGGAATCTCTAATGGCCAAGAAGCGCTTAGAAAAATGTTCAATGTAAGTGGTCATCAGGGAAATGCAAACCAACAAAGCAACTCTGAGATTCCATCTTACGCCCATCAGAATGACTAAAACCAAAACTCCTCCATTGCTGGTGGGAGTGCAAACTTGTACAACCACTCTGGAAATCAATTTGGTGGTTTCTCAGAAAACTGGGAATAGTTCTACCTCAAGATCCAGCTATACCACTCCTGGTCATCTACCCAAAAGACGCTCCATCATCCCACAAGGACAACTGCTCAACTATGTTCATAGCGGCTTTATTTGTAATAGCCAAAAACTGGAAACAATCTAGATGTCCCTCAACTGAAAAATGGATAAAGAAAATGTGGTTCATTTACAACAATGGAATACTACTCAGCTATTAAAAACAAGGGCATCATGATTATTTTTCAGGCCAATGGATGGAACTAGAAAAATATCATTCTGAGTGAGGTAACTCAGACACAAAAGGACACTCATCGTATGTATCCACTGATAAGTGGATATTAGTTATAACGTACAGAATAGCAATGCTACACTCCAGACCCCTCCCCCCAACCACAAGAGCCAAATAACAAGAAGAAACCAAGGAAAAATGCTTGAATCTTTCTCAGAAGGGGAAATAAAATAGATATCAGTGGTAGATGGATGGAGGGAACTGGGTGGGTGAGGGCATGGGGAGGGGAACCAGGTAGAGAGATCAGATCATAGGGAGAACATGGGAAGAGAGGTATCATTAGGGGCAGGCACCTCTAAGATGTGCCAGAGACCCAAGACAGGGGTTGGGGAAGCCCCAAGGAGTCTATGGGGATAATTCTAGCTGAGACTGCTAGCAGTGGCGGAAATGAAGTCTGATGTGGCCACCTCCAGTGCCCATGCAGGACTCTCATTGAAGAAATAAGAACACCAACTCACCCAAAAAAACCTTTGACCCAAAATGTATCCTGCCTACACAATGTACAGGAAAAAAGATGGAGCAGAGATGGAGGGAATGGCCAACCAATGACCAGCCCAAATTGAAACCCATCCCATGGGCAATTACTAATCCCTGACACTATTAATGATACTCTGTTATGCTCAAAGACAGGAACCTAGAGTAACTGTCCTCTGAGAGACTCCACCCAGCAGCTGATGGAAACAGAGTCAGAGACCCACAGCCAAACATTAGATGGAGCTCAGTGAGGCTTGTGGAAGAGTTGAGGGAAGGATTTCGGGGCCTGAAGAAGACAGAGACTCCACAAGAAGACCAACAGAATCAACTAACCTGGACCTTTGAGGGCTATCAGAGACTGAACCACCAACTAACGAGCAAGCAGGGAGCTACCTACCACCCTCAGCACATATGGAGCTCATGTGCAACTTGGTTTTCATGTGGGTCCCCCAACAACTGGAGCTGGGTCTTTCTCTGAGTCTGTTGCTTTCCTGTGGATTCCATTCCCCTAACTGGGCTGCCTTGTCTGGCCTCAGTGGGAGAGGATGAACCTAGTCCTGCAGAGACTTGAGGTGCCAGGGTGGGGTGATAAGGGTGGGGGCACAGGAGGAGCTCCTCCTTCACAAAAGAGATGGGGAGTGGGCAGCGGAGGGTGGTTTATTTATTTATTTATTTATTTATTTATTTATTTATTTTATTGGATATTTTATCTACATTTCAGATGCCAATCCCTTTCCCCATTTCCCCTCCCTAGAAAACCCTTATCCCGTGCCCCCCCTTTCCATTGGCTTTTATACAATTTTTAAAAAAATGTTAATCAAGGGCTTTATAAGTATGGTAATGCTCAATCAGAAGTGTAACCTACTACCCAACCTAGCTATGTAAACTATCTTTGACTAGTGGAGACACGTGAACTTCTGCCTCCATGCCCCCTCTCTCTTTCTCTTTCTTTTTCTCTCTCATTACCTAGCTTCTCATCTACTTCATCTTCTCTCCTTACTCCATCTTTTCCTCTCGGTGCTCCTTCCCCCTTAGCTCTGGAGGGTGGTTTATATTAACATGTAGAGAGAATAAATAAATAAATGAGACAAAAACAGAAAGAAGTCAGCCTCACTGAGTGGATCTCCTTAGAAGCCAAGGGAGACATAAACCATGACTCAGACTTTTCTGAGCGAAAGGGAAAACCGTAGGAATGGCAGAGGGTGAGGTGAGAGGGAAGGACTAGGAAGAGAGGAGCAGGAGGAAGCTCCAATAGGGGTGTAAAGTAAGTTAATTAGTTAATAATAAAATGTGACTCAATTATTCAGAGTCTGCTAAAGCATTTAATTCTGAGGCTATAATCTGTTCTGGTATGTGGGAAGTGTTCTTTTCTTTTTCCTTTGAGCTTGGGTTCTGAACCTGCACATGTATACAGGTGCATGTGGGGAATGCTGGTCACTCTTGTATATTGTTTCTTATGGACTGTCCACCTGTTTTTTAGGCAGTATCTCCCATGTGCCCGGAACTTGCCTGTTAGGGTAGACTGAGTCCATCTTTCTCTTTGCTTTAGTGTTGGGGCTTCAGATGTGTGCCGCCATTTATTACATGAGTGCTGGGGACCAAAGTCGGGGAGTCTCATGCTTGGACAGTGAGCACTTCACTGACAGATTTCATCTCTCCAGTTCTGAACATTTTCATTGTCGGGAGTAAGTTGATGGTTGGGCTGCCATGGTTTAATGGGGTGTCTGGAATTTAACAGAGTCCCAATAAATGTCTGAGAAACAAGTTCATGGGGAGAGGACTGTGAAGATGCTTGTCTGAGCTGAAACTTTTCTTCCTAGCTGCTCTGTCTCTTGGGGTGCCTGTCAGGAATAAGCAGCAGAGTGCGGTATGCCGGGAGGGACCTCCTCCCCTTTAGATCTCAGGCACCAGAGCACATGTGGCTTTCAGTCTCAAATATCTTCTACTATTCTAGCATTATCTTAAGAGGAATCCAGTCTCATGGGGCTTTGCTGAAGCCCCCTTAGCCATTAGTTATCTGCCTTTACATCTAGTATTGCTGGACACAGGGACAATTCATCCAACGGGTAGCTAGGGCAGTCCCTCTCAGACTGGGATGAAGGAGGCCCTGGGGATGAGAGAAGGCATAGAAAAGTGAGGGAGTGGGAGACTCCCGGTTACTCTTTATTTTTTTGTGAGATAACGCAGACATTTGGGTAATTTAAAAATTCCTTCTTTAGTAATGGTTTTTAGGGGTCAGGGGAAGGGGAAGGAGGCGGGAAAGATGCAGGGAGGCGGTCTCTGGAAGTGATTAAACCCGGAGATAACACATACTCAGAAAACTGGAAAATTTTAAGGAAGATTTGTTTGTAATCTCAAAATTAATCCCATGCCCCGGATGCTGAAAATACTTCTCTTTGGGCACAGAAAGGGCACCTTCCTACTTAACTCTCAGCCCTTTAAATAAAAATAGGCTTCTGCTGAACTACTCTGTTTGCTCTTAAGAAAAGAACGCATACTTGGCAAATACTTTACCACTGGACTGCACCCCTACATCTTTGGTTTTTATTTTTGTTATCTTTGAGAAAGGGCCTTGCCATGTGCAGGCTACATAGAAATATATCAGCTTACCTGCATAAGCCATCATGCCCATATCTGTGGTGGCCTTAGGACAACCCTGGGAGTCATCTTTGGCTCTCTAGCACCTTTGAGACAGGCTATCTCGTTTTCTTGAAGCTCACCAATTAGGCTGGTTGGTTAGCAAACTTTCTAGACCCTCCTGTCTGCACCTCCCCAGTGCTGGGAATCACATCTAGCACTTTCTTCACCTTTATGTGGGTACTGGGGGATTGAACTTGGGTTTTCATTCTCTCAGGGCAAGGCCTGTATGGACTGAATCATTTCCACAACATTTTAGAGCTATTTTTAAAAGGGATTTTAGTGTTCAGGGTAGGGGCACTGAACTTTCACTGGGTGGAGTGGCAGCTCCCGGTCCTGGTAGTGTGTCGGGAGGCTTTTAAAAAGTCCAGCTTGCAGGTGTTCCCATGCTCATTGAGCCCAAGGTTTGCTGAGTAGTGCTTTGGACAAACCTCTGGGTGATTTCCATCAGGGAAGCATGGGCTCATACGGCACCTGTTAGAATCTGGACTTACCTATGCAGACTCTGGCAGCCAAATAGATGCTCCTCTGTGTTGCAAGTTAGAAGCCAAACCAGCGGGTTTTTTGAGGGTGAAATGATAACCCTATGAATTATATACAGTGTTCGGCTGGTTCAAGCACTTCTTGTCTCTGACAGTGGCTCCCATATGCTAAGAAAATACTGGTTTTTAAAATATATATCTCAAAAAGTCCTCCAGTTGTATGAAAGCTCTGCTTCTTGCCAACTTTTACATCAGGGGAGAGCTATCAATGCAAGAGAAACACTGTAATTTTTAAATGTTTTAATTTGATTCTGTTATTGTTACCTTCACTGCTATCTCATGTAACCCAAGCTGGCCCCAGGCTCTGTGTAACCAAGGTCTGCTTGAACATCTGACCCTCTTCTGTCTGCCTTCTAAGTGCTGGGTGACATACCTGCATCACCACACCTAGCTTGTGATTTCTTTAAAAACAAGTTTTACGTTAACAGTTTGACTCCCCCAGCTCCTAGCATGGGCTCTACCCTGTGGCTTGAGTATTCAGAAGGACCGTGTGAGATAGAACCTGAATCTTCATTGTATAGAGTATGGCAGGTGGAATTTTAAGATGCCTAGGATTCTAACACCATAGATGAATGTCCTAGATGATTCATGTCCTTGGATGTCACCTGTGCTGGTGAAAGTGATGATCCAACATTCCAATGGCTATGGCAGTACATGGCAAAGATAAAGGGATTTTGTAGTTTTAAAAAACCCTTATAAGGTGACTCTAAAGGGATTGTCTTAGTCAGGGTTTTTATTCCTGCAAAAACATCATGACCAAGAAGCAAGTTGGGGATGAAAGTGTTTCTTCAGTTTACCCTTCCATCAGGGCAGCCCCTGATGGAAATCACCCAGAGGTTTGTCCAAAGCACTACTCAGCAAACCTCGGGCTCAATGAGATGGGAACACCTGCAAGCTGGATTTTTTGAAAGCCTCCCGACACACTACCAGGACCGGGAGCTGCCACTCCACCCAGTGAAAGTTCAGTGCCCCTACCCTGAACACTAAAATCCCTTTTAAAAATAGCTCTAAAATGTTGTGGAAATGATTCAGTCCATACAGGCCTTGCCCTGAGAGAATGAAAACCAAGTTACCCTTCCTCTGCTGTTCATCACCAGAGGAAATCAGGACTGGTACTCAAGCCAGTCAGGAAGCAGGAGCTGATGCAGAGGCCATGGAGGGATGTTACTTACTGGCTTGCTTCCCCTGGCTTGCTCAGCTTGCTTTCTACCAGCCCAGAGATGGTATCACCCACAGGGGCCCTCACTAATTGAGAAAATGCCTTACAGCTGAATCTCATGAAGGCATTTTTCTCAACTGAAGCTCCTTTTTCTGTGATAACTCCTGCTTGTGTTAAGTTGACACAAAACCAGTCAGTATGGAGATCAAGGAGGAGCTTATGGGTTGGAGAAATGGCTCAGTGGCTAAGAGACTTGCTGCTTTTCAGGTGCAGAAATGTCTCAGTGACTAAGAGACTTGCTACTTTTCAGGGGACACCAGTTTGTTTCCTAGAACCTACATAGTAGCTAAGAACCATCTGTAATTCCAGTTCCAGAAGATCTGATGCCATTTTCTGGTCTCAACAGAACTACACACATACGGTACACATGCCTACATGCAAGCAAAATACTCATACCCCCAAAATAAAAACAAAGAGCATATCTTGGCAAGTCTGACCTAATTCGCTGAGTCCCTTAGAAGTGATCTTGGGTTCAAAGCCTTCAAGAGACAAGCCACTGTGAGTTCTAAGTCTGCAAAGAAATAGATCTTGCCAAGAACCCAGAGCTACAAAGGGATGCCAAGGGCAGGAGTCAGCTAAGTTTTGTCCAGTTTCCTGATCCATGAAAACAGACATAATTAGCAGATGTTGATTTAATCCACCAGATGTGTGGTCATTTGCTCTGTGGCAAGAGGACTCTGATACAGTGGTGGAGAGATGACAACGGAGAGAGGTTAAGGGACTTGGCCAGGAACACACACTGGAAGCTGATGGAGCTGGCAATCAAGTCTCTTCATGTGCTACAGTGTACTGTTAACCACCATTCCACCATCAGTTTACAGAAAAAGGCTCACTGGCACCAACCCTCTTATTTTCTGGAAAATGTAAACTGGGACAAACCAAGGCTGATCCTAAACTCTGCTGCTTTGTAAAATGGGGTGGGATCAGAATAAAGAGCTGCTAGCACAACATAGAGTTCATACATATCACACACACACGCACACGCACACACACACACACACACACACACACACACACACACACACACACGCACACTCGGCAGCAGAGTCAGGATTTGGTTACTACCTTCCAGGAGATGAAAGGCAGCGTTTCTGAGTAGATGTGTTTCAATAGTTGGTTCTAAATGCTGCCTCCTGCAAGGCCACCAGTGTCCACACAACAGCAGACAGTGAGTCCTTGGAAGCTGAGAGGTGCTGTTCTCTGTAGCTGTCTGTGCTGTGAAAAGTCTCTAGACTTTCATAATGGGATTCTTTTTCTTATGAATCATTCTTATGAATCCCTGACCCTCACCATCAGTTTCCCATCATCCTTGATCTTAAGTCATGAAGTGAGTGCTTTTACCTATAAAGCCATTCCATTGCTTTGCAGCTGAGATGACTCTGTGTCATAGTTCTGTCCAGGGAGCAAGGATAGTCTGGTGTGGGGAAGAGGATCATGGGAAGCAATCACTTTCTAGTACACAACTGGAATGAGCCTGTTTCATTTTCCAGGATCCATCTGTCCCTTTCCTGCTTGGAATGTGCATGTGCTGTAACTCAGAGGTGAGTAGCCATCTTGTGGGTGTGAGACTAAGGAGGAGGAGGAAGCTGTGGAAAGCTTGGATCTATGATGGCAACATGGTGACTCCTACCAGCCTTGTAATATGTTGTTCTGGATATCTTGTTAAATGTGTTCATTTAATAAGGTATGACCAGTAGAATTCTAAGATGCCTAATTCTAGGTGCATGTCCTAGGTGATCCAACGTCCCAATGACTATGGTACTACAAGACAAAGATGAAGGTATTTCGTAGTTAAAAAACCCTTAGAAGTTGACTCTAAAAGTGGTCATGGAGAAGCTTGATCGTTTTATATGTTTTGCCTTTCTGTTTATGACATGCTATTTTAAAAGAATTATTTAAAATGATTAAGAGCAAATAATAATTCATACATTATGACGGTTGAATGAACCCTCTCTAGAGCTGTAATGGATATAGACAAGAGATGTAGAGGTAGAAAGAGCCAAACACCTCTCTTTTTGCAGTACACATACGTGGAAAGTATTGATGCAATGTGGGGTGGGGCACACATGTGTCCCAAACGGAATTCAACCAAGTAACAAGTCAGCAAACACGCCTGACAAATATGGCCTTGTCTGAGGCATAGCACACCCAAGAATGTGCTGCTATCCGTCTTTGAACACCGAAATCTAAAAATTATAAAGACTTTGGGAAGTAACAAGCCAATCTGCTAACAAAACTACATCCTAGGGTCAACAGATGGGGAGTTGAAACCAGAAGATGGGCAGTTCTCTCCTATTCCAGTCATAGCAGTCTCTCTGACTCCAACTCCAGGGTTAGCTGCAGGAGGCAGCCGGCCTAATGTGGTTCATTAGTGGAGGACGGTGAAGGGACTGAGGAAAACAAAACTCCCCTGTCCTTGAGGGCCACGGTTATAAAAGGAGGGAACAATTGTCTTTACACAGGGTGGACGCAGTTGGGAACATACGATTGTTCTAGAATCTCATGTATTGTGGGACACACTCATTTGGTTCCAAAAGACAGATGGAACTGGCGATGGAGACTTCTGAGAAGTAGGTTTGGATCTGGATTTAAGGGAATACCTCCTATCAATATCTTCCATGAAACAATATATTGGTTGTGCTCCTTGTCCCTGTGACAGACCTGACAAGAACTGGAGGGAGGAAGAACTTATTTTGGCTCACAGTTTGAAGTATACAGTCTTCCACAGCGGGAGATGAGGTGGGGGAGGGGGGAGGCATGGCGGAGTTCTTAGCTTCAGGAATGTGTGGCTGGCGCTCCTCACATCTTAGGGGACCAGGAGACAGAGGGAAATTGGTGCACAGCCAACTCCACTTTGTATCACAGAAGACTAGGCTACTGAGATCAGAGACAAACTGCCCACCACCACACACAAGCATGCTTGTGGAAGGTCATTCATTCCCCCTGAGTCTTGGGTTTATGAGGTAGAAACTTAAGGGTTCCTTGGAAAGTCGGTTGGATGGTGTTTTGCTGGGGCAAACACGTGAAGGAACGTTTTGTTAAAGTGGACACAGGTGTGAAAGGCTAAGGCAGACTCGTGAAAGAACGTTTCGCTGAAGCAGACACAGGAGAGAGGATGTTCTGCTAAAGGAAGCACATGAAAGGACGTGTGATGAAGGATTCTTTGCTGATGACACGCATGCGTTGGTCTGCCTTACACTGTGTAATTGAGCTGCGTTTGTTGGGATGCCATAGAGAGAAAGGCACCAAAAAACTTCTGGTGGTGTGCTGCAGTTTCTTGTTGCTTTCAAGGACTTGGGCTGACTGGATGCGTGTGCTGAGGCAGGACCTGTGTGTGCTGAGGCAAGGCACATAGAGGACACGTGATGTTTGGAGGGTATAAATAGGTCTCCACAGAGTGATGGAGACAGAGCTTGGCTTACTGGTACAGTTAGCTATGCAATGCTTGTGGGTCTTGTGTCTCTGCTAATCTTTGCTTCCCTGAGAGAGGCACAGCCAAGAACTTCTCCTGGTGTCCCTCCTGGTCCCTTCAGCTGACTCGAGCTGAGGCTGAGGCCTGGCTGTCTCTGCTAGGTCATGTCACCACTGTTGCTAATCCTACTCTAGTTAACTGGACTGCTGATGTCTCTGTGAAGTGTTTGAGAATGGAATGCCGCTGCTGCTGGCGCTGCCGCTAACCTGTGGACTAAACTGCCGATTTCCTGACCACACAAATGGGAGTTGCTCCAAAGAACTTTTCTAAACAGGTCCACGTCCCCTGTATCCTTTCTTTTCTGCTACCTCTAGTGGGTGGTGGGCTACAAGGGAGGTTAAAGCCTTTGTGAACTATCATTAAAAATAAGACATTAAACAATTAAAGTTACAGGTCCATGGTCTTCCTTTTTCAGAGATCTGCTCCTTCCCAGAAAAACAGTCATGCTCTGCAAAACAACTCAGCCTCAGTGGGATGTGCGGTTATGCAATATTGGCCTGAAAGGTGAGCTTTCTCTGAGTCTGGATAAATTGCTGCATGCTTTTATGATCTGAAGTCTCTACGGTTTTCCTTGATACCCTCAAGCAGAAACAGATTCTGAGCAGTATTTAATGGTTTCAGTAGCATCCAATATACAGTTTTTGGAGGAGGGAGGACTGGGGACTCTTCAGTCTGTCATCTCTGCCGTTTGTCTGCACATAGATTCCAGAAATCACCGTGGAAACCACACATTTCCAAGCAAACCGATTTCTTTTTTCAAACATTCCTGACTCTGACTATCTCCGTCTCTTCCTCTCTCACACACACATGCACACACACACACACACACACACACACACACACACACATGCACACATACATGCCCATGCACACACTACAATTCCATCTGAAATGCTAACATTTCTGTAGGTGCCTTGTCAGTCGATGGAAGACAACCTTATTTCTGTAGCTCATTAGCTCTAAAGCCAGCAAAGCCGCCCAGCCCCGACTTCTCTTCCTCCACAGTACGTCAGGCTCAGAAGATGAAGGGAGAGTAAGTTGACAGACATGGAAACTTGCCTAGCTCTGGCAAAAGCATCTGTTGGAAACTTGCTTTGTAATTTCCTGAACGTTTAGGGTCAGAAGTGGGAGGACACCCTGAGATGGAAGAAAATTCTAGTCGCTTTGATGTGGGAGGAAAATAAGAAACACACAGACTTAAAGGAAGTACTGTGAGTGGGTTCTGAACTCAGGCTCAAGGATAAATGTTCCCTAAACACTCCTTGCCCAGAGCTTGAGTGCTCACTGCCTAAGAAAATTTACTTGGCCCAGATGGGACCACCTGGGGATGAGAAGGATGTTCAACGCCCCCCCCCCACCCTCCCCACCACAGAACTGTTCTCTGCAAAGATAGGATGCCTTGGAGACTGGATAATACGTATCTTCACGCCTTTGACGATTTTTTATTGGTTTGATGCTCCAGAATGTTTTCAGTTCTTGGAGCAGTGCCTGATACACAGTGGGTGTTAAGCAAGTATTTACTGAGTGAAAGACAGAATGTGTTTCCATCCGCAGCTCTGTCTGAAGCTCCTGTCACTCAGTTGACGGCATAAATGATGCGTAGATGTGGGAAAGCTAGGGAGACCTTGGTTCCTAAACAGAATTGGAGAGAAAGATACACTGGGAAAGTTGGGAGAGAGTCAATATGAATGTACAGGGCATTAGGAAAGCTGCTGGGTCCTGAGAGACCCTTAGAAGGTGATTGACAAGAGATGTGAACCGCCCTTGATTGAAACATGGCCTTCAAAGCACGGATGAGTTCTCACTTCCTAGGCTTTAAAGCCAAAGCTTTTATCCCAAGATAAAGGATCTCTGCTCTTTTTCCTTTCACCTTTGCTGCAGGTCATCTCTTCTTCGCCTCCCCCACAGTTCTCCTTGAGGACTAGGAAGGAAGGCAGGCTTTGCAGGAGATCCATTTGCTAAGCTCTTCCTTATCAGGGTCATGTGTTCCTAGCTCTCATGGGCTGGACTGCCACTGCAACAAGGGTTTTTTTCTGGGGACCACAACGGTACCTTTTCATAAAGCGTGTGGCGTCTGCGTAAAGTGAAACCCATTCTGGACTCTGTGCGGCTGGGCCCCTGGAGGTCACCGGGAGGATTTGGCAAATGCATTTTTGACAATCTCGTCAGCACTAATGACTCCGTGTTCATGACCGGGAGGGCCTTTGTCTTTCAGACTGTAAGTAAAGTCGTGAGGTCGTAGAGAGCTATCTACCTCAGAATCACCTCCTGGTTTGTCCTTCTGTCTTTGAAGCCCATTAGCAAAGAGTTTGATTCCTTTAGCTAGAGAAAGACATGAAAAATGTGAAGACAGCTTGCCTCTCTCAAACTCCCTCAGCCCAGGCTGTGTGGGAACCTCCAGGGTGGAAAGTCCTTGCCTTTGGTGCTAAAACAACTCTGTGGGAAGATAACAGGTAAAGCTGAGAGCAAAGGACAAAAGCGGGGAGAATGAGAATCTGCCAGAAGAACTGGGGTGTAGCTCCCTTCAGCAGCTAGAGAGCTTGCTGAAGATGCAGAAAGCCTCAGGTTTGTTCCCCAACGTAAACTTGATGCAGTGGTACATAGCTATCACTCCAGAAGTGGAAGCAAGAGGATTTGGAGTTTGAGGACATCCTCCGTTACATAGCGATTAAAAGGCTAGCCTGTGATACATTGAGACTGTGCCTATAAATATGTAAAGGAATGAATAAATAAATAAGTATAAACCATTGTCTCACAAATAAATATAGGAATAAAAAAATCCCCCCCCCCATTAAACAGAAAGAATTTTTGCAAGAGTAGAAAGAAGGAGGGGCTAGGACAAGACTGTTTCATCTCTATCGGTTACAGCATCCTTGCCCTGGTTCTGAAGACACCTGCCGCTGGCACTAGTCAAGATTTGTTCTTCACACTTGACGAGGACTTTCATTGGCTAGTACCTATTCTCTTTATGGGAATGTTTCTGGGATTCAGGTATGAACCTCACTGGATTTGGAGGCTCCATTCAGCATGGAGGAACCCAACTCTATATATGCAAAAGCAAAGGGACGAAGGGTTGTGGGCCCCTTGCCAAAGCTAAGTATCCCCAAAGTTCAAGTTCTGTACACTCCGATCAGATCTTTCTGAGCATTCATTTTAAGTAAGTAAAATCTTGACCAGCTATGAACTCTGGGACCTATATTCACAACCAGCCTGTTGAGATATGCTCACTGATACATTATTGGTCTAAGATCATGAGATTAAGACCTGACTCACAAAAGCTTGGCATTATTATTGATATAGTCAAGATATAAGGGAATTTCATCCCTATTAGCTATAGTATTGAATAGTACTATGGTACTATTTTATAGTATTCAAAGGTGCTATACACGCCTGCTGAGGAGACATGTAACCAACAGTCTTACCAAACTATGAGTCCTGTGAGCTATAACTGGCCTGACAAGACATGCCCATTGGTTCTATAATGGTATAAACATCGTGGGAGGAAACAGCTGCTTTCTGATTAGATTTAAGTCCCCTTCTATAAGATGAGACTCATACCTGGGTGCCATTATCAGGCCAAGACAAATAATAGACTCTGATAGAGAACATACTACTATTATTCTACTAAATGGGCATAACATTAAACCAATTCCTAATGACTTATCACTAAACCCATGGATTATTACGTTTATAAACCCTCATTGGAGAAGTTTCCTTTTTTTGTAGTAGATGGTAGTTAACACAGAGACTCGTAAGTGGTCACCATTCACAGGATAAGAATAATTGGGGTGCTCACTCCTAACTTGGATATCCATATTATACCCCTCCTCCCAGGGCTCAAGGCTCACCATGGAAGAGGGAACAGGAAGGTTGTAAAAGTGATACAGGCTTTGGATGGATAGGTTGAAATAGTGTTTTCCAGACAAAACAAGACAGTTTCACGTCTGAACTCATAACAGTTGTGACAGCAAACACAAGATTTATGCACACATCAAACGGAAAAAAAAATCTCTGCATGGAATGGGAGTGGGTGGATCGGTATAAAATCCCACCCCTAGCTGAGGAGCTGTTGGCAATTCATGGCTGCTTGGGAAAGAGTCAGTTCCCTTTAAGGGTGTGACCTCTGATAGGTTGACCACGCTCCAGCGGGTGACCACATGGATAAGAGTATATAGATTGAACAAATTGGACTCAATGGTTTATTTTTTTTTAAAGAGGACACCAGGCTGGGGAAAGTAGATCTGGGAAGAGTTAGGAAGAAGAGTTTGGGATGAATATGGTAGAAATTAGGAAATTCACAAAGAATTAATAGTATTTTAAATTAGAAATATATTAAAACGAATTCCTTCTTTCCTGTGTTGTTCTTGTCAGGTATTTTGTGATAACAATGAAAAAAAAATAAGTAATATGGAAAGTAGAGCTTTTGGGCCAAAAGTTTCTTCATGGATGGCAGTCACTCTGCAGACTTGCTATTAACAACATTAAAACATAATATACTCTATATTATATATGATTAATCTTAGAACACTAGTGTCACCCTTGTCCTGAGCATGGCTCCTAGATCTGGAGTCCTGTTTTATAAACCCCTTTATGTCCACAAGTATACCGGGGTTGGGCTCTCCTACCTTGCGTATCTTTTTGTGGTTCTATTTTGCCAAGAAAAGGTCCTTCCTCTGCAGCCCCGTCTTCTCCTGCCTCTTTAGTTCCGCTCCCAGGACTCCTGGCACCCTCCTTGTCCTGCAGTGTCTGACCTTGGGGTGAGTGGTGGCCCTCTGGAAGCTCTTCTTGCTTTTTGTTCTCCTTTTTCCTCTCATGAGAAACCCTGAACGTGGAGAAAAACACAAGTCCACCGTTAGGTGTGTTTTAAATGACCCAGTGACCTATAAACGACTCAGCTGGTGTGTGGCCAAGTGAGGAAGAGATTGAACTGGGACCTCCAACTTTACGAAAAATCGTTTCATGTGGACAGCAAAGAAATTGATGATGTTAGCTGATTCTTGAAGAAAACATTGCTGACAGAGGGTTAGCAATCCTGAGAAGTGATGACGGCCGTTACAGCTTTTTAGTTACGTTTCTTACAGCTATGACTAAAGCCCTGACAAGAAGTAATCTTAGGAAGGAAGGGTTTATTCTGGCTCGCAGTTTAAAAGCAGACAGTCCATGACAGTGAGGAAGCCATGATAGCTGGAATGGGAGGCCGGCAGGCCACACTGCACCAGTCCTCAGGAAGCAAAAGGTGGACAGAAAGTTGGGCAGGGCTATGTGATCTCCAGGCCCACCCCAAAGATCCACTTCCTCCAATGATGTTCCATCTAAAGGTTCTACAACCTTCTCAAACATCTGCCAGCTGTCGAGCGAGCAGTTAAACTCACGAGTTCTACAGGGAGACATTTCATATTTAAATCAGAACAGTTTTGTGATCTGGGACTCTCCCCCAGATCCCAAGTATTGAAGATACCTAACTTGTGGTATTTCAGAGAAGTAGTAGAAATGTAAGTGTGGTCTAGTGAGAGAAAGTGGGTGCCTGTGTGCCTTTGAAGAGTGTAGTCTGCCCCTGAGCTTTCTGCTCCCTTCTCTTTCTGCCTTCTGATGAAGAAACAAGCAGCTTTGTGCTTCTTCCTTCTTCTCACCATGATGACCTCACGGTGATGCTTCATCTGAGGCTCAGAGACAATGGAGCTGGCAGACTCAACACTAAAACTGTGAACAGAAATAAACCTTCCTCCCCTTAAAGTTGATTTCTTCCAGTATTTTGTCACAGTCACAGAAAGCTAACATATCAAGTTGTTTCATTTTTATGGACTGATAATATTAACTGTAGACATTTCCCTCCTTGTTAAATTATTTGTGCATCTTTTAGGATCTTCCACACGGGTCTTCAGTGACTCCCAAATGCCTGCCATCTCACTCATCAAGAGTCCTCCTGTCCTTCCTGATACAAGTCTGCTCATGCCTCAACCCTCTCTGTTATTCCCTCCTCAGTGATGTTTCAGGCTCCAGAGCCTTGGTGACTTGGCCCAAGTTTCTCCCTCTGTCCAAAATAAAATGATTTCTTACCTTCTGCCCACTCTACTCCTGTCCTCATTCTCTTGGGAATGTCTAGGGTCACTTGCTTTGTATCCTGTCCATGACACCTTTGATTCCCACCTCCAGGTACAGACCCATCTTTCCCCTGGTCATCACTTGTGAGTAAAATTGCTTTTATAACAACCAGCTACACTTCTATGTTCAGTCAGGTCACATGTCTATCCTTTTATGAGATGATAGGTTCCACAAGGCCCTGGATTCTGCTTGCTGTGAGCACACGCTGTACCTGGCATGAAGCAGACAGTCTCTGTTTCATGGGCAGATGGGCATTCATTGGCTGAGGGTAGAAACAAACAAGTGATTTGAAATATTAACTACAGGGGAGGGAGAGTTGAGGTATGCCTCTGTGTGTGTGTATGAGAGAGAGCAAGAGAGAGAGAGAAAGAGAGAGAGAGAGAGAGAGAGAGAGGAGAAAGAGAGAAAGATACTACATTACTACATCATTACTACATTTAGGACTTGGAGTATACTAGGCAAGTTCTCCACCACTGAGCTATATTTCCCTTCCAACCCCCTCCCCCATTTCAACATAGGTTCTCATGTAGCCTCAGCTGGCTTCATCTTTACTATGTAGCTGAGGATAGCCTTGAACTTCCAATCTTCCTGACTTTGCCTCCAGAGTTCTAGGATTACATATATGTGCCACCACATCTGTTTATGTAATGCTAGGAACTGAACCCAGGGTTTTGTGTGTTTGTGTATAAGTGTATGGGAGTGTGTGTGTGTGTGTGTGTATTAGGCAAGCATTCTGTTAAAGGAGCCACATTACCAATCCCAACCAGACCTTTTAATCCTTATTTTCATTTTGGTACAGGATCTTGGTAACTTACCAAGGCAATTGAACTTGGAATCATCTTCCTTCAGTCTCCTGAGTAGCTGAGATTACAGGCATGCACCACCAGGCCTGGCTTGCATTGTGTTTTTTTTTTTTTTTTTTTTTTGATCCACCCCAAATCCACAGTCATAACCATAAAAATCAAAGGAATGCATTTCTATCTGAGAAGATTGCATCTGGGATTGGTTAAGGGTGCCTTGGGATTGAGTCAGAGTATTTTAGCCCTGGGTGTCCTAAAGGTGTCTTGGGATTGAATCAGGATCGAATAGGGATATGTTAAGGGTGTTCTGGGCTGGGGTCAGGCTAGCCTAGATTAGTAAGTAAATTTTTAGGGTTGAGTCAGGGTGTTCCATAATTGGGCCAAGACTCAGAACTTTTGTTTGGTATTATAAGGTTAGCCCATCTGCAGGAGTATTAAGTGATAATTATTATTTGTTTTCTGTCCAAACCAAAGAAACTAAGTTTGAACACCATCATCCTAGATGGGGTCCTTAGGTTTTAAAAACAACAGACTCCTGGATGATCTCCCCTGTCTTCATCTGTCTCTAAACTATCCACACAGATACGGGACAGACAACAGGACATTTTCCTCCAGCATCCAGATGTAAAAAGCTGTACCATTTTTCTTTCATGGGTTTGAACTTGGCTTCTGACATTGTGGTTTCCAAAGCCTACACTCCCTTCTGATGTGTCTCTTGTTTCTCTCCAAAGACCCAACTTAAGCAATTCCTGTATACACAGTGGCAGGAAGCTAGGCGTTCCCCTCCCCCCCCAAAGGAAAACAAAACTGTTAGGCTTAGGAAAACATCTGCTCTGTGTCCACTCGCTGGATTCCTCAGCGTTTCTAGCAAGCTGTGACAGTTGAACTAAACCCTGAGGCATATTTTGGCACATTAAGGAAATCTATACTCAATAAATAAGTGATGACGTATTTCTCCAGGGAAAGTGCTCCTCACACCTTTCTTGTTTACAAAGCTTCAGCAAGGCTTTGACAGCTTACCTTATTAGGCAAATATGCAAATCTACCTGAGCCCACAGGACTCAATTAAACCAGATCTTGTCAAGAGAAATGGACTCATTCAGGGGCTACTGGGGCGCTGGGATGCTCTTCGGGAGAACAGTCACTGATACCCAAAAATTATTCTGATAAGATATTGATGAAAAATAATAATTTTAAAAAGGTCCCAGAATGTAGTAACTAACAGGACGTGGCCAGATTTCTTCTCTCTGAAATTAAACATGTTTATTACTACCCACCCCAATGTAAACAAACTATCTTCGGCAATCTTACGTTTTTTTTTTTTTTTTAATTATTATTAATATAAGTCGATGTGGCGGTAGTGGTATTTTTTTCTCTCTTAATATATACTTTATTGAACAGGGCGGGGGGGGCATGTTCATTGGCTTTATGCAGCAGTATTTATCTTATTTATTTATTTTTAGGTATCTCTTTTGCCACCTCCCACATCCCGCCACATTCCATCCTGTCCCAGGATGTACGCTAGTTGTTAGACGTACCGCAGGACCAAATCAGTAAAGAAATCAGGAAGGTAAGTATAGTTTATGGAAGGTGCCAGAAAGAAATACAGGAGATGCTCATGGAGAAGCTGAAATTAGACAGTTGTAAAAGGCCCTTTGGCAACAGAATTTAGAGCAGAAACCCTGGGGCTCATGGCAGCCACCCAGATGGAAATGGGGCTTCGCAAAGTGTGCACAGGAGAAGCAAAGTCTTTGATGCAGAATTGAAGAGTATCTGAGGAACAGAGAGAGGCCATTGTGGCAGAGTGGCTGAGATGGGAAGCAGCACGTGATGAGGCTAAAGAAAAGCCCGAGCCGGGCACAAGGCCTCATGGGTAATAACTATGATTTCAGATCGTAGTCTGAAAGCGATGGAGAGAGCCATGATGGAATTTGCATTTTATGAAAGTTAATCTGGCTGACCTTTGAGGAGCAGATTAAAGAGGAAAAGGATGAAACAGGGAGGGAGAGAGGGGGTGTGGGTGGGTGAGTGATGCAGTAGAGCGCAGAGGACCAGTGTCACAGGAAGCAGAGAAAGGAGGATGGATGACAGTTCTGGAGGCAGGACTGATGAGACTCGCTGATGCATTGGATGGAGGGGATTGAGAGAGGAGAGTGGATTTCTTTACGTATGTATATATTCGTGTGTATTTTCTAGTGCACAAGCCTTTATGTATGCACGTACGTATAGAAGCCAGAGGACAACCTCCTACACCATACTCAGGAACTCCACCCACTTCGTTTGAGACAGCGTCTCTCATTGGCTGGAAGCTTGCCAGTTAAGCTAGACTGGCTGACTACTGAGTCCTAGGGATCCTCCTGTTCTGGATTCTCCAGTGTTGGGATTGCAGGCAAGTTTGGTGACCAAACTCAGGTCTTCAAGCTTTCAAGGCAAGCACTGGACCCACTGAGCCACCTCCCCAGCCCCATTGCTAGTGTTTGGAGACGAGAAGTGTGTGTGTGTGTGTGGGGGGGGGGTGTTGGTGTTACTGGCTAATACGGAGAACTCTTAAGGAGACTTTGCATAGGAAGCTTGGGGTTGAAGACACAGGAGCTCGTAAGCTGGGGGAATCCGTTGCTCGTGCTATGAAGAAATAAAACCTTTTGGCAACACATCGTTCGAATGTCAAGTCTTGTCGTTTACTGCTGTAACTCTCAAAACCATGCTAGAAATATTCGAAGAACAGCTCACAGAGCTTGAGACACCTAGTCTGGGGCATCGGAGACGATTCAAGGATCAACAATACATTTAGCCAACGACGTAACGGGCGGTAGTGTGCAATCCTGGGTTTCTCTTTCTTGAAGCTTGCCTAGTCAGATCTTGTTTTTGCTTTTGAACTAACTGGGCTCGAGGACAAGCGGGTACAGGGAGAGTGACAGTTGTGCTGAAAGAGATGGCCAGATCATCTAGAGAGAACAAGGATGATTCAAAAGAGAAGAAAATGAGCCTGCAAGATGGCTCGGCGCGTAATGGAGCTTGCTGCCGAGTCTGAGGGCGTGAACTTGATTCCTGGGAGCCATGTGATGGAAGGAGAGACCAGACTCTGACTGACTCTCTCTCTCTCTCTCTCTCTCTCTCTCTCTCTCTCTCTCTCTCTCTTCCTCAACAAATAATAAATAATGAAAAGTAATAAATAAAATGCAGAGAGTGCTTGAAACTCGTTAGACGGCACTGCTTATTTAGCACTGTTCTCGGCGCTTCAGGACAAACAGCTCAGAGTGTTTAAAATAACCTATGCTTTAAAGTGAAATTTTCCTTCATAAACCAACTATTTCACAAAAGGTGAAAGCCCCAAAGCCATCTGTAGCATAATTCAGCAGAGCTGCCTTCCTATTAAATTTCACCGGCCTGTTTGCTCTCCTGCCAGCCTGACCACTTCTGAGGACACACTGTCCTGTGCTCTGCTTTGCTTATCTCTGCTTCTGTTTGCTCTTCTGACAGGGTCCGTGGTACTTTTAGGAAGCATAATATTTGGATGCTTGGTTAGCAGTTGACAGAGCAGAATGCATAATTTTGAGTCGTACAGAGGGCAAAGCACCTGACCTGGAAGAATGGATTGTTGTTGCAAAGGGTTTCTGGTTTGTGTATCTAGAGTCTCGGTGCTGTGTAGGGCCCAGCTATCCGTGATTGGTATAATAAACCTACGTTTTGGAGTGAGAGAAAAACCTGCATTCAGTGTTTAGCTCTGCTCTTCTCTGCTTTGTAACTTTCGGCTTGTGACTTCATGTCTTTAAACCCTGTGTTGTCATCAGCAACGTGTGAATAATTATAGATATGCAGATTGCAGGGATGTTGGGAAAGGGTAACCGCTATAACTCATGGAAAACGCTTAGCACACTACTTCATTCATGCTGGGAAGCACCAAACCTCTCTGTCCATCATATTATAATAATTGAGCTTGCAAACATGGCTGCCAGTTTGAAGGGAAATACATTCTGGCTTCGGAACCTTGGAAAGGCTATTGGTATCCCTGGAGTCACGAGTGGAGGTTGTTGAAGTGATGGGGGGTTTCTCTAATGTAGTCAGCAATGGTTGTAAACTGGAAACTCCTGGCATGTTGTACTCATTCAACTTTCAAATTCAATTAAAAATTAAAATTAAACAATTAAGGATGGATGGGCATGGATAGGTGGGTATATTACAGGCATGGATGAAGCATGCTTGTGATACCAGCACCCAGGAGAGTCAGGAGGATGAAGCAGGTGTCTCCTGAGTTTGAGGCTTATCATCGACTCTTCGGAGAACTGTTATCATTGCCCCTGTTATCATATGGGGATAGGGAAGGTACTGATGACTTGATGAGTTCGGAAGTAGTTTCTGAAAGATTTCCCTATCGTTCAGTGGGGTAAGGCAATGAGGAATTAAGAATGTTCCCTGGGGCTGCGGAGATGGTGCAGTTGCCATGAGGCACGAGGATCTGAATTTGGGTCATCTTTGTAACCCTACAGATGGAGACAAGTGGATCCCCAGAGCTCACAAGCCAAACCACCCTCAGTAGATTTGATACAGGGTTCAGTGAGGAACTCTGTCTTATAAAATAAGGTGGAGAATTAAAATACAAGAGGAGACACCTGACATTGCTTCTGGCCTCCATATGCACATGTGTGTGCATGCATCTTCCTGCATGTTGACACAGAAATAAAATTGTACATATATATACACAACATACCTATATGCAATGCACTCATGTACACACCAAATACACAGATTCTCTTGAGTTTCACAATAGTGACTAAGTACACAGAGCTGCTATTTGCTGATCTCTGCAGGATCAATCTAACGCATAGTCTAAACCCCAGATAATTCTCTCCACATTCAAGAATTCTGCAAGCATAGGTTCAAACAGCTGTGGATTGAAAGGCTTCAGAGGGAAAAATAAATAGGTCCTGCACATGGGCGGACTTATTTTCTGTGCCCTCATCACCTAAACAGCTCAGCATAACAATAATTTCCCTTGTATCGGGATGACTAAGTGTGCAGAGGTGGCATGCAAGTGATACACCAAGTGTTTGCCCCTGTTTTAAAATCAATTCTTTGATGAGTTCATGTGTTCACAATGTGTTTCGTTCATACCAATTCCGCCATTCCCCCCTCCAACTCAACACAGATGTCCTACCACACTCATTTCCCAACTTCATGACTGCTCTTCATGGTCCACTGAGTCTAATCCCTACTGGCCTTGTGTGCATGGGTGTTGGTCCACCTGCTGGAGCATGGGCAACCCAACAAAGCCCAGTTCCCTGAAGAAAACTGAGTCTCCCTCTCTGAGCAGCCTTCAACTGCCAAAGCTTCTCAGCTAGGACTGGGGCTTCATGAGCCCCACATCCCATCTATGTTAGAACACTGGTGGGTTTGATCTTATACAGATCTTATGCTGGTAGCCATGGCTGCCATAGGCCGGTAGTTACAATGGCTCTGATATGTCCAGAAGGCATGACTTCTCAGAAGTTCTCCCTAATCTCTAGCTCTGATCACCTTTCTGTCGACTCCTATGCAATATTCCCTGAGCTACATGTGGAAGGGGTCCACTATAGATAACTTATTTGTGCAGACCGATCATTTCACAGTTATTCATCCTCTGCCCTCTGACCAGTTGCTTGGCTTCTGTATTGATTGCCATACTCTGTGAAAGTGAAGTGCTTGCATCGTATATATGTGGTGTGTGTGTGTGTGTGTGTGTGTGTGTGTGTGTGTGTGTGAGAGAGAGAGAGAGAGAGAGAGAGAGTACTTCTTTGTATACTTTCTGCTGAGTTTGATGCCCATTTCCTGAGTTCAGCAGGCCTTGAGCCTTGGGTTGCTAATAATGACCTGGTCAATCAGTTTCTTGCAGTATCTCTATATTTCTATGGTATCTTGTTTTGATTTATCTTAGCTTGATTTCTCTGTTGCATTTCCCTTTCCTTCTCTTTTCCTTTCCATATCTTTTCTCGCTTCCTTCCCCACTCCCCTCCATTTTTTCGTAGTCCTGCCTGTCTTTGAACCCATGATCTCATTTGCCCCAGCTTCCCAAGTACTGGGATTATAATGGTGCTCCATCCATTACACATGCCATGAAATATCCTATTATGAGAAGTGAAGACATGTCCAAAGACATTGAAAAAATTAGGATGGCCAATGTAGGAAGTGAAAAGGAAAAAGGAATCAAGTTAATGTTCTAAATCTCAAGAAGGTATTTTGAGTCCACGGCAAGATATCATTTCAGAAACAAGGCTCTATGGAGAAAGAACGTGATTTTCCAAACATTTAGAGTAATTAAAAAGAATATGTAAGGAGTCCAGCTAAATGCTAGAGGATCAATGTTACTGTATAGAGCAAGCATAGAAAATGACCGATGTAAATTTCTGGTAGAGAGGAAGAAAATATGGAAAATATTAGCAAGGAAGGAGGGAGGATAGAGGAGGGAGGAGGGAGGAGGCAGAGAGTCTCTGAGAGGGTACCACTGGTCATTAAAGAATGAGTATGAGCTTCCTCCCTCTATCATCTTTAACTTGGGGCAGAGATTGATGATACATTAAAAACTCAAGAACCCTCAAGATGGCATGAGGAAGCATCAATCCTTCCTAGCATCCCCACTATGTCCAACATGGTTGAGAAGGGCTCCTCATAGTCTGGATCTCCTTCTGTCTTCATTAGAGGTCACCAATGTGCTGAGGACAACAGTCTTGGCACAGGCTTGGGACCAGGGCAAGGTTAGCCAGAGGGCATAGAGAACAAGGGTCTGAGCAATGTGAAGACAACAGGACCTTGGGCTTCAGCAGCAGATGACAGCATGGTATTCCACAAGGAACAACAAGATAAGCTAAACTCCAGCAAACACTGGTCAGACGCTTAGGGACAAGGGCAGTCTTTAGCCAGGGACACCAAAGGCTCCAAGGACCATTGGAACAAGACATTTCTATTTTCTCCTTCACCTGGTAGAGTTGGGGAGCTTGCAGTCTTTTCTTAGTGACTGGTTGTACCTATCCAGAATTGTTCTTCCTCCTTCCCTGCTGAGCAATGCTTTCTAGTTCCTTTCCCCATTCTGTGGAAACCTCCTTTAGTTGTTTTTTTTATCTCTGCCTGTGTTTAGAAAAGAGGAATGGGCAAAGGGATTTCTGAGAGGGAAAGTTTCATTCTTAAAATTTAGTAGCTATTTTCTCAGTGAAGTTTGAGCTTATGTAAGTGACCTGTTATGATGTAACAGGGGCATTACAATTAAACCTCCCTTGTCAATTTTCTATCTTCTCCACCATTAGAATAGATGGAGGCTCCAGAGGAAGAGAGACTTTATAAAGAATGAATGAGCCAGGTAGTATGGTACATGTGTTTAGTCCCAGTGGTTATGAGGCAGAGGCAAGAGAATCTGTTAGTTCTAGGCCTGTCTGTTCTACATCGTGAGTTCTAGGCCAGACAAAACTACATAAAGAGACCTTGTCTAAAACACAATTATAATGAATTTCATCTTCTTAGGAAATGTGTGAGTGTTTTGTGTAAATTTTGATTCTGTTTTTTGGGTTCTCTCACAAAGTTGATCCTTTCCTGGACCTTCAGTGTGAGCCATGGAGTCAATCTGGTGGAGGAGGTAGCTTTTGTCAAACATAATCACTACTTCTACTCACCAAGTCATTTTCAACACAATAGCAGGAAAGGAAACTAATACAAAGAGACAAATACCTATTTACAAAACAAAAGCATTCTTTTGATGAGTCATCTTTGTGTTTAAAATACTGGTTGGCTGACTGACCAAGTCTTCTGCCTCAAAAAGTCTGTGGTACCCATCCTTTGCTCACCCCTGACCACACAAAACAAGAGATGAGCAATTACCTGATGCTGTCATGTGATACCAAGCTCTGGCTCATTTGGGTGCTCTTCCAATTATTGAAATGGGACATTCTCAAGATGGTGTCTAGACTCGACAGTGTTGGCAGGGGTTTTGCTATTTTCTTCCTTCTTAGCCGTTGCCTTTATACAAAACCCCAGGATTTGTGGAGATTGCTCTCCATGCTTTCTCTGGCATCCTAGATCCTGACTCTGAGGCTCTGGACTCCTTTGGAATGTTAACATTGTGATGTTATGGAAAGGGTGCTGGCAATGTCATCCCTAGGATTCCGCAGAACGGGCACTAGAGAACAGATAGAGGACAGATGTTAGTTCTGTGCAGCCTCTGCACATTTCCCCTGCCATGTTCTATAGCCCATGACATTTGAGGGAAGTGCTTCCCTTGGTCTACTGAAGAGTGGGTGTGGCACAAACACACAACCCTGCTTTTGTTTTCATTCTTCTGATTAGGAAGCATCTGAAGTTTTAAAGATCCACTTTCTTTAGTTTAGAACTCTGTCCAGCTCTGAGAGGAGGGGAGGTCCCCGTGCCAGCCGCAGCAACTATCGGAGTTAATGTGAAACTTTGGCTGCAGAAACCACTACCTAGCTTTCACTATGCTACCAGAGATGACCACATGAATTAAATCAAATGTGCTTTGTTCATAATTTTCATCATAGTTTCCTTTCTTACTCATAAAGAGTTGGGTCCCTGCCCCTCCCCCTCCTCCTCTCTTCTCCCCTCCCCTCCCTGCTTCTCTCAACACCTTCTCTTTTAGAAAGCCATTTCTCCTCCTCCTCCTCCTCTTCCTCCTCTTCATCCTCCTCTTCCTCCTCCTCTTCCTCCTCTTCCTCCTCCTCTTCCTCTTCCTCCTCCTCTTCCTCCTCCTCTTCCTCCTCTTCCTCCTCTTTCTACTCTCTTCTTTCTCTCTGGAATTCAGTTCCAATCTTGCTACATATTATGGTCATAGATTATAATCTACATGACTTTAAATATATTCATTGGAACACCCTTTATAGCCTGGAATGTGCTCAGTCTTTGCAAATACTTCCTGGACAATCGGAAAGAATGTAGATTATTGTAAGAGTAGACAGGAGGTTCTACAGATGTGAACGTGATCAACTGTTTTATGTTTGACTTCTACAACCGTTATTAATTTTTTGATGACTTCATCAATTTGCACTAGTTTGATGTTAACATCATACTTGAAAACATCCACAGTTTTATACTTCTGTTGAGTTTTGATTTCAACACATTGCTGTTTAGTAGACAAAAAAACAAGCACACAGACACAAAGTCAAACACTGCCTTGGCTATGTTTCAAACCAATGTTTTAAGCCTATGCTATTGATGGTTCTTGGCTCAAATTTGTTAGCTTTCTGATATACTATGCAACACCTTTCCATCTCACTAAGTAATATTATAGTCTGAAATTTATTTAACCCAAGCTTCTATGATCAAAGTGTCTTAATTTTTATTAGTATTTTAAAAACATAATTAATATTTCTTTGTTCTGATTTCTTTTTTTTTTTTTTTTTTTTTTTGGATTGATGTTTTGTTTTGCTGGTGTTTGCTTTGGTTTTTTTGTGCTTTGCTTTAATTTCTTATTCCCACCTATGTTTAGAGCAAGCCAAATCTCTTCAGTGTTTTTCCTCTCTTCCACTATTCTTTCAGAAGTTACTTATTCTATTTAATAAGCATTTCAATGGGTAGCTTATTTTAACATACTAAGTAAGCACCCTGCCACCTAAACTCCATCTTGGCTCTTTCCCCAGGTTCATTAGGAGGCTAAATTTTGAACATTTTAATGTCAAGGAAGTGCTTTGGTTAAATCAGTGTCTACTTAGTTTAATTTTTCCCTCCAAGCTGTTACCATTGCTTGTTATAACAATTGTCAGAGTTCATTTTCATCAATCTGACACAAACCTAGACACACCTGGGAAAGAGGAATTTTAGTTGAGGAGTTGCCCCCACCAGATCTGTCTAAGGTCATGTCTGTGGGTATCGTTTTCTTGATTGTTGATGTAGAAGGGTCCAGCCCACTGTGGGTGGTGCCATTCCTAGGCAGGTGGACCTAGGATGTCTAAGTAAGGTATCTGAGAAAGCTAAAGGAAGCAAGCTAGTAAGCAGTATTTCTCTGTGGTTTCTGTTTCAGGCTCCTGCCTTAAGCTTCTTGCCCTGGCTTGCCTCTTGTCTAGATGATAGATTATAACCTGTAAGATGTAATAAACCCTTTCCTCCTCAGGTTGCTTTTGGCCATGGTGTTTATCACAGCAACAGAAAGCAAACTAGAACAACCATAAATTTAACATATCAGAAGTGCATTTCTGGACCTCATTTTTACTTTACTCTGATTGTAACCCAGTTCATGAACAAAACCACACAGATAGAAGAGAATGCTCCAACAACCTCCTAAATATCTAAGAGAAGCAATGGAGGGTGTGAAATTCCTCAAGCCAGGAGCACCTTTATGGATTCAGGCCGAAAGATTAAGAACCTCTAAAGCTTGTAGCACATTTTCTTTTACTGTATATGTTTGTTTATTAAAAAAAATTCCATGCAACACTAAGACACTATTAATATACATTTTATCAGTTATAGTTTTTATTGCATTTGTATTCAGACAGTTAACAATATATTTCCTTCTGACTATGTCACCCCTATTATGTATCCTGTGATATATTGTTGCTTTCAGCCACTGGGTTGATTTATTTATTCTTTCTTTATTTAGAGACATTGTCTTACTGTGTAGCTCGGGCTTGGCTACATTCCACAGCAGCAGTTACAAGTCAGATACTGGACAGTAATCCAGATACTGGAGAAAGGGGCCAATAAGCAAAATAAGACATTGTCATTTTGTGTGTGTGTGGGGGGGAATAAAACTTGTGAAAGATTAGTCATTCTGCAGAGCTGTTTGTTAAATCTCATCCCCAAACATGACGCTCTTCCTTACTAAACAAACATTAAGGAAAATATCTGTAAACATAATTAACCTTAGGGAGTCGGGATTGAATAGTAAGCAAACAATCAAAATGTCACAAGTTAAAATCCTCCTAAAGGCCACGCCTCTACCCTTATTTACATTTTGCTAGGTGGTAGAGAATGAAGCTTGATCCAGGACCGCCCTATCTGCTTCCGGGGTCTTCTCTTCTCCCGGGTGTGCGCTAGTCCATTTCCCAGCACCCCCTTCCCGCCCCCATGCCTCCCTGGTGGGAAAGATTGGATCTCAAACACAAGCAAAAGTAGAGAGGTCTAACAGAGTGTTGAAGACCTCCTCTGGTCTGCAGCTGGCAGGTGTTTGCAGCTTTTATCTGTAAGTCTGGGTAAGTCACTCGCTTTCCCTGTGCTCTGGTCTCTTCATCTTCACAATGGCTCCTCCCCAAGAAGCTACCATGAAGGTGAAATAAGCTAACAGTTCAGGGACATAGGAAACTACAACCTGGATGTCCAATAAACAGTAGCTATTATTCCAGGGTCAATTTTTATTTTTATTTATTTATTTATTTTTTTTGCTAGTTTGAAAGGATAGATGGAAATACAGGAAACACAATATAAGTTAATTAAAATATCATCTGTATTCATATGTAGGTAAAAAAAATGCATAGAATTTCCTAGATTATGGCTTACTGTGTATCATCATTGCTTTCTTTTATTTTTTCTAAAATGTGTATTGCTTGCATTTGAAGACATTCTGAAACTGATCTGCTCGCATGTTTTCTGTATGTGGATTCAAAGAATCAGGCTGTAATTGAGAGAGTCCACAGTTGAGGCTGGCCATCTTTCTGGCTTCACATTGTTGTTGGTAGAAAGCCAATCAGACAGGTAACCTTTGTCTAACAGAAAGCCTTTCCCAGAATTCTAAAGCTTCTTGGTGCTTAGAAAGGACTTCACAAATTCTCAACAATGCCCAGGGTAGAATTTCATCAGAGAAAATCAGGTCATTTTCCCAAGGCCCTTAGGGAACAAACTATTTTGCATTCTATTTATTGGGGGAGGGAAGGAGAGTTAGATCAGAGAGTCCACAGGGAGTGGAAACCAGAAATTCTGCCTAATAGTGTAGGGTATCCACAACACCCTTGCTTAATCACCTACTCCTCTGATGTTTTTGTCCTTCTTTTTAAAACAATGAACAAAATTCCAATTTTAGGAGAAGCAAATGTGGTAGATTTCCTGTGACACCACTGTTTGCCGTTCTGTGAAGCCATTGTCTCAGTTGTAATTATTTACATCCATTCTCTTCATTTTCAAAAGCACTTCAGGTTGGAGGAAGCAACCCTACGGAATGCCTTTTGAAGCCTCATGTGACTCTTGACTGCCGGTGGGTTGATACTTCATCTATGTGCCAGACCTAAGCTATGCTGATATGGCAACTGCAAACTGAGACATAAATACTGAAGCAAGAAATAGGATCAACCTGCCTCTTAATTGTGTGTCATGATACTCACGTGTGAGAGATATACCATCTCTCAACTCTCACCAGAGAAGAGTCTGTTTGTAGTAGATAGCCATTAACCCAGAGACCCACAACTGGTCATGATGCCGAGCATAATTGCTGACTGATAGTCCTTAAATGGTCCTTCTCTATTGTATACCCTCCTCCCAAGACTCAGGGATCATGGCAGATGAAGGGACATAAAGAGTTGAAGAGCTAGAGGTGGTAGATGACTAAGGAAATGGTGTTTTCCAGACACAGAGGGGCAGCTGTCCCTATGAACTCACAGTGGCCATGACAACATGGACAAGCTCTGAGCAAGCCCAAGCCAGACCAAATCCCAGCCTGAAAGGGGGAGGAATGAATTCCTGCTCCTAGAAGAGGAGCTTTTGGCAGCGGACGGCTGCCAGGAGAGGAAGAGTTAGATAATTTTTAAGGAGTGTGGCCCCTGGTGAGTTGATCACTCTCCAGTAGAAGGCCGCACATGCAAAGATATATCTGCAGCACAAATTGGATACACACACACACACACACACACACACACACACACACACACACACACAGAGGACACAGAGTAGAGTGGGTAGGGAAGGTGATTGGGGTGGGTCTTCAAGAAGCAGGGAAACAATAAAAACACAATGCTTGAAATTCTCAAAGAACTAATAAGATAACGACAAGAATAAAACACTGAAGCAGGGGCTGGAGGATGGTTTAGAGAACACGAGGACTCCATCTCAGATCTTCGGCATCCAGATGAAAATCCAGATGTATCAGCATGCACCTATGATCCCAGTGCTGGGGAAAAAAGGACTGGAAGGTCCCCAGGGCTGACTGGTCAGCTAGTTTTGCTGGGATGGTAAACTTTTGGTTGAACGAAAGGTCTTTAAAACGGAGAAACTGGAAAGGAACTGCTACTTCTTTTACACATCCAACACACAGGACCAGCAAAGGGGATGGGGATAGGCAGGAAACTACCAAGAAGGGACTTATAATTTCCCTCCTTTCCCACACACCAAAAGCCCAAGGAACACTGAGGCCGCAGAGGCCAATGGCTTTTCTGCACACGGCACCTCATGGTACCTGCTAGCACCAGAGAGATGGGAGACTTCCACTCCTCAGTTCAGTACAGCTATGTCAGTGATTCAGTCCCTAAGTGAGCATGGCTTTCAACATCAACCAGAGACGCTTCTTTTGCAGTGGGCAGTAGTGATCGCAGAGACTCATGGCTGGTTAAGATAAGTGACATTTGAATGCTCAGCCCTCAATGGCACAGCTATATCAAGCCAAGCTTCCTGGCAAGGCTCAGGGAACATTGCAGAAGAAGGAGTAGAAAGCATGTAGGAGCCGGATGATTAATGTACACATATACAAAATTTTCAAAGAACAAAAGAGAGATTTATAAACATCAATGGCAAATTAAAGTGTAGAGTAATTGAAGAAGACAACCAACATTGACCTTTGCATAGACACAGACAGACAGGCAGACGGACAGGCAGACGGACAGATGGACAGACAGAAAGATACACACGCATACACACAAACATATACACAGGCATGTATGCACTCCCAACACCCCACAGCAGAGCAATTAGCTATTGTGTAGAAGAACTGAAGGCCTGGGGCCTTGCAAGTTGATCAGAGAGAGAAGAGAGAGAGAGAGAGAGAGAGAGAGAGAGAGACAGAGAGACAGAGAGACAGAGAGACACAGAGAGACAGAGAGACAGAGAGACAGAGACAGGCAGAGAGAGAGACAGAGAGACACAGAGAGACAGAGAGACAGAGAGACAGAGACAGAGACAGGCAGAGACAGAGACAGAGAGACAGAGAGAAGCTGCCTGGCTTCTGGAGAGCATCCAGAACTTCTAGCTCCAGCCCATGCTGGGGTTAGTGTTGTGTGTGACAGGCTCTGAGCATTACCTACAATTTTGCTTCTCATTTTTGTAAGCCAGTTGTGGAGAGTTCCTTGTCCTACACACAAATGCTCTGGGGATTTTCCCAAATTGCTTCTGGTGGCCCCTCAGAACCCTTTATGAGTAGTCTTTTTTGCTGGCGTACTTGATTTTATTGGAAGTTTGCTTTGGTTCAACAGTAGCAGGGTGGGTGCGAGGAGCCTTAGTGTTAGCTGTGAGATGGGCACTTATTTCCCACTGTTGTTTATAATGATCGGCTCCAATCCCACAAAGAGAATTCCAACACTGCAGTGGCAGAAGGCATCCTTTGAGACTTCCCATCCTGAATCTCAATTTTTCAGAGAGGACTAGGGTCAGGACCTTTCTTTTAGATGCAGGTCACAGAGGCTCCAAGAAGAGAACAACAATAATGTCACATGACTTCATTTCCATTTCTAAATGTTTGCTGTGGAATATCAAAACAAGAGATTTCGGCCCAAGAAACCAAAGCTTATTGCACTAGGACGCAGCAATTTCCTCTGAGTGCAACTGGATGTCATCTGAGGCCACAGAAAGCACTGAGTTTCATATGTTTTTTTAAACTAAAGAAGAGAAATATCTCTCCAGTTAATAATAAAAAAATGAACTTAGAATTTTGATCTCTTGGTTCTAAGCTCATCATTCCGCGTATGAAGCCATTCAAGTGTCCCCTGTGGTTAGGGCTCAGGAATGTAATCGTTTATGAGGCATTCATTTTAAGCGATCATATACAAATTATTATTACTACTGTGATTGTTATTATTAATGTTTGGGTGTGAATGAGTGTGTGCAGGTCAGGTGTGGTCCTCTATCACTTCTTCTCCTAGTTAGCTTTCTTATTGCTACGATAGACAACGTGACCAAAAGGAATGTATACAGAAGAATGCTTGTTTGGGGCTTACAGTTTCAGCAGGTCCGAGTGGTAGGGACAGCAGGCAGCAGACATGGAGGTCAGAGCTGGAATCTGAGAGCTCACATCTCAAAGCAACTAGAAACGGTACAAGTCTTTAAGCTGTCATCTTCCACTCCCACAGTAAGGCCACACCTCTTAAGCCTCCCCAAACAGGGCCACCCGGACCTGGAGGACCAGGTAGTCTAATGCCAAAGACTGTGGGGGACATATGTCATTCAGAACACCACATTTCTACACCTTATTTCTTAGAGACTAAACACTAGTCTTTCACTAACCCTGAAGCTCTCCAGTTAGGTTAGCCTGGCTGGCCTACAAGCTGAAGGGACCCTCAGAGGTTTGATTCTCTGTGCCAGGTTTCCTGCTACAGTTTAACTGGGTCCTGGTGTAGTCAATGAAACAGTATTTATCTAGGACTGAGAGGAGTTCTTCAGGGATGGTGGATAGACCTGTTTGCTATTGGGCTGATTATCAAGCACATAGTAGGGGTACAAACATAGATAGTAGGACTCTATCAGCATTACTCATGATTCATAAAAATCACCTGCATTTCTCTTTTGATCTCTTCTCTGGCAGCAGGGTTGAGTGTTAAGCCCTTTATAGAAATCAAGAGAACTTGCTGGAGGTAACTTGGAAGACATTATCCAGAGATTCTAAGTTCTTTCTGGAAAGAGCGAAAGGGAGTCAGAACTTTATACAGTGGGGGGCGTGTATGTGGAGATGGAGCCTTAGAAACACTCTCTGGAAATGGCACTGGACTTCCATGTCTTTCAGTAGGATCAGGAATTAGAGAACTGGGCTGGAGAAATGGCTCAGAAGAGCACGTATTGCTCTTGCGGAGGACCCGAGATCAGTTCCCAGCATCTGTATAGTGTTGATGGTTTTGTGCATTGTGTATTCAGATGTTGATTTCTACATCCAGACATTTGGTTGCGGTCTGGATGATGGCATGGTCAACCATCTCTGGTGTTTATGTTACATAAAAATTGTTTTCTATCTCGTTTGATTGGTTAATAAAAGAGCTCATCAACCAATTAGCTGGGCAGGAGACAATAGGGTGGGACTATGATCCCAGTCGGGGAGGGTCCCAGAGAAATCAGAGAGGGAGGAGAGTAGAGAGAGACCAGAAGGAGAAGGATGTAGACACCATATAGAGGATTCGCCATGAGGTTTCAGTGACACACACGGACCAGAGCGAGCCAAGGCAAGACCGGATGGCAGGTAATAGGGCATTTGGTATGAGCAGCCTAGTCGGGTTAGAACAGCTCAAAATCTGCCCAGTCTAGGCTTGCAGCTTGTTAATAAAAATACCAGGCCTCGGTGTCTTTAATTCAGGAGCTAAAACAGACTAGAGCAAGCATAGAAATGCCTGCAGTTATTTGCGAACAAAGTGGGTGTTAGAAAACCCTCCAAAGAATTACTTTTACCAGTACAGCATCTCACAGCTAGCTGTAACTCCAGATCCAGAGGCTCTCTCGGCCTCAG
Source organism: Rhabdomys pumilio (assembly GCA_030674055.1). Lineage (NCBI taxonomy): Eukaryota > Metazoa > Chordata > Mammalia > Rodentia > Muridae > Rhabdomys > Rhabdomys pumilio. Next base: position 12,010,408 of record JANHMN010000002.1, on the reverse strand, counting down.
TAGGCATTGTAAGCATGTAGTAGACATGCATACATACTGTTAAATACTCATTACACAAAAAATAAATAAATTAATTAATTTTAAATGAAAGAGTAAGAGAAGAGATCATATGCAGGCCTGGGGTGCCCACACCCCACCTCATCCTCATCCTTTATCAGAAGCTATAATCACTCAGTGTCAGAAGATTCCATGTTCACAAAGTCTTCTGTGTTAGGTTCATGTGCACGCACGCGCGCACACACACACACACACACACACACACACACACACACACACACACACGCACACACACACACACACCCCTATGAATCCAGGGCACGAGTGTGACCCAGTTCTTTAGGAACCCACAGAAGCTCTCTCAGCCTGAATGCCCCTGCAGTCTCTCTGTAATTATCTTGCGCCATATTGTGCTAAGAGAATTGTGCTAATGTCTCTAATTCATTAGCTCAAGAGTGAAATAAAACCAGAGGCCGGCAGATTACTTAGGCTGCCTCTATCATATATATGTCGGGATCTTTCCAGTTTTAATTTAATCTTTTTTCTGGCACAACATTCTCTCTCTTTCTGAATCAAGCTGCTCTGAGCTCATTCAGGGAAAAAGTGTCAGTCTTGTGTAATGCCCAAGATAAAACGAACATAGAAATGGACTGAGATGTTCCCTTATTCTTGAAAGAAAATTATGAGAAGGCCAGTTACTCTGACTTGGAAGAAAATACCCAAATAAAAACCCAGGTAGCATGTACATGATTGAAGGGTTTCAATGCTTTTCTGTTTGAATGAATTATATCTGATCAAAATTAAATATTTAAAGGCTGCACTATGACGTCTCCATGAAAAGAAGAATTTTAATGACACAGATATGATGGCCATCTACCTGCCGTCCAAGGGTCCAGTTTGCTTTCGGTTGCTGTGATAAACACCATGACCAAATAAAACTTGGAGAATAAATAGATTATTTGACTTACACCTCCCGACCACAGTCCATCAATGAGAGAAGCCAAGACAGAGACTCAAGCAGGACAGGAGAGTAGAGGTAGGAATTGACACAGAGCTGAAGCCATGGAGAAATGCTGCTGGCTGCCTTCCTGCTGGCTTTGCTCAGCCTGATTTCTTACCGAACCTAGAACCGCCTGCTCAGGGGTGGCACTGCCCACAATGGGCTGACCCCTCCCACGACAATCATTCAATTGCTCATTATTAATTAATTGATCATTAATTAAACCAAGAAAATGCCCCACAGACAAATCTGATGGAGGTAATTCCTCAACTGAGGTTCCTTCCCAGGTGACTCCAGTTTGTATCAGGTTGACAACAACTGACCAGTACACCCAGTGAGGGCACAAATACAGACAGCAGAACCCTGACCAGCATCACGCCTCATTGATAAAAGTCACGTGCACTTTCACATGATCCTTTGCGAGGAATGATTTACCTCCATCCTAGAAGTGGGAGAAACTGAAGCCAAGAGATGGCCTGAGATTTAGCTACTGTGATATCGCTGGTTATTCATAAATCCAGGACATTTGACGAATTCTTACAGTCGTGATTTGAATGTAGAATGTATCTCATGGGCTTATGTATCTGAGCACTTGGTATCCAGTTGCTGGTGCTGTTTTGAAGGGTGTGGAACCTTTACAAGATGGAGACTGGATGGAGAAAGTGGGTCACTGGAGGTTGGACTTTAAAGATGATGCCCTGCCCCTCGGTTCTGGCCTGGGTGCTATGCTTTTTGATTGGCTGAGATATAAATTGTGCTACAAGCATCTCCTGCCATGGAGGGAGCTGCACTGGCTGCCATTCTTGCCCTGATGGACTGATGAATAAGGCAGAGTGGATACTTGTTTTTTTTTTTAAGTAGCTTCTGTCATAATTTAGTTTTCCAGTGAGGACAAATCACACTTGCACATTGCATTATGTAGACTATGACAACCCTACGTTCTACAAAAGGAGTCTTACTGAATCAAAGCAGGGCTCAGATAATCCCGGCCCCTCCCACTTGGGTGTATGCAAGACAAGGCACCTTTAGACTGCTTCCTGTTTTGGGTACTAACGACTAGGAGAAAGAGAAACATAACAACCAGCCTCTCTGTCTGCAGTGACGGTGAGTCTCTTGTCTCCCATCTCAGCCACCTCTCAATGTATCCTTAGGTTGACTGCTGTTCTCTGTGTATTTATGCTGATTGCATATCTGTGACATCTGTCTCCTATAAACCCTCTCAACAGGATATGAGTAGATTTTTTTCATTTATGTATCTATGTGTGAGCATACATGTCTGTATGTGCACACGCACGCCATGGTACATATGTGGACATCAGAGGACAACCCATGAAAGTTGGCTAAGTTCTTCCATCATGAGAGTTCCTGGGACTGAACTCAAATTTCCAGCCATGCCAGCAAGCATCTTCAACTACTGAGCCATCCTACCAGCTCAGATAGACTTTCTTCACCTCCCATCATCTATATTCCCTTACTAGACTTAGGGCCTCTAAGGGAATGTGTGGGGTTGCTTGTTGAGCAAGTCTCCAGTCCTTCATTTTGTTTCTTGCACTCATGGAGTAGATCTAACTAAACCTTCATTCAGTTCTGGTCGAGGCTATTCATCAGGCAAAAGCCCCTGTTGTGAGTGAAATGTAGGGTTGGGACCTTTAAGAAAATAAGTCAGGGTGTGTCTCCCCAGAACCCTTCAGGCAGGAGAGTTTTTGTCAGCTTTCTACTTTGGCAGTTGGCACATCCTGGTGGGTCTAGCCAGTCATATGTGTCATCAGTAATTTTACTACTAATGAAGAGGATGAGTTGTCTTAGAGAAACATAAATAAGTGGACTGAGAAAGACTTTTTATAAAGCTAGATTGTTCTAGCTTCATGAGCTGTGAAGCTACAGTCTACTACTTCTTTTGTTGTTTCTTGTTTCACCTGCCCAGCACTAACTTCTTCTTATAGAGGAACTGATTGCTTCATTTCACCTGATACATGAATAAGAGAGGTCCTATTGATAGGACTCTTTTTCCTGGATGACCAAGTACATACATTGGGGACGTTTCTAATGGTATGAATAAAGTAGCATTAGACCCTAACAAACAAATGCATACATGTTGAGTGACCATTGTGGACACTATGCAGGATTCCTGGGACCTGGAGAGGAAAATCAAGGACACAGTCCTCTGCAGTGTTGCAACATTCGAGACAAATGAAGATACACAAGTTTGCAAAAAAACAATGAGCCATGAAGCAGAAGCTTAGTAGCTGATTAGATGACATCACCCAGGGCCAACTGGTGTTCGTGACAATACCGTTCTCATTAAGGATGCAGAGAAAGAAGAGATGGCATTAGTTGAGTGTTTGGGGGAAATCTGTAACGCTGAGAAGGGGTTGGTCTAAATCCTAGAATGAAATGGCTCTTCTGTCTTTCTGGATATATATTATCAATACAGCTTTTCGTCTTTATATCCTTCCTTTACATGCTGTTTGGCAGTTAAAGGCATTGTCTACATTTTCTCCTCTACGTGTGCGCCTATGTTTTTTGCATCATGTTTATCTTTGCAGAACCTCCCCAGAATGCTGTGTAGGGCTCTGTTACCAGGCTTCTAAGAATGACCTTTTTCTGCTGATGGCCTATTGGGGAATCTATGTGTGCTTCATGTCTTCTGGAAAGAAAAGCCTGAAAAGCTTCATAAAATCAGCTCCCTTGGCACAGCCAAAAGAGGGAGAATAAAAGGAAAGGAACCTGGAAGGAGACAGTGTTGTGTATCTAAGGAAGCCAAATATAAGAAAAATAGAATCCAGGAGTATTTTAAACAGGAAGTTGTCAGGGAGAATGCTATTCCCTGCTTATAATTATTTTGTCATTATCTTTAATTTCTTGTGATGGGGGCAGAGTCCATGGAAGGAGAAACTGCATGTGACACAAAACAGGTGGCCTTGGGTATGGGGACATGTTTGTAGAGTGTCTACGTCAGCAGGTCTGTACCTTTGTAGGGGATAAAGGAACAAAGGAGGAGAGTCACCAAGCAGCAGATGGCAGATCTCAGCCTGTGAGCAAGGGTTTCTAAAGTGCCCACACATGTCATGCATGACATGACAAGACTAAGGGAGTTGGATGAACAAACGCTTGGTTTAAGAATAAGAAATGTGGAAGAGAGGCAAACATAGTGACCTCTGGTGTGTTACCACTCATAGTTTAGGAAGAAATATGTCCCACTGGCACATGTATTTGAGTGTGTGTCATGGTCCCTGGTTGTGCTGTTTGGGGAGGTTATGAAACCTTCAGACAGACAAACAGAGAGAGAGAAAGAGAGAGAGAGAGAGACAGAGAGAGAGAGAGACAGAGAGAGAGAGAGAGAGAGAGACAGAGAGAGAGAGACACACAGAGAGAGAGAGACAGAGAGAGAGAGAGA
>JANHMN010000002.1:11947317-12006004 GCA_030674055.1 Rhabdomys pumilio | reverse complement strand
AGAGAGAGAGAGACACACAGAGAGAGAGAGACAGAGAGAGAGAGAGACACACAGAGAGAGAGAGACAGAGAGAGAGAGAGAGAAAGAGTTGGAGGAAGTATGTCATTGGGCTTTGAGTGTTATAGCTTTGCCTGATTTTCTGCTCCATCCATCCATCCATCCATCCATCCATCCATCCATCCATCCATCCATCCCTCTGCCCCATGTATAGATGAACATGTGGTCACCTAGCTTCCTGCTCGTTCAACCATGTTTTCCCTTGTAAAGCCCAAATGAAAAGGACCTCACAAGACCCGTGGAGAACTGCAGACGTACCCCAAATCACTCACGAGAAACACAACTTGCTGCAATTGCATGAGGTTTACTGGCTAGCCAGGGCTGTCCTCACTTCTAGCCCACGCAGGGGTAGAGGAATTCAGCCCCGAACAAAAGAATTTTACAGCTTTTAAGGGGGAATCTACAAACCAGGTGGGGGTGGAGTTAGGGAAGGGGGAAGGCTGAGAGTGGAGTTAGGGAAGGGGGAAGGAGGCGGAACAGGTCACTAGGTCATCAATACATTTGATCTCAAACTCTTAAGATGGATGGTATGTCACTTTATAATTGGCTATTTCAGACTAGTTTCACACTGTATATCATGAGCTCTGGTTCAAGGGGGTCAGGCTTATCTCAAACTTTTAGCATCCTGGCACCAACTGTCTCAGGGCTGTTGGTTCAAAGCGCAGCCAGGATAATCTCGGGCCCATAGCATCCTGACACCATTAATCTTAGGGCTTGTTTAGTTAGGGCCATGTGTTTAATGGTTAGCTAATTTCCTGGGACTGAGGCGACACAGTGTTTGACTTACAGGTTTTATGTCTTTGCTTTTAAGGGTTCAGGGGTTCAGCTTAGATTTTTCTATCTTTCACCCTGACTGTTGCAATGCCATCTTTGAAATGCTGGACTATATACCTTTGGAACTGTAAGAGAGAAAATAAATCATTTTCTTCTTTAGCTTGCTTTTGGTCATGATATTTAGCTATAGTTACAGAAGAGTTATCAATGTATTATCGCAGTGAATGATTCTACAGTTTAACTTGCTGAGCTACAATGCTCAGATAGTTTGGTCAAAAACATTGTTTGGAATGTTTCTGTGAGGGTGTACTCCGATGAAGCTGACATTTAAATCCACGTGGTAGTCTTCAACTAAAGCCGATTTTCTTCTGTAATCTCAATGGACTGGATCTGTTGAGGCCTAACAATTCTGAGCAAGAGGAAGTTTTGCCTTTGCCTTTCTTTGTAGCTTTGTCACTTAATGGTTTATTATCATGGTCATCAGTCTTCCTTCGGGCTTACAAAGTCACCACCATCACACGGATCAATTCTTTAAAAAACCAAACCAAACCAAACAAAAATCTGCTTATCTCCTGACACCACCTATTCATCCCCTGGAGAGTCATGACATCTTCACTGGGAAGTATCATCTCATGGATGAGAACATTTCAAGGCCTAATGGTTACTCAAGATACAGAGAATGTTTTAATCCAAGACTCTCTAATTCCAGGTCCATGTTTTCTCTCCATCCACACACACTCCTTGGAGTCCAGGAAATGACTCTGGAAAGATGCAAAGTTGTGTCCATGACCTCTTGTGGATGTGAGACTCCCAGTGGGAACTTGACTGGGGTTAGTGGGTCTTAATGGTCAACTAAAAAACACCAGCCATACTGTACTGGGATGTGTCGGTCTAGACTAGCCTTTAGGCTCAGCAGACTCAAGCTGGCATCTCAGGCATCTCAGACTGGTTAGTAACTGGGGGTCTGATCTCTGTGAGCCATCCTTCAGTGGAAGGATGGGACAGTGCTGGGAAGCTCGTAGAACAACATATTATCCTGCCACGGATGCACCTCACCGCCCCTTTCTTTCTCACTGTCTCCCAAGTCAGACCCCTCTACCATCCCTGCCCTTTCCCATCTAAATGTGGGAACTGAAAAGCCAGATGTAGCAGGGAGTGAAGAATCTTCAGGTCTGTGACAAGGGAGAAGAGGTACTACTTACCAAGGTCCATGGAAGCTACTACTTAGTAGTAAGTACTTAGTAAGTAGTAAGGTACTACTTACTACTAAGTAGTAGCTTAGTAGTAAGTAGTAAGGTACTACTTACTAAGTACTTGGTAAGTAGTAAGGTATTACTTACCAAGGTCCAAGGTCTTTCATTAGTTCATTAATTTTTTGAGATAGGCTCTCCCAACGTCCAGGTTGGTTTCAAATTCACTATGTAACTGAGGGTGACCTTGAACTCCTGATCTCCCTGTCTCTATCTCCTAAATACTGGGATTGTAGGCATGTGTCAGCACGTCTGGTTAACGCAATGCTGGGGACTGGAACTAGGTATTTCCTGCACGCTAGTCAGGCACTCTACCAACTGAACTACACCCTCAGACGTCTTTCCCAAGCTTCCTCTATTAGCACAGAGGAGAAGGTCTGAGAGGAAGGACTTTTCTTACAAGTTCTTCCTCCCTCTCAGCAGCTTGGAGCCCCAGGACTATAAAACAGCAGATTTTTCCAATTGCTTTTAGCAGCAGAGGGAGTTCCAAATGTCACATGCTTGAACTCCTTGAAAGGAGGGCCAGCTGCTGACAGCTAGCAGCCAGGAGGGTGGAGGAGCCTGGTGATACGAGGGAAAAATAAAATCCTTCACACTAACCTGCTTGTGGCTCCTCAGGGCCCCTGAAGAGCAGTACGCTGGTTTTGTTCCTCAGTGACTTTCTTTGAAGGGACTCTACAATTCGACCGTAAATATTTAGTATGTCAAAACTTATGGGCTAAATATTCTGATTAAAAAAAATGACTGGATAACAAAGCAGAATCAAACCCAGTCTAAGCAGAGGAAAGAGATGTATTTAACAGAGTGGTTCATGGATATATAAAGATAAAAGCACTGAGAAGAGAAATGCCCCGGGAAAAGGAAGTTAAAAGAAAGTGTGATGTGAAAACAAAGACCGAGGTGATGCTCTTCCAAAGGTCATGAGTTCAATTCCCAGCAACCACACAGTGGCTCACAACCATCTGCGATGGGATCCGATGCTCTCTTCTGGTGTGTCTGAAGACAGTGACAGTGCACTCACATACATAAAATAAATAAATCGAAAAACCAACCAACCAACCAACCTACCCTAAGTCAAAGAAATCAACACTCTCTGCCACAAAACCCCAAGAACAACACACAAGCACAAAGACAGTATATGAAAAAAGATACTTTATAATCTTAAAGACATTCATATTTAAGCCCTAAGTAGGTCCACAGGGCCACGATGAGTGGTTTTCTTTCTTCTTGTATATGTGTAAGAACCTGGATTCAGTCTCCACCACAAATAACAAACAAAATAGACACTGGAAAAGAAAAAAAAACAACAGCTGGTGTCCTTCTGGAACATAACTGCTACGTGTGTTTGTAAATGGTATTTAAATGGAACACAGATATGGCCACTTGTTCAGTGACATTCCGATATCACGTTCACATCACGAGGGCAGAATCCGGTGGCTGTGAACGTAACTGCTTGGTGCACAAAGCCTAACAACTGTAATGTAACACAACACAAAACCCTGGAAGCGCTAGGAGGTAGCGGAAGCAGTTGAAGCCCAGGGGCCAAGATTCTGAGAAGCAGGAAAAGCCCGGAGGCGCCATGGTTGGTTTCCTCCCCTCAGGGAATTTGCCTGCCACACCACAGGTCTCTGAGAACAAAATGAGGTTGCTTGCAGTTTGCTGCTGTTGTGCTGGCAGAGGATGGATGGCGAGGAGTTCAGCATCACCAAGGGAACCAGGACGGCAGACGCCAGTGTCCCTGGCAAAGTAAACGGCAGGAGAGCAAGCAGCGAGCAGCGTGTTCTAAGCGTAGCTTCCCTTTTGAAGTTGTTGCTGACTCCTAACCTCTTGTGTACTACATCTGCTTCTATTATTTTCTCGTTCTTTTACTAGTTCTTTGAAGAGTTTGTACAATTCATTTTGATGATATTCACCTCTGTTCCCCCTACCCTTCAAGGTTCATTCCTCCTTCCTAGCCACTCAAGTTTGTGCCCCTCCCACCCCTTTCAAACTCATTTAATACAGTTTGTAGCTCATATATTCTTGGATATGTGGTCTTCTCCCTGGAGGATGCTCTATCCACCAGAGAGAGGGCCACATCACTGGAAAAATGACTGCCTCTCCCAGAGGCTCGCAGCTTCCAATGGGTCCTTAGCTAGGGTTGGGACTTCACTTCCGCGTTCCGTGCTGGGATTTTGTTTGGTTTGAGCTGGCGAGGACTTGTACATGCTGTTTCAAGTGCTGTGAGTTCATTTGTACAGCTGTCCTGCTCTATCCAGAAAACACTGTTTCCTGGTAGTCAGTCATACACCAACTCTGACTCTTGACAATCTTTCTGTCCCCTCTTCTATCAGAATACTAAGCAGAAGAGGTTAGCAGGACAAGACGCTTAATGGAGGTTGTGGGACAACTGAGCGCTGATTTATTTTATTTTTTTTTTATTTTAATTTTTATATTTTTAGGCTTGATAAGTTTCCCGAGAGGGTCAGATAATCGGCATCTTAGGTCGGGTTTGGTAGGCATCCCAGAGCAGATTTGCTAAAACATCCAACAAAGGGTTTGAGAAGGACCCTGGGATCTCAATTCAATCCTTTGAAGTACTATTTACCAGGATCCAGAGCAACTAGATACTCACTAGCTTTAAGTTAACTTATAAATGTTATCAGTTACTCTATTATTTTTAATTTGACCCTGGCAGCCCCACCCCTACCCCCAATAATTGAGACGGAGTCTTTCTAGATTTATTTAATCAGCTTTAGCACAATTACTGGGCGAATTACCTCTAATCTATTTTTCTAAGGCTAGACTAATTCTCCAGCTGTGCTCTCAAGTACTAGCTGTTTGAGTTTTGCCCAGGGTTATTTTTGCTCTATCAGTCTGTCCTCAGGGGGCATTTCACTAACTGTGTGCGCGTGTTCCTGGTCCAGTTAGTCTAATGGAGACCTCCTGTTCCCTCTGTCCTTTCTCCTTCCCCTCCTTCCTCTTCTCTCTCTCACCCTCATGGGTCCTACCTGCGACCCCCGCCCAGTAGCCAAAGCCCTGCCCACCTCTATTCTCCCCAGTAATTGGCTGTAGCTGTTTTTATTTAACCAATAGCTTTGAATTGGGGAGCAAGGTTTATACAACATCCTTTGGTAAAAGTGTGCTCCTGGGACGTTTGAATACACAGCAGCACCCGACCAATCGCCAACATTCTCCCAAAATCTGAAGAGAGCTGTGTGTGACCTTTGTCTCCGGATGGAGGGGACTTAACTAAACATTTATTTAATCATCGTAGGAAGAAAATAACATTATCAAGAATCTCCTGGATTTTTTTTTTGTTTGGTTGGTTGTTTGTTTGGTTTTGCTTGGTTTAGTTTAGTTTGTTTGAGTTTTGCTTTTGTTTTTCAGTGCTGGGTATCAAACCCAGGACCTCACACATAGTATTTATGGCCAATATTTCACGGTTGGGCTGAATCTCCAGCCTGGGACTTCATATTATTTTTAATACGCAATGCTTGACAGTCAAGTAAAAATTACCAGACATGCTCAGAACCAGGGCCAACTGACCTGATATTAGAATGGAAACCAGAGTGCAGTGAGATGCAGACATTAAAATAAGTATGTTAAACTTGTTTAAAATAGATTGCAATCTGGAGAATTTCAGTAGGGAATTGGAAGTGATCTCATTTATGTACAAAAATGAGTCAAGTCAAAATTATTGATTTAAAAAATAAGAAATTAGGAACACAGTGGGTGGATTTAATGGGAGATTAGAACCAGAAAAAGAAATGATTAGCAAGTTGTCCTTAATTTTTTTGTTGTGGTTATAGAGAGTTATATAAAACTACTTTAGAAGATGGTCACAAAAGGATGGGAATAGATAGGAGCATGGGTATCAAAATGAAGAGTGGAAAACACATAAAAAAGCAGAAGAAACATTTCTGAAACTAACATGTATAATTCGGAAATCTTCAGAAAAAAATTCTGAAGCTAACATGTATAATTGATGCGCCAGAAGGAAGAGGAATACGACGAGGAAGGGAAAAATCAAGGAGATCCTAACTGATGGTTTCCCTGTCCACAGACGACATCAATGGACAGAGTCAAGAGTCTTGTCTTCTAAGCAAAAACAAAAAACAAACAACAAAACAAAACAAAAAACAAACAAAAAACCCCCAAGAACCAAAAACCAAACAAACAAAAACCCCCACCAGAGTCTATCCAAACCGGGACAAGATCAACAAGACAATAAAATTAAGAAAAAATTAGAATACTGAAGAAAAGAAGATGCCAGATAGGAGACAATTCCATCCCCTTAAATTAACAACATCTGAGTTTCTTCCTCCCCAAATATAGTCACATTCATAGGTCTAGAGACATCTACATATTCCTTGGGAAGGGGCACAGTTTGATATACTGTAATTATCAAAATAAATGGACAAGATCTGACAAATATAATAAAAGAAGCAGCAGTGGGAAGTCCAGAAAGAAAGCCGACCCATAATTCATAGTTCCCTCTCAGAATTAGGTTTATCAGAATCAGATGGCCTCAAGGACGTGGCTGGACCTTGCTGTGGGTGGGAGAGCATTAGACAGAAACCACACATTATTATATAGAGATGGAGACTTGACAGGAGCTTAAAGGGAGCGAGAAACATCACTTTAAAGGCTGGAGAGGGTCTTTCCTTAAAAGAAACAGAAAGCCAGATGTGTTGATGCATGCCTTTAATCCCAGCACTCAAGAGGCAGATGCAGGTGGCTCTCTGAGTTTGAGGCCAGCCTGGTGGTCAAAGCAAGTTCTGGCACAGCTAGGGATATACAAAGAAACACGATCTAAAAAAAAAAATCTGTGTGTGTGTGTGTGTGTGTGTGTGTGTGTGTGTGTGTGTTTGAGTGCCACTATGTCCTGTTAGTACAAGGACAGTGTTCTTGGACACTGCCTTGTACTCCTGTTGTCTGAGCAGGAAGGAAGAAAATTGCTTGCCTCTGGCAGCCAGAGGATGTCTGAAACAAGAAAGAAGTTTTATCTTATCTCTACCTATAAGGTTTAATAAATACTTACTGAATACTTACTGTGAAGTGAGTTCAGGAGCTATAAAGATAAATAAAGCATGACCTCTCTCTGCAGGGAACACTCCGATCAGGCATCTAACTAGGTAGTTAAGAATCATGTGATTCGGGTTTACAGAAGAAGAGTGGAAACAGCCCCACGTCTTGTACAACGTGGAAGGGATTACATTTTTCCTCTTATTCTTCCTCCCTAGCTTGTAGAGATTCTTAAAGAAGATGAGCAGAGGGAAAGGCCAAATGTGTTTAGGAAACTCGAAGCCAGATAGCAATATTTGAGAAAAAGAACAGGCGGAGAAAGGAGAGGACATAATGTACAGCTGGGGTGGAAGTGTGTGCCAGTGGGCAGAATACTGAACCTGTATCATTAAACAGAACTGTTTAAAGCCCACACTACAGAATCTGGATTTTTATCAGTTAAAGAGGTTTTAAGCACGGATGTGATAGAATCAATTGGATATAATGGAGAACCTTGGATCAGAATATATTGTGTGAGAAAGAAATTATTATTATTATTATTATTATTATTATTATTATTATTATTATTATTAGGTTTTTCCGAGACAGGGTTTCTCTGTCTCAAAAACAGGCCTGGGCTGTCCTGGAACTCACTCTGTAGACCAGGCTGGCCTGGAACTCAGAAATCTGCCTGCCTCTGCCTCCCAAGTGCTGGGATTAAAGGCGTGCGCCACCACTGCCTGACGAGAAAGAAATTATTTTTAATTAAAAAAAAAAAAAAACTCGGAGAAACAGCCTGGCGGATGGCTCAGAAGATGGAGGTCTTGAACCAAGATGACAGAAGTGGAAGGCGAGACTGAACCGAGGAGGTGTGGAGAATGGCTCAACATCAGGAACATCTGTGCAGACAAATATTTATCAAAGGCCTGGAAGTGTTTTTCTTGTGGTGCCTAGAAAACATTTCAATGGCATAACTGCGGGGGAGCAAAAGAAAACAAAGAAAAATGAACACACTTCAGATCACGGCGAGGGCTTTGACCGGTCGTGTGGTGGAGAAGTGGGTGATGGATAAGAAGCAGAAGCCCACACAAAGGTTCAGGGAGACAGCAGCCTGTAGCAGTAAGAGGACCAGCTGATTCTGGATTACCAGGAATCATGGGGCTCTGGTTTCTGGGAACTTAACTGTGGCTCCTGCTCACATCCTAGGAGGTCTTGGCCACAGAACAGAGGCCTACTAAGAAGTCCCATTGTGCGTCTGTGTAGGGCCCTGTCTCTCTTCCACTCTAGCAGAACATTGTCCTGACCTCAGGGGACAGTGGGACCACTAGAGAGTCACCGAGAGCAGAGATTTACTTTCAGGACCAGGGAATGGCATTAGTCCATTGGTTTGTGCTTTGGGAGTGGGAGGTAGTCTGGGAAGAGAGCTTGGGCAGCAGACACCTAAAGACATTGCCGGTCATACTCACACATCTCTCCCCAACCCTGCATCCCAGGGGCAATGAGATAAATAAAGAAGCTGTTTTCTCCATTCTTCAGGGATTCTTAAACTTGACTTTATCTAGATTGACCTTGTCTTCCCTCCCCTATTTTTCCCTCCCTCTTTCTCTCTCTATTTCTTCATTTCTTTGTTCCTTCATCCCTCCCTCTTCTCCTTCCCTCCCTCCCTCCCTCTCTCCCTGTCTCCCTCCTTCCCTCCTTCCCTCCCTCCTTTCCTCCTTCTCTTTCTCCCTTCTTCCCTCTCTCCCTCCCTCCTTCCTTCCTTCTCTTTCTCCCTTCTTCTCTCTCCCTCCCTCCTTCCTTTTCTTTCTCCCTTCTTCCCTCTCTCCCTCCCTCCTTCCTTCTCTTTCTCCCTTCTTCCCTCTCTCCCTCCCTCCTTCCCTCCTCCCCTCCCTCCCTTTTCCCCCTCTCCCTCCCTTCTCCCCTTCCTCCCTCCTTCCCTCTCTCTCCTTCCCCCTCTCCCTCCTTCCCTCCCTCCTTTCCTCCTTCTCTTTCTCCCTTCTTCCCTCTCTCCCTCCCTCCTTCCTTCCTTCTCTTTCTCCCTTCTTCTCTCTCCCTCCCTCCTTCCCTCCTTCCCTCTCTCTCCTTCCCTCCCTTTCTTCTTCCCTCCCTTCCTTCTTTCCTCCCTCCTCCTTCCTTCCCTCCTTCCTTCTCTCCCTCCCTCCTTCCTGAAGTGGAAATCTCTGGTTTCTTTAACAACTCAGTTGTGTCACGTGATGTTTTCCAGGAAGCTGTCTTGTGAGAGGGCATGTATATGATGTTTTACTGAAAACAAACACCTGAGAGGGCATTTGATGCTCAGAAAGAATGTAAATGGAACCAACAAACAGTAAGTGGTGCTCTTGTATCGCTACACCATGCAACACTTCACTTCTTTGGTGGTTTTCACCGGTCTTCTCTGGTCTTTGCTAGTCTTCACTTCATAGAAATGTGCCAAGGACCTTCTTGTGGTAGTATGGCTTATTCTGGCCACTTCCACTGACTCATACCAATTCAATTTGGCAGAGTCTTGCTGTCTCTGCTGGATCGTGCCACTGCTTCATGATTTGGTGGTTGCTATTGAAGTAGATAGCTATTATCTTGACACCAAAGAGTGGAATCGCCCCAAGGACCTACTTCTAAATAGGTCTACAACTCTCTTTTCCTATTAACCTTCTTTTTTCCCTATTTCCGGTCAGTGGTGGGTTAGGCCATACCTCCTAATAGTGCCTCTCTGGGCCAAGCATATACAACCCCCCCCCCACTCCACAGTTGGTGTATTCATTCTATTATTTTATTGGGTTCTTATACCTCTACTATGTTTCCAACCCTTATTCTACTACCCTGATCCTTTCCAGTCCAAGTTCACCAACATTAGGCAGGAGAGAAGGAAGGGCAGAGTGAAAGTGGGGCAAGGACCTCTGTAGGCTACTTCCTGCTGATCAAGGTCATCAGATTTCTAGGGACAAGTCCAGTCTTCATTGTCAGAATATCCAGCAGCACAATGAGGCAGCATCTGCAAGGGCAGCAGCAGGGACAGACACTGCCACTGCCACTGCCACAGGCCCTCTCAGGGCTCTCTCATTTATACCCTCTTTAGAGTCCCCAGAATTAAGCTATCTGTGACTGGCAAAAATCACACCCCTCACCACAAGACAATCCTAATTAATGGCTGTGGACAAACTGAAGCAGCACCATATTCCACACCTGGGATTAAAACAAAACCAGAATCATATAACTGGGTTTTAAAAGGAAATCAAAACTCTCATTACAGAGAGAGAGAGAGAGAGAGAGAGAGAGAGAGAGAGAGAGAGAAAGAGAGAGAGAGAGAGAGAGAGAGAGAGAGAGAGAGAGAGGGAGAACACATATGTGTGGGGATGCATGTGTATATGTGTACATGTGCCTGTGGAGGTCAACCTTAGGTTTCATTTGTTCCTAGGAGCTATGAATCATGGGTTTTTTTGGTTGTTGTTGTTTGTTTGTTTATTTGTTTGTTTTTTGAGACAAGGTTTCTCCCTGGCATGAGCTCTAACGTAGGTCCTGATCCAAAGGGACCTGCCTGTCCTTGACTTCTCAGTGCTGAGATTACAAACACAGGCCACTGTCACGGCTGAAGCTGCTCCACGATTGGGGGCCAAAATGTCAGGGACTGCTCTATCAGTGTTTGACCCGAACTGCCAAAAACCTTGGGGGCTAAGTTGTTAGAGCCTGCACTGCCCCACGCTGCTCCTGTCTGCGGGTCGGGGGTTCAGCAAGAGAGAGAGTGAGGACAGATGCGAAGAATGGAGACCAGACAGAGTGTTATTCAATCCCATTTATTCTTCAGTCTCTCTTCCTAGTCCAAGTCCCAAGTCTTGAGTTCCTAGTCCCTAGTGCCTCCAAGTTCCAAGTTACTTCTTCCAAGTGCTAAGTGCCTAGTGTCTAATGATCTTCCAAGTGCCTAATACCTAACTCCAAGTTGTACAACTCTTCTGTCTGCCTCCTGCCTTTTATATGTCTCACTTCTAAGTCACTCCCTTAAGTCCCGCCCTTAGGTCTTATCTCTAAATCTGATCTCTAAGTCAGGCCCCTAAGTCCCAGCTCTAAATCACACCTTTAAGTCTCACACACCCAAGGGAAGATCCTGGGTATCTAAAGCAAGATGTTATCAGAGTGTTCTCAGCTGTTGCAGGCTATTGTAATCAAGTCTCTTGTCAGGGTATATGGCTCAAGATGGCTGCAAGGATGATATCCACCACATGTTGGCTCCTCACATGCCACCACACCGGCACTTTTTACATGGGTTCTAAGGAGTGAGCTCAGATCCTCACGCTCACACTTTACCAACTGAGCAATCTTTCCCTGTAGCCTTTCAGCTTCCCAACATCTCAGTCTCACAAGGCATATGCCAAACAGCACTTCCACATTCACAGAAAATGATTCCTTGTTAATTTTCCCATGGACAGAGCAGCTGTAGCCAGCCTGCGAGATGGCCTCATGTGACAGCTGCCTCCCACTAGACACCTTTGTGTCTCTTCTCTGTACTTTGACAGTTACACAGATTTGGGCAGAATATACAGCTTGCAGTCATTGCCAAGTCGTAAGCAACCTATGGAGAGGCCCAAGTGGCAGGGACTAACACCTCCTTCCAGTGTCCTGTGCATGAGCTCAGAAATGGATCTGGGCTCGGTGACAGGATCCCTGGCTGACAGCTTGGGCCTCACGAGAATCCCTGAGCCAGAGGCATCTAGCTAAGCTATTCCAGAATTCTTGCCCTTAGAAGCTGTGAGGTGATGAACACACGCTCTGTCTAACGAAGTGTCCGAGTGATTTGATACACAGCAACAGATAACTCAGGCAGTTTCTCATGCTTCAGATAAACATATTGCCTTTTGTAATATGATTTAACCAGTTGACAGTGTTCTGGGGATGAGGGGTGGGAGGTGCTGTGCTTAACCATTCTAGTCAGAGAACAAGCTGGCTTGCCTTGGAGCAGGCAGAGCTGAGAGCAAGGTCACTGCTGTACCAAGCAGGGCCATTGTCTCCTCAGAGTGTTTGTCACACACAAGCCCTAGCTGCAGAATATAGGACACCAGTTCAGTTGTGCTGAGCCGTTTCTGACTCAGGACAACACTGTCATTGTCTTGAGGCCAGGCCAACACTAACCATGAAAAGCCCCAGATGCAACTATCACAGGACACAGTGACGTTGAAACACCTCCTGAATGTCCCTCTAGAAGCTCCCCTCTCATAAAAGCAGTCCCTTGAATGCTGTGTAGACACGGCCCCTGAATTCTCCCCTGCTGTGGTATGTTAGTGCATCTAATAAACTACTTCCTCATTCTTCTGTCTTTGGTGAATTCATTCCCAGCCCGGGTCCATCCACAACATCTGACACAGACGAGAAATGGCGTCATCAGTATCACCTGGCCTCAAAGATCCAGCCTTTCTAATGCTTTTCAAGAAATTCATTTAAAGAAGATTATTCAGAACATCTTGAATCTCTGTTAACACCTCTTCCCCCTTTGCTGTAATTTCACCTTTTAGTTAGTCTGTTCGGAGAGGGCAGCAGTGGAGGTTGGTAGCAGAAGCTACAGGGGCTTTGGGGGGGGGGACGGGTGTTGGCATTTAGTCTAGGCTCCGCCCCACAGTTACCTGGCAACAGCCAGGTGTGCCTGACTCACTATAAAAGGGGCTGCTTGTCCCTTCCTCTCTCTTGCTTTTTTGCTCATTCTTGCTCTGTCATCTTGTTCTTACCCTCTCTCTCTCCATTCCACTCCCTGCTCTCTCCACATGCTCATGGCCAGTCTCTACTCCTCTACTCAGTCTCCTCCCTCTCCCTCTCCCTCTCCCTCTCCCTCTCCCTCTCCCTCTCCCTCTCCCTCTCCCTCTCCCTCTCCCTATCCCTATCCCTATCCCTATCCCTATCCCTCTTCCCCTATCCCTCTTCTCCCTCTCTCCCCTCTCCCTCTCCCTCTCCCTCTCCCTCTCTCACCCTCTCAGCTCTCCTCCCTATGCCCTGAATAAACTCTATTCTATACTTTACTGTGTGTAGCTGGTCCCTCAGGGGGAAAGATGCCTCAGCATGGGCCTGTAAAGGCATCTCCTTCCCCCACACCTTACTGCACCTCCACCAAACATATTCCTTCTCTCCTTATCTCTTTATAAAACACAATAGTGGGGTCCACTTCTGGTTGCTGGGTGATGTTGAACAGGAATTAAATCCCTCAAGGTCTCAGTTTTTTCCTCTGTGGAAGGGGAAGAGTAAAGCCAACTTTAAAAAGTGCTGTTCAGAGTGAGCACAATGAATACAGGAAGTTGCAAGTGTGGGGTCTGTCCGGCAGACACTCTGAGCTGCTTAGATAGGTTATATCATCCTCGTGATAACAACAGGGGTGGGAGGTCCTCTGTGCTCATGTGGCCCAGCCAAGGACATTTCAAACAGCTTGAGATGACAGGTACAGAAGAGCCAGTTTAGCCCTCCTGGTCTTCTCCCCCAGGGGAAGAGTGAAGGCTTTTTACACATAGGTATTGGGAGAGGCAGCCATTGAACCATGGGATGTAGGGTGAATAGGGAGGACTCTGATGTGGATTCTGTGGGCAATTCTTCCAAATCCTTGATTCCTACAACTCTCAGCTGTTTAGGGCTTTGTGCTAATGAGAAGACCTTCATGGTTCTTTGTCCTGTGTTCATGGAGTCACTAAGCTCAGCCTCCGGTGTCACTGGTGTCAAAGACTCAAAGAGGAACACCCTTGCAAACCAGGCCGTGTGAGTGATGGCCAGGATGGCTTCCCAGAGGAGGCAAGCAGAGCCAAGTCTTAAGGGATTCGTCCTTTGCTTCATCTAACAGGAGTCAAGTCAATCAAATTAGCTGTATTTTGTCTCCTTAAAATGTCAACCAGTCTCTTTTAACTACGTGAATCCTGAGTTTTAGAAGTAAGTCTGTGGGTAGGGTTGTCTCTAGATCTTGTTATTGGTCCCATATGTTTAATGATCTTTGTTTGGGGCTGGTTGTTTTCTTTTTCTTTTCTTTTCTTTTTTTTTTTAAGATAAAATTAACCAGCCTCAAGTATTTTGTTATAGGAAGGAAAGGCTAACTTATGCAGAGAGTTGCAGTTGACACACATAATCTTAAGCTAAAAGATCACTGTAATCTTTCTCATCATTTCCATAAGGAGGAGAAGAGTATCCCCTCTGGAAGATGTACTGACTGTCTGTCCTAATAAATTTAGATGAACGTCAAAGCTCAGTGAAGTTTTATATAGACTTCCATAGGACACTTTCATCGGTCACCCTGAATTATGTTGGATGAGCTGGTTGAAGATTTAGAGATCACATTTGACAGTCTTAGTTACTATTCACATTAGTATCATAAAATAACAGACAGGAAGCCGTTTATGGAAGAAAGAATTTATCTTGGTTCACAGCTGGAGGATGCTCTCAGTCCTGGTGAGTGAGTTATGGCAGCAGGATTCTGAAGAGGCAACTGGTCACTCAGCATCTCCAGCCTGGGAGTAGAGAGTCAAAAATGAGAATACTCAGCTAGCTTTCTCCTTTTTACTGCAGGACCCCAGCCCACAGGATGTTGCTGCCTAAAATCAAGGCAGTGTATCCACCTCAGCACACTTGGCTCAGAGAGCTCCTCAAAGGCATGCCTAGATTTTTGTCTCGTGAGTGATTCTACTTCTATCAAATTAAAAGTCAACATTAAACATCTCATTGACCGAAGATGAGTTTCTGCCCCCAATGTCTTATTCTACCAAGTCTTGTTGTCTTTGTAATTATTTAAGGGAAAACTAAGGTTTTCCTGATATGAGATCTTCAGGGATCCACAAAGTAAAGCCACAAGATGAGCCACAAGAGGCTTTAGCCTCTTGGGAAATCAGGAGACTTTGCCTGGCAGAGATGGCCACTCAGCTCCAGAGAGTGTCTGCTTCTAAGTTAGTGTATTCTTCTGAGATGAGACAGGAAAAGCTACAGTTTGGAACCTTATCCACAAACAATTCCTGCCACACAGGGTCATTTTTGATAAGACCATTAGACTCTATGCCTTTAAACTAAGTGTTTGGCTTTTCCTATTTTCCCCTAAGACATCCAGGGTGGCATGAGACACTTCAGTCAGGTTACAAAGCTGGCTTTGCTTTGGATAGATAGAAGGGATGATGGATGTGCTCTTTCAAGAGAGTCGGGACTTTTATCATGGTGGAGAAGAGATTATCACAGGACAATGCCATTGTCTTGGGGATGCGTGAATTAAGCAAGTATTCTGGAATATTTATTAATCAAATTGTTTTCAGAGGCCCAGGGGACTAAATGGCCTTTAAAAGACTCAGAGTACGAGGCATCTATTGATGCCGATGGTGAACCAGTTAGAAGAGGACCCAAGGTGACCTGGGATGGAGATGCCCACGTGATCTGAAAGGAGGAAAAGGTCCATTGTAAGTACTGCTTAAAGTACTCTCAGCCCCACAATCTCAGGACTGCAAAGGTATCTGAGGGCATGGCACCTATCAACCCGTAGGATGCTCTACACAATCCAACTAATTCTAACTGTTCCCTGCGAGACTGCTTAGCGTGAGCTTGGTCAACCACTAGCGTGAGGAAGGTGATCTTGTACATTGAGTGTGGCTTAGCCCCCAAGGATCCATGTACTTTGAGGCTTGGCCAATCAGTGTGGCAGGCAATGAGGAAAGTGGTGGAGTCTTTAATGAATAGCATCTCCTGAAAAATCCTTAGGCTCACTCGGGGGTGTGTCTTCAGAAAGGATTTCCCATAAGACTCATAGTTTTCAAGAAGGGGTGATGCTAAAAGTCTAAGCTTTGACCTTCTCAGCCTCTCTCCGGCTTGTCTATGATGTCGTGTCTCAGTCCTATATAAGCACCTGCCATTGTCTTTCACCATGATGTGATGTAGCCAAGATGGTCTTATCTAGAGTTGAGCTAATGCACGTATCCCCTTGAACCTTTATTATTACAATAAGGGAACCTCTTTAAAAAATATAAACAACTAGTCTGGGGTATTTTCTTATAGCAATGTAAAACTGACTGATACAGGTCCACAGCCTAACCCAACGCCAAGCAGAGACTAAGGAACTTACAATCCATGCCATCCCAAAGACGTTAAAGTGGAGAGTATTCTGCAGAATTTACTGTATTTCTATTCCTGTATATTTGAAAATTATGTTGATAACAACAAAAAAAAAAGCCAACTTGTTTATTTTCTAGAGGGTTCCATAGGATGTTTTCTCTATTGTCTGGAACCTTATCTCTGAAAGGGAGACTGTCTGTTTGAAGTCAGTTTATGATGCATCAGGCACGCCTGCGGTACTTCAGTTTCTCCCAGTCTTTGACAATGTCATGAGCCTCTGGCACTGAGTTTAATGCTGTGGCACAGACATGGGTCATTGTGAGTAAATGAATGGGTGGACAGAAGTAGGGACTGTGTAAAGGGAAGAAGCTTGCTTGCTTGTCAGAAATGCAGGAAAGCTGGCATCTCTGAGTGTGAGTCAACTTGTATGTGTGTGTGTATGCATACGTATATGTGTGTGATATACATGTGTGTATTGTATGTGTATGCATTCGTGTATATGCTTTGTATATGTGTGTATGTTTGCATATATGCATATGTATGTGTACACACACATGTGTGTATGTATGTATGTGTGTACCTGTGTACATATGCCTGCGTACGTGTGTGTGTGTGTGTGTGTGTGTGTGTGTGTGTGTGTATGTGTGTGCATGTGTGCATATGCATATGTCAGGAGACATCTAGGATAGGCTAAGGCTAGCAGGTGGCCTTTCTGGAGATGGCCCACCACTTTTGCAGGGTCTGCGATGGGTGAGCTCTATGAAGAAAGTTCCCAAAGAGATTTCATCTCAGGATTGCTTCTTGCAGCTGATATGCCTTCTGTAACTCCCACTTATGCAATGTTTTATCTCTGAGGTAATTTTCTAAAGAACTTCTTTGACTAAGAAGGTATATAAATTAATGTACTAATCCTTGGGCATTAGCCAACCCTATTGATCAGGTTTCCTGCAGATCAACATCAACATAAAGATGAATTTTCATGAATTAATGCTGCTCAGATGAATTAATGATTCTATAGAATTCCTGATTTGGAGTCGAATAATTTTAGGAAGAAAGTTTGAAGAGATGGTTTTAGATGCTTTGCTAGAAATATGTAATAAAGTTAGAATCAAGAATAGAATACGACCACTCCTCATATAGTAAGTAAAGGCTGCATAAGAAGAAATACACCGAGCCTTCACAATCACACTAAAAGGGGAAATAGACAGGACAAATCTGTGTTCAAGGAAAAACATTCAGGTCCAAGGGTAAAGCCACAGGTGTGCACTATGATAAGGCAAGGCCGTGGAAAAACTGTTGCTTTGAACTTATAACAAATTAAGAATGGAACACTGCTTTGAACCTAGTATCGACATCCTTCTGTAACTCCCCTGTATGTAACATTTATCTCTGGGGTAATTTTCTAAAGGACTTTGATTAAGAAGGTATAAAAAGGCCAGAGAAAAGAAATAAATGTTAGATAGTTTGGCTTGCAGGATTCTTCCCCATCCATCCATCCATCCATCCATCCATCCATCCATCCATCCATCCATCCATCCATAAATCCATCCAAATGTATGTCTGTTTGTTTATATGTACATATGATAGTATGTATATGCATGTAAGAATACTTGAACACTTGTGGAGTTGATAAGACATATGGATGGGCCCAACCAGTGTGTGTGTGTGTGTGTGTGTGTGTGTGTGTGTGTGTGTGTGTGAATGCATGTCTAAAGCTATTAAAAGCTTAAAAGCAATAAATAAAAGGTGACGTAGCCATTTTCTATTCACCGGATGTGTGTATTTTCTGTGTGGCTGACTCCTTATTTCTTTTCTGGTTCACAAAGAGTTAACCAGCCAAGTCAGTAAGTGGCTCCTGGCTGCCTGGCCAGAGAAAGGAGCTCTAGCAATAAATCCTTTACCTAATCATCTCTGTTAGCAACAAGTGTTAATAGGCCCAGAGGCCTGCAGCTTCACTTAAAGTCAAGATAGGTGAACGATATTATAGAAAACAACCCTTTCACAAGATCAAGTTTTGCCTCTGCCAACAGTCTCCTCCATCACACACCCAGCTATCTTCAGGAGAGAACCAGAGCTCCAGAGAGCTGGTCCTACTCACGTGCACGCGCGCACACACACACACACACACACATGTACATGTGCCTGTGTACATGTATGTATGTGTGTGTGCATGTGTGCATATGCATATGTCAGGAGACATCTAGGATAGGCTAAGGCTAGCCACACGTGTGTGTGTGTGCGTGTGCGTGTGTGTGTGTGTGCATATGCATATGTCAGGAGACATCTAGGATAGGCTAAGGCTAGCCACACGTGTGTGTGTGTGCGTGTGCGTGTGTGTGTGTGCAGATGAGAGTATGCATATGTATGTGTGTGTGCATGTGTATGTATGCATTTGTGTGTGTGTGTGCCCTTGAAGGCCAGTGCTTGATACTGAATGTGTTTCTTTTAACTTTTAATCTTTCCTACCTTTAAAAATCATATTTTTATTACTTTTTTGAGGATCCATACATGCGTACAGTATGTTTTGATCACCCTTCACTCCTTCCCCTAACTCTTCTCAACTTCTTGTTTTTAGCCATTGATTACAGTTAGTGCTGCCCAAATGCTCATGGGTATGGGCAATCCACTGGAACTTAGGCAACCTATCAGGGGCCACACCCTTAAAGAAAATGGATTCTGCCTCCCCCAGAAGCCATCTACTGCCAATAGCTCCTCAGCGAGGGGTAGACTTGTGAGTCCCTCCATGTTGGAATGTTGACTGGCTTGGTCTTGTGCAGGTCTTGTACAGGCAACCATAGCTGCTGTGACTTCACCAGTGCAGCGTGTCCTATCGTATCCAGAACACACATTTGTTCTGGTCCCCCCCGACCTCTGGCTCTGACTTTTCCAAGATGCTCCTTTATAACGGATGTAGCAGGATGCCTATGAGTCCACCTTAGTGTTTGAAACTGAGCCGGAAAGTCACTGTTCCAACCAAACTGGCTGGTTAGTAAAATTCAGGGATCCTCTTATCTGTACCCCACCCTAACACCCCCACCCCCAAGAACCATGGTCACAGGGCCATGCCACAATGCCCAGGTTACACGGGTACTGGGAAATCCAAACTAAGGTGGGCATGAGGAACAGCAAGTACTTCACCCACTAAGCCACGCCCTCAGCCCCAGAAACCATGGCTTCTAACTCTGATGTTGACATTACTCCATATATCTGGTTCCGTTGCCTCATTAAAAGCAGAAATGTAAAAACCTGAAGGCATTGTAAACCTTGCTTACAGGAATCACATGACTCAGAGAAACCCACGAATTAAGGCGTTTTGAGACCTGTGGCTAAGTTCAGAGCTTAATGACAGGGTATAGTTCTGACCGCCAGCAGATAAACCAAATGGCTGCACAGAGGCACAGACAGATCCTGTCCCCCAAGGATTGTGGGCAGCAGACATCCTGGGCGCAGCCTGAGTCATGTCCGGTGTGCAAAAACACACAGTAAGCAGGCTGCATCTTGGGTTTGGGCGACCTCAGTCCTTAGAGCAACTTTGACGATCTGCAAAGGAAGAAAACACAGCAAGGCACAGCTGTCTTTTATTGTAGGGAGAATTAGAGAAATGAGATAGCCAAGCTTCCTCAAGGACATCCCCCCTCCCTTTCCTGCTGATCCAGGGGTTTCCCTTTTCCCTGGAGGAATTTTGTGGTACTTCTTTTAGCTCATGCAAGGAAGAACGGGTCTGAACGGGTACTTTTCTAGACCACAGAGATTGTAAACTTGCGTCTTCTGGCCATCAGCAATCTCCACGGCGTAAATTGCACGCTTCTGCAGCTGCGTGTTCATTGCTAACTTTCAAACCCCTGCAAACACATTTCTGAATCCGATCTTTTCACCAGGAAACCTGGCTCACTGAGATAGAGCAGGAGCGCCACCGTGTGGCTAAATCATTATCTCAGGTTCCTCTTTGAATGAGATAAGGTGATGGGACTGGCTCATTTTTGTAACAAGGAAAGTCGGGCATCGGCGCTCAAGAGTGTCTGTGGCATCCGAGTTGACTTCAGTAAGATATAGGTACATCACCAAGTGATCTTCAGAGAAGCACCTCATGCATATGTGGGTACTAGCAAGCATGAAATTCATAGGACGGGCTGGAAGACTCCAATGTATGCGGAACTAGGGTTACAGATCTTACCTATGCAGCCTATCCTGGCTGTCTACTTATCTATCTTATTTATTTATTGTGGGTTTTTAATTTATCTTTATTTTTACTTACTCGCAGATGTCTCTCTGTGGATATGTGTGTGTGAGTACAGGTGTCCACGGAGGCCCAGAGCTGGAGTTGCAGGTGGTTTTTAATTCAGCCGATGTGGATGCTGGGAGTCAAACTCAGGTGCACCAGAGAGCAGCGTGTTCTCACAAACACTGAGACATCTCTCCAGTCCCTGGAGTTATCACTTTGAAGCAATACCACCTTGTAAAGAATGCTGCATGTCAGGTGGGTTTTCCAAGCCTCAGTTTTGAAGCTACCGGAGAACAGGTCATTTGAATTTTATAGCAGGAAGGATAAGATGTATTAATGATGTAACAGACATTATATGGGTTTTTGTTGTTGTTTTGTTTTTTTCGAATAGAACTTAGAGAAGTGATGTCATATTTCATGGCTGACTTTTTTTTTTCACAACTCCATTAAAATTGAATGAAGGACTCACCTCATCGGAGACCCTCCCACATGTGTATCTGCCTTCTTTGGTTTGAAACTGGTGGTCGTATATGCATTAGTTCCTTTTCTCTTTGCTGTGGCTAAATACTTGGAGAAACAAAGGCTCCCTCCTTTTATTTTGGGTCACTGTTTCAGGGAGTCCAGCCTGGCAGGTAGCCTCACATGCTCGGGTGGAATATTATGGTGTGGGGAGGGCCCAGGGTGTCTTTGCTTCTTGGCAGACAGGAAACATAGTTGAGGGGATCTTTAGGACTGGCTTGTATAACGGTGGCACAAGCGGTGTAGCTTGCGCTCCCTCAGGAAGAACGGCGCCTTCACACGCTGGCTGACATCTTCCTCTTCTACATCTGTCCCTGCTGGGTAGTGCAGTCTACCTCCAGGGAGGGTCTTTCTCTCTCAGCTATCATTCCACGTGTCAATCTTGTTTGGAAATTCTCTCACAGACATATTCCTTGGCATCTCTTAAGTCCCATCAGATGAACCATTGTGAGATGGCTCAGCAGCGAAAAGTAAGCCCGATGATCTCTGGCGCCCCTAGTGGCAGGAGAGAACAAACCCCTGAAAGTTGTCCTCTGACATACACACCTATGTCACAGCATATGTGCATGCCCTCCATGTCACAACACTTATTAATTAATTAAAAAATTAAAAAGTTAACTGTCACACGATGCAACGTTGCCTTCAAATCCCTTTATAAACTTTATCCCAAGCATTTTGCTACGTCGTCTTCTGCATACGTACCCAAAGCACGACTCCTCTTTCAATGCAATGGCCGCCCCTGGTTCCCAACACTCATGCTTAACTGGCTCACCTCCCGACTATCTATGGGGTTCTCTGATCATTATCATCTTTTAAAAAATTCTGATTACTGACATATATTAGTCATACACGGTCGTCGAATTCATCACACAGCATGCTCTTACATACATACTATTCGCTAATCATGCACAGTCATGTTTCTCCTACTCTCTCTCTCTCCCCCTCTCTCTTTGTTCTCCATTTCTTGGTCCCTTTCCCTTCTTTTAAAAACATGTTAGTATTTTCACATTTTAGCGAGCTTTCCTGTTGCTGTGATGACATCAGTATCCTGACAAAAACAACAGAAGGGAGGAAGTGTTTATTTTGGCTCACTGTTCCACGAAGACACTGCTGCAGCAAAGGATGTGGCAGCAGGCAGGGGAGGCATGGAGACAAGAGGCAGGAGCCTGGACATATTGTATCCATACTCAAGAAGCAAAGAATGAACAGGAAGTGGGGGCGGGCTATAGAGGCTCAAGCCCCACCCCTAGTAACTGACTTCCTCCAGCAAGGCTCCACCCCCTGAAACCTTCATAACCTGTGCAGACAGCACCACCAGGTGGTGACTAAGTGCTCAAACATGTGCGTCTGTGGGGGACGTTTCTCATTCTGTTATATGATATTTGAGAGAAACTAGTGGTACACACCAGATACTTTTGTATGTGTCTAGTCTTAATGTAATGTCTCTCAGCTCCACCAATCTCCCTACAAATGTCAGGACTTCATCCTCCCTCTTGACTGAATTACTATTTATTAGGGAAAAACACTACTTTTTAAAAATGAACTAATTTTTTGAACGTCACCTAGGCTAATTCCAAATCTTGGTTAGTATAAATAGGGTCAAAATAAATATGAGGAAATAGGCATCCCCTCTGAATTCTGAATTCATTTCCTTCAGATACATACTGAGGTATTAGATAGCTAGATTAGATGATAGTTCTAACTTCTGTGCTTTGGGGACCTTGGTTATGGTTTCCCACAGTAGCTGCATTGTTTTACACTCCTGTAAAAGAATGAACAGGAAGTGGGGGCGGGCTATAGAGGCTCAAGCCCCACCCCTAGTAACTGACTTCCTCCAGCAAGGCTCCACCCCCTGAAGCCTTCATAACCTGTGCAGACAGCACCACCAGGTGGTGACTAAGTGCTCAAACATGTATGCTCAAACCCCATACACAGGGGTTCCCATTTCTCTATAGCAATAGCAGCGCCTATACTTTATTTATTATAAATAGTGAGATGGACTCTTAGACTTGCCTCCCTCTGCAGCCAACATGACGGTAAGTCTTCATTATCACCACGACTACATTCAAAATCACCTAGGAGATTGGTGAGACACTTGCTGTTGTCGTTGTGAGTTGTTACACAGAGAGATAGCCAAGAGGTTATAACTAAGGAGGGATAATCAGTAACCATATTGGTAGTGCCTTTTCATGAGCTCAGGCCTCAGAGGTGATGAGAGGAAAGAAAGAAGAGAACTGTTATTGTTCTGCTATTCTTCTTTTAAACAGAGAAGGAACCTGGAGCCAGGAGCTGATGTAGAGGCTATGGAGAGATACTGCTTACTGGCTTGTTCATCGTAGCTTCCTCAGCCTGCTTTTATTTTATTTACATTTCAGATGCCAATCCCTTTCCCTACTCCCCCCCCCCCCCAGAAAACCCCCATCCCGTGCCCCCTTTTCCATTTTGCTTTTATACAATTTTTTAAAATGTTAATCAAAGGCTTTATAAGTATGGTAATGCTCAATCAGAAGTGTAACCCAATACCCAACCTAGATATGTAAACTATCTTTGACTGGTGGAGACACGTGAACTTCTGCCTCCATGCCCCCTCTCTCTTTCTCTCTCTCATTACCTAGCTTCTCATCTACTTCATCTTCTCCTCTCCTTACTCCACCTTTTCCTCTCGGTGCTCCTTCCCCCTTAGCTCCTCCTACATATTACCCTTCCTGTTAAAATAAAACTTTTCTCTCAAAATACAATTAGAGCATAATTATTCCTATTTGTACCAGTGAGGTACAAGATAGTCTTAATACCCAGTCCATCCTTTTGTTGACTAACCAGAACCTCTGTCATCTCTCTTGACTAAAACACTTAGTTTTGAACCTAGCTTTTTCTTGGCTTTAGAATGAATGTCAGCTGAAAACCATCAACTCAGATCTTTTCTCTCAAGGTAAATAGCCAGGATTTGCTATGAGTCTATAGGTCTTCAGCGCTGTCAGAAATCCAGAACGACTGAGTTAACTGAAGTTATCGGAAGCACTAAGCATAGCTTCTAAAACTTAGCCAATTTATAGAGACCGCTGAACACCTGGACAGCCCCTATACTACCGAACGTTGGGGCGTCAAATCTTCAGCCTTCTGGCCCAGAATTATCTGACAGACCTTAGTGGTGCAGAATTATTAAGGGCTGGTTACTCTGTCTAGGCAGATATAATCAGTCGACTATTCTGCAAGTGTGTCCTTTTCTAGACAGTAATTTGTCTGTAGATGGAGAGAGGCACTTCTTGCCTAGTGGCTGTCTCACCACAACTGGAGTAACTCCAAGGATGCTCAATTTCTTCTTAGAATCCAAGACAGGAAGCTGTCAGGAACAGACAAGTCTCTAATCAAAATGAACATTAATATAGAAATATTTGTGACATCAATTCTATGGATTTTTGACGTTTTGAAATCCAACTATCCATGTAAGGTAACCTGGAAAGTTGTCTGTTAACTCCTCTCAGCTATTTCTAAATAAAATATAGGAAACACCCTAACAATAAACTCAAAGTCATGAATTTGCTATAGTCCTTTAACTCACAGGTTAACCATTCCAAAGCAGTTAAAAAAGTTAAAGAAGGACTGGGCCTAAGCCTTGTATTTCTAAATGTGTTATACAGGCACAATGCCCATGAGAGTATCAATATTCATTTCACTTTCATATCAATAAGAAGCTCATACCAATGAAAACCTTAAATTTGAAATCCAAGTGAATTTTGTACCATTTAAGAAATTATAACTTCATCTTGATACTAAATTATACAGATTTCTACCAATAGGTTATGGCTATGCCATAAATCCTAGCGAATCCTCCCTGTTCCAACAAAACCACTACTTTCCCCCAGAAAGACAGCCCAATATTAACCACCTTAGTCCCCAAGCCCAGGGAATAGGGGCGCTGACTCTTCTTTAACTTCTTCAAGCTGATTTCGGGCGTTGAGATATTAGAAGATGGGTTGGGGGGGGAAGAGTAAATTGATAAGCCTCTGACGCTGTGTCTTCACTGCATCCAGGTGGAATTCCCGGACACCGGAGGTTTGAATAGGTCTGCTCATTTTCTTAGCCTGCTTTCTTATGGAACCCAGAACCACCAGCCCAGGGACAGCACTGCCCATCAATTACTAATTAGTTGCCCTTGAAGAGGTTTCTGTCTTCTAGAACAAAATTAGGAGATGCTTCTTGGCTAGTCACAAGAACTGCTCTAACTTGCCCTTCCCCTTCCTTGCCATGTTGGTTGAGCCTTTTGAAACTAGGAGCCAGTGCGAAATGTCCCTTCCTTAAGGTATTTCTGCCAGGCATTTTGTCACGGCAGCTAAAACAGCCGCAGGTATCGAACACCTCTTCATATATTGGTTGCGAAAGAACTGGAGTCAGCACAGGACATGCAGAGACCAAGTTCTCAGCACAAAGGAGATTTATTTGTCCCAGGTCAGCATCAGGAGGAGGAAGTGGCCAAACAAGGGACTAGACCTTGGTGACTAGCTTTAGGAATGTAATCTAATGGTTTTTAGCAAGGCAGAGGGAATGTGGGAGAAGGGCAAGGCCTGCCTGAGCCATGTTTTCCATGCTTGGGCCTGCTATAGCCATTAGGATTGGTCAATATTGCTTTTGTCTTTTGAGAAGTGTTTGCTTAGATCAGCCGTCTAACTGTACTGGCTGGTCTTGTGTCAACTTGACACAAGCTTGAGTTATCAGAGAGGAATAAACCTCAGTTGGGGAAATGTCCCCAGGAGATGCAACTGTAAGGCATTCTCAGTTAGTGATCAAAGAGGAAGGGCCCAGCCCAATTTGAGTGATGCCAGTCTTAGGCTGATGGTCCTACTCATTGCTGGGTTGTTGAAAAGTCTTTGATTTTTTTGTGTGTTGATTTTTTTAACCTTGTGATTTTAATGATTTTCCTTACTAACTCTACAGTTCTGAAACACTGTTGGAAGATTATTCAGATGCAGAGTCATACAACCTTTGAGTAGGGGTAATTTGACTTCCCCCTTTCCAGTCTTACACCTTTTATCTATGTGGTTTGTAAATGCTCTGGCTAGCATCTCTAGGGGGACACTGAATAGACACGGTGGACCTGGACATGCTCATCTCCTTCCTCATCCTGGAGGAAGAGCATTCAGGGCTGCTGAGGCAGAGATTGGTGGGTCCCTGGGGTCCAAGAGTCAGTGAATCTAGCCTACTTGGCTAGTTCCTGGCTGGTGAGAGACTCCATCACTTAGAACACAAGGTGAGATGAAGAGATGGCTTGGAGATTCTGAGCACTCGGCGCTCTTGCAGAGGAGCCAGGTATGATTCCCAGCACCCACATGGCAGCTCACTACCATCTACAGCTCCATTTCCAGGGACCTGACTCCTCCACTAACTTCCATGGGCTCCTGAACACATGTAGCACACAGAGATACACTCAGGCACCCACATATACACATAAGGTTAAATAAATATTAAACAGACAGCAAGCAAATAAAGTGAATCTGGGGAAAAACAGCACCCAGTGTGGACCTCTAGCCTGCACACAGACTCATGTATGTGTGTGGGGGGGAACGTACACTGGACCACCTTGAACACACACACACACACACACACACACACACACACACACACACACATTCACACATATATGCTATAGTAGATAGAGCATTGCTGCATTGCCAGCTTTATGAATTAAAACAAAAGAAGAAAAGACAAAAAAATCCACTTAAAATAAATGTGCTGTGCCGGTTAGTAAGCACATAGAAAATGTGGCAATTCATATGCCCTGTAGAGGGCAGTATTTCTCCTTGCCTAAAGTGTTTTCACTCTCGTAAACACACCCATAAGGCAAAGCAGTTCCATCCAAAGAGAACAGGAAAACAAAACAAAACGTCTGGATTCAGTGTTGATAGCAAATGTTCACTGGAAAGGAGACGTCCTTTGTACCCGAATTTATTCTTTAACACTTATCGACTGACACCAGGGCGTTTGTGTTAAGAAAGAGACAGAATGAGACACAGGAAACCTGAGGTGGTCACAGTTCCCACCAACTCTCAGTGTGATACCAGATGTGTGTGTCAAGACACTGACAAGCAGAGGACTCTCAAGGGTCCCTAAGGCTTCCACTTAATCTCCACTGCTGATGAAGCCTACTCGAGATTCCCTGACCATCCATCCATTGGTCTATCCAGACCTGGTGCTGATGAAGCCTACTCTGTCTATGTCAGATTCCCTGACCATCCGTCCATTGGTCTGTCTAGACCTGGTGCTGATGAAGCCTACTCGAGATTCCCTGACCATCCATCCATTGGGCTGTCCAGACCTGATGCTGATGAAGCCTACTCTGTCTATGTCAGATTCCCTGACCATCCGTCCATTGGGCTGTCCAGACCTGGTGCTGATGAAGCCTACTCTGTCTATGTCAGATTCCCTGACCATCTGTCCATTGGTCTGTCCAGACCTGGTGCTGATGAAGCCTACTCTGTCTATATCAGATTCCCTGACCATCCGTCCATTGGGCTGTCCAGACCTGGTGCTGATGAACCCTACTCTGTCTATGTCAGATTCCCTGACCATCTGTCCATTGGGCTGTCCAGACCTGGTGCTGATGAAACCTACTCTGTCTATGTCAGATTCCCTGACCATCCGTCCATTGGGCTGTCCAGACCTGGTGCTGCACTTCGGACCTTGTGTTTCATCTTTATGGTCTCCATGGTCCTGTCTACTGCTTCTGTATCTCAGGTCAGCTCAAAGGCCTCTCTTAACTTTATGACCCTTCAGTTTGTCCTGTATGCTTCTGGCGGCCTCCTACCCAATATCTAACTACTGCAGTAGCTTTCCATGTTTCTATCAGCGTCTGTCTCTATCTCCAGTAAAGTATCTATGAGCTTGGCTGGGGTCTCTTTAATTCATTGGCAGCCATTCACTCTATCTATCTATCTATCTATCTATCTATCTATCTATCTATCTATCATCTACCTATCATCTATGTAACTATTTATCACTTATTTACTTATCTGTATCTATCATCTATCTATGTATCTATCTATGTATATATGATATATATATGTATGTATGTATGTATGTATCTATCGATGCATCATCTATCTATTTATCTATCATCTATGTATCTAGTTATCTATGATTCTGTGTATCTATGTATGTATATATCTATGTTTCTATGTATCTATCATCTATGTATAGATAAAGCTATTGTGTGGTGTGTAATGTATGTTCTGAGAGTTAATATTAGCAGCTAATGTTGGACTAAAAGTAGTCAGGAGAGATGTTCATACCTGGTGCAGCATCTTGCCTTCATGGTCCTCTGACATTTATGGCCTCCCTTATGGCTTCCATGGTCCTGTATCTTGCCTCTGTAGCCTCTGTAGGAGTTTCTCCAGGGAGACATGTTCAACCCTTAACAACTCTCATCCACAGCTTAGTGGTTAAGGCACTTGCTGCTCTTCCAGAGGACCTGAGTTCAGTCTCCAGAACCCACTGCGGAAGCTCAGCACCACATATTACTCCAGTTCCAAGGGATCTGACCCTCTTTCTCTGGCCATTCTCAACACTATACTCACATGCAAACACACACACACACACACACACACACACACACACACACACACACACACTTTTTTGAAAAGGATTAGAATAAAAGGAAACCCGATGGCCAATTTTAAGGAGAACTGGGAGTGTTTGGCCAGTTGCAGCCAACACAACTGATGTTACTTCTGAATTATTTGCTAGTCAGTAACTCCCAGTACTAGGGGAGGACACATCCATTTCTGGCATGGCATGCCTACAACAAATTGGGCATGATGCTTCATCTGTGTTCCCCTTGAAATAGCAAACTGAAGGGAGACAGATTCTTGCAGAGAAACTCTCTGTGGGAGACAAGGGTCACATGGAAGGAGAAATGGGGCCAGCTTATGATGAGCTACAATCAACTACTCTTCTGAGGCCAGGCTAATGAATTTCTTCAGGGAGGTATGCTTAGCACTTAATGGCTTTCACACAGAAACCCATTTGTGAGTCCACAAAAAGATTATTATTTCTCCCAACTGCCCCCTCTCTTTCCCACCAAGCCTGGAGATAATACTACGTGACAAAAACTCAGGAATAAAGAGTAGGAAGAGAAGTTATACAAGAAGATTCTTAACAAATTTAAAATTCTAAGAGAGACAGCCAAGAGGAGACTCTAGTGCATTTCTTATTCATGAGTTCTAGAGGGCCCTTACACTGGAGGGGTCCTTGAAAGCCACCCAGCCCATGTGTTTTTGTCTTACGGAAGAGAGAAAGAAGATTCAATCCTTGTTGGAAGAGAAATGTGTAGGGCAGGAGTCACATGAAAACTGGTGGAAATTGTCAGAATTCAGCTCTTTAAATGCTACTTACTAACTAAAGGACCTATAAGGAGCTCACTCCTTCCCTCTCTCCCTCCCTCTCTCCCTCCCTCCTTTTCTCTCTCTTTCTTCTTTCTTTCTTTCTTTCTTTCTTTCTTTCTTTCTTTCCTTCTTTCTTTCTCCCTTTCACGTCTACTCAGTCACAAGCTTTATGATCGTTCCTGCAGCCTGGGTAGTGGTCATTGACGGACGTTAAGTGGTGAAGACGGTTTTCAGCATCCCATGGACCTGTTGGAACAGCAGTGTGCTTTCTGCATTCCCATGCATTGGTTTCTGTGCGGAGACCTGTCTCTGGGACATGGTTAAAATCAACCATAAAAATCTCTTCAGCTGTTTTGAGAGCAAATTTTTCTATAATGTGGTCCACAGGGCAGGGATGGCTTGAGATGCTTTTTAGGCATCTCAACAAAAGTATTTCTTGGCCATTGAAGCTTGGAACAGATAGTGTGTGTGTGTGTGTGTGTGTGTGTGTGTGTGTATACACACCAGAGGTCAACCTTAGGTGTTGCCTTCAGGAACCCTTGTTTTTTGATCTACACCATGAGAGTGAGTGTCAGGTCATCCAGAATGTCTCAAAAGGTGCTTATGCTTGGTGTCAGAGGTAACTGAGGGTGGAGGGAGGATGTGTGTGTGTGTGTGTGTGTGTGTGTGTGTGTGTATGTGTGTGAGTTGGGGAGGTCAGTTAATCTTCTCTTTGGGGAGATTAATGAGGGTGCACAAAGACATCCTGCTGGTTCATTTGTAATGTCTATGTGTCTCCAGGTTTCACAAGTTGGATGCTTGGTTTCCTCCGGTGCAACAATATTGAGATGTTGACCCTTTGGGCTACTTTAGGAATCTGACTTTGTTATGTTAAGCTCTCTCCAGAATGCTAAAGCATTCTCCAATCTCCAGAATCTCCAGTGCTCTTGTGTGATGGCCTTGGCCTTGTTCTGATGTAACAGGAAGACCCGAACTGGATGCTGGGTAGGTGCTATAGCTATATATGCTGTCGTACTTCTCAGCTTGCAGAGCTGGGGCTTAAATAAACTTGCATGCGTTAGAGGTATTTTGTTATCAGAAAATAAGAGAAAAGGTTTCTACTCAGGGGCTTCCGCTCTAAACAGACTAACAGGCCTCCAGACCTTAGACCTCCAGACCTTAGCACAACTGACACCATATTTGAAGCCCATTCAGGCCAGACAAAGGCTAAGTCAACAGTTCCAGGATACAGCTGGGAAAAAAAAATCCCTCAATACACTGCTAGCCTTGCTTTTCAGCTTCTGTTGTTCTGCTCCTTGCTAACTGTTGTTGGTAACTGAAGTCTGTCACCTCAGAATATGTTTTTGTGTGTGCACTTACAGATTCAGGTGAGGTAAGACTTGGGGTTGAATAATTTGGGCATGTTTCCTGTGCAGCTGGCTGTCTATAAAGACTTTCTATTTGGCTCTGATAGTCTGTGTGTTCTCTGAAGGAGTTACCCCCACAACAACTTGAGAGGATACATGACGGACTTCTTCTAAGGTGAATTGTTTGCATTTATTCTTTTTAAAGAATAAATATTTTAAAATCTTCAATTCGATTTATCTTAGGTGTATGAGTGCTTGCATTCATGTGTCTATGCATCACATGCATGCCAGGTTGACTAAGGAGGTCAAAAGAGGATGTCGGACCCCATGGGCCTGGAATTAGGGATGGTGGTAAATCACCATACAAGTGCTTGGAACCAAACTTAGGTTTCCTGCTAGGGTAGTGAGTGCTCTTAACCATGGCACCATCTTTTCACCACACTTTCCAATTTGCATATATTTTTGATTAACCTTCCTTTA
Organism: Rhabdomys pumilio; assembly: GCA_030674055.1. Taxonomy (NCBI): domain Eukaryota; kingdom Metazoa; phylum Chordata; class Mammalia; order Rodentia; family Muridae; genus Rhabdomys; species Rhabdomys pumilio. Next base: position 11,974,953 of record JANHMN010000002.1, on the reverse strand, counting down.
TAATGAGTAGACTACAGATTTCAGTTCCTGGGTTTTGGTCTCACACTTCCTCCTCTCCTCTGCCTCTAAGTCACAGAAGCCATTTTGAGTGTGTTCAAACAACTAACTACAAGAAAATGACTGATGTGCCTAGTGACAATGGTTGTTGAAGGTCCCTGAAAGAGTCTTCTTCCTGGAGGCGGGGCTTATATCTGAGCTAAGGGAACTGGTTCCTGGTTAGATCTGAATGCAATTTAAGCTGTTATCTCCCAAGAAGCCAGGATCAAATATCAGGGAGACAGACATTTCTTGCTTCACTTTCCTCAGAGGCAAATCAATGGCTGTGCTAAAAATAAGAAACCCGTCAGAATATTTTCCAGATTCTACCAGAAGATGGTGTAATCTGAAAAGTAATTTGATCTGAAAACTAATCTCCACAGAACAAGGTCTTGCTGTTTTTCACACGGGGGGGGGGGGGGGTCTAACAGAACTAACATCCGAAACAAAACTGGATGAAAACCAAGTATTACAAAACACAGTTTTCAAATTATTATTATATAATCTAATATAAATATCGTGATAATTTTTTACGATCCTTGTGGGTATCTCTATGAAAAGTTCTTTTTTGGGGGGGAGGGGGAAAGATACAAATAAGGCATGCCCCCTTCCCCCAATCTTTGCACATTCTGGAATTTTAGAACATGTTCCCAGATTTCTACAGGGAAGGGTACACGAACAAAGGACTCTTCTGTGGCTGTAAATAACAAGATAGGTTAGGGCTGGGAGGAGCATGCTTCTAGAAAGAACCAATTTCATGGTTGTAGCTCTGTGACCTTTTCCTGCTGCCCCAGAGGAACAGAAGCTTCCTGATTGCTACAATCCAACCATTTGGCTTTTCTTATTCACATGGAATTTAAGAGTTGGACAGGACTCTTGAGAACATTTGGTCCAAGCATTCTCCCGGCACGGAAGTTATTCTCATTATCTTCTTGGCCACAGTAAGAAACCACATCTGTCTGAACCTCACCACAGCAATCCCATGTCCATGTGGCTCTTGGGGGCAGCCTCAGAAAGACGGGGGAGATACTAGCCTCTTCAGCTGTATTGATAATGACAATACTTCACATATGTGGTAATCACACATTTCCTCCTTGAAAACCAACATTCCTCTAAAGGATGTGGTGTTTTGTGCATCAGACAATAAGCAAACCAGATTGCATGCCTCCCTTTACTGAATTCCACAGCCAGCATCTGAGGTGGGTACTATTGTTGTTCCCTTGTGTGAAAAGGAAGAACCTGGTGCTCAGAGAGATTAAGTCACCTGTCCCCCCTGCCCCCCCCCCCCCCATATCTTGGCTCATAAAGACTTATGGGTGGTGGCAGTCACAAAAGACTTGCCATGAAGGGTCTATCTGACCCAAAGTTCATACCTGATATTAATGCATCTCTGTGTGACAAAGGGCCGAATCCTTTCATTTGAATCTCACTGGGTACGTCTACCTCATGAGGCATCTAGCTCGCTTTCCCACTGCAGCTCAGCAATGTGTCTAAGCTCTCTGCCTTCTGACTCATGATAACCCTCCAGATATCACGATATCCAGATACCGTGTCTGTCATTACTGCTCTCTTTCTAACTGCTCTCTAAAGATAGTAGGGCAGGGGACGTAGCTCCGTCAGTAAAATATTTGCCTCAGAATTAGGAGGTCTAAATTTGATTCCCACAACCCAGACAAGAAGCCAGGCACAGTGGCTGTAATTCTAGTGCCGAGGAGGCAGAGATAAGGCAGATCCCTGGAATCTGTAGACCAGCCAGTCTAGCAGAATTAGTGAGAACCAGGGTCAGTGAGAGACCCTGCTTGGAACACTAAGGTGGAGAGTGGTGAAGGGAGATACTTGGCACTGACCTCTGGCCTGCACATGAACCCACATGCATGCATGCATGCACGCTTGTACATACCCATGCACTAAAGCAACTGTAGCTGTAAACCACCTATCTTATTGCCCCTTGTAAATCACTACCCCCCCCCCCCCGGAGTCCTGTTTCCTTGTCTGTGGACCTCTTGGTATGGTGTTGTAATCTTCTGAGACTTGCAGTAACTCACTGGACATCTGCCTTCCCCATTAGACCCTGTGAGGGCCAGAGTTTCTTTGTTGCCATCAATTCCTTGGGGCCTCATCCAGTTCCCTGAATGGTCCAGCTGTTCAATTGATAAACTAACCAGTCTACCAATGGGAATAAGCAGATTTTCCTTCCTCTTACACAAGATAATTGTGAGAAACAAATAAGGGGTCCACTCAGGCAAAAGCACTGTGTTCTGTTAACTAAACAAAACAAAACAAAACAAAACAATTCTGCCGTCATCGGTAACAAACAAATTACATGTTGCGCTGATTAAGTAACCAGCCTCTCTCCCGGCTAAAAGCCCCAGATGGTTTTATGCCTCTTGGCAGCCTTGGCTAAAAGTACGTGGAAGGCTCTGCTCTAATTCCCAAGTGATTTCACTGTTACACCTTCACAGAGTCAATATTAGGATAGCAGTAATGGCCTGCTGAGAGGAAACCTCCTCTGGTCAGGAGACTACCTGGTCTCCTCTGGCCTGGCTGGAGACCTACCATTCTGATTGGACTGGGCCAATCACCTGGTCAGGAGACCACTTCTAGGAAGAGGGACAGCACAGGGAGGTGTCATTAATCCAGGCTAAGGAAGAAGGCAGAATAATCAATCCTTTAGTGAGTTACTGTACCTTTCCTTCTCCGAGAATCCCTGACCTAGGCTACAAGGAGCTTACTGAACTGCATCTGCGAAGATCTGGAAATCTGCTTGGTTTTGTGACATACACAGAAAAGTGTGAGTTCACTTTTTCTTCTTCCTCTTTTGTGAGCATGCTTTCTTTGACACCTGGGGCTTCCCTAACACTTTCCTCATGTCTCTCCCGAAGACTCATTTTTTCCTCTTCTAATCTCTTTCCTTTCTGTCAAGTGGTTGCTTATCCACCCTGAGTCTGACCTCCAGGCTAGCTTGAAAGGCTCAGCTCCATGTTTCTCCTTTGGGCAGCTGCCAAGGTTTGTAGCTGGGGATTTACTGCCTGCCCTAGGTGTTTTTGTTTTACATACTAATAAAATCATCCTCTAGGCTTTTAAAAATAAAAATAATGGGGCTGAGAGATGGCTCAGTGGTTAAGAGCACTGTCTGCTCTTCCAGAGGTCCTGAGTTCAACTCCCAGCAGCCACATGGTGGCTCACAACCTTCTGTAATGGGATCTGATGCCCACTTCTGGTGTGTCTGAAGACAGTGACAGCATACTCATATACATCAAATCAATAGATAAATAAATACATCTTAAAAAATAAATAGAAATAACAAGATTATGTTATTCATACGAGCTAAAACAGTCTGTAATGGGATCCAATGCCCTCTTCTGGTGTGCCTGAAAAGAACAACATATTGTATACGTAAAATAAATAAATAAATCTTTAAAAAATAAATAAAGTAATAAAATCACATTATTCATTTGTGTGGAAGGCAAAACTCTTATCACTTATTCATTAAATTATCCGGTTGTCCTTCCATCTCCTATTTGTGCTCATATAGTATATTTTAATTAAATTTTTATCTGTTTGTTGTGTGAGGGCAGGACATGTGTGTTCCAGAGCAGGAGTGAGGCCTCTCTTTCCACCCTGCAGATGCTGGGGATCAAGCTGAGGTCTCTGTGCTTGGATGCTAGTTGCCCTTTCTCACTGAACAATCTCACTGACTTCGCACTTTAGCATTTGAGTTTAAAGCCTGGGGATGTGGCTCAGTTCTCGAGTTCTTGTCTAGTGTGCACACAGTCCTGAGCTGACAAAGAGAGCAAAATGTGCTTTCGCTTATGAGTTCAGCAAATGGCTTTCCTCTGCCACATGTGTGCTTTTCCCTTGATCCCAATCCTGGCACTTCTTCTGTTGTCCCAGCTACACGTGTTAGTCTTCTGCTATTTCTCTATGTCTAACACGTGAGGAACCAGCTGAGTTTCTTCTTGCATTGCTTAGATACGTAATCCATATACTTGATTTTCCTTCTTTTCTAGAATTATTCTGGTGGTGGAATCAGCTGTTAAACCCATTTTAGACACAGAATGATATTGACACGTTTTAATTGCCCTGTATCAATGGACGGAGGAGGCAATAGAAAGCATGGATTAAAGTGATTTAATCACATCATGAAATGTTCATTGTGGCTGAAAGTAATTCACCCCAATTTGGGGCACTTTCCACTAAAGGGATCATAAAAAATGAATACCTTATGAAAAACTGGTATTAGGAGTGGTGTGCATTCTTCTTTTCCATAAGAAATCTCAAAGTAGGACAAATTCTGTTTTATTTTCTAATGATTATCACAAATGTATTTCATGAAACTATCTTTTCTTAGATTCTTCACAGTTAATGACTAATAGGTGCCCCTCTGGGAAATAACACACACACACACACACACACACACACACACACACACAGAGAGAGAGAGAGAGAGAGAGAGAGAGAGAGAGAGAGAGAGAGAGAAAGAGAGAGAGAGAGAGGAGAGAGAGAGAGAAGAGAGAGAGACCTATGTTTAATCCATGGTCATTTAATGTTTTTGTTATTTTTTTTGAGATAAGGTCTCACTACATTGTCCCGGCTGGTCTGGAACTCACTATGTAGCCAGGCTGTGCCCAAGCTCAGAGATCTGCCTGCTTCTGACTCCCGAGTTCTGTGATTAAAGTCATAAGCCCCTACTCTAGGCTCAGTTTCCAAATTATACTTAAGTTTAGAGTCCCTTACTCAGGAATGTCTATTCACCATGCTGCCGAGTGTGGCATCCATAGCATGAGTTTCCATAGGATCTGTTAGAAACCAACCCTGGCACCATCTTGTTTCTCTTCTTCCCTAGACATTGTTGTTTGCCAAAAGAAAATACACAAGAGAGGCTAAAAGTCTCATCTCTTCTTGTAATTTGAGCTTGATAAAGATGCAGATATTAGATGAAACCTCAGAATTTGACAATAATTCATAGGGGTCAATGTTAAGCCCTGAACCTAAGCCCATGATTTTTGTTGTTTGTTTATTTATTTATTTTGTTAGTTAGCCATCTGAAGAACATCTCAAGAATTTCCTTTCTTTCCTGGCCAAGGAAAAGAACATTCCTTTAGAACTGGTTGACACAGTCAAGGCAGATTCTTCTTTGGGGAAAGCCAGCTGGGTGACAGGAAGCATTTTTTCCATCTCAAACTTTGGCCTTCAGCACTGTGGCCATCCAAGACTCAAGCACCAGGGGTCCTACTCTTTGCAAAACCCATGACTGTGCTCAGAGGAAAATCAGAACTCCCTTTCCAGCTGGCACCATCTTCGTCTTTTGCTGTAGTCCTCAGTTGTCCAACACTGCTCTCCCTTTGAGGGACCAGGTCAGGCTGCTGAAGCAGCATCATTTTTGAAGACCACACCTATGCAGAAAACTCCCAGTCTTTTCTCCTTCCTTCCCTCCTTCCTTCCTTCCTTCCTTCCTTCCTTCCTTCCTTCCTTCCTTCCTTCCTTCCTTCTTTCCTTTCTTCCTTCCTTCTTTCCTTCTTTCCTTTCTTTTCTCCTCCTCCTCCTTCCCCTCCTCTCCCTCCTCTTCTTCCTCCTCCTCTTTTCTTCTCCTTCTTCTCTCTTTCTCTTCTTCCTCCTCCTCCCCTTGCCATCTTCACCCTCCTCCTCTCCCTCCTCCTCTCCCTCCTCCTCCTCCTCCTCCTCCTCCTCCTCCTATTCCTATTCCTATTCCTATTCCTATTCCTATTCCTATTCCTATTCCTATTCCTATTCCTATTCCTATTCCTATTCCTATTCCTATTCCTATTCCTATTCCTATTCCTATTCCTATTCTTATGCTTCTGTACCAGGATTGACTCTAAGGCCCTGTGCATGGAAGACAAGTACTTTGCCAATGGTATTATATCCCCAACCCACTTTTTTCTTGACATTCATACCTTGCACATTCTAGGTCTCTCAGTTCCTAAGTCACAGTCAAGTGTGTCCTGAAAGCATCCCCACTGGATGCTTTCCACAAAGCTTTTCCACAGCATGACCTCACACATATTGCTCCTCAATGGAGATTATCCACTAGAGCTCTTTAAAACCTAATCCCCAGTAGAGAACAGTCTGGTCCTGGATTCTTTCTTAGTCCATGATAATCAATATGAATCATATCATCTGTTTGACAATGATCTTGTCCTGGCTCTTACCCTGGAATGCGAGACATGTACTTAGCTCTTACTGTGATAAAACATGGAAGTTTGGCATCTGGAGTCTGGGCAAGACTGACATTCATTCTCATTCCCATATTTGCAGCTCAATGCTAAGTGACCCTTAAGTTATTCTAAGTTTCCTCAGTGTGAGTAAAACAAAATAGTATATACAATACGGTGATAGAACAATGCTTTCATAAAGATCTAAGTCTAATATAAATGACCCCCAGTTTTAGATGTGGCACAGTCCTGGCAGACATACTTTAAGTTGAAAATGCATCCATATACTTCACCGGCTCAACCCATGACTTAGCCAGGCCTGTGGTCAGGATGTTAACCCACAAATGGAGAAAAGTCATCCAGTGCAAAGCTTGTCTTTATAATAAAAGTGTTGAATATCTCGTGCAGCTTATTGAGTATTATTTTGAAAGTGAAAAAGTAGAATTGTGGGATGAATCTGCTTCTGCCCAGTCAAGAGTTGGGAAAATCCTAAGTCAACTGATCCTAGGTTCTCCTGTTCTGAACTCACAGAGTGTGGGGTGCCTGGTGCAAGAAGAAGTTCTCAACAAATAATAATGCAAGAGAAGAGGCTTCCAAGAAAGAGAAAGGGCCTCTGTTTTCCTGGTCCCACAAGCTCCAATACCCAAGAGATTCTGTGGCTCCTCAGAAACCAGTGTATTGCCCAGTGTTCTAGTGTTCTTTCTCTTGCTGTGATAGATCCCACCACTAAAGCCATTTGCCTTCCCAAGTTGCTTTGGTGTTTCAGCACAGCAACTGAAACCTAACTAAGGCACGGAGTCATGTGGCAATTCTACTTTTAGATTTTGAAGAAATCTGCCTTCCCCTGTGTTGACTTCCAGGGTTGACGTTTTCCCCGGAAGTGATAAAGAATCTGCCATTGCCAACACTTGCTGTCGTTTGTCCACCCCCATACTTGAATTTGTTAATTGAATTATTGGGCTTGTCAAATGTTATAATAATAAGAATCCTATCTAGCTACACTTTTATTAGTTAATAGGCTTCATAAAAATAAAAGAAATTCAGATTGTGCACACATGAATGATATATATTGTATTTATCTATATATTAGAGCAGCTTAGTCTTAATTCACATCTCCTGACATAAATTCTCTCACATAGAATCAATGTCTATAGATCACTCTAAATTCAGTATTTGTTGCCTTAGCAACCATTATGATTATTGGTTTACCTTCAGTTTCACTTAGCTTGCATCTCCAGCTAGCTATTTTATTTTTATTTATTTATTATTATTTTTTACTTATTCACTTTATGTCCTGCTCTCTGCCCCCTCCCAGTCACTCCCTTGCACAATCCATTCCCCTTCCCCTTGATAGTTGATAGCCCAGGACTGAAGGGGTCATGCAAAGGAGTCGAGGCTTGGCACCATGAAGAGAGCTTATGAGAGGCTATTGGTAAAGCCTAGCTGCAGCAGAAGACCCCAGCATATTTGAGATGCCAGTACCATGGGGTGATTACCAAGAACAGCAGCGGCAGTGGAGTGGATCAACATGAGCTTAGAGTGCTACAGAGGGCAGAGCTGGAGGAGTGATGCCAGTCCTTGGGAGGAGCCCAGAAGATCATGTGTGGATCCCAGACATTAGAACAAGAAGCTTAAACATTGAAGTTGCCTTGGAGACCCCAAGATGTCCAAGATGCCAGAGTCATGGTTTATTTGCTCAGGAAAGCTGAAAACAGGGAGTAAAAATAGCCCAGGAGAAAGAAGTTTGTTGCAGTCAACAAAGATGAAAAAGGAGTTGGAGATCTAAAGACTGTTTTGACATCAGACATGGAGACGCTGAGTTTAGAGTATGGCCAACTGGTTCCCTGTCTTGCTTTGGGGGATTACAGTTAGATCATTGAATCTCAGAAGAGACTTTGAACTTCGGACTTTTGACACTGTTCAGACTGCTATAGATTACAGGGACTTTTGAAGTTGGACTAAATGTATTTTGTATTATGCTATGTTTGGGTATGGCCCCCATAGACTCATGTTTGAACAAACCTATGTAGGCCAGGGAGTGTAATGTGATGGTTTACATATACTTGGCCCAGGGAGTGGCACTATTAGAAGGTGTGTTGGAGTAGGTGTGTCCTTGCTGGAGTAGGTGTGTCATTGTGGGTGTGGGCTGTAAGACTCTCAACCTAGCTGCCTGGAAGCCAGTATTCTGCTAGCAGCCTTCAGATAAAGATATAGAACTCTCAGCTCTGTCTGCACCATGCCTGCCTGGATGCTGCCATAATCCCACTTTGATGATTGATAATGGACTGAACCTTTGAACCTGTAAACCAACCCCAACTAAACGTTGTTCTTACAAGAGTTGCCTTGGTGATGGTGACTGTTCACAGCCATAAAACCCTAACTAAGATCAACCAATAACCCGTCCAACTTGAGACTCATCCAATGGACAAGCACCAAATCCCCGATACTATTAATGATATTCTGTCATTTGTTTCTTGATGACAGCCATTTGACAGGAGTTGAGGTGAACTCTCAAAGCTGTTTGAATTTGTACTTCCCTGATGAATAAGGGTGTTTTGAACACTTTCTCAAGTATTTATTGTTCCTTCATGTTTCCTCTTTTAAGAATTCCCTGTTGGGTCCATGAGCCAGATTACTGACTGGATGATTTACCTCTCACCATGGGGCTGTGGCAGGCTTCCTGACTTGTAGGCACTTACTGTTCTCTGACCCTCAGAACAGCTCAGTTTTAAACAATAGATTTTCTCTTCATGTGGAATCCAGCCAGTGCTTCTGAGTTCTCTCTAGAGTGAGAAAATGGGTTTCTTCTCTACTGCTCATCGTCTGTCAGAGGAATTCCTCTTACAAACAAACAAGCAAACAAACAAAGAAACAACAAGAAAAAATAAATCAGAGTTGAATTTGATGCTGGTGAGGTGGTGGGCATGTCCTGAGTGTAGGGCTGCTGGTATTGTTTTGCCAGAGCTGCTTGGCTTATTTTGAGATAAGGTTTCTGCTTCCCTCCTCACCAACCCAGAGCAGGTGCCTGGAGCCCAGTGTTCTACTCATTTTATTCTATTGGGTGAATCACTAGTCTTTTCTTCTACACTTCTCAGGTCTCTGATCATACTACCTTCATGGGTTTACTGACTGTGGAGCAAGCAAAAATAAGAAACAGCAAGCAACAGCTAGAAGTGGCAGACAGACCACAGAAACCAGCTCAGGAAGAGGTGGTCATACCAGCAGAGTTCCGACTGTGTCTCTCCATTGATGGCCTTGGCTTTTGCCTGAGCAGTCCCTCTACAAGCATTTCACATCATTGGAAACCATAGCAACCTCTGTTGCAAATGGTTTACTATCTGTCTGCTTTTCCCTCTCCTTATCCAGAGCCAGGGCTCAGCCTGACTTGGGACGGGAGTTCTTGGAGGACACTTGATATAAATATCCTTGAAACTGAGCCAAGAGAGGGCTTCTTGCTCCAGACTCTCCTTCCAGTAAGTGTAAACAGCACCGATAAGTCACTAATAGAATGTATGTGCTACCTGGGGCTTCACCTGCTTCCTCAAACTTGCTAGAGAGCTGAGAGTGAAATTGAACTTACCATTCTCTCACTTCTGTTGTTGTTGTTGTTGTTGTTGTTGTTGTTGTTGTTTTCCTTGCTCGTGCTTATGGTTACCAGGAAAGCATTGCTTAATCCAAAATCCAAAGGCTCACAACTGTGCTCTTTTTTTTTAAGGATTTTAACCATTTGAAACAATTGTCTAGTTTATGCTTTTGGACTCTTGATTTCACTTTTGTATATCAAGTAAGGTGGGGGGATCCAATTTCCTTATTTTGTCTATGGAAGGCTCTCTTGACCGGTACTGCTTTTGTGCAGGGCAAAGGTCTAGACACATCTTGAAGACTTTGCATTTTCCAAATCCAGTGTCAAGCAGGTGTTCCTAGAGCCATGAGTTAGAATAGTTGCTCTATCACCAACTCTTCTTCTAGAGACTCTTAAATTATCAGGACAACTTTCCTCTATAGAATTCTGAGGCCTCAGATTGTGCACCAGTGCCTAGGCTCCCTTGGCTATGATATTCACAACTTTTATGCAGTTGGAGCTGTTGGCTGTGGTTGCAGTGGGTGGGTAATGGAGTTTGGCTTGCAGAGATCTTGCAACAGAGTCTTGACACCAAAGATGGATAATGTGACAGTGGGGTCAGTTCATGGCCCAGTTTAAGAGCTGACAGCAGGCTTTCCTCTGGGAAATCTTTCTCTCCTCTTTTATGAATGTCCCAGGCACTCAAAAAACACGAGACACAACAGTCAGAAAAATGTTAAAAATTCTGCCCTTTCCACAAAGGGGCTGCAGAGACTAAGATGAATGGCATGGCGGTGTTTATTCTTGTTCCTCAGTAGATAGATGAACTGCTTCTCCTTTTCCATTCTTAGAACAAGTCAGGCTTCCTGAGTGTTTTGGTGGAGTGCCTCAGGGTCTCAGTTTTAGGGTCACCTTATCGCTCTTAGATACGATTAGTATCCAAAGACTTCATTTGGGTCAGTATTTTCCATAAGTCCCTGTTGTCTCTTCCTGACATATATGCATTGCTGAATGTATATATTGTTCCTAGAGAGTAGTTAAAGTGGGAGATCCCCTTAGCCCTGAGGTTCAACCCAAAGGGCTCGAACTGGCAGATCCTTGGAATTGGTAAAAGGGTTATTTGTTCCTCTGAGTTGCTATATTTCACGGAAACAAGTGCAATTTGTCCCAGCTCCACCAACAGCCTGGAGTGGAATGTCATGTCCCCCCTTTGGGGTGATGGGAGTCAGGCTCCTACAGTTGAAGACTGCCCATTTGCAGCTAGCTCTAAGGATGAAAACCCCATGGAGAAGGGGTTGCTTGTCCCCTTGGCATTTACAAAGCCCATGTTGGATCTGTGTGGCATCATTTGCGCCAGCCTTCAGCAGCACTGAGTGGATGTCAGTGTACCACAGTAGCTCAGTACAAAGGCACCAAATGCCTGTGCTCTGACTACACTGGGTAGAAAGGATCCAACAGAATGAACAGCCAAGGGTCATCTCCCATCCCTCTGTCTCATATAACTCAGACTCCTATTGCTAATCCTCCTGCCTCCGCCTCCTAAGTGCTTACTGGGCTTATAGGTATGCATTACCGTGCTTGATTTTTTCAGTGCCGGGGATCACACCCAAGGCTTTATGTAGTTGGTAGAGGCAAACGCTCTATCAAATGATATACTCCCCCAGCTTGATTATTATTAATTTTTTCTTCACGTAAACCAAAGAGAACCTCCATCATTTAGGAAACTGGTGTCTGCCTTTGAGATTTCCTCCCTCTGCTGCTGGTTTTGGCGGCATCAGGGATAACTCATTTGATCTCAGTCCTGCCTTTGCCAAGGAGGAACACTAGGGAAAGTACATAGGGAAAATACTTCGAGCAGCCAAATGCAATCTTGTGGTTGATGTTGCACTCTAAAAGCTCATAGAGAGGAAGGATAAATGATGAGAAGACTTGTATTGAAACAAGAGAGAGGTTGACAAGGGATGAGAGGCTGGAAGAAACAGGACCATTGTGTCTGTCAGATGCAGTGTGTCATCATATAATGAGACTGATACATAGTAGGCTGAGATAGGCAGACTCTTAATGGTTTGCTTGGTACTCTGGCTTGCTATCTCATTCTGTGAGGCGCACCATGATCCAAAGCAACCTCAGCCGATCACCCAGTGAAGTCAGGACAGGAACTCAAACTGGACCCTGGAGGCAGAGAGAAGTAGAGACCATAAGGCATTACTGTTTCCTAGTTCACTTTCATGGCTTGTTTGGCTTGCTTTCTTATATAATCTAGGACCACCTGGCCTAGGGTGGAACTACCCTCAGCAGTCTGCCCCTGTGGTGGTTTGAATATGCTTGGCCCAGGGAATGGCCCATTAGGAGGTGTGACCTTGTTGGAGGAAGCGTGTCACTGTGGCTTGAGCAATGAGACCCTCCTAACCATGTGAGAGACAATCTTCTCCTGTTAGCCTTTGGATGAATTCTCAGCTCCTCTAGCCCCACATCTGCCTGGATGCTGCCATGCACCCACCTTGAAGATAATGGACTGAACCTCCGAACCTGTAAGCCAGCCCCAGTTAAATGTTGTCCTTATAAAAGTTGCCTTGGTCATAGTATCTGTTCACAGCAGTAAAACCCTAACTAAGACAGCCCCATATCAGACATCTATTAAGAAAATGTCACACAGATATGCCTACAGGCCAGTATGACATAGGTATTTGCTCAGTTGAGGTTCCATCCTTCTAGGTGACTGGTTAGTGTCATGTTGACAAAAACTAACCAGCACAGTTGGGATGTTTTCAGTCCATTATCATTAAAATTTACTTGTTATTTGGACAGCCTTAAAGAGTTGATAACCTACTATGCCACCAGGGGTAAAGTGATTTCTAACATTAGTCCCAGGATCTCTGCATGCCAGCTTGTGAAGCGTCTCAGGAAGAAGAGAAAGAGTACATATTGTCTTTTCGTTTTTTTTTTCTCCAAAGTCTAGAAATATATTAATAGTCTGAGAAAATCAGCAACTAATATTACACATTACACCCACACAAAATGTCAGGCATAGAAGGAATGTCCAAAACTGAATCATATTTAGCAGGGGGGGAGGGGAAAGAGGGGAGAGGGGAAAAGGAGAGAAAGAGAAGGGGGAGGGGGAGAGAAAGAGAGAAAGAGAGAAAGAGAGAAAGAGAGAAAGAGAGAAAGAGAGAAAGAGAGAAAGAGAGAAAGAGAGAAAGAGAGAAAGAGAAAGAGAGAGAGGTTGGTGACCAGATAAAAAAGACTGGACTCATTTGCCAGATAACTTTTGGAGTTAATTCTCATAGCTCAAGGAAGGCGCTTAATTTATTGTTGATGAAACTGATGAATATTTCTGGGAATCTAATGACACACTGAACAATATTAAATGTTCTGCAAAACAATATGGAAGCCAAACTTCTGACACCACCTCTTTCTTTTCTGATTTATTTAATAAAAAAAAAATTACTATCATTCTAAAACAAATACTTTAAATCACTCCAAAGTTGTTGAGTAATGTGAAGATTTGAAGAGAAACATAATGAACAGGGAGAAAGGAACTGATGGTTTCCATGTATTGAGAAGCAAAAGAAGTGAATAGACAAACTTTGAGTCAGCTTTGACTTTTAATTTGATTACAGCTTAGGGTCATGTGACAACTGATTCTCAGCTGAGGAATTGCCAAGATCACATAATCTGTCCTGAGAATATATCTATAGGGGATTGTTTTGATTGTTAAACTGATGTAGGAAGGTACTGCCCACTGTGGGCGGCACCATTCCTAGGCAGGTAGTTCTAAGCTGTTCAAGAATCTAGATAAACATGATCCTGTGCTTGAGTTAACAAGCAGTGTTTCTTCATTGTTTTGGCTTTAAATTCCTGCTCCAGCTTCCCTCAGTGGTGAACTGACCTGTAAGTTAAGCCAAATAAACCCTTTCCTCCCTTTAGTTGTATTTGTTCACGATATTTGCCATAGCAATGAGGAGAATCATTCAGAATATCTAATAATTGAAAGATATTATTTATATTTCTTGATGGCATGATGAATTTCGAGAATTCTGTAACCAATAAGATTTATTGGCTATGCAGAGCTGAAGTTTTGGCTAGAGGCATTTTCATATTTCAGCCAGTTTGAGAGTTTGACCCATGTAGAGGGATCAGGAAATCATGTCACCTGTCCTGTTTGGTCTTCTTAAATTTTTTTTCCTTTCTGAAGCCAAGATCTTCAGGGGGTCTTCCTCTATCAGATCTGAGAATTGTTGAAGTGTGTCTTTTACTGTTTATTGTAATACTAGGAGCAGGCTCCCAAGACCCTTCCCCCAACTTAATTCTGATTGGGCAGAAGAAACATAGGTGGGTTAAGGTTTTGTGAGCTTGGGAGAGGGAGGACTATGAGTTGGAAGGAGAAGATGGAAACCACCATGGAAGAAGAACATTCAGGAGGCAGAAGAAAGCCACTGTTGGCTAATGGCCAAGAGAGTATGGCTCAGAGAGCTGCCCACTTGGGTTAAGAGCATCCCAGATAGAACACAGTAAATAGTAAGTGACAACCTGGGCTATTGAAAGTAGATTCCAACAGCATAGAGGGCAGGCAGATGCCCAGCTATTGCACTGCCTAAAGCATATTTATAAATATAAAGGCTGTATGCGTCTTTTATCCAGGAACATAAGTGACCTAAGGCAGGGAAGAAGCTCTGCTCTGGGATTTTTACTTCTTAACACATTTCTCTTTCATCCAGAATGAGAAGGTAGAAGGCTGAAAATGTGGGTCAGGAGAAAGAGAAAGAGACTCAGCAAAGCATCTGGGCACCGACTTACCTAAAATAACCAGAAACTCAAACAGAAAGAAGAGACAGGCAAGAGTTCTTTTTTTCATATTCCATACTTTTAGGAAAAATGTGAGTGGTTAATTTTGATTCCTATTTCCACATACACTATAATTAGAACCACTGGGTCATGGTGGTTCATGTCTTTAATTCTAGCACTTGGGAGGCAGAGAGGCAGAAGAATCTCTGAGTTCAAGGTTAGCCTGGTCCACAGAGTGAGATTCAGGACAGTCAAGGCCACACAGAGAAACCCTGTCTTACCCCAGTCTCCAAAAGAATACATAATTATATAAAATATTTATTTTTATGGAATTTGCAAGCTATAGACAACAAATGAGTAGTTTTACATGTTCACTTTTCTTTGATGTGCTGTATTTATGGTGTGCATATGCATGCTTTCATGTGTGTGCTAAAGTGCATGTGCATAAGCATGTGTGTGTGATGCCAAGAATCTTCTTGGACCACTCTTCTACCTAGTTCTTTGAGTCTTGGTGTCTCAGTCAAAGCTAGAAGCCACCATGATGGCTAGTCTGAGGAAATCTCCTGCCTCCACATTGTGAGGCTGAAATTATGGGCAGGTTGCCACCATGCCAGGCATTCACATGGTTTCTGGGATTTGAACTCCAGTCTTCAGGCTTGTATGGCAAGCATTTTATCTGCTGAGCCATCTTGCCAGTCCCACTTTAAGTCTCAATGGTTCTTTAAAAGGTATCATGTACCCATGACCACAAAGTGTCTTTCTCTCTTGTGTAGAAACCTCTTTTCCAGAGAATTTCCTCAGTGCAGTATGGTCTCCCTTAAAGACAATGGTTGTAAAGACACAGATCCCTTTTGTAAAAAGAAAAAAAAAAGCATCAACTAAGACAACAGCCCCATTCTTTGTTTCCATCATTCATTGTCAGCAGAAGACTGGAGCCAAGGCTGTATATAACCTGACAGTTTACCGATTCACAAATGAGGTCTGAATGCTGAATGCCAGAACTGTTTTACTCCAAACTGAAGGCAGCAATGTTGTCCCTCTAAAAGCCTTGGAAGAAACGCCTTTCTAGTATTTGTTACAAAACAAAACAAAGTAACCAAGAATTTGAATAGCCCCCTTTTAAAACTGCTTGCTTTGGGGTGGAATCTACTCCCGGTCAAGAACCCAGTGTGTTGGCACAGGGAGACTTGGATGAGAAACTTCAGAGCTTTGCAAGCCAGGCTGTCATCACGCCATGATGGAAAACATAGTTCATCATCTGAAATCTTCAGAACTGGAAACTGACCACCAGGAAATGGGCATGTGGTGGGGAAATGGCTGACCACCCAAAAATGAGACAACATTGCTTCCATCCCTCCACCGAAGGATGTTCCAACCAGCACAGAGTGTCATCACAGTAAAATACACCGATATTCTCACCAGGGCTTCTTTATGGTAAGATCTCACAGGTGAAGAAGCATAGTTTGCATTATTATTTCAATTTTTCATTTCCTCTTTTTTTTCCTTCTGGGATATGAAATGTGACCAAAAAGCACATATCCCTAAGGTTGGCAGAAGAGGGAGCAATTGTAACTTAGAAACCACACACACAAAGTCATAGTGTCTCCTTACATAACCTGGCTTCATCTGTTTTTTTTTAAAAAACCACCCATTTTCACACAGCTGCACAGAGCACCGGATGTTTTTGTGCTGAAAGTCCTGAGCATAGAAAGCTCTTCATGGCTCCAAGCTCAAGATGTTTCCAGCATACTCTGCCTCCCCCCCTCCCAGTTTCCAATTATTTACACAGAATCATCTCTTATTCTTACCACCATGCAACTTAGAAAAATATATAATCCTCTAAGCATACTGGAGCAAAACAAAACAAATCAAAACTCCCAAAGCAAGCTATAAAGATGATAGAAATTAGGGAGAAAAAAAAACCTAGCAGATGCAAAAGTAAAAAGTAAAGAGGCAATAGTGGAAAACAGGAAGCCCTTGCATTTTTTCAAAGAAAATTGGTTGCAAAATAGCAAAACACAAAAACAAACACAACGGGGCTCCTTCCCAAGTCGTCAGCCATTCGTGTTTTGCTTTCCATTATGCAAAATGTTGGTTTGATAGATTTTATTTTTCCACCACAAGCCGCTTTCCTCTTTATAGGTGCAAACAGAAAGGGAAGGTAAGACTAGGGAGGGACTGAAGCCTATTGAAGTTTGGTCTGCTGGTATGTACTATAAAGCTAAATTCTCTACCCTTAGCGCCTTGTTGTATTTACAAGCTTTTGTTATGCAAACCTTGTTCCTTGATTTAAATAAGATTGTCTACTTCCAGTTACTGAAGGGATTAGAGTTAGGTGGGTTTGGAGTGACCTAGTTAGAGGAGGAGGAGAAGAGAGGAGGGCAAGAAGGCTAGAGGAAGAGGAACAGGAGAGAGGAAGTAGCTGTCATGAGGGGAGAGGAACCATGAACATGACCAGGAGAAACAGCAAGTATCTGGGGTACACTGCTGGGGAGGTAGCCAGGCCAGTAGTTAGAGGAGTAGATTAGTTGTGACACACCAGTAATTGTCAAAGCCAAATAAAATAACCATCATCTGAATCTCCTTTATTTGTAAATTAGTCGGTGCTAAGCTTAAAAGTGGTTATACGATGAGCCTGAGCTCATCGGTAACTGTTCTTACTTGTACATTGAATGCCTCAAATTTTCTCCCACATTTTACTACTTTTAACCAAAGAAATGAAGGTTTATTATTCTTCAAGCCCATATGGTTGTGAAAGACACAATAAGGCTGAGTGGAGCTTGTAGAGAGAGAGAGACCACAGGTGTCACAAGCCAGTTGGAGTCATTTTGGAGGGCTTTAGCAATTCATTTCTTTCTCCTAAATAAACTAGAGGGGATGTCTTGGTCTGTGGACCAAATCTGACCTATCTTTGTATGGGCCACGAGTTAAAAGTCGTTTTCATTTTTTACAAGATATAAAAAAAGAGAAGAAGGTACAGCCAAATCCATGTACGGCCTCAGCTATGACCTTTATAGAAAATTATCTGTGACCAATAGAAGAAGCCATAAGGACACAGATATTCTGATTTTGTTATTATTAACATCAGTGTTGCTGCTATTGCTTTAAGTTAACTCTTTAATTCCTAGAGATAACAAAAAAAAAAAAAAAAAAGAAACGTGTCTGTCAATATGTCTTTTATACGGAAACTTACCAGTTCAGAGTCCAGAGCCTCAGCCACTTAGTTTACTTCAGTCTTTTATGGACTCTTCTAATCAGCCTCAGTTTAAGTATCAGACAATTAGGAACAATCACCAAGTACTGTAAGAGCCCATGATTTACCTAAGAATGATACCCAGGACTCAAATAGTATGTAAAAGCAAAGAGTGTCTTATTCTGCAGAAGTCCAGCATGCTGGGGTCTCCCGCTCCAAGATGGAGACAACCAAGTGAGCTTGAAGGCCCAATTAAAACCAGACTAGGGGAATAAGGGTAGGTGACCTTTATCTTGTTCCATCTCTAGGGACATTCCAGAACCATTACAGGGGAATGGGGGCTGGAAACTGTTGCTGGGAGGTCTGGAAACTATTGCTCTTGCTTCAGGCCAGGTGGCAGGGCAGTTTCTGATTAGCTGCCTGAAACTTGCTTTTTTTTTCTTCCTAGTAAATTACTTGCCTGGACTTGCCCAGTTCTTAGGCCTAGTCTTCTGAAGTGCCAATTTGAAGCCTGTCATGGAGTCAACCAGGCCTTCTCAGTACCCAAAAATTAGGGATAGCTACTCTGCTCTGGATACTACTGAAAAATTCCTCAGATAGCCAGTGATAACTCTTATATGTCTAACCCTTTCCTTCCCTTGAAAACTACAATACAAGTCTGTCTTTGTTTTCCTCTCTTTTTCCTGGTATCTGACGTGCTGTTTACTCTCTAACTGCCACCGTCAATGGTGTAGTGTGCCCATTTGGGACACTATGATTCTTGAGACATAGGAGTTTAAAAATATTTTTTAAATGACAATTGCTTTTTAAATTGAGAATTCCACACATGCATGTAATGTGTAGTCACAAATACAACCCGTATTCCATCCCCACAGCTCCTCTCCTATTTCTCCACTGTAAGACTTTGACAAGCCTTAGCTTACTGGGGACCCCCTGAGTGAACTACACGGAGCCAGGGATCGATGCAAAAGCAAGAGGAATTTTATTGATCCAGCATGCTGGGGTCTTCCTGCATCCAAAAGGAGAGGTGACAACCCCATACAACTCATTCAGTGAGCCTTTATGCAGTTTTTAGGGTTAGCATAGAGAAACAGTGACTTGGCACAATATAATTTGCTGGGAGCCTGTCTGGGCGTGGATGAGAGAAGTGGTTTTCTTTCTTCTCCTCCTCAGTTCTTCTTGAGGCACCCAAGGGGAGTGGAAGAGCGTTGGCGTTGTATGTGTGTGTGTGTGTGTGTGTGTGTGTGTGTGTGTGTAAGACCTATGGGACTCGGGGTAAGATTTGGATTTTATGAGATTCGGGGTAAGAACCTGGTCTTATGAGACATTTAGGGTTTCTGTGTAATAACATTTTACTTATCTATGCTGGAAAAGTTCACTTAGTATGCTACTGTAGCTGGCCTGCCCTCTGGTATCCTCTGGCCAGAAACTACTGTTTCTGGCACTAGCACTTCAGCTCAAAGATAGCAGAAGATTAAGTAAATAGCCTTGTACTATCCTAAAAAACTTCTTCTGAGGGTAAAAGACTGCAGGCTTCAGTGATTAACACCTGTAGCCTAACAGCAGAGGATTGGGCAAATAGCCTTTGTACCATCTCAGCAGGAGCTGCTGGGCCCTAACTTATGCCTGCTAGTCTGAGGTCACAGGAAAAGAAGACAGTTTTCCTCCTGAGGGCAATATCTGATTATGCTATCATTTCCTGTGAGAATGGCTTAAGCCTTGTCATGTGATCCAGAAAAAAAGGTCTACATCCTTGGTGGTGAAAAGGACACATAATTTTAATCTGAGACTTGCTCCAAGCACCATATTGGCATGATATAGCAGCCCTGTTTGGCAGCATCCCAACTGGATATCTTTCTGGCTCCATCAGTCAAAGTGCCATAGAAGGGGCCAGCAGTCTCTCAAGCTTGGTGCTACTACAGTCTCAGCCTTTGAGAGGCTATGAGCTTGATAGGATTGCACGTGTTTCCTCTCCCTCACCCATGCTGATAAGAGTCTATGGCAGCTGAAAGTTGACAGTAGAATATACTGACTTCTTGGATTCTGTCTGTGGAAACCTTGCTGCCTAAGATACAAACACCTTGATTGATGGCTTCTCCTGTGCTATGGGGCTCTGGTACAAATAGGCTGTCTTATACCCTGAGCATTATAGGTGAATTTACAGCCTCAAGAGTACTTTCTTCTTAAGTTTTCACCAACCCAATGAATAAAATCAAGCTATCTGAGCAGGGCTGTATCCTCAATTGAAACTATATTTAAAGCATGCTCAAGACTCAGTCAGGCCTGGACCTAAAGTGACTAGTTGACTCCATGAACAGGTAGTCACCATTCTGGATGGAAAAGAGTATTCCTGTATGGGACACACTGGCCCCTTCACTGGCTCTTTTGGGGCAATAGTTTGAAGAGTTGGCTAAGTGCTTGAAAGTTAACATAGCTGGAGAAAATACAACCACAGCAGTTAGTTGTTCTCTCTCTCTCTCTCTCTCTCTCTCTCTCTCTCTCTCTCTCTCTCTGTGTGTGTGTGTGTGTGTGTGTGTGTGTGTGTGCGTGTGAACACTTAGTTTTGAGGATAACTTGCTGGAGTCATCTCTTTCTATCATGTAATATCTGACAGGTGGAATTCAGGTCATTGGACTCGGTAGCAAGTGCCTTTATCCACTGAGTTTTCCTGGCCCAATTTTCTATTTAAAAATATTAGATAATTTCTAGGAGGAGTGACCTTGGTCCTTCTCACTGACAGCATTGTAGATACTGATGTGCTGATCACTTCTGACACCCAACCTAAGTGTCTTCTGCAGGAGTATTTTGAAGGCATGGCCTCATTGCTATGACCAATTGCTCTATGAATGGCTGCCTCTTAATTAAGACTGGAGTAGGATGAGCCAAAAGCAAATTTATCCAATTTGAAGAATTGTGTGTGTGCCCCACTATACTTGATTTTTCCTTACTGCATCTTTAGCAATTCTCAGGATGTGACAAATGACTTAATCTTTGAATAAGAGACTAATATTTAATGCATGGGACACCAACAAGGCTCTACCTCCTAAAAGTTCCTTAACCTTCCCTAAAAGCGTCCCCAGCTGGGGATGAAAATCTCAAACGTTTGAGCCTATGGGGCCACTTGACATCCAAACCACAGAAGTAAACAAGAGTCATATCCCACTTAGTTTTTTTCCATTTGGTCATTCTCTGCCTTTGAAATTTTAGGGTTAGGAGTATGTGGCACGGAGATGATTTGTCACAGTTAGAAATGGTGATCACTCATTAAGGATGTGTGTTTGTACACTGTCCTTGGAGGAAGAAGGTGGGACTTGAACACTATGACAAAACACTTTCAATAAGGAATATTGAAGTATTTTGTGTTTGAATAAGGTTCAGACTATAGGACTACTATTGCTTGAGTATGTGCAAAAATCTGGAAATCATACCACTTGTGAATTTCTAAGACATTTGGCAGCAGAGAGCACTTGGGAGCAGTAACCTGTACCAGTTGTAAGTGTGTTTGTCAGACATGATGTTGATACCTGAAACCTGCCTTCCAATCTGTAGACATCACCCTTTCACAATTCTCTGCAGGGATACATATCCAGCTGCAGGCTACCCAGAGGTCCAGGTCACAGTCTCTCAGGAGAGTCACTTGATACTATAACAGTCACCCAGAAGTGGGAAGCAGCTACTTCACTATTGGTGCAGAAACATTGAACATGAAACTTCTAGGTCCTCTATAGAATTGCAAGATCTGGGTGTTTCTCAAATCGGATGCAAACCAGCATCTTTTTAAATATTTTTATATTAGAAAAAAAAGGGAAAGATAGAACAACATTCTTTACATCAATTATAAAATGGACCACAGCGCTGGGAAGAGAGTAGCTTTTGTGAGACTTTGGATGGCGTCCTAATGAGGAGCGCAAGCTTCGATGGAGTTTTGCTGTTGTTAAATTGTTTGGGGTTTTGAGAAACTGGCAAAGGAACCTCATGTGTCCTGGGAGAGCTGGAGACATTTTACAGTGTTCCAAAGAGAGTTACAAACAAAAGCCTTTTGTTGATCTAAGTCACAGGGTGGAGTCAGGGTTTTCAATTCTTCATTCTTTCTCTCTTAGGTAAGAATAGTTACTGATTTATGAGGCAGGAAGAAAAAACGAGTGTCTAAGCTGTGACTGCTTCAAGTGCTGTTTCCCAGTAGTTGCCACCAGTAGACTTCCTAAAGTTTGGCACCAAGGGTGATTACATCTCTCCATTGTCAATCAAGAGTGCTCCGGATGAGAACTGAAATTCTGTTTAGAAGTTGTAGTTTGTGGGGATAGCTTTTACTGTGGAGCACTGCCATTCACACTCCTCATGCATGTCTTGGGAGTAAGATAGGTCCACAGCGCAGAAACCAACCCTAATAGTTGCTCGGCTGATGGTCTAGAAAACGATGAAATATTTGTTCTTTCAGACTCTCACGTTCTTGCCTGTAAAGGTGTTCCTGGTTGATTTGAGATGGTTTCTCAAGCAGGAGACTATCTGTTGGGAAGTTCTCACCGTACCCATTATTGTTCTGGGGCTTGAGACCAAATGGGAGTTTCAATATGCTATCCCTGGATTCTGTGACTCCAGCATGTGCGCTTACAGTGAGTTCAGCTCTCCTTGGTTCTCAGGATTTCTGTAGACTCCACTTAGTGTCTAAGAGAAGGAGGGTCTTCATTGCACTCACATACCTTCTCCAGACTCACTGATATGCCTTTGCTTCTCTACTGTCTCTCTTCATCATTTCCCAAGAAGCTCCTCTGTCAAATTTAGTCTCTTGATTCCGTTCTTTCTTATGATGAACTTTCTAATTTATTTTGACTCTACATTAAGAAGTGGGTTTCTGTTCATCAGATGGTGTCGGTGGGAAGAGAAGACAAGGGAGAAAAAAGGTAGCAATGAAGCAATATGTGGAGATGCCATACTCCAAAGCGGTAGACAGACAAATATTGATAGAAGAGTAAAAAGAAACCAGTCTGGCCTTGAATTCAGAAAGATCCACTTGCCTCTGCCTCCTACGTGCTGGGATCAAAGGCATGCACCACATGTGGTAGACTTTAAAACTTCTCGGAATGTTGTTTTTTATTTCCTAGGGAATCACATTGATTCTTGACTCTCACTTAGAAGCAAATCATTCAGATATTTCCTACACTTTATAACATGCATCCATAGGCACACATGCAGAGGCTGTAGTATGAACTCCTCCCCAGATAGACAGGACCATCAATGAAAGAACAGATGCAAACGCGACTCAAGAAGGAAGCCTTGGAAATGCAATTTGCGGAACTAAAATGAAATAGAATTTTATTTAAAAACCTAAGTGTTCTTTGGACAACTTGGTCAGGATTACTTTTTCATTTTCTATTAAGAAAAAAAAAAGGTTTGTTTACCATTTACATTTTGATTGCATTGGTTTTGAGTGTGTTTTGTATCAAGGATATTCACAACTCGGTAATAAAAGTCAACCTTTATAACAATCTGTAGAAGCTTCTATAGATGGTTTAGTAATACTAAATGTCTCATCTTTCAGGCATTAGAACGTTACCGTAGGACCCCACTATTTCACTCCTGGATGCATACTCAGAGAACTCCATGGCCTACCATGAGGTATTTGCGCTCCCATGTTTATCACTCTGCCTTATCCACAATAACACATAATTGGAATAAACCTGGCTGCCAATCAACAGATGGAGAGTGAAAGTTTGTGATGTATATGAAGACCATCCAGCTCTAAAGAAGTATGAGATGGCGACATTTTTAGGAAAATGGAATTGATTTAGAATCTATGATAGTAAATGAGGTCACGTGATCTCAGGAAGACATGTGAAGTCTAACCCATTAAAGATGTGTATATGTAAACAAATGTACAAGCGAGTACAGATGACATCCAGAAAAGAGATGAAGAATAGATCAACAGGGGAATGGGGAAGGACTGAGTGCAGGTACTGAAGAAGACTTACGAAGGATGGTGTAAAGCTAACTGCACTTCTGATGCCAGCTCTGACACGGGCTTTTCAGTTTTGGTGGTAGGTGAGTGTGTAACAATACACTGGATAGTAAGACGGTAGAATCCAGTGTGAAGTTACTCAGATCCCATCTCAAATGGTTACTCTAACTGAATAGAAGTTCCTTGAGATGTTAAGTCATTGGAGCTGGTTAATTTCAGAGTGTTGATGTATTTATTCATCAATGTAAATAAATAGCCTTTAAAAAATATCTAAGTCGTGAATCCCTAAATTTTTTTCCTTAGCATCTTCGACTTCTCTTTTCGTAAGAACACTGTCCCGACCCATGCTATGTGACGTCTGAAGTCAAGTGCTGTGGACAGATTCCCATATGCAGTGGCTTTGTGCAGCTACCGGTATGCTTTATCTCAACCCAATATTTTTCCATTATTTCCTTTGTGGTATTCTCAACTACAAATGGAGATAAAGTAGACAGTAATTCTCCAATAAATAGCAGCAGGTACTGGTAAGCATTTGAGGTAATGAATATGTTAATTAGCTTGAGCCAGTCATTTTGCAAGGTATGTATTTCAAAACAGCATGTTACCTTTGTTTATTTATTATGTGTATATATGTAGCCTCATACGTGCCAAGACAAGATATATATATTAAGAGATTAATATATATATTAATATATATTAAGAGAGAGATAGAGTTAGAGAGAGAGAGAGAGAGAGAGAGAGAGAGAGAGAGAGAGGTCAGAGGTCAATTCTCAAGAGTCAGTTCTTTCTTTCTACTATACGAATCCTGGGAGTCAGACTCAGGTCATCAGACTTGGTGGCAGTCTTCTTCACTATAATACTTATTTCTCAATCTAAAGCAGGCTGAAAAGTTAGGGAGGAAAAAAAAAGCCCACATGGTGTCGACTTTGTTAACTGATCTTAAACAGTGGTATAGACTTGCCAAGTGTCTTTAATCTGATATTTGACATATTTTATAATAAACTGTGTTTTCCTTAAAGCAAATCACAACTGCAGCCTTTACGGTGGTTACTGAGGAGTTAAAACAGCAAAACAATGTCATCAACAGAGAAAACAATGCTTGTCTTTGTCTTTTGCTAGGAGAGAGCTTGTGCTTTACAAATTGAAACATCTGTGCAACATCTGTGAACTCTAGGGAGCTGAGGTCATTGAGCTCAAGGGAGAAACTACAATCAAAAACTGCTGAACCTCAGTTTATTCATTTAATCAAAAGCTTTCTGAATGAACTGGTAGGAGTAGGACCCAAAGTTTCAATATAGGAAACAAACAAACAAAAACAAAAAACCTAACACATATATCTAGCTGTATTTAATTCTTCTAACCTTCATAATATTCTCTCTCTCTCTGTCTCTCTCTCTGTCTCTGTCTCTCTCTCTCTCTCTCTCTCTCCTCCAACACAGGGGCTCTGCTAACTGCATTTCTGAGTCCAACTGTCATGGACTTTTCAGTTTTCATGGTGGGTAAGTGTATAAAACGCAGTGAAGCTTTTGCTGCTCACAGGTTTTAATGAGCTAAATTCTGGGAACTGTGCCACCAACTTATTCCAGACTAGTTAATTAACTCAGCCTCATTTATATTCTCTCAAAACTGGAAAGGAAGAAAAGAACATTTTTTAGAAGAAAGATTAAACTCTAATATTTCATGAAATGATTTGGTCCTTTGTAAGGTTGTCATGAAACCTCAGTGTCATGATCTCTTCAGGGGGATGCCTATCATGATGAAGACAGGAGGTGACACATAGCTATGACAGCTGAGCATACATGTATGTTATAGGATACATATATATATATATATATATATATATATATATACACACACATACATATATGTCTATGTTATAGGATATATATATATGTATATATATACTGCATGTTATAGGATATATATATATATATATATATATATATATATATACACATATATGTCTATGTTATAGGATATATATATATAGACATATGTTATAGGATATATACACACACATATATGTTATAGGATATATATACACAAATGCATGTTATAGGATATATATACACACATGTATGTTATAGGATATATATGCATACATGCATGTTATGGAATATATATATGTATAATATATATATATATATACTTGTATGTTATGAATATAGATATATATACACACACATTTTAAAATTGTGACAAATATGCATAAAACTTAAAAACTTCCTCTCTCTTTTTTTTTTTTTTCAATTTCTACTCCCTTCAGCTTGGAACACAGAACTCTGCACTCATGAAACGTTAACCCTCCACTCTGAATTCTAGGGTTTAGAAGCCAAGACTGGCTTCTTACTAGGTTTGTGATGAAGAGAAAATCCTGTAATACTGTCATCTCCTTATTTCTCATGTTCTGGTCACCTACTGAGTTGTGAGAGTTGGTAAAAACTCTCCTTAGGAGATCTTGGAGCATAGTGTCTTTAGGAGCAGAGAGCTGGATACTGCTGACTGCATTATTGTGTAGTGCCAGGGAGGTGTTAGTGAACTCCACAAATCAGACAGGAGCAGGTCTGATGCAAATCACAACATGGCCTTTTATTCCAGCTAGCTTGGGCCCCTCAGTGCACCGCTGACATGCAGGATGGTTTTGGTGTTAAGGAGCTCCAAACATCTATGGGGCAAAGGTTTATAGAAAGCAGCAAGCAGGGAGTGGGGGTGGGGTGAGTGTGCAAGCATCTAATTGGAAAGCTACTATGGCCTTTAGCATAATTGGCTGGTGCTGGGAGTCAAATCATGAACTTAATTTCTGTTTCCCTCTGCATTGCAGAGGCTTGTAACCTGGGGGTGTAGATTTGTTGGAGGAGTAACGTGGAGATGCTGGTCTTGTTGGGGTGTAACCTGGAGATGCAAGTCTTGTTGGGACTTCACCTAGAGACTGAAGACTGTTGGGGATTAACTTGGAACCTAATTCTCAGTACTGGCCTGTTAGTTTGCCTGAGCTTAAGTTCTTTAAAATGGAGTCTGAATTTAAAAGATTTGACCTCTCAGTTGGAAGGGGCTAAAACAAATTGCTTGCCTACTAGAACTGAAATGCTTCACTGTGTTTGGCCGACTCCAAACACGGGTCGAGTTTTGCAAAACAGGCGTTCGATGCCCACTGTTCAGCGACATTTATAACAGTGTTTATCAAGCTAAGTAAGTTAATAGATTTCAGATAACAAGTGGTTAGCTTAGCTAGAATTAAAAGCCATATTAATCTAACATTGATCCATGGCTTTCTCCACTGCTTCTACTGCCTGAGAACTCATCAGACCATAGACTGGGGTAGAAAACCTACTCTCTTCAATTCTTCACAATCCAATCAAGAAGGAAACTATAGATATTTATAGAAACTCAATAAAGAGATCCGGAGGGCATATAGTCAGGGACTCCATAGACTCGTATTAACAAGTAGTCCACTGAAAGGATGGGAATCCATTGTGAACTAGAAACAGCTGGGGAAAGTTAAAAAAAATACTGTTTTATTTATACTTTGAGAATTTCATACAATGTGTTTTGGTCATATATATTTATTTCTCCCCTAACTCCTTCCAGATCCCTGCCACTTGTTCTCTCTTCCTCTCTCCCTTCTTCCCTCCCTCCCTTCCTTCCTTCCTTTGAGACAGGGTTTCTCTGAGTAGTTGTGACCATCCTGGTACTCACTCTATAGACCAAGCTGGCCTCAAACTCACAGAGATCCGCCTGCCTCTGCCTCCTGAGTACTGGGGTTAAAGGCTTGTGCCACCATTGGCCAGCTTTTTTCTCCTCCTTAAAAACAAAACAAAGCAAAGCAAAGCAAAGCAAAGCAAAGCAAAGCAAAGCAAAGCAAAGCAAAGCAAAGCAAAGCAAAGCAAAGCAAAGCAAAGCAAAGCAAAGCAAAGCAAAGCAAAGCAAA
>JANHMN010000002.1:11934202-11947307 GCA_030674055.1 Rhabdomys pumilio | reverse complement strand
AAGCAAAGCAAAGCAAAGCAAAGCAAAGCAAAGCAAAGCAAAGCAAAACAAAACAAAACACAAAACACAGAGCCAAAACCAAACCAAACACATGGAGCCTCATTTGTGTTGGCCAACTCCTGGATATAGAGCCTGTCTTGTAGTGAGGTTGATACCAACCTTGTCATTGTGGAAAACAGACTCTTGTCATTTGATTGCTATCAGGTAAGAGAAAGCCAGTTTTCTTCCCAAGTCCTGGGGTTACAGGTGTAAGCCGCCATGCCAGGTCTTTCAATAACGTTATTGCTTCAAACATTTGGAGCAAGACAGCAAAGGAACCATATTGGGACCTCCACTGAGTTGTTGTGATGGCTATTCTTGGTTGTCAACCTGACTGCATTTGAAATTAAATAAAACCCAAATAGTTGGGCATGCCTGTGAGGGATTTTTTTTTCCTTAAGTAAATCATTCTCAGTGAAAAGACCCACTTCTAATCTAGATCTTTGAAGTGGGGAGATTCACATTTAATCTGGACCATAGCTTTCGATGGCTGCCTATATAAGGACACGGGGGTGGGGTGGGGGGTGGGAAACAGACCACATGCTCTCTCTTTGCCTGCTTGTTGTAGCTCTTGCTGACAAGCCCATTATTCCCTCACTGGCATTAGAGTCTGCTTTTTTTTTTTTTTTCTGGCATATACTGAAGACTAGCTGAGACATCCAGGCTTTCGGACTGAACAAGCCAGTAAGCAGCATTCCTCCGTAGCCTCTGCATCAACTCCTGTCTCCAGGTTACTGTTTGAGTTCCTGTCCTGAATTTCTTCAGGACAAACAGTGATTTGGAAGCATAAGCCAAGTCGACATTTCACTTCCTAAGTGGCTTTGACTGTGGTGTTCCATCACAACAACAACCCTGACAGTGTTTGTTCACGGATAAGTTCTAGCGGCAACCCTGAACTTGGTCATTTTGCCCAACCATTGGCTGGGCAGGCAGTGGTCTTTGCTGTATGGAGCAGGTGCATCTAGTTCAGCTGTCCGTGATGCTTTGAAACTCCAATAGATAGCATCTGAAAATAATGGCGCCCAGAACCATCCACTGGTGTTGGGCCCTGGATGAGGTAACTTCGTTTAACCTGCGCCCTTTGGTCATGTAGCACACAGGTAGACCTGATTAACAGGTCTCCACCTCCAGAGATTAAAATATTAATGAGTTACCTAAAGGGGGGGGGGGGAGGACGTAGCTGATTAAGCTATCCCCTCCCCTTTTCCCTCTCCCTATAAAAAGTCAGGGGAGCCTGGCTTTTGCAGGGAAAGCACATATCATCTACACCTATTCACCACGCCATGAACAATAAAAGCTTTGGAAAACTCCACATGTTGCCTGGGCCTTCCTACGCCTGCCACCAGACTGGCAGCTTTTGGAACTATGGAACCCTGGACTCTGCGGCAGCGGCTGCATACCTGTGGGACCTTCCTCCGGCAGTGTGGGAAGTGCCCTCGTGGGACCTCGAGCCCGCCGGATCCCCCAGAGTTTCTTTCCCCACACACTGGCTATGGTGTAGGATGGAGGAAGGAAAGAGGCAGCGATAGGTGGGTTCTGGGACAGGGATTGTAAAGAAGTTTGAAGAACTTTGTTCTAAGATACGCTGTTATGAAACGGTGGCACCATGCAGGGTGTGTGTGTGTGTGTTCCGGGTACATGGCAGGTCCATGCCCAGGTGGCCCCTGAGAAACCATGGTATGGAACAGTTCTGGTATAAAGGAGGTTTATTTGGGGAAAGGGAGGGGAGGGAGGGCAGGGGGAAGAAATAGAAGCAGAAAGAGCCACGAGGGCAGGGAAGAGGGGGACAGAGAAGGACACAAAGGAGGAGAGAGTGAATATGTGGGAACAGAGAGAGAGAGAGAGAGAGAGAGAGAAGGGAGAGAGATAAAGAGGGAGGGAGAGAGAGCACTGAAATGGCCAGCAGTCCTTTTATAAGCCACCCATGCTAGGTCCCTGGGAGGAGTCTAGCGGAATCACCTGTAGGCTAACATACATGGCATATCGTCTCTCCTCAGAGTTCGCAGGCAAACCTTCTATGCACAGTTATCTCGGTACACCTGAAGCTGGAGCTGTTCAACCTTATCCTTGACATAACTGCTATACTGATGTTCTGAGGCACGCCACAAAAGCAGGGCTGCTCATGGCTAGTTGTGCCAGAGTCCTATACACTCCCGGACTCAGTGGATGGGGAGCATTAGTGAGTCACTCTTGACTGATGCATGTGGATTAGGGTATTATTGAACCATTCATGATAGCCACTTCTGAAGGAGGCTAATTGCTCAGTCATCTATGATTGTGACATATGGTGACTATTACCGAGTTATTCTTAATTGCTGCACATGGATGAGGGTTGTTATTGAGCCATTCATAACTGCTACACATGGCGGAACCCAAAATCATAAAAGGAGCATGGTAGTGAACTCCGAGATTGTTGACACCAGAACATCTGTCACATGCTTGCTATTTTGGAATAAAAGGAAACAGTAGATGATAGATATGTTCCCTTAGAGATGTTGCAGTGCGCCTTTGTCATGTGACCCAAGTATAAAATTTATACCTCATTATGTTATCTCCTGACATGAGCTTTATTGAGAGAGGGGGACCACAAGGGGCCATTAAGGCCCTGACTTCTACATAGACCTACGTTAGGAGAGATAGTAGCTCAATGAGGGTGGGGGCTATCTGAAGAAAAGCCTACAAATATTCACCCCCATTCACAGGGGATACCCAACTTTGTAAGTTTCCAGAGGGCAGGGAAAAGATCCATAATGAGACCAAATCTTAAGTTCAGACTCCATTTTAGAGAACTTGAGCTCAGGTAAACTAACAGGCCGGTACCTAGCATTAGTTCCTAAGTTATCCTCCCAACAAAACCTGAGCCTAGCTCCAGTTTCTAGGCTAACCCCAACAAGACCAGCATCTCCAGGCTAATCTCCCCCAACAATCCAGACTTTCCAGGTTATTTCCCAACAAGCCTGCCCCTTGCCTAACATCTACCAATGCAGAGGGAAGCAGAAGTTAAGTCTATGGTTTGACTCCCAACACC
The DNA here is from genome assembly GCA_030674055.1 of Rhabdomys pumilio. Taxonomy (NCBI): domain Eukaryota; kingdom Metazoa; phylum Chordata; class Mammalia; order Rodentia; family Muridae; genus Rhabdomys; species Rhabdomys pumilio. The sequence continues at coordinate 11,944,240 of JANHMN010000002.1, read as the reverse complement.
AGCCAATTATGTTAAAGGCCGCAGTAGCTTTCCAATTAGATGCTTGCCAGGCTAGAAACACCTACCCCCACCCCTAGCTTGTTGCTTTCTATAAAGCCTTACCCTGATAGATGTTTGGGACATCTCTCTAGCAAAACTATCCTGCATGTGGGCAGTGGACTGAGCCTGAGCTAGCTCAAATAAAGGCCCTGGTGTGATTTGCATCAGATCAGCTCCTGTCTATTTTTTAGGGGGTTCACTCTGACACTATAATACCATGTGATTGATTCAACTTGGCCCATATGTACACACAGACACTAGGTAGGACCATATGTTTATCTTGCTTCTTGCAAGGCCCTCTTTGTTTTCTTGACAGTGCTCTATCTCAAATAACTACAGGGAGGCAAAGACCCAACTTCTGGGGGTGGGGGGGAGAGGAAGAGGGAAATGGGGAGAGAGGGTGTATGTGTGTGTGTGTGTGTGTGTGTGTGTGTGTGTGTGTGTGTTCTAACACATATGCAGTTATGCAGTATGTCCTGGCCAGTTTCACAGCCCACTACTATCTCCCCCCACTTTAATCCCTCTGAACTCTTTTTTCCCAATAAATTTCCATTATTACTTTCCTGTGTTTTAGGTTGAATTTTGTATCTTTGTGACCCACTGAGTTTAATCACTGCTGCTCCCATGAGCATGAATAGGGGGTTATTTACTAGAGGATGGCCAAGTTCCTAGTGACTGTACCACTGGGTATAAAAATGACCCTCCCCCTCTATCAGAAGCAGTTCCCTGTCTGTTAGCCCCATGAACTTCTCCTCTATCCACGATACAATGTTGCTTGTCCTATTTTGCAAAGCTCTTGCCCGTAGCATCTTTTGACCCTATTTTCTTATGCCTTTAATCTATAGAACATGACAAACCATACCATGCCTTTTGGCTATGATGTTTCTATCAGTATTTTAATGCACATACATATTCTTACCTCAAAATAAGATATTTTTGTTGTCTTTTTTTTCTTCCTTCCTTTCTTTTTTCTTCTGTCTTGTTGAGATAGAATCTCACTACTGCATTCAGCCTGGCCTTGAACTTGACATATAGCCTTCCCTGGCTTCTAACTTGTATTCCCCCTATCTTGGGCTCTCAATTGCTGGGATTCCAGGCAGGTTGCCCCTGTACCTTAATGTTAGTTTCGATGGAAGACAACATGGTCTCTTGTCCAGCAGACCTCTTTAATGAGAACAGCATTCACTTGAACGAGATAGTTTTCACCTTTGCCAGGTTGGCTAAGGATGTGAGTTGATGCATTATTTATGTGCAGTTCTCCAGAAGAAAAACGATTACTAGAGGAGCTAGCCTTCTCTGATGTTGAGTTGAAAATTTTCTACAGCTGTGGGGAATCAAGAGCTTAATAAGAAACAGCACCAGTGTCTAATCTGTTGAGAGTGACCGAAACCCTAAGTTCCCACATTAGTAGAAGAAGGATGAGAAAAGTTCTAATTCAAGCAGCATGACTCAAGGCAAGCACCAGACTCTTCTTTTCAAGTTGGCTCAAAAATCAGGGCTCAGTCCCAAGATGAGGCTTCCTTTAGCCTCTTATCATTGTCAGCTAGGTGTCAGGGGTTAAAGACTTCATAACTTCCTTGTGAGATTGAGATAATATTTAGCCATAATTAATTGCTGAGTCGAACAAGAAAACCACAAAATTACAAGTGTTTCATATTCCTCTCCCCTCTAAGCAAGGACATAAATTACAACCCATATCTCGCACGTAGCTGGGCCCCTGGTTAAAGGAGCAGTAGGTGTCTTCTACAAAGAAAGTACAAGGAAGTATCAGCCTGGAGATCCAAGGGAGAGAGAATAGACTAAGGAGAAAATGAGTCAGATTAGAATTTATCATCTTATTTTTTTTTTGTGGTAGTTCACAACTTTTTTCATTAACTCATTCATTCATTCATTCATTCATTCACTTTACATTCCAATATCTGCCCCTCCTCCCATTCCCTACTCCCACAGCTGCTCCTCCTATAGTTCCTCCTCCCATCTCTCCTCCCCTTCCCTGATGGAAGTAATTACACTTTATTGGAGCTAGCTAGTAGGTAATTTAGTAAGCAAAACCAGAGGGAAGGCACATATGGCAGTAACATTATTTTATCTGAGCCTAAAATCATGTCTTGGTATTTTTTATCCTGAGTCATTTCTCCTCAAAATTTTTTGGAAGTAAAGTTTTATATGAATTTTATTTTAAAATTTATATTGAGAGTTATGACCTTATACTTAATGATACATCATGCATGTATCTTCATGTGCACATTCATTTTTGCTCAGGTGTGGGTGAGCATACAGTTACGTAGCTGTGTTTTGTTCTTTAGCACACTATATATCTTAATATTTTTAGGGACAGTTCTTGTCATTAGCCCACAACTCACCTATTTGCCTAGCTTGACTGGTTATAGAGTCCCAAGGATTGAGTTTACTCTACTTCCCATTGCTGGGATTACAGACACATGCCGCTATGCCCAGCTTCCTTACATGGTTCTGGGACTCAAACATAGGTCTTCTTGCTTGTATGGCAAGTACTTTACTATCCAAGGTACTTATCCAGCCTTTAAATAACATATTAATGTCCATACTTCCCTTTGATATTGTGGTAGGTTAGAAGACAAAGATAACGGTGGCCATTGTGGAGAAAAATTGCCTGGAAGTGCTCTTAGCTCCGTCTTCATTGGTTCTCCAATACACTACTTACATCCAGGGACTTATAATATTTTATTGGAATCATCTAATTTATTTTCTACGTCTTCTATTTAGTTGTGTTTCTTGAAAGTAGAGCATATATCCTTTTCTTTCTTTGTTTCTCTCTTTCTTTCTTTCTTCCTTTTATTATTGGATATTTTTATTTACCATTTCAAATGTTTTCCCCTTCTCAGATCTTCCCTTTCGAAACCACCCCCCCCCATCCCATCACCCTTCCCCTGCCTCTATGAGGGTACTCCCTCACTTACCCACCCACCCCTGTCTCCCTGCTCTGGTATTCCCCTACACTGGGGCATCGAACACCTTCAGGCCCAAAGGCCATTCCTCCCACTGTTGTCCAACCAGGCCACCCTCTGCCATATATGCAGCCAGAGTCATGGGTTCCTCCATGTGTACTCTTTGGTTGGAGGTCTAGTCCCCAGGAGCTCTGGGGGCTCTAGCTGATTGACATTGCTGCTCCCTCCATGGGGCTGCAAACCCCCTCAGCTCTTCAGTCTCTTCTCCAACTCTTCCATCGAGGATCCCACACCCAGTCCAATGGTTGGCTGTGAACATCTGCCTCTGTATTTGTCAGTCTCTGGCTAAGCCTCTCAGGAGACAGCCATATCAGCCTCCCATCAGCAAGCACTTTCCAGCATCCACAGAATATATTCTTTTCATTTTTGCATGCTGGGAATATACCACGCATTAGTCATCCCATAAAGCATTAGTTGAGTTGGTAAACAAAGTAAGTGGTACAGTCATCAGAGGAGTGCAAACAGTGATATATGCATACATTGTTGTGAAAAGAAAGAGCCAAAGTTTCCTGAAGCAAGAATCTCATTGACAAGTTGACACATTGACAAATGTGTTATAATTAACTTAAAACTGTGCTATGACTTTTAAAAATAGGCATTATTGAAAGCTGGGAAATGTTGCTTATTGATAAAACATCAGCACACTATGTGCAAAGGGATTTGGGTCTGTACACACACACACACACACACACACACACACACACACAAACACACACAGAGGGGCAATCTTGCAGGCTCTCACATTTGCATGGGTTCACACATGTGCACACACGTGAACAGGAATACATGCTGAAAATGTCTTCATTTATTTTCTCTGTTCTTGTTTTCTCACTGTATAAATGTATACCTTATATAAATAAGTATATATTATACATGCATGCATATGTACACTATGTACATATTTGTGTGCACATGTAATATATAATGTTACCTTCATGAATCAAGCATTGAGTTTTCCTAAACAGCCTTTACTTTTGGGGGGGATCATAAGAGAGACGTTTGCTGTCTGTGGACCATGCCTGCTCATCTTTACCCATCCCCTTTGATGCAACACCCGAAAGTTCTCATCTAAACTAACTCAGGATTCTTTAAACAAGTGATGCACACTGAGCCACCCATAACCTCTAACCTCTGCTTGTCTGAATATCAATGTAGTTTCTCCAATCTCTGCATCTACCTGATGCTGAAACCATGTGCAGATAGCTCTGAGCTCTGTTTCCTTAATGTAACTGTCACTACTGAAGTAAGATCAGCTTCAGCTCTGACCTCCAGAGTGATAAACAATGTCTTTTCCTGGGTCACAGGCTTGCTGTCTAGGCTCCCCAGGATTCCACTGGACTCAACTGTGCTGTGAGAGTCTGGGTTCTCTTGAGAAAAAGCACGTTCAAAGAGTAAAGATGGGAGAGGTGCTGGGGAAAAAGCAAGAGCTGCCTGGCTCACATGTCATGCTGAAAAAAAAATATGTTTTGCCATTTCAAAGGAAAATAAACCTTTAAATATTTATAACTAACAGACAAAGTGACTATCTTCTCCTAGGGCTGGGACACAGAAATGTGTGATGGGTTTTAAGTACCAATATCATGGTAGCTATTGATAGTTTAATATCAAGGCTGATATATTCTATTCCCCAAAGTGACGGTTCCCACAAACCACACTTGACAAAGCCTAAGCCACTAAACCACTAAAACTCTTGAAAGAGCTGGTGAGAGAGCAAGTCCATCTTACTGGCATGACTCTTTGATTGCCTGCAATCTAGGCTATCCCTGAATAAGCAGAAAGCCCAAGTTCTTGTGGAAGCTTATCCAAAGCTTGGGGAACATCTGTGTGGATACAAATCAATGTTTTAATTTTAAAAATAAAATATGGTTTCCCTCAAGTATCTCTAAATCAGGTTCCCCATGGAGCACGTTCATGATCCTGCCTTTGCCAACACCTGCTATAACCATTCTCTGTTTAGTCACACAACTGGATAATTATCTTTTATAAAAACAGCACATCTTATTCTCTGGGAAAACAATTCACTGACAAATGCATATAAAGCATTAGAGATAATTGATGTATTTTGGGTTTGAAATGTTTTAATTATGTGAATATGTGTGTATCTCTGTATAGGCATCTGCCAGAAAGGTTGTCAGGGTTACAGATGATTATAAGGTACCTTGTGTAGATGGTAGAAACCAAACTAGGGTCTTTGACAAGAGCAGTAAGTGTTCTTAACCAACAAGTCATCTCACCAGCCCTTATTTTATTTTTAAAATAAACTTATTTATTTATTTATTTATTTATTTATTTATTGACTGACTGACTGTGTGTGCATATGCATGTATGCACCTGTGAGCCGCAACACACTTGTGAAGGACAACTTTTGGAACTGTTTTTCTCCTTTTGCAAGTCCAGCCCAGGGATCAAACTCAAGTCATCAGGCTTGACAGCAAGTGTCTCTACCTGATACAACTATATAACTATATTTATTATGGGCTCTGGATTCTTTCAATCCTACTGTATCTTCACAATACCATGATCAGGAAAGAGAAAAGTGACTATATTTGATTAGAATACAATGTCTACAGAAGAGATGGAGAGAGAGAGAGAGAGAGAGAGAGAGAGAGAGAGAGAGAGAGAGAGCAAAGACATACTCTATTAGGATAGTGGGACCACCTTGAAGGATACATGTGCCCTAAATTCACACTGAACACTACACTAAGCATGTACTTGGTGGAGAGTAAGGAATGTGAGAACCACAGTGTATGAGCATGAGATTTGTAACAAATGTACTGTGGTAGGGTGGCTGAAGGTTATAGACGTATAATTTTCCTGCTCAACTGTAAGTGCTGAGAAAGTCTATCTAAACTGTGATGGTTTGAATGATGACTGTCCCCCCACAGCTCCACGTATTTGAACACTTATTCTCCAGTTGGCTCTGCTATGTGGAACTTTTAGGATATGGAGCCTTGCTGGGGGAAGTACGTCACTGGGGGCGGGCTCTGAGGATTTGTAGGCTCACCCTACTTCCGGTCTAGTCTCTTTCTGCTTCCTGCATGTACAAACGATGCGATGTCTCAGCATTCTGCTCCTGCTGTCATGCCTCCCCAGGCAAATTATGAACTTTTTAGAATTGTAGGCTAGAACAAACTTTCTTCCTTATGATGCTTTTGGCCACGGTATTTTATCACAGCAACAGAAAAATAGCCAATACAAAACCCCAATTAAATAAAACAACTGCCATAAAATCTCCACTTAAGATCGGCTTCTCTCTACAGCTCCGCTGGATCTCTTTAGCACGTTTCTTTTCCACTTGTACATCATATGGATGCTATTCGTAACCATACATTTCTTGAGTCCCGTGAGCAAACTCTTGAAGATTTCACTTTTAGGGTAGAAGGAAGAGAGAGAATGGCACACCACAGAGAATGTAGGTTACAAGGGACTCCAGAGGCAGTGATGTTGGCAGGCAGAGAGACAGGTAATGTGCTATAGCAACACTCCTTGGTGAGAAGTAACACCTCCTGGGAGGCCTCTTCAGAGAATGTTCTGGAACATCCCTGAGCAGCATCCAACCTGACTTAGGTAGAAGAAAAGGGTGCCAAACTCAGGAGGGAAGCAGAAGCAACCAAGCAGAATGACCTCAGTGGGAAAGAATGTGCCATATTGGAGGCATGAACCCATTGGCTCCATCAGATGCTGTGGGCTCTGCAAGCAATAGCAGACAAGGTGAAAGCTTGCAGACTGGCCTATACAGCAGGGCTCTAGTGGACATGCACAACTCTATGTTGGTCTGGTGCTATTCCCCACTGTCCGTTTCTATTTCTTAGCTGTGTTGCCCAAGAACGGCTGGCCCATGTGAGAAACGTAAACCAGCAGCTTGTCCCAGGGTCACCATGTCATTGGGCTCCTGTACCCTGCTTCTCCCAGTGTCTACTTCGTTGGGGGTGAACCTCTGTATCTACTTTCCCTCTCTTTATCTGTGGTCCTCTGTGATCCGTGTTTTAGGACACATTTCCATTTTCAGCATGCTTTTTCTAGCTTCTTTTTTTTCTACACACGAATTCTCTACAGTTTCTGGTCCGCCAGTTGTCTAATTTATTTGGATCTTTCAAATTCATTATAAATTTGCAACTCCCCCAGTCTCTGCTGATTTGGAATGGGAAGGAAGGATTTATTTATCAAAGTGTTTCAGCTCTTTCAATTTGAGCTTCTCCTCTCCCTTGTAGCAGTCATAAAATAAAGTATGTGTGGCTTTGAATGGCATCAATTACAAGATCCCAAACAAAAAATCGAAAGCGAAGAGTGTTATGAATTTTTTTTTTATTTGTCTCTAATGGTTGATCCCTTTTGTGGCACTTCATATCTCTCTCTCAACTTTGAAAACCAACACTTGAAATATTAACAAAGTTGCAAAGTATTTCTTATCAGAGTAAGTGTTTGATGCTTGACAAAAATTGCACAGATATGGCCAGTTTAGATTTGAGAGAAAGGGAGAGTAAAGCCCCCAGAGTATGGCTCAAAGAGAATCTGGGGTCCAACAGAAGCATTGATGATTCTGGAGGCTGGTGATTCATAATAAGGCCATTGAGGATTAGAACAAGGTGACCCCCAGCCAGGCCGATGTACAGGCTGATGTTTGAGGTGCTAGGCATGTGGATGTGAGGTACAACCTGGGGAAATACAAAGGCTAATCAACTAGAGGAATCTTTGCGTAAAGAGCTTGCACGTAGTGACTTTATTTTGGTCTAGTATGTTTTATTGGGGTATGAAAAGAGATCTTGTATGAGGCCTGCATATTTCAAAAATTTAAGAATTATAATAATTGACGAATATTAAAATGAGTGCTAGCCCCAAGGCATGGAGCAAAAACACCTACAGTAAATCTGATGTTCTGTTTGTCACTGAGAGATAGTCTTTGCTCACAAACCCTTCCAGAGCCACTCTCATCCCAGATGTTCTCTCCTGAGAGTCTGTCTTTTAAGGGACTATTCTCCTTCACTATGAGTCATTTTTCCCTCACTCTCTGAAGTTTTCTGTGCTCAAACCAAGAGCTCCAACCCGAAACCATCACGTAAGCCTTCTTAAACAGAACACAATTTTTTGAGTATGGTAATTGAGCAGTATATACATTTTAAGCCTTGGTGAATGGCAAGACTAGGCTGCCCATTATGGAAACCAAATGCTTTTTTTATTTTTTTCTTCCCTGAGAAAACCTGGGTAAAGCAGAGATACTCAGCTATGATATTCCTGCTTGGGATTTTCAACCTAGGGAAGGTAATTGCTAAAAGGAAAGAAGAGACAAGTTTATTGTGGTAGTATTGACCAACCATACTGAGATTCAATGGCTGCATCCAATGCTTTGGGCATCTATGATCTTCTGGCAGTGGTGATACTGTTGTGATCCTGAGACAGGTTGTTTGCCGGGACAGCTGTAATTTTCTACCACCTCACTTTTGGTTCTCGAGACTAATTCTTTAGCTTTTCTAGAATTTTTGTGAAAGCCCCAAACACATTTACACCAAACCTTTAAACATCAGCTTGATCGACTTCTCTCATTTCTTTCAAGATGTTTAAAGTATCTGCAAAGCAGTTTCTGGATGCATTGGCTTGGGTGTGGAATGCCTCTTGAGTTGCTGGTGGTGGCACAAACTTAGGTGTGTGAATATTCATGAGTCATTATATGGGTGTATTGTCTCATTTCATCAGAAAGCTGGAAGAGAGAAAACCATAACTGGATAAATGAGTCTGATTCAGGTTGTTTTTTCACTAAATATGTCAATATTTTGATTGAAATCCAGTAAGGAAGGTAAAGAGGTTAAGTACCCATTGATCCTTGCTGGTGCCCACCTCCCACTAAGAAATGTTCAGTTTAAACAATCCTGAGCCTTTGCCTTTGGTGTGGGTACATTTTCACAGTGCATGCTACTCCAGTTTATTCCCTATGTTGTGAGGGTCTTGACTTGCTTTGTTCTATATGCCTGTATTGGGCGTATGTTTTATGGTGCATTCCCATCACTACCCTACTGTCTTGGTTAGAGTTTTACTGCTGTGAACAAACACCATGATCAAAGCAACTCTTATGAGGACAGCATTTAATTGGGGCTGGCTTACAGGTTCAGAGTTTCAGTTTATTATCATCAAGGAGGGAACACAGCAGCTCCCAGGCAGGCATGGTGCAGGTGGAGCTGAGAGTGCCACATCTTGTTCTGAAGGCAAACAGGAGAAAACTGGCATCCTGAAGCAGCTAGGAGGAAGCTCTCAAAGCCCACCCCACAGTGGCACACATCTTCTAACAAGACCATACCCACTCCAACAAGGCCACACCTCCAAATAGTGCCACTCCCCGGGCCAAGCATATTTAAACTACCACACCTACCTTTAGCTCTTGATAATAATATAATCAGTTTTATAAGTGATTCCTTTTGTTGTCTCCAAATGCCCCCAACCCCATGGAAACCATGGTTGAGTGACACTGAGTCACTGGATAGGTTGAGCAGACAAAGACTGAGATGGACTCCTTAAAGATCTCCATAGCATCTTTTCACTTTGGAAATCACATGACAATTTAGGCAGAGATTATAATGCAGACACTTAAGGCATGCAAGGACTTTCCCAGTTGCTGCATGACCCAGGTAAGAGCCAAGAAAGGGCACCGTTCTCACATCCCTCCTCAGCTTTCCAACTTTGTCATCTGTCATGTTGTCTTCTGCACATCCAAAGGTCTGTAGACAGGAGTTGCAGTCACCTTTGCCTTAAGAATGGACTGTCTGACAAAAAAAAAATCAGGGAGGAAATGTTCATTTTGGCTCATGGATTTGGAGGGCATTCAGTCCATCATGGTGGAGGGAAGGCATGGTGGCAAAGAGAGCCTGTAGATTCCAGATTCTGCTTATGTAAGAGGACAGAAAATGGTCTAGAACCAGATTCAGGTGTAACCTTTAAAGGTCTATCCTTGGTGATCTGCTTCTGCCATGTAGAGCGTGTGTGTGTGTGTGTGTGTGTGTGTGTGTGTGTGTGTGTGTGTGTG
>JANHMN010000002.1:11922416-11934192 GCA_030674055.1 Rhabdomys pumilio | reverse complement strand
TGTGTGTGTGTGTGTGTGTGTGTGTGTGTGTGTGTGTGTGTGTGTGTTTTATGATAGGGCTCTTCTGTGTTTCCCTGACTGTCCTGGAACTATTTCTGTAGACCAGGCTGGCTTCAAACTCAGAGATCTACCTGCTTCTGCCTCCCAAGAGACCACACTTCTTAAAAGTGCTACACAGGCTTCAAAACTGCTCTGTAAGCTTGGAACAAAGTGCTCAAAATATGAACCTATGGAGGCCATTTCAGAGTCAGACATAATCACAGCCTTGTGTGGAAATGATTATACTTTCTTGGTCTTTGGCATCTCAGTGTTGAGACTATCTCTACTAAACTTCAACCTAGTCTGCTTACTGGTCTGTTGACTCCCTGACTTCCAGGGGCAGAGCTGTGGGCTTCAATGCTAGTCCCAGGTAAGGCACACAGAAGGCTCTGCAGAGATGAGGACACCTCCGATAGGAGCACCAGGTGCTTGCTATTGTTCCACCACAGAAACCATTTTTATCAAGGAAATGGTTCCAATTAGGTTTCTTTTTCAGGTCTTTCCATCAGCACCTCAGGATGGTCCCTCTTTATCCATTTAACATTTCATCTAATTTTGCAATGGTCTCTGTGAAGGGAACATCTGACTTCATGTTGCTTTTTTGCTGGACGCTGTCTTCATGATTGTTCTGGGAAATCTGGCAGATGAATTTAAAATTCTCATATATAAACATTTCTATTTTTTTAACAGAAAACAATGCCAGTATTCTAGAGTTATCTTTCTTACAAAGAAAACAACCGAATCTCCATATCTTCATTTCCTCTGTGGTTTGTGGGATATTCCTCACACATGCATCTTTCTGTCCCAGAGGCAGCTGTAGTGGTTTCAAGTGTCCATTGATTGTGAAATGTGGCTGGACAGATGAGGTTAATCCCTCAGAGATACAACTGTAGCCACTTCTGATGGTGAGAAGTTTTGGCATTTTCTTTTAAAAACCATTTGTGGAAATTGAGATGGAATATAACTTTCCATGTGCCTAATTTTTTATCCACCATTTACCTCCCATTATGTATTTTCCACATGTTAGTAGGTTTTTTTTTTTTTTTTTTTGCCCTTGTCCAGATAGCAGAGTTATGTTTTTATTATTGAGTGTAAGCTGGCTTCATTCCTTTACTGAAAAACAAGAGGAACAAATGAGAATGTTAGGGAACTGGGAATATGGCTCAATCAGTAAAATGCCTGTTTTACAAACAAGAGGATCTAAGGTGAGATCTCCAGTATCCACTTCAAGTCTATTAAAAAGCCTGGGTTGGTTTGTTCATCTGTAATCCCAGCACTGTAGAGCAGAGCTCACTGGCCGCTAGCCCTACCTGAACCAATGAGCACTAGAATCAATGAAGAACACATCTCAAAAAATAAGTCCAGAATGATCAAGAGAGAACCCCAGACCTCAGCCTCTGACATCAACATGCACTCCACATGCACATACAGACACAAAGACATGCCCATTTCACACACACGGACACATACATGAAACACAAGAACACACACACCAGAATGTTATGCTATAATCCTGTAATTTTCTCTTACAAATACTTACATGTTTAATTTCATAGGCATACTTTTTTTTCACAGGGGGCAACAAACAACTACTGAGTAACTCCCATGCTTCCTACACCCGTTCCTTGCAAACATCCCAAGAGAACAAACAACACGGAAAAGCAAACAGACCCTTTGACCTCAATTTCTCAGTCTTAAAAACCAAGATACAATGATAAATGTTAAATGATACAAGTACTGTTGCCCTGGTATTGATATTATCGGAAATGTCTAATAAAATGTTCATACACTTGAGGCACATTAGTCTATCAGTTTCATATCAGGTGGTTCCAATGAGACTAGCCATTAGAGATCTATATGCTTGAATACTTGGTTCTCAATTAGTGGAACTGTTTTGGAAGGACCAGGATGTATGGCCTTGTTGGTTGGAGGTGTGTCACTAGGAGTGGGCTTTGCAGTTTCAAAAGCATCATGCCATTCCCAGTGTGCTCTCTGCTTCCTATTTGTCAGCTGCTGCTCCCGAGCCATACATGACATACATGCTTCATGCCATGAGGGTGATGGACTCTTATCCACCCATACGGAACTATAAGCACCAAACCCTTCCTTCTATAAGCTCATGATGCTTTATTACAGCAGTAGAAAAGTAAAACAGAACCCAAGTGGAAGGGGATGATAGAGCTCCAGCCTCCATTTAGATATTACCTTAGTTATATTTTAATATATTAATATAATTAGCTGCCCCAAGATGAAGTGTGTAATAGAACTTAATACCATTCAAATCCCAGATCTAATACAGATATATTAATGGGACTGAAAGTGCCTACCTATGCCCACTCAAGAGACTTATTAGATGATTATTAACTTTATATCTTGGTAATTATTTCAACCAAAATTTAGGGAACAGCAAAGATAGAGCACTTGTCAGTTCTTTGTTCCCAAGTTTCTGGAGTATACAACTGAATTATCATGTTGCCACAGTTAGGACTAGCTGTCAGCTTGACACACTTTGAGATACTTGAGAAGAGAGAATTCAACTGAAATTGAATTCTATAGAAGACTTGTGTGCATTTCTCGGTGGTGGTGGAAGCCAGCAAGTAGCATTTCTCCATGGTCTCTTCTTTAGCACCAGCCTCCAAATTCCTGCATTAATTCCTGTATTGGCCTTACCAGATGACAGACTATAAGATAAAATAAATCACTTTCTCCTCAGGTTGCTTTTGGACAGTGCTTTTCCCACAGCAACTGAAAAGCTAAGCAGGACAGAAATTGGTACCAGAGAATAGGGTCCTGCTATGGTAGTCCTTGGCATAATGTTTGAGGGAGGCTTCTAGAGCTATGGGCTGGGAAAAAAACCACTGAGTATTCATAGCTTAAGGCCATTCTGTGGGAACCTAGAGGATAGGACTGAAGACCTGATTTGTGAAATTTCGGAGGGAAATTTGAGAGTCCCATCAAGGCTCTTGGTTTGACATATTTGAACTAACAGTCTTTGGAAGTGAAACCTTCTGGGCTTTACTTGAGCAAGGGATGGTGGTCAGCTGGGGTTCAAAGTTCAGCTGTGGTTAGTAAGACCAGCACCACTGAGATGCGATCTCCTGAGAAGTGTTTCCTTAAAGTCAACACACAGAAGTTGTGGCCCAGAGGGAGCCAAGGCTGGATCATATGCCACAGCTAAACTTTGTAATATTTAATGTCTTCTGTTAGAACCCATCTAGGAAAGGCTAAGCCAAGAAAGTGAGTTTTATGGAGATGGTCCACCTGTTTGCATGGCTGTGATGGATGTGCTTTGAGATGTAGGGTTCTCAGAAACATCATCACAGGATTGCTTCTTGCTGCTGATTTGCCTTTCCTGCCACTCTTCCATAGCCTAATGATTCCTGGGCATCGGCTCACCCTATTGGGTAGACTTCTTACAGAGTCAATATAAAGATGTACTTTCATGTAGAAATGCTGTGTGGAAGAATTGATGGGATTTTTAGAACTCCTAAATTGATACAAGTAATTTCAAGACCCCTATAGAATAAAAGGTACAAATAGAGCTCTGTAAACCTACATGTGTCATGGGTTAGTTGCTAGGAAAAGAAAACAGGCTTGGAAAAAAATCTAGGAAAACATTCCTTCTAGGTTGGGAATGAGGCCACTATCTGGTAACTAGAGATTATAAACTGGCAATGAGCAATTTATTGTAGGTGCAAAGACAGAAAATAAATGATGGGTTAGTTTATCTATACAAGACTTCTAAATAATAAGACAAAAGGCAGATGATTTGCCTTTTGACAAAACTGTGCTAACTTACGACATAAAAAATATTGGCAAGAGGTGGAAAGTCAAAGTTAGCTTCAGATGTCAACCTGCTGGAATCCAGGAGTTACCTAGGAAGAGGAAACCTCAATTGAAGAATTATTCAGATCAGATTGGCCTGTATCCATGTCTGAGACATTTTCTCAATTGTTAATTCATTGATGAGGGCCCAGCCCACTGTGGGAAGTTCCACCCTTAGACACATAGGCCTGGGTTGTATAGAAACTCATGGGGAACAAGACATGAGGAGCAAACCAATAAGTATCATTCCTCTGTGGTCTTTGTTTCAGTTCCTGCCTTCAGGTTCCTGCCTTGGCTCTATTGAAGTCTGTAACCTGTAAGGTGAAATAATCTCTTTCTCCTCATCTGGCCTTGGTCGGTGTTCTACTATAGTGACATAAAATCAAACTAGGACACATGGTTTAATAGAAATAAAAACCACAAGCACTGTCTTTGACATCTTTGCTGTTAGTAGTAGCTTGTATAGAGCTTTTGGTAGAGAGCAATGCTGTCTTCATTTTATATTGGGTTTCAATATTTGTGCTAAGTTGCTTCTATTCTCTAGTCTCAAAGGCTCTGATAGCTTACTGACCTCCCCTACTTCCATTGGTCACAATGTCCTGATCTTCCACCTCCTAAATGTCATCAATTTTTATTATGATTCAGGTGGTGGAAGAACTCTCTCTCCATTCTCACCTTCTGACACCATCTCTTTCCCCCTAGACACCATCTTTCCCTTCTTCTGGCTTCTTTGCCAACACTCTGCCTTTCTGGGCTTTCTTAAGAGATCTGGGATCTAGGCTCTTGAACTTTCTGAACCACAGAACACATTTCATTATAAATTCCTGTTTTTGAAACATCAGACATGCAGCACAATGCTTCAGAAATCTGCGTCCACCCATATAGCAGCCCTCACATGTGTAAGTATCTCTGCTCTTAAAAAGTCCTTATCAGATAAGCAAAGGAAGTGACCATTCATAAAGGAACACACAGAGTTTATATCAAGTAGAAACAGAATGTCATTGCCAGACAGCTGCAACTAAGTGCTCAACAGCTGTGGTTTGGATTAAACAAAAACAAAAACAGAACCCCAGGAAAATCTGATAGTGGATGTCCAAAAACTGGCTGTGGCCACTACACAAAGAAGAGTCAGATGGTGTTTGTTTCAAAATGGTACGAATCTGAAGACAAGTCACTCCAGGCATCTCTTTGCTTTCTCCTTCCTTATCTTCTTTTCAGACTTTCTAGATGATTACCATTTAAACAACTACCTTGTGGGTTACTGTCTCCACCTCCTCCAAATCACAATAGAGATAAGCTACTCACTGGATTTGATGTGTCTTTCTAGTTTGAAGCCATTTCATTTGCTGCTAACTTTGCCAGTTTCCTTTGAACCCCAGAAACCCACAGACTGTGACTAGAATGGTCAGTTAGTCACCACTAAAGAAATGTTTGCAGACTCTTGGTCAAGCAGGTCACTTTTGGCCATGTGCCTTGTATTGAAGTAAGAACAATTTATCTTTGATAACCATCCAGTTGCTTTCCAGTGATTCTGTTCTGTTCTAAACCATAAGCATTCAATGTTTCCTTCAACTTCAAGGATAAATGCCTTTCATATCACATTCATCAGGCAGGCTAATTCCAAAATGAATCTCCTTTTCTTTAAACATTAAAAAGATTTGTGTGTGTGTGTGTGTGTGTGTGTGTGTGTGTAAATATGAAGGGCAGAAAAAGATGTCTGATCTCCTAGAGCTGGAATTAGAGTCACCCAAAGTGGGTACTAGGAACTGAACTGGGGTCCTCTGGAAAACAACCAAACCATCTCTCCATTTCCTCCTTAAAATGTTGTCATGAACACTTCTTTTGATAGAATGCAGCATGACATTGGATGATATACTATTTTTTTTTTTTATCTTTTTGGTTTGTACCACATATGGATGAGTTCATTTCTGATTAATTTGGAGCACATTGGGAAGGGTCTGAGTTTTCCACTGGGTTTTCCTGCTGTCTTCCAAACCAAGTAATTAGCATGGAATTGAGGCTACTTGAGGTTATTAGAAGATTGATTGTCAGCAGGACCCTGGGAAGGCTCTTTAGCTATAGTATGATTTTGATTAATCTACCGATCTCTGAATATTGATTTACAGAAATAGAGAAGGAGACGAGTCTCATTCCTGGGATTCTACTATAACAACATAGCATGTTAAGACTTGATAGGATTGGACACTCTATTCTAATCCTATATCTAGAAAGCTACCAGCTTGCCCTTATATTCCTTGGGATTCCAAATTACTATACCTTTCTAGATAATGGAAAAGGTGAGTTAGGTATGCAAACTCTCAGGAAAACAAAGTCACAACATACATCTTTGTCATCCATTGCCTGGATTTATGGTGACACACATGAATGGGGATAGAGGGGTTTGTAGGCATGTATTTTTTTTACAAACTACTTTTATAAGGATTCAACCATTCCTCTAACCCACCACCCATCAGAGGTAGTGGATAGGAAAGATTATTAGGATATGGGGGAAGTGAATCTGTTTAGAAATAGTTCTTTGAGGAGATTCCAGTCTTTGTTGTTCTTAGTTTAGTCCAATAGCAAACACTGTACATGCATCAGCAGGTGCAGTCCAGTCCTTGGCAGACACCATACACAGATTGGCAAGGGCAATTCAATCCAGAAGAAACCATGAGGGTCACCAACCAGCCTGAGTCTGAGGAAGTTCAAGAAGCCACAGAAATCTCAGGAGAAGTTCTTTGGTGAGTTTTTCTCTATAAAGTCACCACAAGCAAATCTCAGCAATGCAATGTAAGATAAACCAATACACTCGTGCTGTCAGAGAAAACTATCGAGGTGGAGCAAAGCAAACCAGTGCTGTCTGCTTTAGCAAAGCAACCTTTCACCTGTGTCTGCTTCAGCAAGACATTCTTTCACATGTCTGCTTTAGCAAAACAGCCTTTCACTTTTCTGCCCCAGCAAAACATCATTATAACCTAAGTCTCCACAGTAATCAGAAATTTCCACTTTATAGTCTGTTTTAATTATACTTAGCAGACAATATCCCAAACATAAGGCTACATGTTAGCTTATCTAAACCCTCACAAACTCTTGCTAGCAAATATGCTTGCTTCTTTTAGCAAATATTCTAAAATAATTTTTAAAGAAATTCTTAAATATGAGGCACTAAGTAAAGAAAGAAAAAAAGACATGAAGAACAGATATGAAATGGAAAAAAAATTAGCCAGATGCAGTGGTGAATTTCTTTAATCTCAGAACAAGGGAGGCAGAGACAAATGATCTCTGTGAGTTTGAGGCTAACCTAGTGTACATAGACTGTTCCAGGCTCTCTCTCTCTCTCTCTCTTCCTTCCCTTTCCCATTCTCTCTTTTTCCCTCCCCTCCCTCTCTCTTTCTCCCTCTCATGAGGTATATATGTATGCATGTGATTTTACTTTTCCATCTGCTTGATCATGTGATTCAAAATTGTATTCAGGATCTTTCTGAAGCCATATACCAAGTGCATATGGAATATCAGTTGTAACTTAGGGGTCTCTAATGCCCAGACTTCATGTTACAATAAAAATACAGCACAACCAACTTCTAATAGCAAATTTTGGCTTTGCAGATTGTGTCTACATCAGGTGGTCAGTGGATAACCTAACTATGTGGGTACTGGGTACTATGACCAGTACCATACAGTATTTTTAGCTGTAACTGACCCTTCAGAGCAGCAGGTGTCCTGAGAGTAAATGTATGGATTTCACATTCTAGATTAGGAAAGCATGCTCAAACGTTTTGTGAAGTGAGAATTTCTAGTTTCTTTGCAAGCTCTGTTGTATCATGTGATTTTTTTTCTGGAAGCTGTCTTATGAGAGAATGTTTTGCTGAAGCAGGCATGTAAGAGGACATATGCTGTTTTATGGGAGTGAACACTTGAGAGGGTGCATGTTTAGAAAGAATATAAATATAGCCTCACAGACAATGAGAGGATAAACTTGCATTAGTTCTCCTTGCAACACTTTGCTGCTCCCTTTGTTTGCCATGCTGTGTCTTCATAGAGAGAAAGGCACCAAAGAACTTCTCACTGTATTCAGGCTGCTTCTTCTCATTTCCGTATTTGGGAGTCAGAGAGCAGTCCCAGCAGGGTCTTCTTTCTTGCTGGTTCTTCTTGAGGCAGTCAAGGGGAAAGAGTGTTGACAGAGGATAAGACTTTTGTCTTATGAAATATGGGGGTAAGACTATTGTCTTATGAGATATTTAGGGTTGCTCTATAATAATTAAAATTGTACTTATTTAAGTCTAAGTTACTTTGCTACTGTAGCTGACCTGCCTTTTATGTTCCTCTGAGGCCAGAAACTGTAGTCTCTGGCATTTAGCACCTCATCCTAAAACAGCAGGAGATTAAGTAAAGGATTAATTGCTAGAGCCTTTTCCCTTTTGTCCAGATGCCTCTTGCTTATCAAACTAGGGGGAAGTTTGGAGCAATAAACTTCTATTGAACCAGAAGAGAATAATGCTCACAGAAGGAAAAACTTCTACATAGGCAAATATGCATAAACTCACATAATTTTATATACAGATTTATAATTCATGCATGTGCATTTATCCCTTTCCAATCAAACCAGTTGGGCTTAGCTTGCATGCATTCTCACAGTTACATGCTTATACACACACACACACACACACACACACACACACACACACACACACACCTGTACTTATATATGCATATGGAGAAAAAGACCAAGGACCAGTACAGAAAGAATTCACTCATTCTGGACCAAAAATGAGCTCCAATCTTTATTGCATAGAGAACGAAAAAGCTTCTACCCTTTTAATGCTAAATGAATTAAACCCAAGTTTGTAAAAAGAAAGCTTTGTTCCTTCTAATAAAACTAAACCTGCCTTGCTATTAAGAAAGGACCTGTTCTGTCCCATGGTCAGGAGAAGCCTGTCTGCTCCTTCTGCTCTCTGTAGCTTCTTTTTTCCTCTTTCTCTCAGCATTCTGCATATTGCCCTCTTCATTTTTTAGGTTACCTATAGTTTCTAAGTTATTCCATTCTGCATTCTTCTTTTAATCTTGCTCTCTCCTCCCGCTCTGATGTCACAATAATGCTCTTACTCTTAATTCCTTTCTCCCAATGCTAGATCTATCTAAAAAGTTCTCTTGTGTCCAGACTGAAAAACATTATCCTCAGTTCTGTTCTAAAAAGTTCTGTTCAGATCTGTCTAAAGAGTGTTCTGTCTAAAAAGTTCTCCTCAGCCCAGTTCTGGCTCTTCTCTTTGTCCTCAGAACTTATACATCTTTCAGAATACATGATCACATGGTAAAAAGTTCATCACAAGTTTACACAAAAATTCAAATCATAAATTGAAATAGAAGTATACAACAGAGGATGTTTACATGCATATCCGTTAAGAGTAATTATCTAGCTAAATATTCATCACCTGTCACAGCTCCACAGGTTTATTGAGAGTTAAAAACCATAAATAAGTTATTAGTGAAATCTTGTATAAACTCAGTCAATATTTTATCTTCTGTCCTAGCATTCTGTCCTATAATAAATCGTTAGTTTTCTTTTAATGATCTTTGGTTAATGGTTTTACAACTTCTTGGAATGTGCCCTGAGCAGTAGAAAGTCTGCTTACTTTCAGAAGGAATTAACTGGTGATATGTGAGAGACTGGCAAAGTTCTCACTGCAGTTTTGACTATCAGAGAAGGACCTAATAGCAGTCCCATTGTAAAAGAGCTTAATAAATACTGATTTAATTTTAGGAATTCTTATAGGATCATCATCAAGAATTAAGAAGTCATCTATTGGCCTACATAGCATCACTGCAAGACAGCACATCTTTGTAGATCTGCAGAGATCTGCTCAAAAGGAGTGGGCTAATACCTAGTGATTGTTATGCATGTTTAATAACAGAAAAAGCATATTAATAGCAGGAATTTTTCCTAAAATGCCTGGGCCTTGCTTATCAGAGTTCCATTGTAGATTTTAATCTAAGGTGCTCTTCTCAGGAGGATCACCTGCTAGTTATTAGCTTGTCCTATGATGGCTCCTGACATTCTATGGACTCATTCTGATTCAGTGGAGCCTCGAGGTTTCCTCTGGATTGAGCCGCTGCTACTGATTTGTGCATGGTGTTTGCAATTGGACTGGATTGCCACTACTGATTCATGCTTGGAACTGCTCCCAAAGAACTACTTCTAAATAGGTCCACATTCCTCATTTCCTATTAATCTTTCTTCTTTCCTACCTTTGGTTGGTGGGCTAGAGGGGAGGTTGGAGCATTAAAGAACCCTTATTAAAGTATGTTTTGAAAAATCTAAGCCTACAGCTTTGATACAAAAAATTATCTAAAATATTTTAACTAAATATATCATACTCAGAAATGAAACAATTGTAGAAAAGTAACTGTTTATTCATCATTCTATAGAACTACGGTATCAAGTGCCCTAAAGGGATGTGGAGAAGGCAAGCTTCCCTGTGGTCTAGCCTCTATCCAGCACTTACCCTTTTTCTCCAATCCCTGAAGAACATCATAGAGTTTGTAATATAGGTACTGAAATATTTCATTGATCTTATATAAAAATAGATGTCTTTAAGAAACAATGCAGTCTTATGAAGGAACAGGAAATATTTCGGCTTAAGCATCTTCTTGTGGGAGGAGATTCCACTTTATGGAAGAATCTAGTTCTTCCTCAAAACTATCCAGCTCCTGCTCCTTGGAGAGCTCTAGGAAGACCTGGACAGGATGGACAGGAAAGAGAGATGTCACATGTAACTGTAAATGAATCAGAGTAGCAAGTTCTGTGTCTGCATTTTGTGGGTGGTAAAGTCATTACCTGCTCCAGGGTAGACTGAGAGAGGCTGTACTCCTCCAGGTCAAAGGTCTGCTTAACTGTATAAGGAGAAATGCATTTAGGAGCATGTATATTTTCTTATATAGTCTCATAAACCAACAACCAGCACACATAATTAAAATGTTAATATGTTGTGATAAATCCACTCAGTTAAAATACATCAACACACTTTGACTGGGGGAACACTGCTTGTATTAGGCCTACACACTGGATACTTTCTGGATTCTGGGTTTAAGGGAGAAATGGGAATGAAAAATGTTCTTTTCTTGTGAATGAGTCACTGGGTTTGCACATTGACATGGGAAAATGCAGATAAAAGATGCTTGAATCAGGCTGCTTTGGAAGATTCTAGAAAAGCATGTCTGAGGTTAGCTAGGGAGAGAATAGCTTTATGCACTCTTTCTAAAAGACACGGAAGAGTCCCATGATTGAACTTGGAATCTTCCTTGTCAACCAGAACAGAATGTGAAGGGCATGGAACAGGATTGGAGCCACACCACAACTAGAAACAGTTTTTTTTTTTCCAGCAAATAACACAATCTTGTGGTTCACAATGTAATCAAATATTCTGCAACAGTTTCCCTTTCATTGTTCCTTTCCCCTCCCCTCCCCTTTCCCCCTTTCCTTTCCTTCCTTCCCTTCCTTTTCCCTTCCTTTTCTTTTTCATTCCCTTTCCTTTCCTTTCCTTTCCTTTCCTTTCCTTTCCTTTCCTTTCCTTTCCTTTCCTTTCCTTTCCTTTCCTTTCCTTTCCTTTCCTTTTCTGAGACAGTGTTTGTAGCTTTGGCTGGCCTGGTATGTATAGCAATCCTCCTGCTTAATCTACAATTAGAGGCATGAGCTACTATGCCTAAAGGTAAATTTCTTGATATACTAAGTCAATAAAACAGTATATTAATCCATAGAAAATTTGCTTAAAATTAAAGTAACATATGTGTCAGTATTCCACAAAAAAGGTGTTTGCTTAAATGTAGCAAAGTTTGACTCAAACTCTTCATACACACACACACACACACACCTCTCTCTCTCTCTCTCTCTCTCTCTCTCTCTCTCTCTCTCTCTCTC
>JANHMN010000002.1:11875930-11912733 GCA_030674055.1 Rhabdomys pumilio | reverse complement strand
AGAGAGAGAGAGAGAGAGAGAGAGAGAGAGAGAGAGAGAGAGAGAGAGAAGTGCATTAGAAAGCACGAGACAATCATTGTTTTGGTATGAAGTGAACTAGGAATAATTCTTGACAAGAATTATATTCAATAACTATTTAAATTTCCAGAATCCTCCTTGGCACATTTGGAAATCATTCATTTTTATTACAAATCAGCTATAATTATGGACTATAATTTTTTCCATCACAGGTACAAATGTTCTTAATATTTGGCAAGTAATTATCTTGTCAGTTAATCTTTATAAAAATAATTGTCTCTGACTTTACATACATTATATTTGTATGTATTATGAAAAATTTGTCTCTACATTAGTAAAAATACAGCATGTCAATGAATTAACATCGTTGAGTATGTTTTAGAACCCAGTAAAAAGAACACATCCTTACAATGAGGAATACCAGGAATGGCTCTTCAAGTGGTCCTTCTTCAAAGGCTTGATATAAGGTAAGCTAGAAAAGAAAAAGTAGTTAAATAGGAAATTTTCATCTCACAGATTTTTTTATTGTTAGGAATATGAATTGGGCTGGAGAGATGGCTCAGTGATTAAAAGCATGGACTGTTCTGCCAGAGGTCTTGAGTTCAATTCCCAGCAACCTCATGGTGGCTCACAACCATCTGTAATGATGGGATCCATGATGGGTAAGAAAGACATTCTTGGCAGAACAACCTAAGACAGACTCAGTCTTGTTTAGGAAATAAAAAAGGGAAAGAGGCAGAGAGCTTTTGGGACTGCTTGGCAAGAATCTGACATGGGTCAAAGACAAGGAAGTGGGCTTCAGGCAGGAATCTGATATTAGGCTAGAACAAAGAAGTAATTTTGGGCAGGAATCTAAATATTAGGCTAGAACGAGGAAGTAGGCTTCAGACATGAAAATGACTTTGGGCTAGGACAGGGAAGTTGCCTCAGATATTTTGGTCATCCTTATAAGCCCTTAGAATCAGTGATCATGGGAGTGTTCACGGAATTTTGTTTATTGCCTTGCTCATTCTTTGACTATTTGTGTTTTGTCTTTCTTCTTCCTTGACTATTTACATCTATTGTATTGCTAGTTCCTCAACCTAGAACTGACCTTAATACTTGCACATAATTAAACTGGTATAAAAGCAAAAAGGAGGAGAGGGATGGAATAGGGGGTTTCTAGGGAGGGGAAATAGAGAAAGGGGATGGCATCTGAAATGTAAATAAATAAAATATCCAATAACAAAGAAAAAACCAACAAACCAAACAAACAAACAAAACAAACAAATGAACAACAACAACCAAAAAGGAATATAAATTGGCCGTAAACAGTCTCAGTGGCATTTTCCCAAGTGCACTAGAAATTTCAGGCAAGTGTTCATTCTGACATGTGCACTGAGGAGCTGGTATCCCTGGCCTAAGAGATTTCATCTGAAGCAATGAGTTTCATTGATCACTTGGTGAGAGAGGATCTGGGTTATGTTGAAGCAGCCTCCTCAAGTGATGAGAAGCCTACTTTTAGCTTTATTCCACAGAACTCTAGACACTTCCTATGCCCCCTGATGTGGGGAGCCCACAGAAGGGGGCTATCATCCTTTCAGCCATCTTGAGCCATATACCCTGATAAGAGACTTGTTTACACCAGTCTACAACAGCTGAGCACACTCTGATAACATCTTGTTTTAGATACCCAGGATCTTCCCTTGGGTGTGTGAGACTTAAGGTGTGTGACTTAAGGGCGTGACTTAGAGATCAGATTTAGAGACAAGTCCTAAGGGCATGACTTAAAGGCGTGACTTATAGGTGTGGCTTAGAAGTGAGACATGTAAAAGGTGAGAGGCAGACAGAAGAAATTATTAGGTTAGGCACTTGGCACTTGGAGAAAGAACTTAGAGTTAGAATTAGACATTAGGCACTAGAACTTGGAACTGGAAACTTGGAACTTGGAGGCACTAGGGACTAGGAACTAGGGATTAGGAACTTAAGACTTGGGACTTGGACTAGGGAGACTGAAGAATAAATGGGATTGAATCATACTCTGTCTGATCTCCATTCCTCGAGTCCGTCCTCCCTCTCTTGCTGAATCTTGACCTGTGGACTGGAGCAGCTTGGGGAGCAGCTTAGTGTGGGCTCTAACAACTTAGCCCCCAAGGCTTTTGGCAGTGCGGGTTTCAACATTGACAGAGTGGTCCCTAACATTTTGGCCTCCAAGCGTGGAGCAGCTGGGCTGCACATCCTGCTTCTTACATGAGTCCTTCTTTTCATTCCTCCACCTCATTGGTACCTCTTTCCTATGCCCAGCAACTTTTTTCTTCTTACAGAGGCATAGATATCATATACAAAGAAGGGAATTTATTTATATAGAATTCTTCTCCAACCCTCCCAAATCACAAAGCTTAACATCATTTTATCCACATCCATTGGAAGTTAAGTAAGCCTAGAAACATGAAAGGCATAAAATGATTGTGAACACGGTTCTGTTTCCTACCACCTAGTCCCATTCATCACCATGTTATAACCAGGGGTCAGTTCTACTAAATGTCAAGCAGAATGGACCTGTCCTGTCTGGGAGAAAAATCCACTGGAATCCTCATGCATATTCTGCAAGTTCTAGAGACCTATGAAAAAGTCAAACTTTCATAAACTGTCATGAGTTCCAGGATGCTAGACAGTAGTCTTACTTACATGGATAGATGAGATCAAACATCCAATCAGAGTGGATGGTGGTATTAAGAAGATGATGTAATACAGTATAGCACCCCCGTTGAAATCCAGCAACATTGCAAGCACTGAGAACATTGTGATCTAGAGGGAGTACAAACATACATGTCAGTTGCTCTGAACTTTCATATTTTCAGATCAAGAGGTCTCATGATGAAGATAATACAGTCCAACTTTCCTTTTTTTACTTCTGTAAATTAATTTACAAGGTCAGCACACATAGCAATGCATTTTGTGATGACATCATGTCCCCCTTTAAAGTCTCATACACACTATGCCACACATTGTATCTTTAAATCTAGATACACATGTGGGAGGAAGAGGTGGCAGTCCATCATTCAAATTTCAATTCCGACTTCCCCATTCAAAAGGAAAGCAGTGTGTTTTCACGAACATTCTCTGCTTTTTAACAACTTAGGAAAATTGCTTTGGCCTAGACCTCCTCATGAGAACCATCACAAGATAAACCTAGAACCTGCTCTATGAAATACTTTAACTATGGATAAGGGGGAGAAACTGGTATGCATTTCTTCTGGTCAAATTTAGACTAGGAGAAGCATTAATTTGAAATTTATATTTGACTGGAAAAAAACTGACAGCAACAATAGCAACAGATTTTGTTGTTGTTGTTGTTAGCTATACCAGTGGAGAAAAATTGGCAGAAATGTTAAAACGACAAAATTCTGGCAATAAAAAAATTATAAGCATATAAAACCCTTCATGTTTTTTCTTTTAAAACAATGTGTGATGACCTCCTCAACATTTTTGTCACTTCCAGAGCTTGCACAGTTGTTAGAGTATTCTTCCTAGCTTATTTCTTGTATTCATCATCTACACTGCAAATTGCCATGAGCTTCTGGGAGAAGCTGGGTGTCCTCCCCCTCTAGGATCGTGTTCATCCTTATGTTCTAAATCACACCATTGTATGTTCTCCAGATTTTATTTCTCCATTTTTGGTATGTGGTGTGTATATGGTGTGTGTGTGTGTGTGTGTGGTGTGGTATGTGTGCATGGTGTGTATATGGGGTATGTATATGTGTATGCTGTATATGTATGTGTGTTTGTGTGTGTATGTGGTGTGTATGTGGGTATGTATGTGGTGTGTGTGGTGTGCACATATGTGTGTGGTGTGTGTATGTGGTGTGTGTAGTATGTGTGTATATGCTGTGTGTTGTATGTGAGTGCATATGTCATGTGTGTGATGTGTGTGTGGTGTGTGTGGGTGTGTGTGGGTGTGTGTATATGTGTGATGTGTGTGTGGTGTGTGCATGGTGTGCGTGTGTATGTGTGGTGTATGTGTACATGTGTGGTGTATGTGTGTGTTTATGTGGTGTGTGTGGTATATGTATGCATGTGTGTATGGTGTTTGTATGTGTGTGTATGTGGTGTGTATGGTATATGTGTGCATGTGAGTATGGTGTGTGTATATGTGGTGTGTGTGTGTGTGTGTATTTGTGTGGTGTATGTGTGTGTACATTTGCATGTGTGGGTTTGCTTGAGCCTGAGCATGACTAAACCAAAGGTCACCTTTTTGCTAGGTTGGTCAGCCAGTGAGCCCAGAACATCTACCCATGTGCATTCTCCAGCACTGGGGCTACAGTCACATATGTAGCCATCTCTCTGTCTTTTCAAGCCTGGGTGTGGGGGATCTAAACTAGGTTCTCATGCATGCATAGCAAACATTCCACACACAGAGCCATCTCCCCAGTCCTAGGTTTTACTTTTAAAATAAAATTTCTGCTTCCATCTTCTTAAACAGCCCTACTGACTATTTTCATAGGACTTATTATTGCTTTATTGTCTAATAAACCCTTAAAATGGAAAAGAGTGGAGATCATTTTTATTATGATGAGTTTAATAAATTGTTGATTATAAACTGTAATCTTTTATAACTCTTTCAGGGATGGCCCCATCTATTTTTTTCTTGTAACCGGCCTTCATTTGCAGCACACTAT
Organism: Rhabdomys pumilio; assembly: GCA_030674055.1. NCBI lineage: Eukaryota > Metazoa > Chordata > Mammalia > Rodentia > Muridae > Rhabdomys > Rhabdomys pumilio. Next base: position 11,908,057 of record JANHMN010000002.1, on the reverse strand, counting down.
AGATGTCAATAAAATTTTGCTTAATGAATAATATTTACTCTTTGCCATTATGAAATCACTGGAAATGACTATGTTCATATACTACGTACGTACGTGTGTGTGTGTGTGTGTGTGTGTGTGTGTGTGTGTGTGTGATTTAGACAAAAGAAATCAAGAAATCTCTGGTCACTCACAATGTCAACCATTGTTCTTAAAATATTTTTCCACTTGTGTATACTCTTCAGTAAAATATTAGCTCAAACATTAGTTCATTTAAAAATTGATTTAAGGACTTTACATTTTCAATACCTTTTAGATTGAAAATCTACTGGTGATAGATGAATGGATTTACACACACACACACACACACACACACACACACACTAGTGCACTGTGTATGGAAGCCAGAAGAGGGCATCAGATCTCCTGGAACTAGACTCACAGGGTATTGTGATTTACTTGGTGGATGCTGGGAATTGAACTTGGGTCCTCTGCAAGAACAGCAAGTGTCCGTAACTGCAGAGCCACCTTTCCAACCCCAGTAGTTTCTTCTTTTAACTATACCAGTAACAGAATTTGTAATATGGCAAATTGCAGAGGTCTTTCTAATCACTCCACTTTCAGGGAACATGCAGATGATCTGATTTTCTCCTTCTAAGTCAATATTTTATGGTTTTAGAAACAATGTGATCTTTTACTGAAAGGCAAGTATAGAAGAAATAAGCTAGGGGGAAAGTGCAGATTTCTAAAGCTATCTGTGCTTGAGGCAAATGTAAATATTTGGGATTGAAAATATTAACGACCACTTTACCTACGACATAAAGTATTAGCTTAGACGTTTACACTGCACATGCACAATAAGTGTAACATACTTACAGTATAGAAGCTGAGTGACCAAATGCTGCTGTTCTTTTTCCCCTTGCGAGAAATGAATGAAATCACGTATGTTAAGAAGATCAGGGATATGGCATAGCCAACAGAACATGGGATCTGAAAACAACAACAGGAATGTGAGTCTCAGAGAGAGACTAATGTGAGGTAGGAAATCACGTAGGCTCCAAACACTGCATAGAACAGTCTTCCCCCTTCCCCTTCCCTTCTCCTTCTGCACATTGTATCTGTCTTCAGATACCCATATGAGGGCATCAGATTTCATTATGGATGGTTGTGAGCCATCATTGGTTGCTGGGATTTGAACTCATGACCTCTTGAAGGGCATTCAGTGCTCTTAAACTGCTGAGCCACCTCACCAGCCTGGAACCTTCTATATTGTTAGTACCTGGCAAAGCATTGCCCGTGAAAGCAGTTTGCATTCACAAATGTTTGCACTTACTTGTATGACGTGACTTAAAATAGAAAATGTCTCATCTGGGAAGCGTAAAAGGTAGTCCATTAAGTACATGAAGAGGAAGACAAAGCAGTACAGGGGGATGTCCACCAGTGCTTGCCCGAACCAGTAAGCCGAAGGGAAGAGGCCAGAGACCCGCAGCTGGAACCAGGCTTTGTTCTGTCCAGGAGAGAGCAGAGACAGAAAATGTGACTTCAACTTGAGTTTTAAGGTAATGTAGATTGATCTAATAAATATTTAATGTGGATTTTTTTAATAGCTACTCTGGACTATAGTGATATGTACTACCCAGGATCAGAGGTGTGGATGACTGACAGATGTAGCTACCAATCAGCTGCTTTGGTGAAGGTCACACTGAGGTTCACCAAATACCTGGGAGGTACGTGAAGAAGACTTATTATACTCAGAGACCGCCATGAGTGGGCAGGGACTTACAGGGCTAGGTGTGTGAATGGAAGGCTTATCTACCAAGCAACCCATTTCCCATTGTCTGTACAACTGTATAACTGCACATATAAAATGTGTATGTAATACTATGTGAGTGACTTGACTTAACTGTATTTTTTTGAGACAGGGTCTAATATAGTCTGGGCCAGTCTTAAACTCACAGTGCAAGATCCTTCTGCAGCTACTATCATATTTGATTTTATGCAGTCCTGAGGACTAAACTCAGGACTTCATGCAGAGTAAGCAACCACTCTACCAACTAAGCTATATCTCAGACCTTTAAAGTAATTTAAAATACTATATATAACAGAAATAATTACATGATAAATATAATTACATATACTATACACCACATATGTGATTATACTTACATTTTACACTCAGTAATTCCTAGCTATTGCATATAACATATACAAATACTAATACATAATTGTATAATATACAGTTGGTATATTTCATATTCTATAAGTTATAGACAGCAGAGAATCATTTGAATCAGAAAAACAGTATAAATTAGAATTTACAAATTGTCATTTAAATGTTGGAAGTTTTAAAATATTTATTCTGATAAATATTCTATTGTATTCATTGTTATCTAGAATTTGTTTATTAACTAATATCTGGATGGGCATCCAGGGGGCCAGCTTGCATGAGAGTTTTGGTTTTCCAACAGCAGAGACTGGTTCATGCCAGTCCTTTGAACCAAGATCCATTTTGGGCAAAAGTATCTTACTTCTCTGATCACTCACAATGTCAGCCATTGTTCTTAAAATATTTTTCCACTTGTGTATATTCTTCAGTAAAATATTAACTCAAACATTAGTTCATTTAAAAATTGATTTAAGGACTCTATATTTTCAATACCTTTTAGATTGAAAATCTATTGGTGACAGATGAATGGATTTACTTTTCCATTTTGCATTTCATTTTGTGTAGCTGCATGGCTGTACTTAATTAACACTTAGAATTATTTAAACTTATTAATTAAAAACTCCATCATTAGTGTGTGTATGTGTGTGTGTGTGTGTGTGTGTGTGCGTGTGTGCATGCAATCACTATACTTTCAGCTTCTAATTTAGAAAATAACTCAAGTTCCAGTTACTTATAATTTATTATTACCTTATAGTCTGTGACACTGCTCATGGCGATATAAGGAGGGCAAGCAGAGGTCAAAATCAGCCAGAATGCAGTCTTCTCCAGGTTTTCTAAAGGCATACTAATTTTGTTCTGAAAAGGAAAAACTGAATGAACAAATTCGGAGTTTCTTTTCCTGGCACAAATTTCAAAAATCCTAAATTGATTGTATGTCTTGGGTGTCTGTTGGGAATCTCCAAACTTCTCATGGTCCTTCCAGTTTGTAAGCTTGACTGTGAGTGACTTCACTTCACGCTTAAAACTTGCCAATTAAGAAACTGATCCCAGGAGCATGCATCAATCAAAAACATTACATAGCTGGAAATTATAAACAATATATTTTTGTGTCATTCATTCTATGATTTACTGTGATGTTAGGTAAATGCATGTTAAGTCACAGCTGACATCCTCGGTTTCCCAACTGATCTTTAATTATCTCAAATATGTTAGCTGGGCTCAAGAACCATATCAAATAGTAGGCACATCAGGAAGCCAGAGCAGAACTGGTTGGTGATCCCAAAGTAGAGATGGAGTGAGATGTGAAAAGTAGTGAGGAGGGGATGTGAAAGAGCCACGTAGAATGTTGTTGGTTGTAGCCACTGCAACTCCCTTTAAGGGAAGGAGATGAATGAACTCTCATCATACACAAAGCCATCATCACTTTAAGATCCACAAAACCATTGCTTGATTAAGCATATGTTTAACTATAGCCATGAAGCCGGAGAGCTGAATGGGAAAGAGTCAATGTTGATCTCAGATACTCATTTATGTGTTCAGGAAGTATGTTAGTAAGTGCTTACTGTGTCCAGGGCTTATCCCTGGGTACCAGGTACTTATGTTTAAATGTGTTAAAAGATGCAGGGTCGGGGAGATGGCTCAGCTGTTAAGAGCATTGGCTTGTTCTTCCAGAGGACCCAGGTTCTATTCCCAGCACCCACAAGATGGCTCACGGTCATCTGTACCTCCAGTTTCAGAGGATCTGATGCCCTCTTCTGGCTTTAGAGAGCACACAAGTGGTACACAGATGTGCATTTAGGGAAAACACTATGTACAAAACTGTTCAGAAATTAAATAAAAATTATTTTTTAAAAATGCAGTGTTCTCTAAATCTATAAGAGGGAGAAGAAATATGTTTGAGAACAAAGGAATCTTTCCAAAAGATGGTTGCCCAGTTCCTAAATATGAAGGGCTGTCTATATTCAATTGCTCAGGCCTTGGGTTAGAAATACATTTTTTTTGTCCATGTGTATTGTATATATATGCTTGCATGTGTGTAGGTATGGGCAGGGGGAAGAGTATAACATGGGTGTCTCCCATTCCTTCTGCATGTTACATATTGAGGCAGAGTCACTCATTTGAACACAAATAGAACTTGACTAGTTAGCAGCTTCCTGGGGAAATCCCCTGTCTCAGCCTCCTAGGCACCCATAACTGTCATGGCTTCCAGGCAGAGAAATGAAATATTTTTTTCTTTGCTCTGCATTTGGAAAAGCCAGTAAATAGGTCTAAGGTAGGCCAAGGGGTTAATATTTCTGGCAAGAACCTGGAGTGATTCTAATGAGGATGGTCTGAAATTCCTGCCTGAACTTTGTCCAGATTTCTTTCTTTCTTCAGCAACATTTACAAAAGTAGTGAGTCTCCCCCTCCTCCTTCCCCTCCCTGCCACCCCTTCTTTATTTCATTCTGTTTGTTCATTTATTTGTATTGATCACAGTGCTGTACGCTCTCACCTTTGTCCTCTATTCTCCCCTTTGGAAAATGTTTTACTTTGCATCTTTTAAAGCCCAGGGGTCTCGAAAGGCTCTGCTTTTCCAAAGCTACAGAAGCCTGTGCAAATCCAACTCCTGGCTATGTTTTTAGTGGACTCTAAAAGGCCGTGATTCCAGGACTTTAAAAGATGATCGGGGAGGATGCTCCAACAGACTTGAACTTACCACAAAATATGTGCTTCTGTCGGTTCGGACTCGGGCTGATGGTTTAACCATTCCAAGTAGCCCATTGCTAAGGATGTCCATCAGAACTGGGAAACAGTTCAGTCTCTTGGTATTACATGCGAATGAAAAGCTGTGGTTCTAAAATATAGTAAACAAAATTTCCTAATTATCAAAGATCTTCGCTTTTTCCTAAAGGAAGTCAAATTTAGGATTTTAAGGTATGATGATGTGGTTGTTTCTTGATATGAGGCTATACCCACCAGCCTTATATTATGGGAGTCGAGCACTCACCAGTGAGCTACACTTCCAGCCCTAATAACATGTTTTAAAAAATGGTTTCAGATAATAACAAACGAATCCCACAAATGCTGTGAGCAAATTGCAATCTCAAAAATAAACAAAAAATGTTGTGCAAATAAAAATTAACTGTGGTGTACATAAAACAAGGCATGTCTGAAATACAACAAAACCATTTATTTGATCTGCCAGCTGTCTTGTTTAGGGCTAGAATCATGTTTTAAAATATTTATTGTCATAGATAAAACAACAGTTCTAAGATATGTATATATATATATATGGTATAAAATCTATAAAGGGTAATATAATTGTCCTGGCCTCAAATATAACATCAAATATTTAACTTGAATAAAGTATGTATTTTGCTATCACACATGGGTTTTGTTGGCAAACATGATCGAAGCAAGAACCATTTATTATATCAATGAATAAAGTCCACCGAGCAAAAAAAAAAAAAAAAAAAAAAAAAAAAAAAGAATACAGCACTTGCTTTTGTTTCTATTTCTTAGACTGGAGACTTGAGTATTTTAGGGCTATATTATCTTTATACTTTATACATGTTGGTGGAAATTCTGAACTAAAGACCAACATACCTTCTCATTGCCAGACACTATAATGGCTCCATTGTAGGATGGGTCATCTGTGCCATCTCTGGCTCCAGAAGCATCTATTTCCAAAGCTATATTCTGGCGCTCCACAGAATGGATAAAGTCGTCAATGCTTGCCTCTAAGATGTAATTCAAAATATTAGGTATTTCAAAGCTAGAGAAGTCCATGCTAGGTTTTGTAGCTCAATGCTACAATATGTACTTTCCCTCTTAATAATGCCTTTGCTATGGTGAATTAAAGGTCAATTTTTTGCTCTAGGAATCTACACTGCAACAAATGTATTTAGTGATAATATATAAAATTCTTTCATATCATAATGACTCTTGAAATAGCCTTTTCCTCCTAGAATCTTGCAATGAGTAGCTATGATGTTTTAATGGCAGGTAATTTCTAATCAATACTGAAAGCAGAATTCACTATTATGAGATTATTACTTGATTTTCAAATAGTTTCTTGATGTGGGAAGGCAGTTTGGTGAGGTGAGTAACTTTGCAGAGCTTCTACCCAAATAAGCAACCAGTGTGTAACTCTTGACACTGTCCTAAGCATGTGCAGAAAATGAAGAAGCATATACTTAAGAAAATCTACTAAAATGGGCAAGAACACTTTTCTGAGAAAGTTAATGAACACACAAGAAGAACGGCACCACAAGCCATTAACAAAACACAAATAGAGAGCAGAAGAGAAAAAGGACGGAGGAGATCGTTCAGTCAATAGTGTGCCTGTTGAACAAGATGATGACCTAAGTTCTATCTCCAACATCCGCCAAAAAATCCAGGTGTGTTGGTACATGTTTGTAATACCAGGATTGGCAGGCAGAGACAGTCAGATCTCTGGAGCTCACTGAAGAGGCAGAAGAATGAGTTCAAGTTTCAGTGAGAGAGAGTTTTAAACAATAAGGTAGAGAGTGACTGAGGGGAACATCCAACATTGACCTCTGGCCTTCAAATGCACACTCATGCATGCACATCCTTATTTACAAAGACATGCACACACATAAATAAGCAGTCCACATAAAACAGAAGATATCACGTGACATGTGTGATATTTATAAAAAGTCAGGAATGAGAGTCATCCAAGAGGTGTAGGAATTTGAACACATATATTGCTAGTACATACACACACACACACACTTACTTTGAAAACAATTTGGTAGGTCCTTAAGAGTTTAAACATATGCATCATATAATCCAACAATCCTACTTCTAAGAGGATACCCCAAAGAAATGAAAAAATATTTACAAAAATATACATGATCGTGGATCAAATTATTATTCATAATCATTTGTATGGAGGTATATCCATTTACAGGTGAATGATAAATACAATGTGGTATATGTACACAATAGAATACTACTTAACACTATCTTTAATTAAACAATTAAAATGAGACTATAAGGTCTCAGATATCTCTATGGTATTTTTGAAGGAAGTTTGTTTTTAGTAGATTCTCCTTTGCCTTGCCTCTGCTACCTTTGGTCTTCCTTAAAACCTCCCCATCATAAGTCCTTGTTCCTAACTTTAAGAATGAAATATAGATACATATGTGAATTGGAAGTATGTTATTACCTGTCTTATTGATGATCAATAACTGAGTGAGCATGCCCTGGGGCTGTTGTCCAGGAGCAAGGAAGTACTCATGTGGGGAAAGCTCCCAAGTGTAAGTGCTTTGAAGTATTTTCATCGTGATATTTTCAAAAAGAAGAGGGCAGATGCCAACTGCCAGAACCAAGAGCCTGCAGAGAATAAAGCTGTTACCATGAGCATATTATGATTGATTGCTAATTGCTAATTACATATTGTGATTGCTAATCACAAATATTTAATGGGGAACTCTTGGTTTATATGTTTTTTTAAAGTTATCTACCTCTATCTATCTATCTATCTATCTATCTATCTAATCTAGTGTATATATGAGTACTCTATCTGCATGTACACCAGCACGGAGAATGACTGAGGAGACCAGCATGCCAGAAGATTGCATCAGATCCCATTACAGATGGTTGTGAGACATCATGTGGTTGCTGACAATTGAACTCGGGACCTCTAGAAGAGCAGACAGTGCTCTTAACTTCTGACCCATCTCTCCAGCCCCGCCTATATTTTAAGAGTGTTTTGTCCCTCTCCCATTTCTCAATTTGAGGGGACAAACTGTAGCTTTACTCTTGGATCACTTCTCTTGCTCTTCTACCCTTGGGTATCCCATACCACATATCTTGTGGGTGTACGGCCCCATGATCCGGACACCCAGACTCTGCCTATCTCTTGTGGGTCCTGTGTGATTCTCCATGTCTCTGCTGGTTAATTCATCACCAGCCCTTCCAACAGTTTCTTCACCTCTACTTCCCAGAGTTTCTGATTCTATAATGACCACATGATCTCTTTATTCTCCAGACTTATATTTTAATTAACTTACAGTTTATTCTAAATCATTATCAGTTCTTTAAATAGAATCAATTAAAATGTATTGATTAATTACTAATAATAACTTTTATTTGTTTTCCTTTACTCCCTGTTTCAAAGAAAATGACAAGTCCTAAAACACTGCCATCAATCATATTTACCACTTTGAAACCTTCTTCCATACCTAATTTATAAATATCTCTTGCCTAAAATCTTTGAAAATGACTGGCATTCTTTCATTCTTTACTCTCTACATGTTACTACTATATCGATAATATACCAATTTTCTTCTTATATCATTTTGTTTTCTTGTCAAATTTTTGTGTACTGTTTATTGGGGTTGAATTTTGTGCTAGGATGTGTAACTCCAATTCTTAATTTAAAACACAATGATCCTGGTGATGGAGGGACACCTCAGTGGTAAAGAGTCCTTGCTATGCAACCCCAAGGACTGGGATTTGTATTTCAGCATTCATAGACCAAGCCAAGTGTTCTGCATATATCTGTAATCCCAGCTTAAAGGAATGGGTAGAGAAGTATGACTGAGATTCACTGGCTTCTGGCTTCGATAAGAAAATGTGAGCCTCAGGTCTAGAGAGACCTTTCCTCAAAGGAACAGGCAGAGAGCAATAGACATGCACATCTAATATTCTTTTCCAGACTCTACATGCATGCATAGGTATGTGCACCCACACATGTATGTATGCACTCACACACATACATATAAATGAATCAGAAAATCTAAAAAAAATGTAATTGTCAAAGAAAAGGCATTTATTGATGGGTAAGGTATCATAGATCTCATAATAGGAATGGAAGATGATGAGTCTCCAAATCAGGGATGCTACTTGCTATTTATAGAGGAGGAGTGGATAGCAAGTTGCTGCCACTAAAGAAGGCTAGCTAGATGCCATGACATCTAGGCGAGTGCTAGTAGGATAAGCACACAATGTCTGAGGCACTGATAGGTCCTTGGAGAAAGGATCCCCTGCAATGTATCAGTGATATCTCATGGAGAAGAATATGAAATGCAGGAGATATGCAAGGAAACTTATATCACCTCAGCTTTTCCTTTAGAATTGTCTTATAGACCTTATAAACTCCACCATCTAGTCTCCTAATTGATAATAGCTAGGACCAATGACCAACCTAGCAAGGGCATATACTTAGGTCTGTAGAGTGTTTACTCTTCCTATCACACCTTTGTTATCTCTAGTGTGATGTAAGAGAGCTCGAAAGCATCCTGATACTCACACAGATAAGACTGTTTTCCGTTCGTGCTTTAGCTTCAACAGGCGAACCTTTGCAATCGCACAGGTTTGTTGTCTCCAGAGAGCCATACCGTCCATCTTCTTCATTTCTGTAAGTGAAGAGAGAGTCTGCTCCATCTCCATAAGCCTTTCTGTGTCTCCAGATCTCTCTGACTGTCCTTCTTCCACGATGTCAACCTCTGCAAAACACAGAGGAGGCAATTAGTAAAACAGAAAAAAATCCATCGATTGAACAAATATAGGAATTAAAAAGGATATTTTTGTATACAGAAACTATATAAAGGGACTTCTAGACTTGATGTGGCTGCTACACACACTGACTCACAGTAGCTGTGGCTATGTGCACAAGGTCAAGCTGGTAAAATTCTAGTATGGATGGAGGAGAGACTCATGAAACCCCAACCCCGACTAAGGAACTATGGACAGTTGATGGCAGCAGAGGGAGCAAGAGTCAATATTCTTGGCACAGCTACTGGTATGTTGGCCATGCTCCTTCAGTGGATGGCCACACACCCATTTATGTCCTCATAGCATTGATTTGACTGAGAAGGTTATTAATAATAACAAAATGAGATGTCAACTTGGGAGGGAGACAGGGCAAGGAGCACCAGAAAAATTGGAGAGGTAGTGATAGGTGGGTATGATTAACACATGTATAAATATATAAAACCTTCAAAGACTAATAAATTATTTAAAACATAAACAGTATGGCAGAAATTAAAAATTAAAGATAAAATACATTGAGTAGATGTATTGGATTATCTAAGAATAAAACATTTTTTTAAAAAAAGAAAGAATGAAATTTAAATGCATAAAGAGGTTTAAATGCATAAAGAGACTAGAAAGTCCCAAACAAGAAATACTAGTGAATGCCTTTGGGTTAAATATATATTGTATTAGATAAATGTGAAATAAAAAATTTTTTTGAAGAGATACTGTGTGTGAGAAAATACATCAAAAAACTTTCTTTCCCTCTTTGCTTCATTTTATCTGCATTTTTACCATTTTTTACTTCCCCTTTCTCCCCATTTCTCTCTATTTCTCTCTCTTTCTCTATCTTCCTCTCTCTCTTCTATCTATCTATCTATCTATCTATCTATCTATCTATCTGTCATGTATCTATCAATCTTCCTTCTATCTATAATGTACCTATCATATGTCTGTCTGTCTGTCTATCTATCTATCTATCTATCTATAATCTATTATGTATCTATCATCTATCTATCTATTATTTATTATGTATCTATCATCTATCTATCTATTATCTATCTATCTATCATCTATTATGTATCATCTATCTATCTATCTATCTATCTATCTATCTATCTATCTATCTATCTATCATTATCTGTCATCTGTTTCTCCACCACCATCATCACAGTCATCATCAACCAATTATCTTTACAGATACAGAGACACTGATCTACAGTCAGATAAATTTGAACTGACTTTGGTATTTAATTTACAAAATAATAGTAACTATGAAGCAGGATAATACAAAAATATATATGTAGAAATAATATATGTATATACCTATATGTATGTAGTCTCAAAATTATATTCATCTGAAGAGGCTTACCTTTTCTATATAGTATTATAGTACTATTGGGGCATATGTCATTATAAATTAATATCCTTATCATTTACATAGGAAAATCATGAAGAATCACAGCTAAAAGAAAAGCATCATAGAATCACATGGTTGAGTAAACAAACAAACAAACAAACAAACAGCAGAAACATAGAAGCAAAGGGCAGATAAAGCCAATATGACAAAATTAAACATAACCACTTTCAAATATTAACAGCCCATCAAGTCCTATTACTAATATATTGAGAAATGTACTAAAAAGTAATATTTAACCACATACTATTCATAAGAAATATACTCTAATTTCAAAGAACAAGAAGAAATGAAAGTGGATTAGTATACTGTGCATTAAAGATGTGGCATGTGTGCTTATACCAGACAACTCAGGATGAGCACCGTTGTTATCAGGATTAAAGGAGAACTCACATTAAGGATGATGAGAGGTAATTCATACAAGAGACATACCAGGTCTACACATGAACTTAATAACAGTAATTCAAGATGCACAATCTCTCTACCTAAAGGAGAAAGCCTAGGACTAGATACATGTAGGCTTAGAATTGTAATTTTAATAATCTTACTAATAGCTGATAGAAGATGAAAGTAAACAGAGAAGTAAGGTTGGATATTTAATCATCCACTTCTGCCTACATTTGTGCAATTCTCCACACAAAACAGTTACACAGGTATACATAGTCTACATGTTTATAGCTCTATAATACACATAGACATCTGCATATAGATATGTGAATAGCTATTTTCAGTGGATAAGAATCAGGCACCAAATAATCCAAATTCTGGTTCAATAATACGACCTCCAAAATTGCAAAGGTTTTGAATCAAAGTTTGTGTTTTATGGTCCCACTAAAATTTCAACATTAATAAAGAAAAGAATGATTTTAGACACAGTGATATTGACAACAGATGAATGGACATCTTGTGCAATCTTGTCTAAAAGGAACCTCAATAACAGAGCCTCACATTTTGTAATCTTCTCCTTGTAATGGGTGTTTTTGAGGTACAGACCACACTGAGTGTGATCAATACCTTTACATGTTTTTAAGTTGTTGTTGCTGCATTTTAATTACCTGGTTCATCAACTGCTGCTTTTCCTTCTAGCTTCAGGAACACCTCATTCAAAGTTGTCATGGAAACACCATAGTTTTCAATTCCCAGTCCAGGACAGCTGTCAAGACTCTGGCAAAGTTCTAAAAGGGCACACACAGCCAGTGAGTCACCATGGCAACAATTGTGTGAACAGAGAACATATTTCTCAGACTAAGAAATGCAAGTATGTGGGATTATAGTTGATATGTGGCAAAGACACAGGAATGAATTAGTACACAAATTATTCCACTTTTTAAATTCTTTAAAAATTTAAATTTTTAAATTTAAATTCATTTTGTTTCACATTTGTGCTGTAGGCTCAAATATTACCCTCTTACAATCAATTCTTTATATTCATTTACATTTTTATTTGAATTTCATTTTAGTTTTGCTTTTACAATTTAGATAATTACATAATTTGCATTTCTCAACTTTGAGCTTAGGTAATTTAAACAACTATTCCAGAGAACGTACTCAAGTGGTAAAGACTTCTGCAAAGGAGTGGTTAAGAAGAAATGATTAATTTTTTTTTAGCTGTCCTAAGATATTATGCTAGCCACACAAAAAAAGAAAGGCTGAAGGGAACTCTCTAACATGTTGAAGCATTTCAGCCCAATAATTAGAATATCATGTTTCCTCCTACGGATAAAGTATCATTGTTTTGTTACTCTTTTGATCACATTTTAACATCTGAGAATATCATAAGCTATCAATGGATTGTAGTTATACAGTAAACACCATAGCTACTATAACAAATATTATGTCCAAATTTTATTCTGTTGTGTTAATGTACATTACCTGGAAATCTACAGGTTGTTTCTAAGGGTAATGTATAGACCAGTTTCCCTTCCCCTTCAGCTGATAGCTTGGCCTCAGGGATGTGCTGTTTAACAAGTGATGTGATGTTTTCTGGAACACAGACTTCTTTCAGCTGCAAACTGATGTTTAAAAAAAGACATAGACTATATGATACAATCTATAATAGAATGAAAATAATGACTAAGTTCTTTGGGGCGAAAAAAAGTCAACCAAAATCAAGTGAAAGATATAAGTCATGTAAACATGTAAAGAGAAACCAAACAAAGAGATCATAGAAAGTAATGTGGGAAGAAAATAAAAGCTAAATCAAAATTATTGGCTAGGAAACTCAGGAGTGGTGGAGAGGGAAGGCTGGCAATGATTCAAGTCTCCAAAGAGTCAATAGATACAGAGTTGAAATACCAGGGACGTAGCGAAGATCAGAAGTATATAATGTAGATAGATATGTAGAGGGTGATATTCAAACAAAGTTGAAGCTGGCTAAATGGGATTTTTATACTGGTTCAGATAAGCCAGGGACTTTTGATAGTCATAGGTGCCAGACAAGTAAAATTAGTCAATCTAGTCATCCAATGTAAATCCATTAAATTCTTAGTATATGGTAAACATTCTAGTGAGTGAATGAATTTACATAGTCTGGCCATAATGGAATTGCCAAAAGTGGGAGTGGGACAAGAAGTAAACAAACATTCGAGTAAGACAGTCACCACCAAGAGTGTTATGAAAGATTCTGGGCTGCAGATAAATATCAATAATATGGAAAGTAAGGTGTCCAGATTTTAGCTTCCTTGTAGTATCTATAGCAGAACATTGAACTAAAAAAAAAGACTCTTGGAGAAAAGCATTCTATCCATTCTAAACACTATAGTTATTTCTCATTTGTAGAAATGTAAGATAATAGACAAAAACCATACTTTTAAAGTTTACAGTAGATAAAATATCTGTAGTGATCTGACCTGGAAGCTTGGTTTTGACTACTGAAAAGTACAGTTTAATGTAGATGAATAGTTTTCTTATTGCTAAGAATAGTGATTCTTACCACGTCAGATCATGTGATACACTGAATAGTAACAGTGGCCACACTTAGCAAACCCTTAGAAATGGTAGGCATTTTCTTTAACCAAATGCTTAAGTCAAAATAATTCAGTATGGGTTTATAAGAATGCTTGGTATTTCAAGAAGAATCGAGATCCACTGAGAAAATTAAATTAAAAATACATTTTCCCTCTCTGCTGCTATTCCTTTGGGGATAAAATGCAGTTGAGAAATGGGTTTTGGGTAATATGAGAAGAATCTAGCATAGTGTTCTTCAAGGATCCTTGGGAGGAGGGGTGGGCAAACTTATTCTGCAAATGTCTAGATAGTTCACTCCATTTACCGCCATGGAACTGTTCATCTCTACTGGTGAAAAACAGAAAAACAAACAAACAAACAAACAAACACCCACGGTAGCTATCAGCATCATACAAGAGAATCAACCGGGCTGTTTCCTTGCCAAAAATATTTTTTAAAAATACATAAACAATAAGTGCTTAAAATGTGTTGAGTTTTGTTTAAAAGAAGAAAAAAAAACTGATATGCAAATTATTGTCCATGAAGAGACCCATGATTTGGGTAGGGATTCTGGCTAGCACATTTTATTTTGAGAACCTTGTATGTTGCCTAGCATACCACATGGCTAGGCAACATCTCATCTACTTTTCTGTAACATTTACTTGCAGTCACGTTGCAGACGAGAAAATTAAATTTTATAGTTTAATTTCTAAGATACTTAAACACACTGACTTAGGAAATAAAAATTAGGTCATCACTCAGAATTGGAAGATTAACCAAGTTTTAAGAAGATATTTTCAGACGGCTAACGGTCAGCAAGTTAGGGGTGAATTCAAGAAAGTGGCCAACCCATAAGCATAAACTCAAACAATGGGAAGTGTGATCTTTTCATTTTAACTAGGGATTGTTGGGGAAGGGAGTCTGCAGGGCACAGAAGCCAGGAGACCCCCCTATGTCATTTGGCTACTTAGTTCAGCTAGCAGGATGGAATCATTAAGACTTTTTGTTGTTATTGTTTCCTCTGCTGCATTTATGTTTATTTTCTTTCTTAAGAACAGATGAATAGCTCAGAAACACTAACCAATCAATACAAAATTCATAGCTTAAGAAACATGAAGATTATAATGTATGGTGACAGGTTTAGAGTTGGACAATAGATTTGAGTTTAAAATAAGTAGATTTAACTCCTGACTCTATAGCTTATTAACCCATTGCTATGATATAATACTTTCCAGAGTTCATATGCTGGAGATTTCATCCCCAGCCCCTCAGTGTTGAGAGGCAGAAGGACTTTTAAGAATAGGTTCAGTCACAAGGACTCTGTGACCCTTGTCCTTACCTTAAGTGATAACCAATCCCCCATTTCTTCTTCAGAAACAAGGAAGAGCCCGCACACTTCAGCTCCCCCTTGGAGATGAACACTTTCCTATCTGAAAAGGAAGATGCAGAGAAGAAAGTCTGTGTAGAAGTGGGCCTTTTGTTTTTGAGAAAAGATAGACAATTGTTTATATGCTCTAAAATTCAATCCAGAAGGATTTCTTGTTCCAGATTAGAATTAATGAAGATTCTGTAAAGCATATCCTTTAAACTCTTATTGTCTAACTCATCAAGGAGACTAAACCATGTGGATTCATATTACACATTTTAATAGATCAAGCAAGAAAAGCATTTGAACATTTCAAGTTGATTTAACTCAAATCTGAGCAAAAGAGTTAAGCTTTTAGAATGTAGATTTCATTCACAGGGAGTTTCTTGGCAGTTCATGCCACTACACAACTTTTAACGACACAACTTTTAACGACACAACATTTACAAGGTATGTTGAAATGGAGCTGGAGAGCTAGGCCAGTCACTAAAGTGCTTGCTGTGCAAAGTCAGGACCCGTGGACCTCAGAACCCATGAGAAAGCTGAGTTTGGCAGTTTGCAGTTGGAGGTAGAGACAGACAGATCCCTGAGGCTTACTAACCAGCCAGTCTAACCCACAGACAGATCCTGTTTCACTAAACAAGGTAAAGAGCTCTTAAGGAACAATGTCCAGGGTTTCCTCTGGGCAGTACATGCACATACACATGTGTACCTACATGTACATGAACACACACATACCCATACATGCACGCACACACACGGCCCAGTAAAATAATTGTTCATATGTTTGTGTTAAATACACAGCATCACCACATGTTTAGATAAATAGGTTAAAATATAGCTGTTCAGAACACTGGTCTGTAGTTCTTGGTTCCCTGAATGACCTCATCATGATGCTTAAGGAAGCGAGCAATTACCAGCCAGGATGTCAGCCTCATCCATGAACTGTGTGCTGAAGAGGACCACATGGTCTGCTTTGTGCTCCTTCAGGAGATTCCACACCCGGTGCCTTGAAAAGGGATCCAGCCCAGCAGTGGGTTCATCCAGTAGGAAAATCTAGAGGAGGGAAGTGACAAGGTTTTCCTTTAAAAAGAAAAGCTCTCCCAGGGAGCAGCGAAGACTCCTTACTATCTACTTTTAAAGGAATATTGAGTAAGGTTTGCTCTTATGATGTATATTTTAAATATTTCTGCAATGCAGGTCCTTTACAAAGCAATTTTTGAATTCTTACTGAAAATTACCAATAAAATCCTGGAACATTACCTGACTTACCTGAGAATCTCCTAAAATGGCGATTCCGAAGGTTAGCTTTCTCTTCTGTCCGCCACTTAGGTTTTGAGCAAGGATGTCTTGAATGTTTTTCATTTCCAATTCCAGCAAAACCCTCTGCACCTGAAAAAAAATACAAGAGTTGAAACATACACAAAATATTATCTCTTTCTTTTTTCCTTCCTTGTAAGTACAAAGCTGTTCTTTGTGATGGGCAAAAGCATAGACTCTGGGGTCAAAGGTTCTGGGTTTGAATGATACCTCGTGTTTACCTACATCATAAGCCTGGTCAAGGCATTTGCTTCCCTGAGCCTGAGTCTCCTTATGTGTAAGACTCAGAGAACAATGACATTTGTCTCCTAGGGTTGCTTCAAGGAATAAATGATCATTTGCATTCAATGTTAAACAGACGCACCTTATACATTATGTTTAAATATCCTTGTTTAAATAGGTTTTCCTATCTAACACTACACATTGATTTACATAAAGAAATTGAAAATAAAAAAAGCACCTTGACACAAATGGGTCTTAACATTGACACTTGGACCAGAATGTGGTCCTACACGTACATATGTACCTCTTTCTCCACGTCTTGAGGTGGGATTCCTCTTACTTTTGCAAAAAGCCTGAGGTTTTCTCTCACAGTAAGGAAGTTAAATTGAACATTGGATTGTGGACAAACTCCAGCGATTCTGAAGATGTTTTCTAGGTCAGCCATTTCTGATAATTTATTATTATAGATGGTGACAGAACCTGTCATGAGAATCAAGTGTTAATATTGGGACAGTGAGCTAATAAAAATATTTATAAACAAAAACTCCCAATTTATTCATTCAGGTTTAGATATATGGCTTTATTTTCAAGGTTTATTTAACTTAACTTAACTTTCTTTTTTTTTTTTTTGGTGAGTGTGTGTTCATATGTGTAGATACATGTATGTACGAATGCATGTGCATATGTGTACAGAGGTCAGAGGTTATTCTTTACAAAACTCTCATGCAATCTGAAGCTCATGGACTCATGTAGACTGGCTGGCCAGGGGACCTCAGGGAGCTTCCTGTCTCTGCTGCCCAGTATTGGGATTAAAGGTAGAGGCTGTTGTGCTTTCCTGACTTCTTCTGTTTTAAAGACTTGATTTTTATTTCTATGTGTTTGCTTGCCTGTTTATATACATACACCACATGTGAGCCCGATACACACCAGAAGAAGGTGTCAGATCACCCGGAACTGGAGGTACAAATGCTTGTAAGCTACCATGTGACTGATGGGAATTGAACCCAGGTCCTCTGCAAGAACAAGTTGTCTTAACAGCTGAGCCATCTCTCCAGGCTCAAAGTCCTCACTGTTTTATGTGGGTGCTGGGGATGAAAGTCAGGTCCACATGCTTACACAGCAAGGGCTTTATCAGCTGAGATATCTCCTCAACCACTCAACATTTTTGTTGTTGTTGTTGTTGTAAGGTACTTTGAAAACAAAGGATTCCATCCGCAGTTTCCCTGTGAAGAAGCAGTATAGATATGATTCCCCTCCCTCCACATTTTGGCTTGGCTATGTGTCTGCCGAGACCTTGGTAAGTGTGACAGGAGCCAACACTGAGGAAGAATTCTGTCTTTGCTTTAGTTTCTTTCTGCTCATTTCATGAAGCTGGCAGGTGAAGAATATCAGGTTAGCCATTTAGGTGAGGAAAGTCCCTTTGGGAACAAAGACTGTCCTAACTGTACTCTTAAACAAATAGGTAAGGCCATGTTCAGCCACCTAGCCCCACTCAGTTTTACATGGAGCAACCACAGAATCCTCAGAAATGATAAAACATTTCTATTTACGCCATTAAGTTTGGGAGTGTTTGTCATGCAGCAGAAGCTAACACAGACAAGTTAGAATGCCACATGGTAATTAAGGACCAAGAAAGTGAAACTTTCATACATAACAAAAGTATATACTTTTATAGAATAATACTATAAATAAACTTTATTTCCATTGATATTTGTGCTTGTTAATAAGCTGAAGGATTATATATTGGTGACTGACTTATTTACCAACATGAATCCTTACCTTTGGTAGGAACAGATAATCCACTAAGAATATTTAACAGTGTTGATTTTCCAGCTCCACTATGCCCAAGTATCGCTGTGATTTGGCCTTCATATATGTCCAACGTCAGGTCTGAAAGGGAAAACAGAAAGACAGACGGATGATACAAGAAGGAGGTAGGAACAAGAAAATAACTAAAATGACACCATTCTACTACGAAGCCAATTGGATTATCTTATCTCCTTGAATAAATATTTTTTTTCAAAATATTCTTTGTGAAAATGTAATTTGGTATTTTAAATGACTGAAATCTGTTACAGCCATAGGTTCATTGACATTGCCCTGTTTATGCAAAATATTTGTTATCATATAATAGAAGAATAGATTAATAATAAAATATTACATGGCCATAAGTCCTTTAAGGTAAGCATCCTTTTTTAAAAAAATTTCAAGTATTTATTTATTTAAAAAAGGAAAATACATAGGACTTTGAATTACAAGAGAAAACTTTGACTTTGTAGATTGAAGACCCAAAATTTACTTAGGTTAACACAGTGTCACACAGTATAGGGTTTAAATACATTGTATTTCAACACAATTATTCTAACTTTTATGAAAGTTTTATAAAATAGAACTAAAGTATTGAAAGGCAAAGTTTATCATGTAACTTAAATAATATTTCAAATTTAAAAATCTATCACTATATTATTATTATTATTATTATTATTATTATTATTATTATTATTATTATTTACCTTTCAAGGCTTCTATTTTATTGGGCTTTCCTTTGTATTCTTTTGAAATATTTCTGATTCTGCAAAAGAGAAAAGGTTTGGTCAGGCAACCAGCTTCTTCAATTAGGCTTTCTGGTTTGGTTTATGGGATGGACGGGTCTTATTTTCAGGGTACAGAAAGAGTTGGTACATCACTCTTAGGCAGCTATAATTATGTGGCACAATCTCTACCGCCTTCTAGGGCATTAGCATCTCTGGGGAAGCAGTAAACTCTGTGCATCTGTTCCACTGCAGATAGTCACATGCCATGTATTGGGATGGGAGGTGACATTAGTGTACGAGAACAAGATCATCGCTATACTGCAAAGCAAGGACCTAGAAGGAGAGATGACATGGGTGTACAACAATGAAAGAGCCACCATGAACTTTTGCATAAGGCTGGACATGTATGTAGTTGTCTTGGCTGAAGAGCTCTAAAGATGTGTTTAGAGGTAGAGTAAGGTAGGGAAGTAGTGGATCATGAGCTGGAGACATGAGTTTCACTCTCACGCTCACCTGAGCTCATCTCATCTATACTGCTTACTTTCTGCTCCCTCAGGTAAGCTTTGGTCTCCCCCAGCTGATATTTCAGAGCGCTCTTGGCTGTGTTGGGGGGAAATAGAGCTCTTTATTTTGTGTGCAGTGCAGTTCTTTGTTCACAGTAAATATTCAACAAGCATAGAAGATTCTGGTGAGATCACAGTGATCATGGCCGGGGTGGGGGGAGGGGAGAGGGGTGAAGTTTACACTTACACACTGAGAGCTATTCTAGGTCTGGAATTGCACTTCGCTTTATTATCCATGGGGAGTGGGATTTGCAAAGCTGAATCAGATTTATATTTTCTATCTTGTCGTCTACTATCTATCAAACAAGTCAGAGTTCATTCACATGGAACGATTTGTTTCCCTGTTTCTATTTTGAGCATATTATGTTGCCAGCTCACTGTTCTCACACTTGCCGGTGGTGCTGAAGAGACGTAAGAGAAAAGAAAACAAAGAAATTTTGTGGAGACATTGTAGGAGGACCTAAGGTGGGAGGAGTAAGGAGAGGAAGAGGAGGAGTAAGGGGAGGATAAGGAAGAGGAGGAGCTAGAGAGAGAGAGAGAGAGAGAGAGAGAGAGATGTAGGAGTGGTGGAGAGCCATGCAGGTATGGAGAGCAGTTGTGGGTAATAGCTTTATTTAGGTTAGCTAATTGGGAAACAACTCTTTTTGTATGGGCATATTGTTATTGAGCATTACTAAATATATAAAGCCCTTGATTGATATTTAAGCATTAGAGTCTCATTTTCTTACTGGACTCACATGGGTGGCAGAATGGTCTGCACAATGTCCAGCCTTGTGGAGACAGTGTGGGAGAGTGGCAGAGCCATCTGGTATTTCTGGCTGGCTGTTTCTAGCTGTGGTGCACACGTGGCCTCTGGCCACACAGCATGGCAGCTGAGCTAGGCAGAGATGCCGCAGCTTAGATAGTCAGCCTGAGTGGCAGCCGATTTTTTAATAATTATAAGACATTGTTTTTCTTAGATGAGCTTACTTAGGTTCTGGGACAAATACCAGCATAAGGCACTGTGAGAAATGAGTACAGTGGGCTTTGGGAGCTCAGAGGCTAAAGGGATGAGAGATCAAAGGGCTGGAGGGAAATGTCACTGGGCAGGGGTGGGGGTGTGTGAAGAGCTGACATTGGAAGCCTGGGGACTTCCTTACTGTTTTCTTATTGGGAAGTAGACAATATGCTGTCACACTCAGAGGGACATATCTTCCCGAGTGCCTCTTGTGTCTGTCTCTGCAGCTTCTCCTTTTTCTTCTTCTCTACTTTGTGTGTGTGTGTGTGTGTGTGTGTGTGTGTGTGTGTGTGTGTGTTAACTAGAACTGAAGCTGGTGGGGCAAACCTCTTATCCCAGCTATCTTGGAGGTGGAAGCTGTCAGGTTGCAAGTTCAAAGCCTATCTTGGCTACAGAGTAAAACCAAGGTTAGGCTGGACAACTTAGTAAAGCCCCATCTCAAGAATTAAAAAGTAAAAAATGGGTGGGGGATTATTTCAGTGACATAGTGGTGTCTAACATGTGCAAAGCCAGAGGCTTGGTCTCCAGTTCTGAGAGGAAGGAGGGAGGGAGAGAGAGGAGGGGAGAGGGTGGGAAGGAAGGAGAGAGAGAGGGAGACAGAGACAGAAAGGATCTGTTGAATAAGTTTTTCTTTATCTTTCCAGTGCAAGGTAATGTAGATAACTGGGTGGAGACACCCCTGACTCTCTAGAGATCTGAAAGAGTGCTTTGTTGGCTTTCAATGCTAAAATTTGAGCTTCCTTTGCCTTGGCTGTGTCTCTGTTCTCATCCTTATTACCTGATGGACTCTTTCCCATGGAATTCTGGGGACACCGGTTCAAATGAACCATCTGATGAAGGGTCAGAATCTATTCCATCTTCAAGAACCACATGAGTGGGCTTTTGTGGTCGTAGCCAAAATGAGGATTTCAGGAAAAACAGAGGAGAGTGCTGACGTCCATATTCATCTATAGACCCAAAAGATACTGAGTAAATATGAAGTCAGCCATCACTTATCCTACCCCCATCACAACTCCATCTGTGCCACCCTTTGCTGCCAATCCTGAACATATATGTGGTCCACATGAAGCAACTCTGTAGCTTTATCAGGAAAAAAATCTCACCTAGATCTCTCCATTGTAATAAATACAAGTGCACTACAAGTATTTCTAAAAGGAGGAAGTTCATAAATCTTACAGGCTCCAAATGGTCTTAATTTGGGGATTAAAAAGGTAAGATCCACTAGACCTTCTGGATTCTGATTTTTAAGTCTGATACCATATTCCGCAAAGGAAGAAGGACCTCAAGAAGCAATGGCTGGTTAGATGAGGTACTTGGAAAGAAGATGTGATAAGACTTAAGAAAAATGAACGGTGAGTTCGTAGTAAAGAGGGAGTTTTGCGGGCTGTTCTGAGAATGTGTTCATCACAAGACTCGTGGTGGAAATTAACCCATTTGAGTGTTATCATCACTTCCGTTTTCCCAGCTTTGGAAGTGCTCTGAGGGAGGGGACATGGTTCGCTAATATTCTGCAACTGACCTGAGCTGTAAGGATGGCATATTTTAGAGCTCAAGTCCACTCCTCACATAGGGTGTGCTTCATTCACGAACTAAGCACTGAGGTCTCTGTGGAACTGGCAGTTTGATGTTTTCAGTCTGTACCTGTTTCCCACACTGACTGCTGTAGGATTTCTGCATTTCACAGGACTAGCTTTTCTTTCTGTTATTCATATTTACTTTATTTTCAAAAGTGTGAATGAAGTTGTTTCTAGTTTTATATTTTAGCTTAGTGAAAGAGTGGTAGGCAAAAGTCATAGACTTGGATAATTTGGGATTAAAGAAAATTTTTTGTTATGTTAATCAATCAAAGGTGGTTTTAAAGCAGGAAAAACTGAACATGTGAATAATGTCTTTATGGCTAGAAAAAATATTGAGGAAAAAATAACAACAGCCCTTTGAAAGCATGAAAGTACTTAACTTCTCTAGCATGTACACAGCTCTACCTCTGAGCTCTACCAAACCTCTGCAGTCCTTCGGCTTTTTATTTTGAGATAGGAGCTTATTAAGTTTCAGGTGGTCTTGAACTCACTCTGTGATTCAGGTTGCCCTCCGTTCTGAAAATCTGGGATTACAAGTCTGAACCACTCAGTCCTGATGATAATATTATTTTTGTGTTGTGATACTCCGGGAAGACTGTTAAAACTACAGGTAGCCAGATCTCTTCACTGAGAAATTGCATCTACATCTCTCCGGCATGAACAGTCCTTCTTCCTTCTGTACATTTCCCTGCATGATTCTGATGACCAGCTAGGGTGCAGAATTGCTAAGCTAGCTAGTCACACAAAAGTAGCTATAAATATCCATCATAAGTAGACCCACTTAGAAATAAGCTTCCTAAAGCAATTCTTACAATGGAATAAGACAAGGCATGAAGCCAATGGCTCAGTGGTACAGCATTTGCTTAGCATGTGAGAATTACTGACTTGATCTCCAGCACAACAAATTAATAAACAAATGAACATCAGCAAAGAAACAAGCCATAATGTATATAAAGTGAAATAAAGGTCAGAGACTCAATATGCAAGATGTAGGTTTTAAGTCTGAACAACCAAGGGCAAAGAACACAGAAGAACTGAATTGGCCAATGGTAATGAGTCACCCCATCTTCTTCGTGTTGACGCCGGAGCGGTTCTTGAAGTGTGAATACTGAATGCATTAGGAAATCTGATTGGGGAAATACAATTATTACAATGGTAGTCTATTTTGATCACATCTGTACTCACTTGGCAGAACTTTTTCAAAGTACACCATCAGGGCCAGATATAAAAAGGCATCAATTGCCAGCATGAAATTGGTTGCTATAATCAAAGTTGAGCCACCGTCTGGATCAGGGGGTACATTAGAATTTAAATCATGGTCCACGTGTAAGAGCTGAAAGTTTTTAAGAGTGAAGAGAAATTAAAGTTAAAATTCGAGCTCGGTTTAACAATAATAAAATAGTCATTGGCTACTTTGCTCTGTGAACATAGAAGGGATGTATAGTATAGATCCCAAACCTCTTCAGTAGTGTAGACCTGTAGCCAGCTATAATAGTAAGTGCCATGATACGAAACTGGAGCATTAGGCAAAAGTAAGGAGGCATTCAAAGTTGGCATTTGTGCTCAAACTTAGAATAAAAAAAAATCTACTTACTTTTATCTCCTGTGTATGAGTGTTTTGCCTCCAAGTTTTTGTTTGTGATGTATATGCCAGGTATCCCGGCAGGCAGTTGTGAACTACTTACTATATGTAATCATAGCGAACCAAACTCTGGTCCTCTGAAAGAGTGCCCTTACTCATTGAACCATCCCTCCAGCAGCCATGCTTTCTTACTCCCCTCCCCCGCACTTTCTAAATGGCTTACTTTGCTGCACCCAACCCCCTCAAAGCTTTCAAGAGGTCGCTTTTGTTAAATCCCAGTGCTTCTGCTAGGGCTTTAAATCTTAGAGCTTTGCATGTGAAAATGATTGCAGGTTAATGAGCTCAAGAGAAGAAAGACACCATCAATAGGTAACAGGGCCTCACCTGGGCCATTCCTAGTGTGAAGGCAAAGGGGCTGAAAAGACTGAAAGTCCATTCCAAAGGTGCAGGGAGGTATCTGTACAGGGCTGTGAAGCCTAGACTTCCCCAGAAGATGGTGAGAAGGAACACAGTCAGGCCAGTGAGGGCAGACTTCCTCACCAAGATGCTCATTAGGAAGGCCAAAGCGATCTAGAACGAGAGCAGAGCCAGGTGGCTTAGATTTATCTAACATAATATGGTAATAATAATGAATAATAATAAAGGTAATGATTGAAGGGATCTAACATAAGAATACACAAAATTATGTCTTGCAAACGGTGTTACACAGTACACAAAAATGTGCCTATCTGTGGAGTTTTGTGTACAAACATAAGATAGAAAACTTACAATATATAAAATAATGCCCTCTTTGAAACAATGCTTAATTCTTAGGGTAAGAGATGGACAAGGGGAATTTTAAATCAACTCACCATAGACAATCCATAAAGGAGGAAGAGGCTAAAGACCACCATGAAGCTGGTCAGAATAAGAAACTGGACATATTTGATAACAAGTGCCAGGGATAGAGCCATAATGAAGACAAAGCCAGCGTAGAGTAGACCCCAGGATAGCCTAGTGTGGAAATAAAATTCTCTTTTAGTCTTTGAAACATAGCAGTAAAGGAGAATGTAGGATTGATTTTTAAAATAATTTTAAAATTCATCCATTTGTTCAGGCACACATTCATCTTTTAGTACTTCATTTATTCATTAATTTATTCATTCATTCATGTTGCCATTCTTCACGTACTGAGTGCTTTAGGATATGCAGCTATAAGGTATAGGTTCTGGGCTGAATTCATTGGAGACTACAGATATTCTTTTTCCCACTAAGCATTCTCCCAAGTTCAATAATTCTATTTCTCTTGTCTCAAAATGATCAGTGTGCCTTTTCTCATCAATTACATCTTTGTTGTAAATATTCTATGAGATGTATAGTAAGATAATAATAATAATTAAAGACAAATTTAAAACATGGCTGCAAAGCTGACAAAACAATTCTCATGCACATACCAGTTGCTATGTGTAAGGGAATTTTTTTGTGTGAAAATCTTTGTTGAATATTTTATTTACATTTCAGATGCCATCCCCTTTCCCCATTTCTCCTCCCTAGAAAACCCCTATCCCACCCCCACTTCTTCTATTTGCTTTTATACTATTTTTTTTTAATGTTAATCAAAGGCTTTATAAGTTTGGTAATGCTCAATATCAATCAGAAGTGTAACCCAATACCCAACCTAGATATATCAATTATCTTTGACTGGCAGGGACATGCAAACATCCACCTCAGTGTCCCCCCCCCTACTTGTCACCTAGCTCTTCCTCTCCTTCTCCTCTCCTTACTTCTTATCTTCCTCTCGTAAGGGAATGTTTTAAGAACCTGGCAAATATTAAATGATAAGATTCCCATTCCGAGACTATGGAGAAATTCAATTTTAGTATTTTCTTGTCTTACTGATGGAGAATTTGGCAAATGTAGATGTTAAATAGTTATGATTCGTGTCCAGATGTTTGGCTCTGGTGTCTCTAGATTTCATGGCTTTGCTACATTTCCTATCAATACCAATTCAATTAGGCAGTCAAAATGTAATAATCATATTAATCATAGTCATAGAAGGGACTTGACATGAAAATACACAAAATTTTAGGACTGTAGAACTAGCAGGAACTTTTTCTGATTGATTCCAACATAGTTGGCTTTGTATCCATTTTACTTCCTTCTCTATAAATGCCACCTCCATGCCTCTGCCTTTCCTAGATGCTTGTCTATTCTTGAAATGACTCAGTATATAAAGATCAAACTGCCTATGCCATGCCCATAATCCCAATCTACCAACCCATCCCTCAGACTCACCCATCTCATTCTTCAGTCCTGAAGAATCTCTCAATGCTTGGTGTCTTTCATCCCAGTGACCCTGCTCCAGTAGTAATAGACCTTGGTGTAATATTTGCCATGCTGATGCTGGGTGTCTTTTCTGTGCTTTTCTGCTTGAAGTGAAGGACCTGGGATTTAAGATTGCTGAGTAGTTGTGAAGCAGGTATTATTGGGTGGCTGTGCACTTTGATGATGGTGTGAGGAAAGTTAAAGACTGGTGTTACAGACAGTCACAGCCAACCCAGCATCAGCATGGCAAACATTATACCAAGGTCTATTTATTCCTTGCAGAGAGATAATGCAAAAAGTTAGGTAGCTATTGGTTCTAACAAATATCGGCCAAAATGCCCACTTTCTCAGGGCATTCCATTTAGTTGTTTGTCCCGAATTTGACTCACCAAAATGCTGGATCTTGAAGGCCCATCATCATCATCAAGCCCTTCATCCTTTTCCTCTCTCTTGTAACATTGATTGACACATAATAGGTGATTGGGGAGAAGGAAATGATGCAGGTGAAAATGAAGAAATCAGTCAGAATTCCTCCTTGACTGACGAAAGGATGGATCTTCATGTATTTCCCCAAAACTGATAGCAGTTCCTCCATCACCGAGTGGTTTGTTGTGGTCTGAAGACATAGTGATATCTGTTAATAAAACTTGCAAGGTCATGAGTGACACACTCAGTTTTAAACTATCCCTTTTCCAGGGAATCCCTTACTGACCTGCCACAATCATCTGCTAGAGAAAAACTCTCTATTCATGTCCTGCCACTGGTCCATTTGGATCCTGTTCAGACACTCTGAGTTTATCCCACAATGATCAGATTTCACCTCCTGTCTGTAACTCCCCAGCTAATGTCACTACAGAATAGTTTGAAATGCCTTTTCTAAACTTGTACTTTCAATACATCTCTTATCTCAAGTCTCAAGTTTAACTATTATTCTGATTGGAAATTGCCCCTTGGCATTCTGGGATATGGTTTGAATGAGAATGAATCCCATCCGCTTGTGTGTTTGAATGCTTGGTCCCCAGTTAGTAGGGTTGAAGACATTGATGCTTAGTGGAATGAATTAGATTTTATGGGTTTATTGCTCGCCCCAAAGAAACGGGTAAGACAGCGGCACTGAATTACCTAAGGCAAGGTGGGCATAGTAGTGATCATGATGGGTCGCAAAGGCAAAGAGATTTATAGAACTATTTGGGAAGGATCAAAGGTATGGCCTTGCTGGACACAGAGTGGCCTTGTTGGGAGTCACTGGAGTCTGATTTGAGTTTTCAAAAGCCCATTCCAGGTTCAGTCATATGGTCTCTGTGTGCTGCCTGTGGATCAGAATGGAACTCTCAAAACTACTACTCCAGCACCAAGCCTGTATGTGGACTGCCATGATGATCATGAACTAACCCTCTGAAGCTATGAGCAAGCCTCCAGGGAAATGCTTTTTTAACATAGGAGTTGATTTGGTTATGTTGTCTCTTCATAGCAGCAGAACACTAAGACAGCCCCTATTGTAGCCCGAATCTGCTTTCGTGATTTTCTTTTTACATACATGGCTTCCTGACAAGGCTGATATCATGCAAGCGGTACTCTCCCTCCAATTTCTGTCTTTGTTATATAGCATACAGCAACTGTAGTAACTTTTTCCTTGAATGAATGAATTGATGAAAGAAGAAGGCTAGCCATGCGTAATTTCTTCCTCATATCCTTCATGCGTCTGGTGATTTGCCTTGTGTATCAGAGTGCGTTCAACATTCTGCACTTACTTCTATGATGGCAGCATTGATGGCAGCTTGAAGAGCCACAAATCCTTCCTCCCAGAATATGGATATCCGACAGTCAACATTGTTATACATTCCCTCACAATGGGCTTTGTGGACAAAAGAAACCATAAGCACAAGCCATAGGTTATTTTCACCCTGAGAACAGCAAACAGTGGACTTCACAACAGCCCCCAATCCCAACTGCTCAAAAATCTATGAAAACATAAATTCTATGTGAGTCAGACAGAGGTCTCCCAGGGAACCATCAACCTTGAATTATCCCAGCAAACTTTCTTTATTTTTAATATTTTAAAAAATTTTGAGCTTATAATTACACAAAGTCCCCTTTGCCCTCCCTTTCTCCAAGCCCTTCCATGTATGTCTCTCTGCTTTTGTGTATACACACACACACACACATACACACACACACACACCCCACATATATAACTACATATACTATATTATATATAAAAGTAACCAGCTCAGTTTGTATAATATAACTTCTATGTATGTTTTCAGAACTGACCTCTAGGTATCGGAAAATCAATTAATGTGCTCTTCCATAGGGAAGACTATTTTTCCTGTTCTTATTTTTCCATTCCTTAGTTGGCTGTGTTTCCTTGTGTAAGGCAGAGGCCTCCTGAATTTCCTACATCCACATTAGCACATCTGTCTGTGTCATACTTGTGTATCTCATGTTGGTAAGACTCTATGAATGTAGCTTTTCTGACCTTCCTAGGAGATACAGCCTCATGGGTAACTTCCTACTCCTATGACTTTGACGATCTTTCTACCCCATCTCTCACAATGATTCCTCTTTACAACTTTTTATTTTATTTTGTATGTATGTGTGTTTTGCCTGAGTTTGTCTGTGTACTAATTACATGTGTGTATTTAATTCTAGCTCAAAGAGATCCAGTGACCTCTGAGCAGCCAAACATATCTGTCTCTTCTCTCTCTCTCTCTCTCTCTCTCTCTCTCTCTCTCTCTCTCTCACACACACACACACACACACACACACACTAAAAACAGAACATAAAACTGGAAAGTGATCAAGGAGAGGTTATAGGAAGGGGTGAGTATCAGATAATTATGATCAAAATACATTGCATGAAGTTTTTGAAGAACTACTAGAAACATTGTATTGGAGAAATCTTTATAGATATCATCTTATAGGGGATTATTTTGTCTCACATATTTCTAATGGAGCTTTTCCAGGCCAGATGGGCAAGTTAACATGGGATTCCAAACCCCAAAGAAGGTAAACTGAATATTATACTTATTCAAAGGTAAGCTTTCTTTCTTTCTTTTTCTTAATTTAATCTTTTTTTTTTACAGTACAGAATTTGATCCAGAACCCTAGGTAACACAAACAGCCTTTCATTCTTCCTCTGATAATAGCTTATCTTGTCTACTGTCTTGTTGACTATGCAGGTGATCTTGTCTACTTGATCTCTTGATGTTATTCTGCCCCTGCAGAGTCATGTAGGAATCTCCACTTTTCTAAACCTCAAGATTTCATTTATCCTAAGATTGTTTCTGACATCCATATCTCTTGGTTTCTGTGCCAAGCAAAATTGTATAGATAAATCCAATAATCACACGTTCCTCTGGAGATGGGTGCCCTTTTTATCATGGCATTTTGGAAACTCCTCGTTCATGTAGCTTTAAGCATTTGAATGGAAGTTTAGTCTGTGGAAATACCACCAAGAATCTGCCTGATCTCTTCTAAGAACTTTTCCCATTTCATCTATAAATATTTTACAGTTATATACTGCAAACAACACTATTTGTACTTAAGCGTGCATACACATATATATATTTGTAAATGCATATACATTTTACAGTTATGTATTACACATATTATTTGTATTTGAATGTATATACACATATACATTTGCAAATACATATACATCTAAGCACATAGAGAGCAATTGTACACGGAAAATGTTAACACATATTTTTAGACATTTTTAGAGGTTGTCTAATTTGACATAATAACATCCATCCTTATGAATGGGCCAACGCCATTGAAATAGAGAGTTAAGTAAGGCTGTGTATCTGGAGAACTACCTTCATGGTCCCCAAATTCCCTCGACTTTGGGATTCTCTGTCCAAATTGGAATTTCAGATGATAGGAGAATGTATCAGAAAAACTGACTCTTATTATTTCCGCATGACTTTCTGTTAATTCCTTGATGTGTTCTTCATCTAACAGTCCCAAGACTTTTCTACCTGTAGATGAGAGAGTGGAGGACACTGTTGTTACTGAATGATGGAGAGAGGCAACTTTGAGATGTCAAGTTCGTAATGTTTTACAAAATTTCTTCATGAAAACAATATTGAATCAATTACTGACATTGAATACATTATTCAGTCTAAAAGTCTGGCGATGATATTTCTGAAGTTATATCAAGGTACAGTCAAAGGAATAATTAACAAAAATTATTTATATATATTTGATTATTGTGCCAGCTTCAACAAAATAAAATATAGTATTGTGCCAGCTAAATTACTTCTATAGTCATCATTTTAATAAATGTAACATGGTATAAATCAGACACTGGTTTTTAGTAAGTAGAAGCAGCAATACAGTATTGTATCCTTTTATGAATCCCAATAATATATTTTACACGTATGAGTGTTTTGCCTGCATGTACATATGTGTACCATGTAAATGCAAGATAACTACGGAGGTTAGAAGAGGGTGTCAGAACCTTCTAGCATATCCAGCAGCTCAGATATGGACACAGTGCTCAGGGTCTTTATGGCAGGTGGCTCCATGTTGGGAAGTGTTCCCTCCACAGGAATTAGTGGCAGTTTCATAGATTAGACCTCTGTACCCAGGAGGGCATTTGCACAAAAAACCTCTTTTTTCTGGGGTATTCACACAAGTGATAATTCCTCAACAGGGACTGGAGAAGCAAGGGTCTTTAGATCCTCACAGTCTTTGTCCAAATCATTGACTATGTCTAAGCAACAATTGTTGTCTTGTAGAAAACCCTTGTGCATATAAATTGTTTTGGCAAGAACCTAAGGCTCTTCCCAGCAGCTGACCATAAGAGATGCAAAGTCACATAGTCAAACATTAGACCAAGCTCAGGAAATCTTGTCAAAGAGTTTGGGAAAGGACCGAGGAATCTGGAAGATATAGGGATTCCACAGTAAGACTAATAAAGCCAACTAACTTGGATCCTTAGGGGTTCCCAGAGACTGAGATACCAACCAAAAAGTACACAAGGGCTGGACCTACCCCTTCCCCTGCACACATGTAGCAGATGTACAGCCTGGTCTTCCCAACAACGGTTCCCCCAACAACTGGAGCAGGGACTTACCCTAACTCTATTGTCTGCCTATGGATCCTGTTTCTCTAACTGGGCTGCCATGCCTTAGTGGAAGAGGATATGCCTACTCCTGTAGTGACTTAAAGTGCCTAGGTGGGACTAGTGTGTTTGTGGGACCTCCCTTATCCCATAGGTAAAGAGAAAAGTTGGTTCAGGGAGAGGCTTTGTGAGGGTGGTGCTGTGATTGGAATGTGAGGTGATTAAATAAATTAATGAAAAAGAGAAAAGATAGAACAAAGATATGGGTGGAAATATTATATGCTACTGTGTTGCTGAATGCATCTTGGAACCAAAGCAAAGGTTGTGTGACACCTGTAAATGAAAGATGGAAAGAGAAACCCAAATACTATTAAAAAAAAAAAGTTCTTTTCGACTATAAAACAAGAGAATAAGAAGGAGGAGGAGGAGGAAGAGGAGGAGGAAGGAGAAGGAGAAGGAGAAGGACAAGGAGAAGGAGAAGGAGAAGGAGAAGGAGAAGGAGAAGGAGAAGGAGAAGGAGAAGGAGAAGGAGAAGGAGAAGGAGAAGGAGAAGGAGACGGAGACGGAGACGGAGACGGAGACGGAGACGGAGACGGAGA
>JANHMN010000002.1:11860754-11875920 GCA_030674055.1 Rhabdomys pumilio | reverse complement strand
GGAGACGGAGACGGAGACGGAGACGGAGACGGAGACGGAGACGGAGAAGGAGAAGGAGAAGGAGAAGGAGAAGGAGAAGGAGAAGGAGAAAAGAGTGTCAGATGTCCTGGAACTGGAGTAATAGACAGTTGTGAGCTGCCATAAGGGTGCTGAGAACCCAATGCAGATTCTCTGAAAGAGCAACAAGTGCTTTTAACTGCTGATCCATCTCCCTAGCTACCCTGATAATATGTTCAATAAGCTAAGAACAAAAACAAAACAAAACAAAACAAAACAAAAACAAAGAAGAATGGAAAAATTCAAAATATACCCAGTGCTTAAGTTGATATCACTAAAATAAACTTTTCTGTAGATACTATGTTCAATGCTATATATATCCTGTTAAGACTTAAAAAAATAAAACATATACAAGTCAAATCCCAACTCTTAGGTTACTAGAAAACATACCTGCCATGAAAGGGGCAGCAGCAACCTTCTCCATTATTTGTTGTGTCATGTTGGTGACAGGCATGTACCCTATCGTGAACCCAGATTGTCTAAAAGAATCAACTCGTCCCAGATCCTTGGTGGGCACTGAAGAAAAGTCAGTAGCTTCGTGACCATGAGGATACCAGTATAAGAAAAGCAGAAGGAGCAACGAGCTTATCCACTCCTACACAGCCCAAGAACAGGGAGAAAAATCACAATTCCAAATTACTCATCCATAACTAGCAGAGAGAAAATCATGATTCCAAGTTATTCCTCCATAACCATTTGGCCACTGAATTTGCCTCTTTCTTTGTAAAAAGTCCACTGTGTCTTAAAGACAAACTACATGAAATATGTGTGACACAAAATTATCAGTAATTCCAGTCAGTTATTGATAGGAATATGAATGTGTTGGCTTTTTAGTGTCTGTGCTGAGACAGGTCCTCGTGAGAAAGTACAAAAGGCAACCAGCTGTTGTTTACAGTATTCTCACCTAGCACTACCTTGGCAGCCAGTTCGAGCCATCATTGATTTGTTGGAAATCTGGTTGTTGAAGAGGCAGCATAATGTAGTTAGAGCATAGTGACTACACAGCAAGATTTTTTAAAGGCTACTCAGCAGAATGGTGGTCATCTGAGGGTTACCATCTTGCTTTGGTAGTTAGAAACCCTTGCTATCCCCAAACTCCCAGTAAATTGTTTCCCCAATGCATAAGCTTAGACAATTTTTTATAATATTTTTTTTGGCACCAAATATGTGTCCAACCCTTTCTGATATTTTTGAACTAAAAATTTTTAAACAAGAAAGATATTCAAGACCTGGAGAGATGGCTCAGAGGTTAAGAGCACTGGCTGCTCTTCTTGAGGACACAGGTTCAATTCCCAGCACCTACATGGCAGCTCACAATTGTCTGGAACTCCTATTCCAGAGGCTCTAACACCCTCACACAAACATACATGCAGTCAAGACACCAATGTACAGAAAATAAAAGTAAATAAATAATAAGAGAAATTCAAATGAGAAAATAGCAAATACCCCCCTCTGTGGGTTATTTTATTTTTCACAGCTTTAGACTACCACCAACCTAACTCTTGTGTCTACGAGTAGTAAGAGTAGTGAGACCAGGGCTTTAACAGACATTTGTTGAAGTCTGAATTTCTGGCTGGGGTTAATGCTTTTAAACCAACTGAGTAAAGTCTCTTCAAACATACTCGTAGCCTTCAAAAACAAGTCCTGCTGTCTAAGGGAGGCTCACTCATTCATTTCTTTTTTTTGCATGTAGGGTGATACAGGAGAAAAGCACATGCAGGGCTTGGATAAAATACATTTATGTTATCAGCAGACAGTGGCAATGGCATGGAACCATACCATCAAGGTCTCTCTTCTCAGTCTCCATTTCTTAAGAAGGTTCTTCTTTAATAAAGCACAAGTTTGTTGGCGCACACTTATCTCTCTCTTGATCATGTTGCCCTATTTAATGAGAAAAGTGGTAGAGAAAGCAAAATAAATAAAGTGCTTAAGAGGAACAGATAGTCAATGGATGAAGAGTAGCCTGCTGAGGTCACTGATCTAAATGAAAGCTTATCACTTCCCCAAATCCCAACTCTGCCCATTGTTTATTCACTGGCACACTCTTCCAGCCACCAGTTCATACCTTTCAGCTCTGAGTTTACCCTTCAGAGCTTTCTCTACGAAGATGGAACTGGCTTTTTGATGTTTAATTTTAATACTAGCTGGACTGATGTAAAGCTTTGTCAATAAATGGCTTTTCTTAGTTTGTTTTCTATTGTTACATTAAAAAGATGAGGCTAGGTACTTCACAAAGGAAAGATGGTTGTTTGGGTCAATTTTCCTGGTGACACAGCATGGCATTTTTCACCTTGGCAAGGTCTCCTAAGCTGTATCACGGTATGGTACGGGGTCTATGGTTCCACCACTCTTAACATCACCAAACAGTAGCCAAGTGGCTAGAATGAGAACTCTTAGAGAGTTTAGGAGACAAATGGAATCCAAGCTCTAGCAGAACTGGAGGAGCATTTTAGAAAGAAGAGACCATCCTTGGCTCATGGAGACTTGCCGACTGGGCTTTTACAGGAAGCATACTTCCTTACTGCTCAGACTAAATGGTTCTCTGCAGTGTAAAGATCATGGAGGCTGTGTATCTCCACCCATTTTCTCTAGCCTTGACTTCAGCACTGCTAATATAGAGACCTTTCCTCACAACTTCATTTCCTTTACCTTTTTTATTACAAAGACCACACACTCTGGTTCTTTTTATTTATTTATTTTCATCTATGGAAAATAGATCATTTTCTCGTTACAGTTTCCCCTCCCTCCACTTTTCATAGGACCTCCCACCTCACCTCCCCTCCCCTCCAGGTCCACTCTCTTTCTGTCTCTCATTAGGAAAAAAAGCATGTTTCCAAGAGATAACAACCAAACATCAAAATAAAATATAATAAGATGAAGAAAAAAACCCACTCATGTTAAAGTTGGACATGGCAACCAAACAGGAGAAAAAGAGTCCCAATAGCAGGCATAAGAGTTAGAGACCTACATGTTCTTATGGTCAAAATAAAAGTGCTAAGCTAATATCTAATGTCTAATAATATTTAATATCTGTATTTATATGTATGTCTATATATAAATATCTATATCTATATATCTATCTATATCTATCTCTCTATTTCATCTTATACATGTCAGAATGGCTTAGATCAATAACACAAGTGACAGCTCATTCTGGCAAGGATGTGAAGCAATGGGAACATTCCTCCATTACTGGTGGGAATATAAATTTGTATAGCTACTATGGAAATCAATTCGGCAGTTAATCAGAAAGTTGGGTTCAATCTAACTCAAGATCCAGATATACTCTTGAGCATAAACCCAAAGGATGCTCCACCCTACCACAAAACCAGTTGATCAACCATGTTCATTATGACTCTATTTTTAATAGCCAGAAACTGGAAACAACCTAGATGCCCCTCAGCAGAAAACTGGATAAAAATTAAATTAAATTAAAAAGTTTATTTACTCAATAGAGTTATAACTTGGCTATTTTAAAAAAAATGACACCATGAAAATTTCAGAGAAATGGATACAACTAGAAAAAAATTTCTGTGTAAAGTACTCTAAACCCAGAAAGATAAATACAGTATATATTCAGTAACAAGTAGATATTAGCTGTTAAGTAAATGATAACCAAGCTACAATAAATCCATTGATCCAAAGATATTAAGCTAAGAAGAGGGCTGTACAGGACATGCATGGATCTCCTTGGGAGGGGAAAATAGATTTCATGGGTGGTCTGAGGGCAAATGGGGACAGTAATAGGAGAATCAAGTGTGTGTCAGGGGAGATGGGGTAGAGAGAGAGAGAGGCACCTGGGACTGGTGGTATTTGAGGGATTATATGGAAACCTAGCACAGTGGAAACTTCCTGGAATAAATGAAGTTGATCTTAACGACTACTTCTAGTAATGGAGGATATAGAATCTCAATTGGTCATCCCTTGTTGCCCTTCAAGGCTTCCAGTAGTGTGATTGGGTTGTATTCATTTGAGTTGTTGGGGCTCCATGGAAATCCCCAAACAACCCAGGCTGTTGCTAAGGCAAAGAGTTGCTCTTTGCAAACTGACAGTGTGGTCCCATTGCTAAAGACAACACTCACACAACTCATTGAACATGGAGAAGTCAAGCTCGTACCTTCACCCCTACATTCTAGTTTCTTTGATGAGGGATGGTACTCTGCATGCTAGTGCAAGAAAAATGTGTGACCCAGCACAACTACACTCTAGTTTGTATGCCTATGATTTGCCTTCCCAGATTATCCACTTTGTCAACACATTTTCTCCCCACCCAAGGACATTCTTCCTTGGATAATCTCCACAGCCCTAGGATACCCTTTTTAGATCTCTATCCATATTCATATTTATTAGCTTATTATTATTTAATTATTGTTTATCTTGATCTCCCCTTATGTAAATCACTGTGTGGGTTTTGTTTTCCAATTATTCCCAGGGCAATGCACGTGAGCACTCACTTCCGAGTGTTTATAAACTCATTCTTGTACATGTTACTTAACAGTCCTATTGTATATAGTTTAAGAATATGAATAAACAATATAGAAATTAACCTCAGAATTTAGCAGAATCTCTGATATTTCTAATAGAAAATGGTATAATTTGTTCCAATTTTTTTTTTGTGAGAAGACTTTAAATTTTTCCATTCCTGCAAAGAAAATTAAATTTGTACTGTCTTTCTATGAAAAAAAAATTAAAGTACAGAGGCAGAAAATCATGAGAGTGTAAGACCAAAAAGATTGCAAAGACGATATCTTAGTTTTTATATTTTAGCATGTATTCTTAGGGGGCTGGAGAGGTAGCTTAGCAGTTAAGAACACTTACTGACCCTACAGAAGCCCCAGTTTGGTTCACAGCACCTATATAGTGGCCCATAACAATCTGTCACTCCCATTTCAGCATATCTTATCCCATCTTCTCCACTGGCACTGTACACATGTGGAGCAAATACATACACACATACAAACAAGACACTCATACACATAAAGCCCAAATAAATAAACATATTTAGGTTTACTAAGAATGAGGAGGGATTATATTATTAGGAATATGTATTTTCTGAAATCATTATTGTAGTTTTTATTACTATAAGAAATAAAGGAAAGTGTGTCTATCTGTTTGTGTTAGGGGAGATGAAGAAAATCATCCTTCCTTCATCAAAAGGCTTGTCCTAAGTAAAGACAATGGTGATTACCATTAGGAGTGGGGTTGGCTATCCCCAGTGGTAGCCAGCATTGGTTTTGTTTTGTTTGTTCTTTACCAATTTCAGAGCAAAGAGAAGTTACAGCTGAGGTTTGCAATAGGGACATGGCATGGAATTAAGCTACACTAAAGAGCAGAAGGGTGTTCTCATGTGTCTGAGACTTCTGAGCAGGAATAATGTAGGAACAGGAAGGAAAAAGAAAAGTGCAGAAGAAAAGCACACCTCAAGACTTAAGTCTATAGAACCTAAACTTAACACTGAAGCTCAATCCAGAAAGGTCTCGGCCATATTCGGGCACTGGGTTGAGCTGAAAGCTTTCTTGTTCTATTGGTGGGGCTGAGGTGAGAGAATGGTAAGAAATTCCCTCTGTGGTCCAGGTGCCCTTGAGAGATAAGAGTAGGAACTGGGAGATGGCTCAATGGTTTAAGCTCTTGCAGTACAAATATGAGAGCCTTAATTCAGATCCCTAACATCCACAGAAAAGGCCTATTGAGCCAGTGCACATCTGTCCCCCATAAGGCAGACAATGAGGGATGAAGAAACAGGTAGATCCCATAGGATGCTGGCCAGCCAGTGTAGCCAAAATAGTGAGCTCCAGATAATACTTAAATAAGGTAAGTCTGATCAGGGGAGGGCTGAGGTTGACCTTTGGCTCCCACAGTGTATGCAACGGTGCTCTGTTTCTCTGTCTCTTTGTATCTCTCTGTTTCTGACACACACACACACACACACACACACACACACACACACACACAGAGAGAGAGAGAGAGAGAGAGCACAAGAAAAAGAGAGAGCAAGAAAGAGAGAGAGAGAGCAAGAAAAAGAGAGAGCAAGAAAGAAAGAGAGAGAGAGAATATTTGGGGATGTGTAGAGGACATCCTATTGATTTATGCCATCTTGTATTGTACAAAGGAGAGCTGTCTTATCTATATACTGAATGGTCTTTAGATTTCTTCTATAAATAGTCTAGCTTGGTAATTCTGTTGAGCTGAGCCATTTTTGTATATAGGTGTTGTTTTTCATTCTAAGTACTTAGCCACTAGTTCATCATCTTCGTTGACCTCACATTGCTAACTTCACTTAGCACACCCATTTTGCTTTCATTTTAACCTAATTTAACAGCTCTCTCGACCTTGTATTTTATGTGTACTTCTCATTTAGAAAGCACTTCTGGGTATGAAGAGATGGCTCAGTGGTTAGGAGCTCCGTAGCTCTTACAGAGGACCCAGGCTCAGCTCCAGCATGCACACTGGGCAGCTCACAGTCATCTGCAACTTCAGTTCCAAGGGACACAACACCCTGTTCTGGTCTCTGTAGGCACCTGCGTGCACATGGTGCACATACAGCAGAGCAGGTACACACATGCACATACACAAATAAAAATTCACTAAAAAAAGGAAAGCATTTCCATATTTTGAAATTTATATGTACATATTCCTCATTTTCTTTATGTGGTTTTAACTGGTGT
Source organism: Rhabdomys pumilio (assembly GCA_030674055.1). Classification (NCBI taxonomy): domain Eukaryota; kingdom Metazoa; phylum Chordata; class Mammalia; order Rodentia; family Muridae; genus Rhabdomys; species Rhabdomys pumilio. Next base: position 11,869,198 of record JANHMN010000002.1, on the reverse strand, counting down.
TTTTGGTCAGTAAGTGTGCCCTCCCCCCAGCCTTGAGTAGGCCTGAAGGAGTCATTTACCACAATAGACCAAAACAACAGGACCCAGGAGGCACTACCTGCCTTGGCCTGCAGTCTGCTACAGGGGCTAAGAAGAATAGACCACCTGCTGAGCTTGCATTTAGTTACCTCCATGCTATGATCTCTTCACCCACACCAGCTGAAGTGAGAAGTTCTGTGGTGGGGGTGGGGTTTCCCCTTTATATTTGAAAGCAGAATATTAAACTTCTGGCTTTGATCAGAACTTTGTCTTGGCCCCATGTTTTCTCTCACCCTCTATTCCCCTTTCATTCCCAGCCTTCCTTTCAGGTGAACCTGGTTGACTGAAGCTGCTGGCAGCTACAGATTGGTGCCTAAATCTTGGGGCCTGAAAAATGAAAGACCAGCTGAGGAACACTGTCTTGGGTGGAGCTCCACGGAAAATGGAAGAAGAAGAGTATCCTGAGCTGTGTTTGCAGGAAGTGTGTTTAAGGGGGATAAGGTATAGGTTGAGTAGGTGTTGACCTGAAGCAAGCTCACGTAGGAGGTGACAGTGAATTTTGAGATAGGAGAATTGTAATAGGTATATGCCTGAAGCCCAAGAGCTGCCTTAGGCAAGAGGAGCAGGGTTAGAAGGAATTGGAAAGAGATGAAGAGTTAGATCTTGAATATGAGAGAGAGAAAGGGCTTCAGAAAAGCAGTTGTCCTCTCTTGGCTGTGTTAGAAAAAAAGAATGAAACAGCTGTTTCAGAGCTCTCCTAGGAACAGGAGAAAATTCAAGAGATGTCTTGCAATCTTCTCTGGCTTTTACAGGAGAAATCCATAATTCTGCTTTCTTTGTTTATTGTTTGTCCTTGGCACACCAATGTCCACATGTGTCAATTGTTTGTCTTTTGTTTCACTGTCTGAATGATCAGTGTTTTATGTTTTATGGTGTTCTATGTTTTATGTTCAAAAGAAAAGATTGTTAAAATTGCTTGATCCATCCCTTGATCTAGTTTAACTTGGTTTTAAAGGCAGTCTTAATGTGCACAGATAAGTTACCTTACATCTGTAGCTAAGAGTAGAACTGAGGTAGAAAAAGCCTTTCCAAAAATTGATTGTCAGTATAAGCTGCTTTTAAAGGGACCAGCAGTTTTTTGATTCTATAAGAAAGCTAAGAGTTGTTTGTCCCAGAAAAATCTCTGTGACAAGATGCTTTTATCTTGAAATTACAGCTAGAAAAATTTGTTGCTGATTGGTTTTAAAGGTATTAATATGTTCTGCATGTCTTGGTTGTAGATTGTCGGCCTGTAAGTTATTGGGTATGATTAAAAATTTGCAGCCTTGGTAACAGAAAGTTGGCTTAAAATGGTAACTCAGGGTTGCAGTTATTCAGAAACCAGATGTATAAAGATAAAATTTAAAAACAATGTCTCTTTAGTGAGATATTAAAAACTGCACTATCATGCATTCATATGTAAGAATTGGCAGCAAAACTTTGTAACATAAAGGTAATCTTCTTGGCATTGATTTGAGAGAAAATAGATTATTTACATTGTTAAAAACTGGTTTTGTTTCCTAGAATTATGGTTATACTCTAATGTTGCAAAAGAAACTTAAAAAATATAGTTAAATTGCCACTTTTCCATTGGCTGCAGTTGGCAGTTCAATTGTGAGTTTGGGATTTTTTTTTTACTTGCCCATGTTTATAGGGAAAAGATACAGCAGGTAGAATTAAATTAAAGTTTTAAAAATAAATAAATTAAAAAAAAATGTGGCATGGTATAGGCCTACAAAAGATAATCTTTGGGCTAGGCCTCAGGAAACAGGCTGAGATTAAGGACATTTACATTTGAATTAAGACAATGCAGTCTGAGCTCAGCAGAAACTTGGATGACAAACATTGCTTTTGTCTTGGCCTCCACAACCCCAGCTCCTAGAAAGGTGTTTTCCAGAATTTGTTTTTTGCCTTGCTTGTTTTTTTTTTTTTTTTTTTTTTTTTTTTTTTTTTTTTTTTTTTTTTTTGTGGGGGAGAGGTAAATATAAGACCCAAAAGACATTCATAACAGTCTAAGGGCCAAGAGTTATGATTATGCTGGAGAAATTTAAATAATGGCTGCTTCCCCCATGGCATTGTAACTGTACCTGCTGGTAAAAGAATTGTTCAACTTCTTTTGGTTACTTTGCATCTGCTCCCTTCTAAATTTGTTAAGAATGAGAAAGGACAAGATGGCTTTGGTTCCTCTAATGTATATTGGGTTCAATCTATTACTAGCAAGAGACCTAATCTTAAGTTATGTAACAATTATTAGAGGACAAGGTTGCCTTCGTCTTGGCCTTTATCTGATACTCTCACTCAGCTAAAAAAGATTGATTATTGAATTAATCCAAAACAAAGTTCAAACTTAAGATTTATGAAACTAATGGGGTATTACAGCCTGACTTGCCTACTCCAGCTGCCATTCCAGTAATGCATATAGAATTATTATAGATCTAGAAGATTGTTTTTATACCATTCCTTTACATTTCTGGTAAAGGTGGGAGGTTTTGCATTCAGTAAATTTGTTCATAATTTTTGTGAACCCATGGAGTGACATCATTAAAAAAGGTTTGCCTCAAAGAATGGTTAATTGCGTTACATTATATTAAAAAAAATTGTTGTTGCCTTAATACAAAAAATTAAGAGTTTGAATCTTGCAGTGTATATTATTCATTGTATGATATTTTATTAGCTGATCTCTCTGAAGGAGTTTTTCTGCAAGCCTTTGCTCTAATATAATGAGCTTTAAAATTCTGGAGTACTTGTTGCTCCAGAAAAGATTCAAAGGCAATATGTTTTCAATATTTGAGACCTCAGTTATATCCTAAGTAGACTGTAGCACAGAAACTTTCAATAAAAATAGATAGTTGGGGCTAGAGAGATAGCTCAGTTGTTAAAGGTTAGACTCATAACTAAAAATATAAGAGTTGAATTCCCAGCAACCACATAGTGGCTCACAACCATTTGGGGTGGTGTTCTAGTGCCCTCTTCTGGCTTGTAGGTGTACATGCTAAAAGGAAATGGTTTGCTTTTAATTTGATTTATGTTTAATGATTTTCAAAAGTTGTTTAGAGATGTTAATTGGCTAAAACCTTATCTTAAGCTTACCATAAGAGAATTTGAACCTCTGTTTGATATTCTCAAGGGGGATGCATGTCCTAATTCCCCTTGACAATTAACTAATTAAGGAGAGATAGCTTTGCTGAAAGTAGAGTAAGCTGTTAGTTATCAACAGATAAATTATATAGACTATGATAAATTGTTGGTTGTTTGTGTTATTAATACTCATATGCCCACAGCAGCCCTTTGGCAAAAGAAATCATTAACCTAGATTCACCTTTCTTCATCTACAAGTAAAGTTTGAACATCCTATTATAAAATTATTATTGTGTTAATATAAGATTGTAGAATAGAATCCTAAAAACATTTTTGATAAAATGTTTATTCCTTATTCCAAATAGCAATTAAATTGGTTATTGAAAAATAAGGATATTTGGCCTATCACATGGCAAACTTTTTAGGCATTTTGATGATCATTATCCAAAAGACAAGTTGTTACAGTTTTTCTCTATGCATGTTTTTATATTTCCTGTAAATTTACTATGCATGCAGCCCATAGGAAAAAATGTACTTTATTTACAGATGCCTCATCTATTGAGAAAACAGTACATGTAATTAGATCACATGTTTATTTTCTTGAGTTTCCCCTGCTTCAGCACAAATAATTAAATTATATGTTATAGCCACTGTTTGAAATGCTGAAAAATCAAGCTTTCAATTTATATAATCATAGCCAGTATATGGCTCATGATTTATAATTGCTTAAAATTGTTCCTTTTTTTAGATATTGCTAATTCTCAAATTTTATAGTCATTTATAAAAATACTGCTTAATTTAAGAAACATGAACTGTTTCTTAACTTTATAAGACATTTAAAAGCTCATATTGGATTGCCTGAACCCCAGGGCAATGCCAGAGCAGATTTGTATACTAGGCAGATTATAGGTCTTACAGAAACAATTGGCCATACAATCTTATTCTTTACGGCATCAAAATAGTAATAGCTTGAGACAATAATTTGGCATTTCTAGAAAGTGTGCAAGTTAAATTGCAAAAACTTGTACTCAGTATCTTTAATTTTTTTCATAATGATGTTAAGCCTTGAGGATTTATACATAATCAATTTTGGCAAAAAGATGTTACTCAGTTTTGATTTTAAAAAATTAAAATGTGTACATGTGACTTGACACCTTTTAGGCTTTCTAGTTCCAACTGCTTTAACAAGAGAAGCAACTAAAAATATAATTAGTTATTGTCTATATTATTTTCCTGTGCTTGGTATTCCATATCAGACTAAGATAGGTAATGGAACTAGCTATTGCAGTTATTTGACTACAGTCAAACATTTGAGATGTTTTGTCGACAATTTAATATTACTAAGATTTAGTTATCATCTTCAAGGACAAGAAATTGTGAAAGAGAGATTATGAAAGTTTAAAATAATATCTTCATAACTCTCTGAGTGTGGGAAAAGCAGCTCCTGGTGCTTCTCCCCTGATTTTATAAGGAACTCTGAAAAATTGGCTTTTTAAACTGGAAAAGGGGAATTATGCCCCTGAAGGTCATCAAAAGCACACCTTGCTTTTGTTTTGTTTTAAATTTTCTGCAAACTGATGCTAAGGGTCAGTCTGCAGGGGATCGCCACTGGCATCCGATCACTTCCAGTTCATTTGCCAGGGTCATGTGGAGAAACCCCTTAACTAATACTTGGTATGGTCCCAATCCTGATTTAATTTTGGGTCATGGATCAGTCTGCATTTTTTCAGAAAAAGAAAATGGAGCCTGATGGCTGCCTGAAAGACTGGTCTTTCATGTGGAAACAGATCTTGAGCCTAATAATTATGATTCTAATGATGAAGATTGCTCAAAATCAGTCAGCTGATTTAACCTGGCATATAGTCTCCGCTCTTACTAGAGAGTGTTTTTTTTATCATTACTTAAAGCTACCCACTATATACATAATGGCCATACTTGTATCTGATTCCTGCTAATTAGCAGTTGGATTAGATACTGAAATACTCCCACTTCCAACCTTATTTTCTACATTGCTTGGATAATCATGTTGCTTTTAACCTTTGCACCTTGTGTTTTAAGCAGATTGATTGCCCTCACACAGGACCATCATGGCAGCTACACATCACTGTGAAGAATTGCATCTAGTACATGCCCACAGGTCCTTTGGTCTGAATGTGGTCTTGGTCTAAAGAGTGTGCCAATGATGGCCAGTTAGTTAAAGACAGATAAAAGTGTTCTTGAGCTCCAATAAACCTAAGGCAGAGGCATACATCAATATGCTATGTATGTTTTCCTCAAAGATGGGTAATACGGGAGTAATATAGACACCAACCTAAGCCAGACATGGTCACCCAGCCACTTGAGACCCTAGATGGGATGAAATTTTGTGCCCCTTCCAGATATTGGCACTGCCAACCTAAAAAACTAAGGGGGAACTGTGCCCTCCCCCCATCCTTGAGCATGCCTGATAGAGTCATTTACCACAGTAGACAAAACAATAGAACCCAGGAGGCACTTCGTGCTTTGGTGGCCTGCAGTCTGCTACAGGAGCTAAGAAGAATAGACTGCCTGCTGAACTTGCATTTAGTTACCTCAGGGCTGCAATCCCCTCACCCACACTCGCTGAAGCAAGAAGAAGTTCTGGTGGTGGGGGTGGGTTTTCCTTTATTTGAAAGCAGAATATTAAACTTTGTGATTTGATCAGAATACTTTGTCTTGGTCCCGTGTTTTCATTCCCAGCCTCCCTTTCAGGTGAACTCGGTTGACTGAAGCTGCTGGCAGCTACAAGTAAGCCTGTGTATATACCGTAGGACCTAAGATGCTCTTGGCAAACTGTGTTCCTTCTATGTCTTTCAAGCATGTTGTCCTGCGTTGACTATTTAAGCTCTTTCTTTTTATTTTTGATAGTTTTTTTTATATCTCCTTTCTCAAATACTAGATATACATATGTTTGAGATTTTTAATTACTCTGTTTTTTTTCAGTTAGTTTTGCTTCAGCATTTCTTACACATAAGACAGTTTGGAACTTCATAGTAAATGTTCCCAAATACCAGGGAAGGCCTTCACTTAGTCTTTTCACAGTGGTCTTGACCGTCCTTACACCTTCCCTCCTATGTCAGACACAGCCAACCTCTCACCAAGGCATCTTATCTTCTTTCTGTTGAATTTTCTGCTGAACTGTGCAGATCTTACTGGACCCCAGATCTGAGGACCTGAAAGAATGGGGTGGACTACACTCTGATGCTGCAGACAATCTTACTTCAGTTTCAATGTACTTCTATGCATGAATTTAACAAAGAAAGCAATGATCTAAAAAAAGGATTGAGTTCTAAAAAACATGGTCAGAAAATGTCAAGAAATGCCAGTAAGCACATACTGAAAATTGACAGAGCAGCCCTTTCCCAGAACTTCCTCAGGACAGTGCCGTTGAAATTCAATGGCCTGGCACATAGTATAGATTATAAGTAGGAAAGCATGAAAGTGAGGCAGAAGACCATACCCAGATTCAGGGCATATAAACCAGATTTGGTTCTACAGCTATGATCTGAAATCTACCAAGAGTAAACATGCCTTATAAATGGGATGAATTCAACACAGGAGACACGAAATCACATCCAAGAACAATCCAGGGAACAAAATGCACCTGAGGTAAAAGGCTTTCTGTTTTTCTCCCTGAATCCTCTCTCACAGTTCTCCAAGGTATTGTTCATCAGGGGTCATATTTAGACCATGTTTTGACATTTTCTTTTACTAATTCCAAACAATACTCCATTGACAACGACAAAGGAATTCCTTTTAGCCAGTGGAATATAAACAGAAAAAATACATGGCATTTATGAGTCTAAAGAAATGGATGGATTTCTCTTTTCATTTTTTCACTTAAGATGAGTTTGAAGATGGTGTATCAAGTGAGAAATAGCTGGGACCTTAAACTCTTAGAGCAGAGAGGCCAACCACTGGCCACATACATGGCTTATTGAGCAAGAAATTGGATTTTATTGTATTTGAGTCAACATATAATCTTGGTTTGATTTACTCTCACAGCCCCACTATACATTAACTAACATGTTCTTATTGAGAGACATGAGAGATGTTTCTTATTGCAAAGTGTCATCACTAGAGACTCCACCTGTACAAAATGCTGAGCCTGCTGGGCCGTTGATAGAGCAGCCACATCAGTCCCCTCCCAAGATGCAGGTAACGTCATAGCACAAGGGCCAGAAAGAATGTAAGAGCCCAAGAATGAGGAGGAGTGCTCTGAGGGGCTGGTCTTGGGATGTGATAGAGCTGTTGTATATAGGATAACTGCTGTGTTTAACTGCACAATAGCCCCGCATGATCAAGAGACTTAAAACTTCCAAGAGAGATCATATCCAGAGATTAGGCATCCCTCCCCCCCAGTTGAGGGATGGAGCCACCCACCCATCTCAAAAATATTAATCGAGAATTGCTCCTGTCTAAAGGAACAGTGCATGAACAAAGAGTGAGCTGAGACTGAAGGAAAGGCCATCCAGAGACTTCCCCGCCTATGGATCCATCCCATCAGCAGACACCAAACCCAGACACTATTGCTGATGCCAAGAAGTGCTTGCTGACAGGAGTCTGTTATAACTGTGCCCTGAAAGGCTCTGCCAGAGCCTGACCAATACAGATGTGGATGTACATAGCCAACCATCGGACTGAGCATGGGGACCACAATAAAGGAGTTAGGAGAAGGACAAAAGGAGCTGAAGGGGTTTGCAACCCCATAGGAAGAACAACAATATCAACCAACCAGACCCATCAGAGCTCCCAGGGACTAAACCACCAATCAAAGATTACACATGGAGGGACCCATGGCTCCAGCTGCACATATAGCAAAGGGTGGCCTCGTCTGACATCAGTGGAAGGGGAGGGAGGCCCTTGGTCCTGTGTAGGCTTGATGCCCAGTGTAGGGTAATGCCAGGGCAGGGTGGTGACCTGGGGAGAAGATGGGTGGGTGGGGGAGCACCCTCATAGAAGTAGGGGGAGGGGGAATGGGATAGGGGTTTTGTGAAGGGGAAACTGGGAAGAGAGATAACAATTGAAATGCAAATACATAAAATAACCAATAAAAAATTTCCAACAGAATGAGGAGAGACTCCAGAGCCTTAACCCCTAGCTTAGGAGCTAATGGTGGTTTATAGCTGCTGAGGGAGGGAAAGTTGCTGTTCTTTGTATATGTGGAGGGTAGGACTCCACACAAATGTGATATGGGTGGTACTGATTTGACTCTGATTTTCTTTCTTTCTTCTTCTTCTTCTCCTTCTTCTTCTTCTTCTTCTTCTTCTTCTTCTTCTTCTTCTTCTTCT
>JANHMN010000002.1:11822909-11845749 GCA_030674055.1 Rhabdomys pumilio | reverse complement strand
CATGATGATAATGGAGTGGATCTCTGAAATTAAACCTCAAATTAAATGTTTTCCTCTATAAGAGTTGCCTTAGTCATTTCGTCCCTTCACAGGAATGGAAATCCTAATACAGAAATTGGTATCAGGAGTGGGTTTTTTCTTTGATAGTTGTGGCCATATTTCTATTTGGAGGAGTATTAATTTTGGAACTTTGCATTAGACAAGTAGTATAATGCTTTAAGTAAAGCCTCTTGGGCCATACTAGTAGAAACATGGAAGACAGTGGTACTGAGGTTGATTTGAATTGTGGTGCTCTGGCTCAAGAAGGTTCAGAGGACAAGAATTTTAGCACATGGCCTAGAAACTGTTCTTCTGATATTTTGATGAAGAATGTAGCTGTTTTTTCCCCTTGTCTGAAGAGTCAGCTTGAGGCTAAAATTAAGAGATTTAAATTAATTGCATTGACCAAGGAAACCTCCTAAAGTGTCAATAGCCCAGCATAGACTGTGTCCTATGGTTTATTCTTTTTTTTTTATTTAAAACACTTTATTTATCAATATTTGTATAAACACATACATGCATACATATATACATACACATATAAATGATAATCAAACAATAAAATGCATTCAAAAAGTATGGGGGCGTTGGGAAGAGTGGGAGGAAGGAGAGAAAGGGGAAAGTTAGTGTTCATATATGAAATTCTCAAAAAGGAATCCAGTTTTTCAAAATGTTCAACAGACCAACCAACACTTCACAATATGAAAGCAAATATGACCTACAACCATGTAGAAGGACACCTCAACTCACTACAAACTTTGAAGTTCAAAATAAGATCAATAAAAAATTATTTCACCCAGCATACTAACACAAACCACAATAACGTTTTATAATTCAAAGTATTTCTGAGAACAAGAAAATAGATTGTCAGGAACTAAGTCAGCAGAACCAGGGGTACACTGTGTGTTAATTTTTTTGTTTGTTTTTTTTGTTTGTTTTTTATCAAATCATAATTTTTACTTTTTAACACAGGGGTTATAAACACAAAAATGCAGAATGTGGGGAAGGGGATGACACAGGAACATAGATGTTCAGGGGGAGTACAGATATCTTTCAGAACAGAGTATCATCTGGGTGAAGGTTTAGGGGTCAGATCACTATGACTCTTCCTATGATTCCCTTGTCATAATCTAATTTAGTACTATCTGCCAAAGGCTGCCTATTTACAAGGTTTATGACTACTCAGGTTAGTAGTTTTCAACAAAAGCTGCCTGTTTACAATAGTTTATAGCCCTCTGTTTCAGTGTTTTTCCATAGAGACCCAAGTCTTTGTGTTAGCAGGCATATATGTCCGGCCTATTGCTGATTTTAGGCTTATGACTGATTTTAGGTTTTCAGTGTATAAGCAGGGCTGTCCCTGACATCTCCTCCCTTCTCCAAGTATAGAAGGGCTGTGGCGATTCTAATCTTGCCAAGGTGGGGATAGAGGCCTGACCTCCAGTAATTAAAGGGGACATTGTAATGGCTCCAGTCCTCCTGTCGTTGTCCAGTGAGGCATAAGGGCCATACCCATCCTGATGTCTTTTTCCTGGAGAGGGGATACTTTTGACATCTACCCCTATGCAGTCAGGCTTGTCCCTCAGGGAACCCAGAAACATATTTTTAACTTTTATTTATATTCCCTTGCAGTGCTTAGCCTCGCAGCCTCAGCAAGAATTCAGATCGTCAGACAGAGGGGGTTCTGGGTGGCCCCTCTCTGCTTGGTCTAGGGGTGGAAGCCTCCTCTTTTAGGATGGGTGGAGATGGAACTTAGGAACACCCTGGATAGAGAAACAACCTCATCTAGACTCTTGTGGTCCTCCAAAGCTAACATATGATAATGTATCTGAATAGATTTTGCTATCAGATTATCTGTCTGTTGTTTCACAAAGTTAGTCAGCCTATTGAAGGCTCAGGGACCAAAGGAAATAAGCAAAAATAACCCAATTAATAATCCCAAGATGGAAGGAAGTACGGTTAACAATCATGGAGAGGTTGAAGACCAATTCTTATACAAGCTCTCCTTTTTCTCTTTCTTTCTCTGTCTTTTCTCAAGACCATCTCTGGCCTTTTTCATGTTCTCTTTAATCATCCCTGTTTTGTCTATGTAAAAGCAGCATTCTTCTTTAAGGGCTGTACACAGACTAGAGCTATTTACAGTCTTTTCTATTGTAAAAGAGAAAATCAGATCCAATAAAGTCCTTTGGAATTTTGGGGGATCGCATCAAACAGCGAAATGAGGGATTTCTTCAGATTAGTGATGTCAATCTACAGCTGTTTGATGTCCTTGTCAAAGGCCCATTGGAGGTCTGAGTAGTATAAGTCCAGAGGCCAGCATCAGGATTAGAACTCCTAATGGCAGACATCACAGGTGATTAATTTTTACCTGGAAGAGAAAAAAGAAAGGAATTCTCAGGGAAACTTCTCTTCCCTGGATGACAATTGTTATTCATCTTACTTATAATTGGGCCTGGTTTTGGGGAGGTATCTATTTAATTCATTAATCCTTTTGGTGGCCATTTAGTTGTGCCTTCTGTGGTATTAAGCAGTAATATCAGTCCTTGGCCCCATATAGGAACTGGGTCCTGGCCATTCCATTTAAGGGTAAAAAGGTCCTTCCACATAGTTGTGACATAGTTTTTGTTGGTCTCAGTGACGCCAGAGGCAATCAGCGGCAGATTTGCTGTGAGTTTTCAGTTTTAGAAAGTTAAGAGTAAACAAGGCATGCTCCTTCCACCCTCAAAGAGTCATAAAGATACTATTTAAAGAAATATAATTCATTATTAATAATCTTTTTTATCAAAGGACTATTATAAAACAGCCAACAGTTAATCAATCTATATAATGTATCAATTAGTGAGAGCTTCTTCTACTTTTTGTAAAATTACTCCTCTTTTGTCAATTAATTGTTGAAGGAAATTAAGATTTGCATCTCTCTTAAGATTATTAAACAGAGACATAAATTCTTTTGTGAAGAGCTTAAAATAAGATCTTAACCAATAAGCATCTCCTGGAAACTTTTGAAAATCATTTGAAATAAGTAAACTATCTTTCTTTCCTTTGTTTTTTGTTTTTGTTTTTTTCTTTTTTGCCAGACCAATTATCTGTTATTTCTTTTTTATTGAATATTTTACGTATTTACCTTTCACTATTATCTCCTCTTCCTTTCTCCCCCCAAACCCTTTCTCATACCCCTTCTTCCAATTTTTATGAGGATGTGCTCCCATCATTCTCCCAATCCCACCTCCCTGCTCTCACATTCCCCAACACTAAGGATTCAAACTTTCGGGGACCATGGCCCTCCACTTCTACTGTTGCCTAATGAGGATACCCTCAGTTACCTATACCAGTGGAGCCATGGGTTCCTCCCTTTATGTTCTTAGGCTGGAGTTTTAGTCCCTGGGAGCTCTGGTTGAGTATTTTACTACTCCTTCTAAAATAAAACCAAAGCACCCACATGTGTCTACGCATTGTGTCTTAGGTATTGGAAGCTTTTGGGCTAATATCCACTTATCAGTGAGTGCATGCCATGTATGTTCTTTTGTGATTGAGTTATCTCACTCAGGATGATATTCTCAAGCTCCATCCATTTGCCTAAGAATTTCATGAACTCATTGTTTTTGATAGCTGAGTAGTACTCCATTGTGTAAATATACCACATTTTCTGTATCCATTCCTCTGTTGAAGGACATCTGGGTTCTTTCCAACTTCTGGCTATTATAAATAAGGCTGCTATGAACATAGTGGAGCATGTGTCCCTGTTGTATGTTGAGACATCTTTTGGGTATATGCCCAGGAGTGGTATAGCTGGATCCTCAGGTAATACTATGTTCAATTTTCTGAGGTACCACCAGACTGCTTTCCATAGTGGTTGTACCAGCTTACAATCCCACCAACAATGGAGGAGTGTTCCTCTTTCTCCACATCCTCGCCAGCATCTGCTGTCACCTGTGTTTTCAATCTTAGCCATTCTGACTGGTGTGAGGTGAAATCTCAGTGTTGTTTTCATTTGCATTTCCCTGATGACTTGGGATGTTGAACACTTCTTTAGGTGCTTCTCAACTATTCGAGATTCTTCAGTTGAGAATTCTTTGTTCAGCTCTGTACCCCATTTTTTAATAGGGTTATTTGATAGTCTAGAGTCTAATTTCTTCAGTTCTTTGTATACCTTGGATATTAGCCCTCTATCAGTTGTAAGATTGGTAAAGATCTTTTCCCAATCCGTTGGTTGCCGTTTTGTCCTATTGACGGTGTCCTTTGCTTTACAGAAGCTTTGCAGTTTTATGAGGTCCCATTTGTCAATTCTTGATCTAAGAGCACAAGCCATTGGTGTTCTGTTCAGAAACTTGTCCCCTATGCCCATGTGTTCAAGGCTTTTCCCTATTTTCTCTTCTATTAGTTTCAATGTAGCTGGTTTTATGTGGAGATCCTTGATCCACTTGGAGTTGAGCTTTGTACAAGGAGATAAATATGGATCAATTTGCATTCTTCTACATGCTGACCTCCAGTTGGACCAGCACCATTTGTTGAAAATGCTGTCTTTTTTCCACTGGATGGTTTTAGCTCCTTTGTCAAAGATCAAGTGACCATAGGTGTGTGGGTTCATTTCTGGGTCTTCAATTCTATTCCATTGATCTTCCTGCCTGTCTCTGTTCCAATACCATGCAGTTTTTATCACTATTGCTCTATAGTATAGTTTGAAATCAGGGATGGTAATTCCCCCAGAAGTTCTTTTATCACTGAGAGTAGTTTTCGCTATCCTGGGTTTTTTGTTATTCCAAATAAATTTTAGAATTGCTCTTTCTATCTCTATGAAGAATTGAGTAGGAATTTTGATGGGAATTGCATTAAATCTGTAGATTGCTTTCAGCAATATGGCCATTTTTACTATATTAATCCTGCCAATCCAGGAGCATGGGAGATCTTTCCATCTTCTGAGATCTGTTTCAATTTCTTTCTTCAGGGGCTTGAAGTTTTTGTCATACAGGTCTTTTACTTGCTTGGTTAGATTCACACCAAGGTATTTTATATTATTTGTGACTATAGTAAAGGGCGTCGATTCCATAATTTCTTTCTCAGCCAGTTTATCTTTTGAGTAGAGGAAGGCTACTGATTTGTTTGAATTAATTTTATACGCAGCCACTTTACTAAAGTTGTTTATTAGGTTTAGGAGTTCTCTGGTGGAAGTTTTAGGGTCACTTAAGTATACTATCATATCATCTGCAAATAGTGAAATTTTGACTTCTTCCTTTCCAATTTGTATCCCTTTGACCTCCTTTTGTTGCCTAATTGCTCTGGCTAGGACTTCCAGTACTATATTGAATAGGTAGGGGGAGAGTGGGCAGCCTTGTCTAGTCCCTGAATTTAGTGGAATTGCTTCAAGTTTCTCTCCATTTTATTTGATGTTGGCTACTGGTTTTCTGTATATTGCTTTCACAATGTTTAGATATGGACCTTGAATTCCTGATCTTTCCAAAACTTTTATCATGAAGGGGTGTTGAATTTTGTCAAATGCTTTCTCAGCATCTAGTGAGATGATCATGTGGTTTTTTTCTTTGAGTTTATTAATATTGTGGATTACATTGATGGACTTCGTATATTGAACCAACCCTGCATTCCTGGAATAAAGCCTACTTGATCATGATGGATAATTGTTTTGATGTGTTCTTGGATTCTGTTTGCGAGAATTTTATTGAGTATTTTTGCGTCGATATTCATTAGGGAGATTGGTCTGAAGTTCTCTTTCTTTGTTGGGTCTTTGTGTGGTTTAGGTATGAGCATGACTGTGGCTTCATAGAATGAATTGGGTAGTGTTCCTTCTGTTTCTACTTTGTGAAATAGTTTGAAAAGAATTGGTATTAGGTCTTCCTTGAAGGTCTGATAGAATTCTGCACTGAAGCCATCTGGTCCCGGTCTTTTTTTGATGGGGAGACTTTTAATGACTGCTTCTATTTCTTTCAAGGTTATGGGACTGTTTAGATGGTTTATCTGCTCCTGATTTAACATTGGTAACTGGTACTTGTCTAGAAAATTGTCCATTTCATCTAGATTATCCAATTTTGTTGAGTATAGGCCTTTGTAGTAGGATCTGATGATTTTTTGGATTTCCTCGGGTTCTGTTGTTATGGCCCCCTTTTCAGTTCTGATTTTATTAATTTGAATACTGTCTCTCTGCCCTCTGATTAGTTTGGCTAAGGGTTTATCTATCTTGTTGATTTTCTCAAAGAACCAGCTTCTGGTTTTATTGATTCTTTGTATAGTTCTTTTTGTTTCTATTTGGTTGATTTCAGCCCTGAGTTTAATTATTTCCTCTCGTCTACTCCTCTTGGGTGCATTTGCTTCTTTTTGTTCTAGAGCTTTCAGGTGTGTTGTCAAACTACTAGTGTATGCCCTCTCCAGTTTCTTTTTGTAAGCACTTAGAGCTATGAGTTTTCCTCTTAGCACTGCTTTCATTGTGTCCCATAGGTTTTGATATGGTGTGTCTTCATTTTCATTAAATTCTAAAAAGTCTTTAATTTCTTTCCTTATTTCTTCCCTGACCACATTATCATTGAGTAGAGTATTATTCAATTTCCATGTGAGTGTGGGCTTTTCCTTGTCTTTGTCATTATTGAAAACCAGCCTTAGACCATGGTGATCTGATAGGATGCAGGGGATTATTTCGATTTTTTTATATCTGTTGAGGCCCATTTTGTGACCAATTATATGGTCTATTTTGGAGAAGGTACCATGGGGTGCTGAAAAAAAAGGTATATTCTTTTGTTTTAGGGTGAAATGTTTTATAAATGTCTGTTAAGTCCATTTGGTTCATAACTTCTGTTAGTTTAACTGTATCTCTGTTTAGTTTCTGATTCGTTGATCTATCCATTGCTGAGAGTGGGGTATTGAAGTCTCCCACAATTATTGTGTGAGGTGCAATGTGTACTTTGAGCTTTAGTAAGGTTTCTTTTATGAAAGTGGGTGCTCTTGTATTTGGCGCATAAATGTTCAGTATTGAGAGTTCATGTTGGTTGACTTTTCCTTTAACAAGTATGAAATGTCCTTCCTTATCCTTTTTGATGGCTTTAAGTTGAAAGTTGATTTTATTCGATATTAGAATGGCTACTCCAGCTTGTTTCTTAGGACCATTTGCTTGAAATATTGTTTTCCAGCCTTTTACTCTAAGGTAGTGTCTGTCTTTGTTACTGAGGTGGGTTTCCTGTATGCAGCAAAATGTTGGGTCCTGTTTGCGTATCCAGCCCGTTAGACTATGTCTTTTTATTGGGGAATTAAGACCATTGATGTTAAGAGATATTAAGGAGAGGACATTGTTGCTTCCTGTTATTTTATTAACAGTGGAGGCGTTGTTTGTGTGGTTATTTTCTTTTGGGTTTATTGGAAGAGGCTTACTTTCTTGCTCTTTCTGGGGCATAATTGCCCTCCTTGTATTAGTGCTTTCCTGCTATTATTCTTTGTAGTGCTGGGTTTGTAGAAAGATATTTTGTAAATTTGGTTTTATCATGAAATATCTTGGTTTCTCCATCTATGATAATTGAGAGTTTTGCTGGGTATAGTATCCTGGGCTGGCATTTATGTTCTCTTAGGGTCTGTATGACATCTGTCCATGATCTTCTAGCTTTTAGAGTCTCTGGTGAAAAGTCTGGTGTAATTCTTATAGGTCTGCCTTTATACGTGACTTGGCCTTTTTCTCTTACAGCTTTTAAAATTCTTTCTTTGTTATGTGCATTTTGTGTTTTGATTATTATGTGGCGGGAGGTATTTCTTTTCTGGTCTAGTCTATTTGGCGTTCTGTAGGCTTCTTGTATGATTATGGGCATCTCATTCTTTAGATTAGGGAAGTTTTCTTCTATAATTTTGTTGAAAATATTTATTGGCCCTTTAAGATGGGAATCCTCACTTTCTTCTATACCTATTATCCTTAGGTTTGGTCTTCTCATTGTGTCCTGAATTTCCTGGATGTTTTGTGTTAAGAACTTTTTGCATTTTGTGTTTTCCTTGACAGTTGTGTTAATATTTTCTATGTTATCTTCTGCACCTGAGATTCTCTCTTCTATCTCTTGTATTCTGTTGGTGATGCTTGCATCTATGACTCCTGATTTCTTTCCCAGGTTTTCTATATCCCTGGTAGTCTCCCTTTGTAATTTCTTAATTGTCTCTACTTCCATTTTTATGTCCTGGATGGTTTTGTTAAATTCCTTCACCTGTTTGGTTGTGTTCTCTTGTAATTCTTTAAGGGTTTTTTGTGTTTCCTCTTTAAGGGCTTTCACCTGTTTATCTGTTTTCTCCTCCATTTCTTTGAGGGTGTTATTTATGTCCTTCTTAAAGTTTTCTATCATCATCATTAGAAGTGATTTTAGATCTGACTCTTGCTTTCCTGGTGATATAGGTAATTCAGGACTTTCTAAGGTGGGAGAACTAGGTTCTAATGAACCCAAGTACCCTGGGTTGTTGATGCTTGTGTTCTTGCGCCTACCTTTAGCCATCTGGATCTCCTTGGTGTTACCTGAGCTGTCTCTGACTGGAGCCTTGTCTTTCCTATTATCTTGGTTGTGTCAGAACTGTTTGGGATGGGTGTTGCTGCTGGGGTTAGAGCTGAGGTCCAAGATCTGCTCAGTGAACAAGCAGAAACAGGAAGGAACCAGTGCTCTGGGCCAGGAGTGAATTCCTGGGTCCCTGTGGGTCCTGGTTACTCCCTGCTGTCTCCCGACCTGAGACACTGCCCAGGTTAGAACTCCTGTTTGCTCTACCACCTCTGGGTTTTTCAAGGTTGGGTACAGAGGATCCGTTCTGCGCTCGGGCCCAAACAGGAAGGAACCGGCACTCCTGCCCAGGAGTGAATCCCTGGATCCTGGTGGGCCCCAGCCACCCTCCACTTGGTGTGAGTGTTGCTGCCTCCTTACCTAAGACACTGCCCGGGTTAAAGCTCCTAAGAGCCGGCTTCCTATGGGTTCTGTGAGATTGGGTGCAGAGCTACCTCCGAGGATCTGCTGAACGCTCCGGGCCAGGAGTGAATTCCTGGGCCTCTGTGTGCCCCGGTTACTCCCTGCTTGGGGCGAACGCTGCTGAGTCCTTACCTTAGATACTGCCCGGGTTAGAGCTCCTAGTAGCCCCGTTTCATATAGGTTTTGTGAGGTTGGGTACAGAGCTGCCACTGGTGATCCCGCTCCATAGTTTATTCTTATAAAGAACATTTTGATCAGACATAGCAAATTGAGAAAAGATAAGTACAATATATATGTTTGAAAATTAAAGGGGCACCAGGAAGTGGAATGGAGCTAAATTCTTTGCTCAGATTTTTTTGTTTTTGTTTATTGTTGTTGTTGTTGTTGTTTGTTTTTGTTTTTCTGTAATAACATGAGGTATAATAATAATAATAATAATAATAATAATAATAATAATCCAGTGCACTGGGATTTTCTCGAATGCAGGTAAGAGGAACCCCGAGTTGAGGTTAAGAGCAATTTTTATACAGCTTAAGGGGTGAACTAGGAAAACAGTGACTAGGCACAATATGATTGGCAGATCATTGTGACTTTTAAACTGATTGGTCTTTATGGAATGAGGTGGTAAGGACCTCCCTTGTCTGAAAGGGGCAAGGATTGGTCCATCC
This sequence comes from Rhabdomys pumilio, assembly GCA_030674055.1. NCBI lineage: Eukaryota > Metazoa > Chordata > Mammalia > Rodentia > Muridae > Rhabdomys > Rhabdomys pumilio. Next base: position 11,836,121 of record JANHMN010000002.1, on the reverse strand, counting down.
TGCAGAATGTGTCTATGTGCTCTGGGCCTTTCTCGCCCACAGATGGGTTCCCTTCCCTTGGTCTGAGGAATGTTAATCCAGCAGGGTAATTCAGCAGGTGTCCTTGGACTAAAGAATGTGCTCCTCCCAGGATGTGTCCTGGGGCAGTTAAAAATTAACTTTAACTAAAAATTAAGTTTAACTGAATTTCTACATTCCCCCCTTTTCTTTGTGGCTGATTCCAATCCTGGAATCACAAGCTGTCTTCTTAGTGTACAACATGATATTGTTGTCTAAGCATAAGCACTTGTATGGTATTAACACAATCTTTAACAAATTTAACTAGGCGATTAAGAATGTAGGGGCCACCAGGTATATGGGGCCACAGTTTCTGAAATGTACTAAACAATGTCTCCATTTTGTGAAAAGACCTCTCATGTTAGCTTTTGGGAAACATGACGGTTACCCTTGAGGGCTAGTCCAAGCCTTCTCTCCAGGAGAGAAATCATGGTCTAGATCATGAGTACCTCAGGTGGAATCATGTTTTTGAGCTACAGTCTGTCTCTGGATTTTGAGTGAGCTGGACTGTCTAATTGGATGATGGTTCCTCTGAAGCTGTTTTTACATGAAAGGCGTGGATCTAAGCCAACATTCTATCAACCTTTATAGCAGTGAGAGTGGTCAGCTACACTAGAAATGATCTCTCTTCCAGCGCAATTCCAGAGTTTGAGCTTGGTGTCGCTGGACGTAGACAGTATCTCTAACCTGGAAACAATGGGATGTTTCTGGGATTCCAGGTTCATAGGCATGGGCCAGCAGGGTCCACACTTCTTTCTGCAGCACCTGAAGTCTTTTAAACCTAGCATACAAATTACTGTTACTATGACAAATAAGTCTAGTCACTTCTCCTAAGGTGGTCAGAGGAGCAGGTGCCCCATATAGGATCTCAAAAGGAGTTAGGTTAAACCTTAAAGGGGTGATTCTAACCCTAAAAAGAGCAAGAGGAAGGAGCACCACCGAGTCTGTACTGTCAGTCTCCATGGATAATTTAGTCAAGGTCTCTTTTAGACTTCTTTTTATTTTTTCTAACTGACCTGATCTTTGGAGTCTATAAATGCAATGAAATCCAATCAAACCCCAGGTATTTGGCCAATCTCTGACTTACCTGGACAACAAAGACAGGCCCATTATTCAAACCAATTACCTTAGGCCCCCTGAACCATGGAAAGATTTTTTCTAGGATCTTTTTTGCCACCATCATTGCCTTTTTTCTTCATTGGAAAAGCCTTTACTCAGCCAGAGAAGGTATCCACAAATACTAGAAGGTACTTATTACCATACCTGGCAGGCTTGATCTCTATGAAGTCTACCTCTCAATAGGCTCCCCATCTGTCACCTCGGAGACATTTGCAAAGTTCGCCCTTGGTTCTTCAGGCATTTGTCTTTTGACAGGATAGACATGCATGTACAATATCTTCAACCAGCCATGTGAGTCCAAGTACATGGAACTTGTTGTTTAACATGGTGGCCACAAGTTTCTTGGCTCCTAGGTGGGTGCATCTGTTTCACCAGCTCCTCTGCCTCTTTCTGGGGCAGAATTATCAGTCCCAGCTGGAGTTTTCCACACCCTCAAGTCCTTATCAAACTCTTTTTAGACTTTAGTCATTAAGGCCAGATTTTTGGTCCATATATAGAAATGGAGGTGTGGTTTGCACCAACCAACAGAACCTGGCTGTCCCCAGGAATTGCTTTACTTGTTTGGCATTGGAGGGAGGGGGGATGTGAAACATAGTCTCTTTTCCAGCCTCTGATAGCCATCACTTTCCATCTCTGAGAAGATACCCCAAGTAACTGACCTGTTTTCTGCAGATCTGAGCCTTCTTAGCCGAGGCCCTGTCCAGTTCAGCTACTAACCGGCGGGTTCCATTGAGGCACGTGTCTCTGTTAGGGGCAACCAGGCTATGAACTGAAGAAGAGTTACCTGGAGGTTCTCTGCTCTGAAAGGGGCAAGATTCTGGTGTAGAGCTTCATCAAAGATGGCAGGGGAGTTCTTGAACCTCTGTGGAAGTTGAGTCCATGTTAGTTGTCCAGATATTTCTGATCCTGGGTCCTTCCATTTAAAAGCGAAGATTGGTTGGCTTCTCTGACTCAGTTGGAGGCAGAAGAAGACATCTTTAAGATCGAGTGCAGTATTCCAAGTCCTTTCTGGGGGAAGAGAGCTCAACAAATTACCCACTTATTTACCTTACATGGGTCTTGCACCGATCGGTAGTTGTTAGCACCTGGCTTCCATACTGGGAACAGGAATCTGTTCCATGCTGACTGACACCTTTTAAGTATCCCCAGACCTAGCAATCTGAGGATATGAGGTCTAATTCCATCTCGGGCTATTTTACTCATGGGATACTGATGAACTGTTACTGGCATGGCTAAGGCTTTCAGCTCTATATGGTCTGCTGGCTGGTCCTAAGCCTCACCCAAGCCTGCAGTTTCTGCCCATATGAGCTGATTAAGCCACCAGTTCATATCACCAGGATTTTCTTTTGGGTAGTCAAAGAGGCAATATTTATTCTTGAGTTTTACAGTCAACACATGTAACACATTTCCTTGTCTGTCTTTTACTTGGGGGCTCTCTGGAAGGAAGTGAATCTGGGCTCCAATCTTTGCAAGCAGGTCTCTGCCCAGGATAGGGTAGGGGCATTCTGGAATGACTAAGAACGAGTGGGATACCCGGCCCATGCTGAGGTCCACTGTCCTTTGGGTGGTTCATGCATATTGTTTATTACCAGTAGCTCTCTGGACCCACAACCTCTTGCCAGACAATGGGCTCATGGTTTGTGAAAGGACTGAATGTTGGGCCCTAGTATCCACCAGGAACTGGGTGGGCTTCCCCTCTACTCTCAGGGTTACCCTGGACTCGGGGAGGGGGTTCAAGCCCCATCCTTTCTAGTCACTGTCTTTACCCAGGGCCAGTGTTTTGTGGCATGGGGCTTCTTCTCGGGCTCAGCGGGGTCCATCCCCCCTTTTCTTCAGGCATTCTCTTGTCCAGTGTCCTTTTTCTTTGCAATAGGTGCATTCATCCTTATTTAAAGGCCTCCTTTGGTTGTCCGGTACTCTCTTGCCTGGCCCTTGACTCTCTCTAACTACTGTGACCAAGATTCTAGTCAAGTTTTCTTCCTGTCTTTTTCCCCTAGCTTCCTGCTCTTTCTACGTTCTCTCTTCTTTTTCTTCCTCAATCTCTGTTATAGAACACCTTTTCAGCTACCTGCACCAGATCTCTCAAAGGCTTGTCCTTTAATCCATCTAACTTCTGTAGCTTTTCCTTAATATCACTGGCAGATTGGTCAATAAAGACTATCATCACTGTTGCTTTATGCTTATCAGACATAGGGTCATAGGGCATGAAAAAGAGAAATGCCTCCATCAGCCATTTTAAGAAGGCTGAAGGGGATTCAGTAGGCCCTTGGACCATTTCTTTTACCTTAGCCAAATTAGTGGGATGCCATGCAGCTCCCTGGAGACCTGCCATTAGAGTCTGGTGGTAGACCTTCAGGTGTTCCCTACTGTCAGGCGTGTTGAATTCCCAATCCGGTCTGGTCACCCAGCATCTATCTCAATGGAAAGTTTAAAAGCAGTGGGAAAGGGGTCTGCCCTGCCATGTGGTGGCTGTTCCACTACGTGGTGGCTGGGTGTTCTAGCAGAGAGGTCCCCTGTATTCCCTGTTTCCTTCCTTCCTTCCTTTTCTTTTTTTTTTTTTTTTTTTTTTTTTTTTTTTTTTGCCGGAAAATCCTAAATGTAGAGAAGAAGAGGGAAGGCCAACTTTAAAGTAAATCTTAGAGGAAGAAATATAGAGGCTTGATAGGGAGTCAGAATGAGCAGTAGTGAGATTTTGGGTTAGGAGAAAGAGAGAGAGAAACACATGGAGGGTGGCTTGGAGCCAGCAGCTCTTGGGAGCAGTTTCTCCAGGTCTAGCTTCGAGTTCTCAGCCATGAGAAAGAAAATTGTCTCAAATCGAAAAGGAAAATTTTCACCCAAGGGAAAAAATCCTAGAATGAGAGTCTAAGGAACACAGAGGCAATGATAGCAAGTAGAGTCCCAGACCTGCTGTTTCAGGCAAGCTAGCTGGGCTATAGCTGGCAGAAAATGACCAATGAGAAGGGAAAGCAGCCTACGCTAGCAGGTGACACATGAAAGACTGACCCCTGGGAAAGATACACTAGAACACAGTATATTCAGTCCAAAATAACTTCAGTCAAAGTCCAAGAACACAAAGAACGACAACCAACATGCAGGCAGTTTGCCAATAAAACAGAGAAAAGCAACACAGACAGCTCACCCCTGTCACGGGCACATAAACCAGGTTATACAGACAATCAAGACAGAAAAAATGCCAGTGGAAGAATCTAGTAACCAGAGCACTTGGTCAGCTTATGCTGGACCGAATCTACCAGATTCAGATAACTTGACCAGCCTATGCTGGACCAAATCTAACAAATTCAGATGACTTGGTCAGCCCATGCAGGACCAAATCTAACAGATTTCTAACACCACCAGCAATGAACAACACACAGATGTCGAACACATGAGACTGCCACAAGAGAGCAACAGATATGGCCCCAGGTGGCTGTGGCTGCAAAACCACCTTCAAACAGAGAAGGGTTCATTTCTGATTCTGTCTCCTAGACAGACTCTGGGGCAACCCCCAAAGTCTTGTGGCCTGTGACATGTGGGTATGTCTACCCTCCCCATTCACTTCCACTCCCATGAATTCCCTCCTGGAACTCATAACCTGACCCTATCCCAGGATTCCTGAAACATGACCCTATCCCAGGGTTGCAAACTGCCCTCCATGCCCTCCCTGTCATGGGCACAGACACTCCACAGACACAAAAAATGAAGAACAGACAGACAGCACACAGATCTGCTCAATGAAATATGGACCTCCAATTCCTGGAGCCATGGGGTTCTGGAAGAGCGTATATCGGTGGGACCTCCAAAATGTTGGACTGTAAAATACAAAACAAGGAAGGGAACACGCTTCCCCAGAAACTGACACAGATGGGATTCGCTGCAATGACATGAGGTTTAATGATAATAATAATAATCCAGTGCTCCGAGGATCTCTCACATGCAAGAGGAACCTGTTCAAGGATATAAACCAAATTAAGGAAGTGATAACCTCTGGACAATATCCCACTGCTCTAAAATTATTATTGATGTCTTCACAGATGAAAGAGGGATAGCTGTATCATGTTAGGGATTATTATGACCTGGTTATTGTTTTCATTTGGACTTAAGAAGTTATGATTGTGTACCAAATTGCCAAGGGATAGATTGTGATGGTTATTCTCAGTTGTCAACTTGACTATATTTGGAATGAACTATCCACCAGTCCTGGAGGGCACAGGAATAATCCAGATCTTGAGACTGGAAGATCCAGGCTTTAGATCTGGATATTGATGTGGGATGATACAGGCTTTTGATCCACATCAACACTTGTTTTTAATCCAGATCTTGAGTGGTCATGCTTATAAAAATCATGTGAAAAGAAATAAAGAAAACCTTAGGTCTAGGTGTGGTGGTACACCCCTTAATCCCAGCACTCAGGAGACAGAGTTCAAAGTTCGTCTACAGAGCAAGTTTCAGGACAGCCAAGCTGAGACAGTGCAGGAAATCACTGAAAACAAAAAGCTGGTGATGAAGTATGAGGGGACCTTGTTCCAGCCCCAACAAGCAGCAGATTTTGGCAGCTTTGTTCATGTGGCTCTGGCTTTAGAGTCAGTAATGGAAGGAGTTACTGGGACAACTGATGCTGGTTAGCTAGAGTGAAATCTTCTGTGAAGTGTGTTCTGAGATCTCAAAGAAACTGTGTTCCAAAGAAATTGAGCTGGCAGCTAAAATTGGTGACATGTAAGAATCACCCAGGTGGTACTGGTTTTGAAGGCATGAAACAGTCATGGAGATAATCTGAGGCTTGGAACTGTGAGTGGTCAGGAAAGACCATTTATAAATGTACAGTCTCAGTAGTACTTGAAGGCCCAGAACTAAAGAGGTCATTCAGAGAAGTTGAGGCTTGGTACCATAGAGATAGACACTATGAGAGGCTATTGGTGAAAATGCAGTCTAGTTTTAGCAGAAGACTCCAGAGTATAGGAGATACTAGTACCATAGGATAACCATCAAGAACAGCACCAGCATGAAGTGGAGTAGTCAGAACTTAGAGTGTTACAGAGTTAAGAGTTGGAGAGGTGATCCAAGAACATTGGAAGATCCCAGAAAATCATGTGTAGATCCCAGATGTTGGAACAAGAAGCTGTGAAATTAAAGTTACCTTGGATAGCCTAAAAGTTAGAGATGCCAGAGCTGTGGGATGCCTACTGAGAAAAGCTGCCAGAAAAAGGGAGTTGATCCAGCCTAAGAGAAAGAAGTGTGCTTCAGTCAACACAGATGAAAGGAGCTGAACATCAGACATGGAGATGCAGAATCTGAAACTTATTGAGCGGGTTATTGGCCTTCTTTGGTCCAGTATTTCCTCACTGTGATGCTTTGAAATCAAAATTATTATCCTGTGATGCTGGAAGTATGTGATCTGCTTCTTGAATTTGATTGTAGAGTGGATTATGGTTAAGTGATTGCATGAATCTCAGAAGAGACTTTGAGCTTTGGGCTTTTGAACTTTGAGATTGTGATAGACTATGGGGACTTTTGAAGTTGGACTGAAAGCATTTTACCCTATATTATGACTTTAAGCCTACTGAGGCCAGGGAGTGAATTGTGGTGGTTAGAATAGGCTTGCTCCCCCTGTAGATTCATGTGTTTGTATGCTTTGCCACAAGAAGGGGCACTAATAGGAGTCCTGACCTTATTAAAGGAGGTGTAGCCTTGTTGGAGGAAGTGTTACACTGTGTAGGTAAAATTTGAAGTCTCCTATGCTATGGCTTTGCCAATGTGTAGAATTCCAGTCTCCCTCTGGCTGAGAGAAAGTGGGGATAACCTTGCACAAATTGGCACAGGAGTCGACTTCTTAAACAGAGCACTAACAGCTCAGGCACTAAGATTAACAACTAATAAATGGAACCTCATGAAACTGAAAAGCAAAGGACACCTTAACATCAGTCTACAGAATGGGAAAAGACCTTCACCAATCCTACATCCGACAGCATGCTGATATTCCAAACTACATAAAGAACTTAGGAAACTACACATCAGAAAACCAAGTAACCCAATTTTAAAAAATGGGGTACAGAGTTAAACATAGAACTCTCAACAGTTGACTTTCTAATGGCCAAGAAGCAGAAGCCCTTAAAGAAATGTTGGACATTCTTAGTCATCAGTGAAATACAAATTAAAATCACTCTGAGATTCCATCTTACACCTATCAGAATGGCAAAGATAAAAAATTCAGGTGATACCACATGTTGACAAGGATTTGGAGCAAGGGGAACACTCCTCCACTTCTAGTGAGAGTGCAAGTTTATACAACCACTTCGGAAATCAATTTGTTGTTTTCTCAGAAAAATGGGAATAGTTCTACCTCCAAGACCAGTTATATTACTCCACTATCCCATAATGACATTTATTCAACTATCTTCATAGAAGCTTTATTCATAATAACCAGAACCTGGAAACAACCTAAATGTCCCACAGCGGAAGAATGGATAAGAAAAATGTGGTTCATTTACACAGTGGAATACTATTCAGATGTTAAAATTAAAGACATCATGAAGTTTGCAGTCAAATTATGGAACTTGAGAATATCATCTTGAGTAAGGTAGCCCAGTCTCAAAAGGACATTCATAGTATGTACTCACTTAAAGGGGATATTAGCCATAAACTTTAGAACAACCATGCTACAATCCACAGACCCAAAGAAGCTAAGTAACAAGGAAGACCCAAGGGGGATGTTTTAATCTCACTGAGAAGGGGAAATAAGTAGCCATCTGGGGTGGATGAAGGAAAGGAATTTTATAGAGATGTGGTGGGGAGAGGAAGAGAAGGAATGAAGTAGGGGGAGGTCAGAGAGATAAAGACAGAGACATGGAGGGAGAGAAAGAGAGAGATCTGGAATCTCTAGAGTGCATTTTTGCTACTAACTAGAAATCTGAAACAGTGGAAAATCCTAGGAATCTACGAGGGTAACTCTAGCTAAGACTCCTAACAGTGGGGGATATGGAACCTGAAACAGTCATCTCCTGTAATCAGAAAAGACTTCTAATGTAGACTGAGACACCAACCAAGACACAAAACCTGTAGAAAATTCTTAATTGAATTAGGGAGATTTTGCCTGATATACCATAGCCCCATTTACCTACAAGTGAAAATTTAACATTTGCTGCTTTTTCCTGGGGACATGGGTAGTGAGCAGTAGAGAAAAGAACATTGACACTAATAAAACCCTTTGGTGTTCTGCATCCTACTAGTGTTTACAACATTTGCCTTTAATCTCTGCAATTCTGTGCTTTAAAGTCCTAATGTGGCTTTTATGCTACATTTTGGTATTTGATACACTCTATCTAAAGCTGATAAAACAGCAAGAAATTTCAACTTTACTCACAAACCAGATGTATTCCCTAAAAGTTATTTTCCCTTTACTCCTTAGAGATTCTAAACTTCCAAATGGGGGAATCATAGGAAAGAGTGGAGCATCACCAAGGGGCAATGTGTACAGAAGGGAATGCTGCTTGAAAGAAGGGAATGCTGCTTGGAGAAGCCCTGTCTCCTCTGTTCTCTGGATTGTCTCAGTAGCTGATCCTTAAACACTGAATGTCATCCTTTAGAGAAAAGCCACATGGCTCCCAGGCAATGAGGGGAAGAATAGCAACCCCTAGCTACATATTTAACAATTGGTACTTCCTTTGTACCCATGGAAAAATCTGGGGGAAGACTACACTAGTAGAGTTGATAAATGGTCCAATCACATTTGCATAAAATCTGTTGATTATAAAACTTCATGTTTAATTTGTCCTTTCTTTGCAGAATCGTGAATTTTCTAAAATGGTTTCTAAAGGAAGGGACTATTCCTCTCTGTTTTTCCTAGCTGTAAGTATCTTTCTTGTTCAAATATTACTGTACACAGAGAGACACCCTTAACTAAATGATACAGGAGGATTTTTGATCAAATTTAAGGTGAAAAAACAGTTCTGAAGACAAACCAAGGACTTATACCTGTTGCACAAATGTTGTCACTGATCAACACTCCCACCTGGACTTTGAAAATTAAGATCTTTTATGTAGATAAGTCCCAGAAAAGCAATATGTTTCTAAGCATAAAGCCATTTTTATAAACAAGTATCCAGTGACAAAACAAATTGTACTTTCCAATTCTAAAGACATAGTAGAGAGTTGGGAATATGACTCAATGGACAAATTGCTTCTGTGCAAGAGTCAGAACTAGTGTGTATGTGTCCAATATTCACTTAAATACTGGGTGGTTATTACTTCTTTGAATATGAAATAGATGTCCCCTAGGCTAGCTGGCTAGCAGGACTGGCAGACTAACATAATCTGTGTTCATGTGAGAAATGTAGACTCCATTAATAAACTGAAGAGTGATTAAGAAAGACATCCAATTTCCTCCTCTGATCCCCACACATACATATATACATTCACAATAAACAAAGTTGTATCCTAAAGTCTGGATGAAGTTCAGAGCACAATATAATATAAGATAGTGTGAACACTTGCACTGTTTCTGTACAAAGAATGTAATTCATTTTGACTTGTTTTTGTAAGCAGATGAATGACTAGTTCTTGCAATGTTAACTGTTCTATTTTGTACAGATTTGTAAAAAGATATTTGCCATTTACTTCTGATACTAGCATTTGGTATTTCTAACTAAGGTCATCTCTCTTTCCCCTAGCCTTTTCTTCATTTTGCCATCTTCCTAGTTATACTTCGATGTCTGGAAAGGAAGTTTGGAATGAAAAAAATGAGAATGGATCCAGTCTTTAGGTTTGGAGAAATCACATGGTTTTGTGTTCTATATTGAGCAAGTTTGTATAAAGGTAGCATACAAATTCTCATGGACATCTTGTCCATGAAGTTATAATGAAGAGACAGCTATAGAAATTATAAATATGATTATCAGAACATGGGTTCTGGGCCTTAAAGATGATTGTTGTAACCATGGTCAAAACAGGTCCAACACACCAGAAACACAGAAAATCCAGGTGTTCATCTGCCACTGTGTGCAAGGGAGGGCCAGAAATCACCATATGCAGCATGATTAGTTTGAAAGACAACTGTTTGTGGCCTAGAGAGCTGAGGGAACACAGTCTACCCAGAAAGGACCACCGAGTCAAATAGAATGAGAAACCTGTCCCATGTGTCCTGGGCATTTTCAATTAACCTGTAATAGAAATGGAAATGGGATTTGGTATTCAGGGAGCTTGAAAGTAAGTGTGCTCTATTGAAGTAAGACTCAAGAACACAAGCAGAAGCATATTATTCCTTCTGTGTCATTAATTTTTGGATTCTACATTTGGGAATCATCACTTGTATATAAGAGTAATGTGGCTGAATGGTACCAAATGCCATCAAGCTCTGACACATCACCTATGACCACAATGAAGAAGAGAGGAAGAAAAGAGACCCTAAATTAATTATCTTGTCATAAATGTGTGACCTGGAAGGGAGAGACAAGGGTTCCTCTGACACATCCCAAAGTAGGGGCTGTGCCTATTAACATAGCTAGGGCTGATTTAGAACATTCAGGTCCATCACTCTAAAAACAATTTTGCCAATGTCCGTAATTTGTATTATTTTATTCCCAGAACACTTATTCCTCAAAATGTGATATAATTTTTTTTGCTAATCTATTAATATGAAGCTGTATATTGAGGTTAAAAATAATGTCTTCATAATAAAGAGAATTGACACTAGCCAAGAAGCAATGTCTCCTTTACCTGGTGACTCTTTGACCACTAATTTTTGGGATGGGAGGGTACTGTGCATTCTGACAAAAGATGGATGTTATAAAAACTTATTGTTCATCCAGTCTCCTCTGATATAAAAAAAATAGAGTACAGAACCAGACCCCAACGATAAGTTATTAATAGATATCTTTATCTATAGAATTTCTTCTAGAAGTGACCATGTATTTAACAATCCAGAAGAACCAGAAGGGGAAGATGAAGATGTGAGTCTGGAAAGAGTGTGGACAGCAAGTGCTTTGACTTCCATGGACTTCCAGGAGGTAAGCTTCGTAAGTCAGCTCACAGCAGAAGCGTCTTAACCGGTTGGCAGCTAAGGAATGTGCTCAAGAGCTCCACTTTAAAATGAAGACACTTTCAACTGCTTCATATGTACCCTTAAAAGAGATGAGCACTTTTCCTGAATACATAGTGATAAAGCAATCATTGATCAGCCAACGATAAATCAATCAGTGGTCAGTCACTGACTTGCTCTCATGCTCAGGGAAAAGCAGTTCCACTCTTCAGTACATTGGTATTCTTGTTAAAAAAAAAATCTTCCTGCACTTAGTCTTGCTTGAAAATTCTACCTGACCATTTTATTCATGCTTAGATTTGCTCAAGCCAGCTCCATGAGCATTGATAGTAGACAACTGTAAGGCAGTTCACAAGAGCTGAATTCTTTTCTGTGTGGTTAAAAAGTGAAAGTACAGTGAGATATGTGAAATACAAAGTCAGACTTCAAAGTGGCAGTTACAACTTTTATGGTTAGAAGTAGTCATCACAGTGACAACTTTGGTTGTCCCTGCATGCAGCCAACACTGGAGAATATAAATTTATCAAGATTTCTGTGTTTCTCAGATAGTATGCCAGTTTCTTTATTTAGTGTTCTATAATTGAACACCCCCTCAGGATGTCCCAGTAGGTTTATTTTTTATTTCTTGCATTAGAAACTGTAGCCTTTTGGGTTCTTTTAAACACTAGTGAGTATATTTATCTACTGGATTCCCTTGTCATCATTACATTCTGAATGATTGTGATACAGTGGAAATTGGAATGCCATTTGGGGGTTCTTAGGCTCATTAATAAACTAATATAAGACTGGGCTCAAATGGAAACTAAAGGACATTTTTATTACATTTAAAAAAAAACCCTTCCTGGCAGGCAAACTGCAAAACCACAGCAGGTGCACAGAAGAGGGAAGCCATTTTAAGCTTTCGTGGAGATAAGACACATGGTAGATGAGCAGCTACATTGCAGGGAGGGAGGGATGCTTTAGCAAAAGAACAAGGAAACCCAACATGTTGGGAGGAAAGCCCAGAGTGTTAAGGAACACATGCTTAGAAAAGATGAAAGAAACAGAGAAGTTCCACTTTTCTGAACAATTCATAAAATATGGAAGGTTTAGGGCCCTTACACAGCTGCCACCTGTAAGCTCTTGTAGTATGGTTAAGGATTCTGGGGTGTGTCAGGGTAGTATAGTTCTCATTAAAGAAATAATCGTTACACCTATCTCTTTAGCATGGCTTAAGATGAGCCCAACATCCCAAAGGTAATAGGCCCTTGGCCAAGTGAAATACTTAGCCCAACCAGGGTGTTGACAAATTCTATTCTCTTGACAATAAGATATTTTACCTTAGAAATGCACACCACTTGCAGTGTCAAGATTTTCTGCAGTAGATAGCACAGTACACAGCACAATAAGGTAAATGATTAGAACTTAATCAAGTGGTAGATGATAGGATTAATTATATTTGTTTCTGTTTTAATGTTGGGTTTTTTTTTTTTTTTTTGGAGTCGAATGTTTTCTTTTCCGTAAATGGACCAAAGGAAGCTAGAGAGGTGTGAAACTGAGACTCTTTGAAGGCTAACAATTCATCCTTAAATGTAAGACAACAACACAGTTATTTTGAAACATTATTAAAGCCACAATTACAGGGTTCTGGGTAAAATTTACAATGGCAGATATGTCTCAAAAATTTTTTAAATATTACTAAAACATAAGAAAATTATGTCTTGTTTTGCTCCCATATTAGTGCAAAGAACATTCTAGGAATTCAGAATATCTATTTATTGGATATCAATAAAATTACATAGATTTTAGGTGTACGACCTAAGAATAACTAGAAGCACCAAGGCCAAGTCATGTTGGATTTGATAATCTACTTGTAGACTTATGCTTATAATGACCATTCACTGGCGTGACTTGTTTGCAGAAGCCAGTCATCATTGCCAGCTGCCTTCGCAAGGAGTACAAGGGAAAGAAGAAATGCTTCGTTCTTAAGAGCAAGAAGAAGATAGCCACAAGAAACATCTCTTTTT
>JANHMN010000002.1:11799827-11822809 GCA_030674055.1 Rhabdomys pumilio | reverse complement strand
ATCACTCTAACCCTTTTGGGTTCCAAGTTCTTCTTTTAGTTTAGTAAGACCTTGGAGTGCTGCTCAAAAACTATATGTGTTCCATGAGCTAGTTCCAAGAAGATATGTGTGATGTACAACTCAACCTTTTATAGGAAATCTCACCCAGTCTTTCACTGAAAAGATTATGTTTAGGGGAGGCCCAATTCTCATTGATTGCAATGCTTCCATTATTCAGAAGGAAACAAATAAAACTTTTTATCTATCTCTTGTTTTCTTTCTTATGGTCCACTTGTCCTCCCCTTTTCCTACCTATTCCCTTCCTTGATTTGATTCCTACTTTTTACTTCTATAAAGGTGCAATTATGTATTAATTAATTGCTCAGTGTATAAACCTTTACAGCATATTAAAGAAAAGCCCTACAATTATATTATAAACAATTTCTGATTGTTTAAATCAATGAAAGCTTTCATGATTTCTTACTACCTTATAGTCATCAATGCTGGTCATGGAAATATAAGGAGGAACACAGACGATCAAAAGGATCCACGAAGGGAAATAAACCATATAATCAAATATTCTGTGGCCATTTTCCTAGGAATGGAAGTCGTGCAAAGTGAAAAATCACACTCTGAATTACATTACTCAAAACACAATCAATTACATAAAAATATCGCCTTGGGTTTTTTTTTGAGATTTCCATGTCCTTATGTCCTAATATGACTTTTAACATAGATTTTGCTTATATAGTCAACTTTATACATAAAAAATTGATAGAAGCTACATGATATGATTTTGAAAATGGAAAGTAATAATGAGAACAAGGAGTTCTCATTATGATGGTAAAATTCTAAAGTTTAGGCTGACTCTTAAAGATGATCAATATTTTTAGGCTTTAAATAGTTATTCCGATATTTTGTCACTTTAAACCAATGCAACCAATTTAATATTCACAAATTCCAACTCATCAATTTCACATCTTAGGGGTTTTGTCCATCTCTTCCTCCTTCTCCTCCTTCTCCTTCTTTTGATTTCTTTAACATAATCTTATTTTGCAATCCAGATTGAACTTGAACTCATAATGATTTTGCCAAAACATCACAAGGTGTGAGTCAGCATGCTTAGATTGTCTCTCCTAATTTAACATTTAGTGCTTACAGGGGACAGCTCAATTGAATATGCATAGTCATGTATGATACACTGTAACATACTACATATCAAATTAAAATAAATATATAGTAAGATAGATACAAATGCTAATCTAATGTATGAAAGTAAGTTTATCAAGATCACTGAGATTATTATGAATGAAGCAGTCTGGAAGACTCTAGATAAAGCAGAACCTACAAGAATATACCAACCTCAGGGAATGTGCTGCGGTCAGTTTGAATGTGTGCCGATGGTGCGAACAGTCCAAGGAGCCCATTACTCACAATATCCACCAGAACTGGAAAACAATTCAGTCTCTTGGTATTGCATGCCAATGTAAAGTTGTAATTCTAAGATGTAACAAAAAGATTTATCAGTCTGGAAGGAGAAAACATAAAGCTCGTGAACAAAACATGCAAAACTCTTCAAGTACTGAAAAGATGGCGTATTCTTTGTGATGTGGCTGATGGACTAGAGGTTCTTTAGTTTCTTTGAGATGTGCAAGTCAATGCTGTAATATTTAAATGCCGTAGTTAAGCAACAGGATATAATTAAAGTCTAAAACAAACCTCTAACAGGACAAACTAATTATGGCTGATGTCCTCTAGCAATTTGCTTGGAATCCCAATTTTTCATCCCGGATGGAGAAATGAGAGGGATAAAACAGGAAGTTCATGAAGTTACAATGCCTATGAGTAACTTAACTAGGAAGGAAGAGGAGGCTCATCCATCGAGACTTCTACTGGCTGCGCAGTGAACTGTGGGGATGCATGTCTTGGGAATTGACACCCATGCTGGGGTAAACTCTGTGATGATACAGATACCCGATTCACCCTTAACTCCTGTAAAAAACTCTATAAGCTCATTGGTTCACTAAGCTAGGCTTGTGTGGGATAAAAACTTTGGCTTTGTTCACATCTTCTCAAGAAAAGACATGTAACTTACAGACTGTATCTGATTTAGGAACTATCTTTGGTCTGGCTTAAAGCTCCAGGTAACAAGGAGAAATTGTATTGTTTTTTTTTTTTTTAATTTTTTTTACATTTACTCATTATTGCATGTTTCTCTGTGTGAACATGTATGTGCATCTGTGCCTATATGTACATGTTTATGGTGCATGTGTGAAAGTCAGAGAACAAGTTTCAGTAGTCAATTCTCTTTCTACCACATGCGTTCCAGGAATCAAACTCAAGCAATAATTATATAATGAGCTAATAGTGAATGCAACTTTCTTATATTAAACTCATGAATATAATTCTCTGAATAATATTCTTTTCTGAAGGAAAGGAGGAATCTTAATGCATTCGCTTAGGTAAATTTAATGTATGACTGGCATAATCATAGTCCAAATTCTCTCATAATATATAAAATACATACACAGATATGTTTTTTGTTTTCAATGTCTCAGATGCTGTTTTTCATTACATTGCCCTATAATAGCCATAGCGCTGTGCCCTGGAGATGCACATACCTTCTCACCACCTGATAGAATGATGGCTCCATTATACTGACTGTCCTCTGTGCCATTTCTAGTCCCAAAGGCATCAACTTCCAAAGCTATGTTCTGTTGCTCTAGTGAATGTATGAAGTCATCGATCTTTGCTCCTAATAGACAGTAAAACGTAAAAGTCACTACAAATCCTAGGGAACGCCACAAAGTGATGTATCAAAATGACTCTTCATAGCCATTTGATTGTTATAGCATGCAAGAGTAATGATTTTAATTCTCCATATCTTTCTTTTCTTTTCTTTTCTTTTCTTTCTTTCTTTTTTTTTTTTTTTTTTTAGGTTTTTTGAGACAGCGTTTCTCTGTGTAGCCCTGGCTGTCCTGCAACTCACTCTGTAGACCAGGCTGGCCTCGAACTCAGAAATCCGCCTGCCTCTGCCTCCCAAGCACTGGGATTAAAGGTGTGTGCCACCACTGCCAGGCTATTCATATTTCTTTTCTGAACAAATACCTTTTGTTCCATTTTGCTTTAGGTACATGTGTGCATTTTATTATACGTGTAAGAACACATGGATGTACATGCAATGTGGAGGCCAAAGGACTATGTTGGGTCTTTTCTATGATCACTCTTTATTTTCTGTATTGACCCAGAGTCTTTCCCTTGGGTCAGAGATTACCAACTCAGTTTATCTGGCCAGCTACTCTGGGCATCAACTGTCTCTGGGATGACACATAGGTCTCCATATCCAAGCTTTCTAAAGCCCATATATTTATTAGTTATTTGAGAATTTCAAATATGCATAGAATCTATGTTGGTCATATTCCCACTTTCTTCTTCTTCTCCTAAATCCTAGCAGCTCCACTTTCCTACCTTAACACCTTCCTGGTTCTGAAATTTGTTTCTTTATAATCCATTGAGTCCAGTTAGTACTGCCCATATGAGTGCTGGTATGAAGCCACCCAATGGATCATGGTGTCTTAGCTACTTTTCTACTGCTATGATAAAACACCACGACCAAAAGCAACTTGCACATGCTGATGTGGGGTGCATGTATTTACTTCAGCTTACAGTTGTGATGCTGCAGGAAGAGAAGCCAGTCACACCCAACAAATCTTCATGTGGGCTCTGGGGTCTGAACTCTGTTCTCATGTTTGTATAGCAAGTGCCTGGCCCACTGAAATTCTCTCTGAGTCTTCTATTATAGACTTTCTAAATGTGGTTGGATAATGATGGCCATGTACTTACTGTCTCTTCTAAGTAAAAACAACTCTGATAATTAAAAACGACTTTTGTTAAAACCTTGTGACTTTTAGAATAAAACCTCTTAGAATCAAACAACATATTCCATTGAACTAAAATCAGTAACAATGATCATGTAATTTAAATGTTTTTAAATTTAAAAGGTATGTATGCCACCAACATGCTCCTCTATCCAACTGTAAAGTCTCTCCTTATAGTCATTGTGACATTCTACTTTCACAATATTTTTATATAAACTTTAATTTTTAATGTGTGCTGATATAATATTATCATATATGTTTGGCTTCATTGTTCCAATTTAAGATTGAGATTCCTAAACTGGGTGTAAGACACATTCATCTTTCCATCATGTGTGTCTTTCCTAAACAATGTTCTTAACAGTGAGAATATTCATAAAGTATGTATTTAGCATCATTTTTACCTGTTTTGTTGACAATCAGTAAGTTTGTGAGGGGCATCTGTGGCTGTTGGCCAGGTGTGAGGAAGTACATATGAGGAGTGAGCTCCCAACAGTAGTCAGTTTGACGGACTATCCTGTGAATATTTGCTGACAAAATATGCAGAAATCCAATCCCCAAAATCAGAATCCTACACAGAGAAAAAATGTACAGTATAGACCTATAGTCATTGTCCGGTCTTCAAAACACTCCTTCAAAGACATGGATATAGTACAAGCAAGACATGATTAAAGACAGCCATTCATGTGTATGGCTCTGTATCTTGGTTCTTAAATTTTTTCTTGTCTTTAAAGTGGGAGCAATGACCAAGGCTTTATCATCAGTGTACCTCTCTTGATGCACTCTGATCATGGGACAGCTTGTGCGATTTTAGAAGATGGCTCCTTACATGGCAAATTGAGATCTAGCCTCACTTTCTCTGTGTTTATCCTACTGTTCCCTCTCTGCTGCAGAGTGCACTGCTCCTCGGACTCACGAGTTGCTCTCTGCTCTCCCACCCATTGTCTCCAGTCTTCTTCAAGGCAACCATTTCCTCAGCTTCACCAATTCAACCATGACTTATTTTTGTGTTTTCCTTTCTGTCAATTCCCATTCGAAAAGTTTACAAATCAGATCTCAGCACTACAGCACCAATGCCAAAACCTCATCCTTATGTCCTTCCAAGCATGGGTGGCACAGCCACTTCTACTGGGAACTGCATAGTTGTGAAGTCAGCACAGCTGTTTGACACAGTTCCAGTGAAGCTGAGCCAAATGCTGCCATCACTGTCCTTCTGTCTCTTGCTTTCATGTTTTGGTCTCTGCGTGTTGCATTCGTGGAGACTTTCTGCATCATGACTCATTGTATGTCTTTTCCTGAGAAAAATATTTCTGAGTTTTTTTAAAGTAAAGTCCTAAACTTACTTCTGCTTTATCAGGCTACTATTTGGAAGACTTCCTTATGCCCTAGAGATTGCAATAAGCTCAGATAAGCAAAACCTAGGAAATTGTAAATGTGACCATGACTCCAAGAATCTTCTTTGGGTATCTGTCCCTAAGCACTCTCAAACTGTATAATTGGTAAAGGGTAAACTCTTACTGGTCAGTAGAATTATCAACAGACGCTAGGCCCCATTTTATAATATGCTTAGAGCTCTCTGAAAATGTAGTTTAAAGACAGGCAATCATACAAGGAGCACCCCCGGAACAATAAACCTTATTCTTTAGTGAAAGAAATATTGACTAAAATAAACATTTTCTACTTTATAACATAAATGAGGAAATAATATTGTAAAGAAAGTTATGTATTAGTATTTGCTATTCATAAAAAAAACAATTCAAATATTTTCTTTTGTAAATGTTTGGGGAGCTTTAAAACTGCAAATACTGGCCTAAAAGCAGGCTGCCACATAAGAAATGTGTTTGCTTTCATAGAGCCATTCTTAAGAGTCGTTCAATTGGAGTTATAGGGATAATAATAAAAATAAAATTTGTTTCATTTGTGCTTTCTAATTATGACTAAACTTGTAACCCCACACATGTAATAAAAAAAATCAAACACATGTCCATAGACCAAAAGGATATAATCTGTCCTTCTTGGATAATCATTGGTCTGTCTTTATTCTGTGAAACCTATAGAAGTAAAGAGCTGTCCTGATTGCTAGTCAGTCAGAGCTGCAAGATTCCCTTGACTACCACATCTGACTCATACCTCCCTTACTGACTCCTTATCTCCTCTTGTGGGCCATCCTGTCAACAGCCTGGAGAAGGGCCCCAACACATGAGAAACTCCAAGACCTCTTGCCTACTGGGCTCTGTGACTGGCTTCCCTTTGTTCTTTCCTCTCTCAGTCTTACAAAGCATTTCTGAACCAACTACAAAGATTTTTCATTTGGTCTTAATCTTGGTAATGTCCTCCATTTGAAGCAGGCATTCAGCAAGTATTGACTGGAATTTTAGTATAAATCCTGGATCCCATGTATGAACTGACAACAAATTGATTGACTAAGATCTGGGCACAGGGTGCTAATGTCAAGAGATAAATTCCTTGAGAGTCAATTTCTATCTTTTATGTTCAACTCCTAAAAAATGCCTGATATTCGGCAGGAGTTGAGAGGGGCCACTTGCACATAAGAACCACAGAGAAGAAAAAGAACTTGAAGATGTATCAACTTTACAAACACATTACAGTTGCAGAGATTTTGTGAAATCTGAGTCACAAGACACACACACACACACCTACAAGGCTAAGTTCTAAGAAGTCCATTGTTTCTACTGTGTAGACTTTAAAGGAGTAATGGTAATGAAAAAAGACTCTAGGCCTCATATTATCTCTGAGAGATTTTTTAATTCCATGTATTAGTATAATGATGTGTAACTACCAAGACTGTTAACAGAAATAACAGGTATGGACCTGTGCTGGAATTTGTTTCTGTCACTTTTATGTTGTTCTACCTACGTATGCTTCGCTGCAACAATTGGAGGCTGCAATGATATTTTAGTACTCACAGAAAAGCAATGGATTTCCTTTCAGACTTTAACTTCAAGAAGCGAAGCCTGGTCACTGCACAGAGTTGTTGCCACCAGAGAGCCATTCCCCGCTTTGTCTTACTCATCTCATTAAGCAAAGAGACAAGTTGTTCCACATCAGCAAGTCTCCCTGGGCTCCTTGCCCCTCCAGCTTGTATGTCGTATGTCACACTAATATCTATTACAAAAAAAAAAAAAAGCCAGCAATCTATATTAGGTGTTTAAATTTTTTCTCTGAAAGCATTTTTTTTGATCCAGATATTTTTTTTAAAAAGTTCTCTTACAGGAAAACAGAAATTCCAAGATAAAAAAAAAATGGGTAAATACAACTTTAACATTTCACACTGTTTCAAATGACATTTCTCAAAAAAAATACTATGGGATAGAACTTCACAGAGAATGTTCGTCATCAGATCATATAACAGCAGAGCTGACCTACAAGAAGTAAACCAGCATCTTCCCATTTATATTAAGTTTTTACAGAGCAGAGAAAAGTGTAAGATGCTTAAGGAGAATCTCGTGGGGTGATCCTTGCAGAGGACACTAAACAGAGTTTTGGGCAACAAAATGTTCTAAATTTTGCTTTAAATATTTGTTTCAGGGCAACCAATGGTGAACTCAACAGAAAAAAAGCAGCAGATGGGCAGTTTTTATTTATAAATTATGGATCAATATCGATAATAACAATGATCTATGAAACTCAACCATTTCTTTAACAAACCATGATAGGAGTAATATAACCCACAAGGGCCTTTTGGAGGGTTTTGGTTTCTTTGTTACAAGGTCAGTTTATATAAGTTAAATGCATTTTGCGTAATAAAATATTAGAAATATATTTTAAAATCTATATGCAATTTTTTGAGAAAGGGCCTTGCTTCTTGAACCCAGGGTGTTCCTAACTCAGTTTCCCAAGAGCTAATGTTACTGGTTTGTACCACCACACCCGCTAAAGATACTCTGTGAACAAGCTTATTGGCTCCCCAGCAAGATACTCTTTGACCAAATGACTGGAGCTAGAGTGTGCCAAAAAAAAAAAAAAAAAAAACAGAAAGTGGAGATGAGTGACTACCAACAAACCATCAACATTGCAGGTAAGACCAGGTGACACCCATGGTTCTGACAGGGAGACCGATGATATTCCTGCCACAGGCTTCTCTATTTCCTGCCCACAAGAGATTCAGCAGCCAGAGAGATTGAGTTTTGGAGTGATCATCTCAAGGACTCATCAAGGAAAATAGCACTGAATGTACTTAATTTCTAGAGGAACTCAAAGCCACATTGAACCTGACAGATCTGAAAAGACTGAGAGGAAATAGCCCCAGTGTTGGTAGAGTTCCAACAGGAGAAGCAGCTTCTCATTGCTCTGCTGTGTTGTTTCCAAGGAAGACTAGGATGGATTTTAGTTAAGAAAAATCAAAGAAAAATTATCTTTAAAAATTCTTTCCCGCTGGGCAGTGGTGGCGCACACCTTTAGTCCCAACACTTGGGAGGCAGAGGCAGGCAGATTTCTGAGTTCGAGGCCAGCCTCGTCTACAGAGTGAGTTCCAGGACAGCCAGGGCTACACAGAGAAACCCTGTCTCTGAAAAACCCTAAATAAATAAATAAATAAATAAATAAATAAATAAATAAATAAAATAAAATAAAAACTAGACGTTTCAGAGAAAACATTTTGAGGGACACAATATAGAGAATGTAGCACACATGAACAATTGAACAATTCTTGGCTGAGATCTAATAGAACATCCCAGGTGAGGCACATCTATGGCAAAGACTGCATTTGATAACAGTGGATCTCCTCGTTTATACAAATAGAAGGAGAAGGAGAAAGAGAAGGAAAAGAAGGAGGAGGAGGAGGAGGAGGAGGAGGAGGAGGAGGAGGAGGAGGAGGAGGGGGAGGGGGAGGAGGAGGGGGAGGAGGGGATGGGGGAGGGGAAAAGGGAGGAGGAGGAGGATAACAACAACAACAACAACAACAACAACAACAACAAAACGTCATGACTGTTGAAATGGACACAGCATAATGGCTTCTGTCCTTTTACCTACCTGACTGGTCGATCACTGATTTTCCTTCCAGTTTCAGAAAGACCTCAGTCAGTGTTGTTATAGAAACACCATAGTTCTCAATTCCCAGGTCTGGGCATCTTTCCAGATCCCTATAAAGATCTAATGAACACATTTTTTAAAAATGCGGTCATCAGAAAAAATTCAAATTAAAACTGCTGTGCCATCCTTCCTCATTTCAGTCAGAAAGGAGATCATAAAAAAGTAACAATAAAATTTAAAAAAAAAATAGATAGCAACTGATGCTGGCAAAGATGTGGGGGAAGCTGTACTCCTAGTCACTGCCGATGAGTTGGTTTAGCAACTATGGAAATGTGAAGATTTCTCAAAAGCTAACAATCAAACAGACAAACTAGAACTACCATATGACTGCTCCTGGGTATATACACTCAGAGGCCTCTGTATCCCATTACAGAGATAGCTTTACATTTATGTTCATTGCCTGTGTTCATAATAGATGGGAAAATGGAATAAACCTAGATTTTTATCAACTGATGAATTGATAAAGAAAATGTGCCTGTACAAAATAAAATTATTTTTATTCACCCACCAGAAAAAAATTAAATTATGAAGATTTCAGGAAAATGGATGGAGCGAGGACCATAGAGATGACGTAGATTAAAGGCATTTGGGACCAAACCAGGTGACTGGCTTTTACTCTTGGAAACCCATTTGGTGGAAGGGAAGCATCTTCCTACAAACTGTCCTCAGACCCCATTCAAATTGTAGCACACATGCATCCCTCCCCAACACACCCTGGATATGGCATGGCTGTTGCAATGATGTACACAGAGCTCTTCTGACTACCTGAACTAGACCTGTACAAGACTGGGCCCTTCAATCCTGATTCATGGATGGAAAGATGCTCATGAGATCTCACGTTACCCAGGTGCTATTGGCAGCTAATCATTGCTGGGCGAGGGACAGTCACAGTCTTCAGTGGCTAATAAGCCCTGACAGCCAGATTTCATTCTACCTGAAGCTTGGTTGGTTTCTAGATTGTACATTCCTTTTAAATGGAATGATAATGTTCCAACCAACACTTTCCTCATGATTTTAAATCTTATTTAGATTTTCAAACAAAGTCTATGTTTAGATTTCCTCACTTAGTAAGTTATCAGCCTGTGGTAGTTTGAATAAGAATGGCCCCCAGAGTTTCATATATTTGAATTCTTGGTCATGAGTTTAAAACTGATTTGGAAGGATTAGGAAATGTGTTCTTGTTGAAATAAATATGTATTTGTTAGAGAAAGTGAAGTGTATCTTTGGGGGTGGCCATTGATGGTTCAAAAGCCAACATCAGGCCCAGTCTCTTTCTTTTCCTGCTGCCTTTGGATCAGGGTGTAAAGCTCTCAAGTACTGACCCAGCCCCATGCTAGCCTGCTACCATGCTTCTCACATTGATGGTCATGGATGAACCCTTTGAAACTGTAATCAATTGTCCAGTTAAACACTTTCATTTATAAAAAATTCCATGGTCATGGTGTCCCTTTATACAATAGTACTGTAATTAAGACACCACCTTCGTTAAGTGTGTATATATAGGAATTTTTTTGGTTTTGTTCACTTAACATGATCTCTCTTAGTCCCTAGTGATCTGAGACAAAGGTGCTGAAAACCAAACATTCTATATTGTTCTATAGTATACACTGGCCTGACACCAAGGGTGTTTTCCAAAGTCATGGTCAAAACCAAACAAAACCAAAAAAAAAAAAAAAAAAAAAAAAACCAAACAAACAAAAAGCAAAAAACAAAATGAACAAACAAACAAAACATATAACAGGACTTTTAGCCAATGAGTAAAGCCAAGTTTCAAATCACTATGCTCATCACAGATTTACAAGACCTAGCATATTGCCATAATACATCAAAGATATGGAAAGCCTATGTAAAGCAAACAAGAGCCTTAAAAATCATTTGGCATTATGATACAATGTTTCCAGCATTTAATTATTTCTAAATGTTTATAAAACAGTCCATGTGTCACACTAACACTAACTATGTAATAAGTTTTTCTTCTGCTGGATGTCAGTATATACAGCTAAGCACCTGGCTTAGACACTCATTGATAGATTTCTTTAAGGTTTTGGTAAACTCACAATTTTTATTGTTACTTATTTGATTTGTTCTCTTATATTTTTCTTACCCAAGGTACATTGTCCTTTATTGTCTGTTGTCTGGTAAGATACATGCAACTCAGTTTTCAAAATGAAAGCAACCTTAAGAGTCCATCTATCCTGCTTTAGGAGGACATTGCTCCTGTGAACCTGCCTTTAGCACCACCATTGTGAGGCATTCTGGAAACATGAAAAGGTTCTAGTATCAAAGATAAAAGGACCTAACACATCTTAATTTCTGACAGAATAGGGTAGGAGGCAGAATTCATCTTTAAAACAGTGACTTTTGTGAATTAACTTCATCCTCTGCTCTCGTTTCCTGACTCTCAGGTGTGACAGTCATTGTATCAAGCTTTTATTATTACTGTGAGGATTCTGAGTGATGTTCCATCTCAATGCTTAGTACTACACTTCATGCACAGCAATCTAATGCTACAGGTTAGTTATTATTATTGTGGATTTCGTGGTATAGCTCATGGCTAATGAGTTACCTGGAAACTTGTTGGTGCTCTCCAGGGGTAATATGTAATTGAGTTTTCCTTTGCTTTCCAGTGACAACTTGGAATCAGGAATATGCTGCTTGATGAGAGATGTTATTCTCTCACGCACACACGTTTCACTCAGCTGCAAGCTGTTGGTCAAAAATTGAAATAGGTTGCTTGAAAATAGTCTCTGCCATCCAAAAATAACCAGGGAAGACCATTTAAAAATTTGATGTAAAAAACAAACAAACAAACAAACAAGTCATGCAAACTTGAAATAAAGAGATAAATCAGTCAATACAAATATGCTACTTACAAACTAGGACTTTAGTTAAGAGATGGTACTACTATTCTGGGTGAGTGATAATAATAACATTAAATACAGTCTTGTCATGTTTTGAAAAAGTTGTTGGACTTTGGAATCATCAAATAGTGGAGACTTTAACTACATCTATGCTTGGTTTTCTTATATTTCCTCTATGTTATGCTGGGCATCTTCTATTCCAGTCTTCTCCACACTTTCACCCTTTACATCTTTCTACATGCACACAGGTTTACACACATGTATACATGTAGTCACACACACACACACACACACACACACACACACACACACACACACTTACACACTCGAATTTTTTAAATATATTTTTAATTCTTTGAAAATTACAGACACGTAAATGATTCTGAACATATTCACTCGTTCTTTCCTCTTAATTCCTCCCCATCCCTGTGTCTCCCTCCTCTCTTGCAATGATTCTAGTCAGCACTGCCTTTTCTCCAGCCCAGTTCTCATCTACCCCCACCTTCCCATAGAAAGCCTACCTTAAGTGATAACCAATCCCCCATTTCTTCTTCAGAAACAAGGAAGAGCCTGCACACTTCAGCTTCCCCTTGGAGATGAACACTTTCCTATCTGAAAAGAAAGAAGCAGTGATGGGAGATACCTTTCATTTTAGAGAAAT
The DNA here is from genome assembly GCA_030674055.1 of Rhabdomys pumilio. Lineage (NCBI taxonomy): Eukaryota > Metazoa > Chordata > Mammalia > Rodentia > Muridae > Rhabdomys > Rhabdomys pumilio. Next base: position 11,810,381 of record JANHMN010000002.1, on the reverse strand, counting down.
GTGAGGTATAATGAACTGCATAAAAGTTTATGCAACTTTAAAAGTAGGATGCAATTATGACTCAAAAAAAACTCAACATAATCTTAATGATTGTGTAGATTATTCGCGAGTCAGACATCTAGACAGAATGAATTACATGAACATTTTTGATGCAGATAAGCATTAACATGAATTTTAGCTGGCTGTGCACAGATCTTTCAAATTGATTTGTTCAATTATGCCATTCAACTTAATGACATTTATCATGCAGTTAGTGACCTTCCTATGAAGGACATTGTGTCACCACTATGCTATAAACATGAACGGATAAAGACACCTCAAACTTTTGTCAGAATGAGCTTCTAATCCTAAGCCATAGAATCTACACAGAACAAAAGAAGCAGCAAAAAAAATAGTTTAAGATTTTCAGACCTAAGTCTTCATCATGATGCTTAAGGAATCGAGCAATTACCAGCCAGGATGTCAGCCTCATCCATGAACTGTGTGCTGAAGAAGACCACACGATCTGCTTTGCGCTCCTTCAGGAGATTCCACACCCTGTGCCTTGAAAAGGGATCCAGCCCAGCAGTGGGTTCATCCAGTAGGAAAATCTAGAGGAGGAATCAAAGGAAATAACCTTCACTAACTACAGAAGCAGGCAGCACAGAGGCTAGGTATGTACTTAGTTCACTGCTCTGCTGTCTGGTCCCCTCTGCTGTGTGATCTCCATCATGGTTCCCTTTCTGGATGAGGAGGTTGTTTGATTCCAGATTGAATTTATCAGTGAATCTGGTCTGACTTACCTGAGGGTCTCCTAAAGTGGCGATTCCAAAGGTCAGTTTTCTCTTCTGTCCACCACTTAGGTTTTGAACAAGAATGTTCTGAATATTTTTCATCTCCAATTCCAGCAGAACTCTTTGTACCTGCACACACACAGAAGAACATTCAAGCCATAACTAAAATGTCTTTATACATGACACAACAAAGAATAATAAGCAGCGTTATCCATTTGGGTTTCATGTGACTTCATGCTTACTTGACATATGACTTGGGGGAAATGATTTACCTCTTCATAATTTAATCTGATTTGAACATGAAGAAATTCCATTACTTATGTAAGATTTGTTAAGATGAATGGAATATATTTAATGATGTAGGAGAATATCACAGGTTACACGTAAGTGTACGTTATTCCTGTATTTTTGCAGCCAACCTTAAGATATCAATATGAAGGTGATTTAACACAACAGAAATTGAAGTAAAAAGGATTAAGCATATTTACTAAAAATTTAAATTATTATGTTAGTTTAATACACCGTGTACCTCATTATCCACTTCATGTGCTTGAATCCCTTTTATTTTAGCAAATAGCCTAAGATTTTCTCTTACAGTGAGGAAGTCAAATTGCACATTGCATTGTGGACAAACTCCAGTGAGCTTGCTGATACTTCCCATGTCAGTCATTTCTGAGAGTTTGTTATTATGGATAGTGACCCAACCTAGAAATAACGGTTTCAAAAGACAGTATCAAGACAACATGGTATTCTTAATGTAACTTTAAAAATCTTTGCCAAATGAAATGAGATATGTGATTTTATCTTACTCCTGTGATCTTTTCCAAATTTCATTTTAGTATTTGATCTCATATGTATTGAGAATATGGTATGTTCTAAGTTTATCATCAAGAAATGAGATCAATCTCTCTGCCCCCCTGCAAGTGCATGCAACTTGCTTTAAACAATGGAATTCATATGAGCCTATAACAATCAGAAAACACAGAAAAGTTGTTTTACATTGACATTGATTCTGTCTTTCATCTAAAAGTCCTTAGAACTTTGGCCGTAGAAATTTCCCAGAAAGAGGGATGAGAGAAAGAGTAAAAGGATGAGTGAGAAGATAGAGGAAAAAAAAGAGAGGACAGAGAGGACAGAGGAAAGAGGAGGCAGGAGAGAGGAAGACAGAATAGCCCAGTCTGAGACATGTAGGCAAAGCCATTATAGGCCATAAGCTACAGTCAAAACAGTGAAATTGAGAGACCTTTCCAGTCATATTTTAAAAGTTGCTGGTTTTCAAGGTTACTTTATTCATACAGAAAAATGTGATCAATATCTATTGAAACTGTTAATTCTATAAAATTTTGAGTATTGTAAAATATGAAAATTCTATATATTTCAGTTAATATATACATTTATAAATAAATAATTTAGATTATATGCCAATAGCTGTGTTTAATTATCTCTATCTATACATAATGCTCAAATGTCTAACAAAAGCACATATAATTCATTTGCCAAATTAGAGAAAAGTCTCTGTCTCTTACCTTTAGTGGGAACAGACAACCCACTAAGAATATTTAATAGTGTTGATTTCCCAGCTCCACTGTGACCAAGGATTGCAGTAATCTGGCCTTTATATATATCCAATGTCAGATCTGGGAGGAAAACAGCATGAAGGTATAAAATCACAAATGTAAGTTTGATTCAGGGCTCATATAGTGCCTATGTATTTATAGTGTGACTAAAATTTATGAGAGTACATATTAATTCGCTTATTAAATCAAAATTAATACTCTATTTCCACTTTACAAAAATTATACAGCATGGCAATGGTAGTTCAGTTGTGTGGGGAAGGTGGGACAGAGATTCACCATCCATTTACAGAGTCTAGAACTGCTCACTGAGGGAAAAGTTAGCTGACTGAAATCCAATATTTTTCTATCTTTGTTACTTACCTTTCAAAGCTTCTGTGCACTTAGACTTTTGTCTGTAGTCTTTTGTAAGATTTCTGATTCTGAGAAAAAGAGCAAGAGATAAATGGTTTAAGGAGCAATGGTTTTCTTTATTATCTAACTCCAAGTCTTGGTGAAATCTTCATGTGAATTGGGGTTGCATGGGTATGAAAGAGAGCACATGACCTTGACTTAGCTATGGTACTAACAGCACTGGAAAGCAACAGTACTTAGACCAGTGTTTTAAAATATGACCAGTGCCTAAGCTCACCTGGAAGAAAGGTTGCTTCCTTCGGTGTGAACTGAGGATTGGACACTGTTCAAGCCACTGTGAGCATTTTTCTTGAGATGTACCATATGTAGTGATTGGTATACTAGACAATGATACAACCCAGACAGCTATCATAGCAAGGCTGAGTAAGGAACATAACATTTTACAGATGTTAGAGAAATCATCTGCCTGAAGTTCAGAATCTCTTCGGGTCAGCCAGGCAGTATAGAGTGGCAAGAAGAAAGTCCATGAACAATATCATAGGTGCCAACCATCACTGTACTCTAACCATTAGAAAGCTGACAAATATAGTTATTTCTTCGATCTCTGTTTTCCTGTTCTGAAAGTACTAACAGTATATACATTTGTTTTAGTTTGGTTGGTATTATTTTATGATGAAAGACTTGAGACAGAGAAAAGTCATAAAGTGTGAAGGTAGGTAGGTAGAGAGGTTGGTAAGATCTGGGAAGGGTTGGGGAGGGGGAAAATGACCAAAACACATAACATAAAAATAAAAATACTTTAATTAAAAGAAAGAAAAAACAGATTTCTTACTTCCATTTAAACACTAACACTCTATTCTTTCACCTTATTTTTCATTCAATGAGATACCAGACAGGAAACAAGAGAGACTAGTAGACAAAAACCATTGTCTTGATAGGACTTTCTTTGCCTGAGGTTTAAAATTATCCAAAAGCAGGGCAAGTAGGGTATCTATGGGGCAGGCTACAAGTTAGAAATTGAAGGTTATGATTAGAAATTGAAAATTGTCAACAGTTTTTGCCTGCCCAGGCTCAAGGAACATGGAAGAGCAGGTGACGAAAAGAATGTGAAAGATGGTAGACGGAGAGGGATGCTGTGAAGTTCTGTTCCTGCTCATGATGTGGTTGTCACTCATGAACTCACATAGCTGTAAGTATTGCATAAGATCAAGCAGGTAAAATTTCCACTGTGGATAGAGGATGGATTCATGAGACACTGCTACTGGAGGAGCCATTGGTAGTTGAAGGTTGCTAAGAGTCAGTCATTTTTCCTTAAAGATGAGACCACTGATAGGTTACCCATACTCCAGTGAGTAGCCTCACAATATATATGTACAAATAGGCAGCATTAATTGGACTCAATGAGATATAGTTATTTTCAAATGGAGAAAATACGAAGTTGAGAGGAGGACATGCTAGACGGCAGCAGGCAGAGTTGGGAGTGGCTAGTGGGGGGCTGGACAATTAATGTACGCTGTGTACATTTATAAACTTCTCAAAGAATAATTAAAATATTATTTAAAAGAAGAGTTGCATGGGTAGTGAAAAGGGATGTAAAGTGAATAAGTAAAAAATAAATTAAAATTAAAAAATAAATAGAATTGCCAAGATAAAGATCTTAAGGATGTCTTTCTTATTTAAACTAAATGCAACTAGCACCACATGAAACAGGTATTTTATTGTAACCCAGAATGCAGGTGTGCATGACTCAGAGCCACATTGATCTGATTTCCTCTTCTTCCCCAGGCTTTTACTTTCCTCTTCCCCTTTTTCTTGGCCTTCTTTGTAGAAAAGGAAAAAAAAGCATAAAGAAAGGAATGTTCAGATGAGTGAGGGGAAAATGGGTGATGTAACTAATAAGGTGAAAAAGTGAAGCCCTGAACCAAAGAAAAAGACAAGAAGAAAAAGAAGAGAGAAGAGAAGCAACAAGGGACAGGCAGAGAGGATTTTTCCTGAGTTGTGGCTTCTGTTGTCTTCAGTCTGAAGTTTAGTACTAACAGCAGCATGCTGTAGTTTTTAAAAGAATAAAGGACAGAAAATTACAGGCCAGGAAGATAAGGTTAGGGCAGAGCCCTGTGAAGGACTCAGTGGAAGGTCTATGTTGGTTAAGCAAATGTCTGGAGCAAGCATTAGGCTGATAATAGCATGACCCCACAACCAACCTTCATCCGCACTACATCTGATCTCACCTGATGGCTTCTTTCCCATGGAATTCTGTAGACACAGGTTCAAAACAGTCATCAGAAAACTCATAGTCTGTGTCATTGTCAAGGGCCTGGTGATCCACTGGATTTTGTCCTGACCAAAATGAGGACTTCAGGAAAAACAAGGGTGGGTACCGACGTCCATATTCACCTGTTTAACCAGTGCAATTGCACATTGGATCAGCCACTGTTCTAAGCCCTTCTCTACCTCTAAACATGAATGCTTGCTAACACATGTGCATACACACACACACACACACACACACACACACACACACACACACATACACACACATTGACACATTCACATAGGACAAAAATTCATTTCATAATCAGAACGCTTAAAAGCAATGAAAAGAAAAGAAAAATATCATAAAAAGATGCTGAAATAAATGGACATAAAAGAAGCAAATAAAGATAAGACTGAACAGACACTCCCTGTAGACACTTCCTGTTGGGAACCACAGAAGCCAGAAGATGATGACATCATACATTTAAATGGGATTAAAGTCAGCAAGTTTGTAACACTAAAATAAAAACAAACCTGCCATCTTAGAGGTCTGCACTCAGCAAAAATATATCTCTTAAAAATGAAGTAAAAAATAATATATGCTATATAAACATACATATATATGTACATGTATAACAATATATATATTCCCATATATAGAAGTGGAAATATTAAAGCAATACAAAATATTTTAAGCAAATATGGGAAATGCATATATATCAAATTAGATTTGATTTTTTAATTGATTCTTAAAAAAGTGAATTGTATCACATATTGCCCAAGGTTTTAGCCAACATCCAAAAGAAAGAACAATTAAATCCATATTTTATTTGCTTAAGTGAAAGAGAAGCCATTTGCTTAAGATGCCTCTATCATAAAGAAGCAGCAGATGTCACAGATTTTGTCAACTAAAACACTTGGTGGGAATTCAAAGAATAAGAAACCTTTAGGGATTAAAAATTAAAGTTATAGCATTCTATAGTAATAAGAAAAATGAAAGATTAGCAGTTTTATATCATCTAAAATAAGAATACATGGGGAAAAAGACTAAACTTTGATCCTCAAAGAAGGGATTTTTTTTTCAGTATAACAATAAAGGCAATATCTTCAAACATCAAAGTACAAAAAAAAATTTTTAGTCATTTCTTAAGTAAAATTGTCTAAGTTAGGTCAAAATTCTTTAGAATGTTTGTTTCCTTCACTAAAGTGTTTTGTTTAATCAGATCAGGAAATAAAATATATAAATATATTCTTTATATATATAATTATATGAGATTAAATTTAGAAATATAATGATATGTGTTTGTATATTGTATATATAATTAGTTATATATAATCATAATTATATGATATAATTATATCACCTAAACCCCATAGAATTTCAATAAAATGGCGAGTAGTGAATTTAAGATATCTTAAAACATGGTGCTAGTTAATAACAGTACCTTGTACCCTTGAAAAATCTCAAAATACTTACTACAAATACAAATATGGAGGTAATATTCATATATTGACTAGCTCAACTGAGTACATCACAATGTAGCTATGTTCCAAAACATGTAATATGTTTCATAGCATAGATGATGGATATTTCTGCTTATTCATTAGTTAAATTATAAAACTCATTATGTGGTCCAGATATTCAGAAAGAGTTTAGAATTACAGATCTGTAAGCAACTACTAACATTAAGGAACTAAAGGTCCTAAGGATAGGAAGGAAAAAGAGACAAATAAAGCAGAATTAACACCATCAACACTCTTCTAAAAGGCTGCAATTCCACAGGTACAATATTCAGATTTCAATTTGAGATGGTACATTGCAAGACAGATCAAAGATCCAGTCCTCACTGAGTGACTATGCTCATTGTCTAACCTGTAAATGGGCATACTCCTGAGACGTGGGTGATGTGCTTGAAGGACTATTTTAAAACCTCAGTATGTAAAATATACAACTAGTGGAAAAGAAATGAGATGACAGGCATGCCATTGAGTCTTATCATGGAACGACTCACTTGGTAAAACCTTTTCAAAGTAGAATGTCAACATCAGGTAGAAGACGCCATCAAATAACAGCATGAAAATTGTGCCAATGACCTCATTTGGGTTTCCCATGGGGTCTGCATTTGAATTCACATCATAATCCAAGTGTAAGACCTGGAAATTCAACATAACCCAGTAAGTTAAAGGCAAATGATCACATTTTTAAAAAAAACAGCTTAGCCATTCATGGATTGTAACTGTTACATTCTGCCACATCCCTGAAAGACAAGTCTAACTGCACATGGCTGCCTAGATTACAAATGTTCAGTGGAAAACAAACTTATATAGAACTACAACGCACATAAGTAATCACGCTTAGTACAGTGCATGTGTGTTCTAAAGGAGACACACATTAGATGACAAAAGAACTTAGTGAAGGAATGGCGGTCGGGTAAGACCTTGCTGAATTGGGGATGGGGGCAAGAAAAGATGCTCTGGGAGATGATGCATGGCAGCCAAAAACTAACAATAATGCACTTTATGTTTAAACAAATAGAGTAGGAAAATGGACTGATGGTGCTGGAGAGTTGCCTCAGTGGTTAGGAGAACGGCTCTCAAGAGGATTCATGTTCTGTTTCTAGCATCCACACTGGGTGGCTCACAAACACCTGTAACTTCAGCTCCAGGGTATCTGATACCCTCTTTTGGCTTCTGTAGGTACTTGCACACAGGTAAGAGTGTGTGTGGTGGGGAGGGGATGGGCATGCTTCCTAGTCAATGGTTTAGCATCCAAAATATTCATTTTCATTTTATTTTGCTTTATGTTACATCTTCAGAATTAAATCACATTATCCTCTTAAAATTAAATAAGATGGTTAACTGGAACACATCAGTTTAAATTTATTTCATAACAAACTTCGGGATGTGACAAAACACTATCAACTCTATTTTGAATATATACTGAATATATATTCCATATATACTGAATTATATATACAATATATATACTGAATATACATATATACATACATATACTGAATTACATATACAGTATATATGCTGAATATACATATACTGAATTATATATACAGTACATATGCTGAATATACATATACTGAATTATATATACAGTATATATGCTGAATATACACATATATACATATACTGAATTATGAGTCTATTCATCTTCTTACACACAAAAGAACATATTTTCTAGGAGAACATGACTGCTCCATCTTTGAAACCTCACAGTGTTTTCCATTGAACTGTAGTGCTTAAAAGGTTTCCTGTAGAAAGTACTCTGACAACTGAGTTCCAGAGAGGAAAAATTTCAGAAATATAATTAGTAACTAACTAGCTTCCCACTCACCTGGGCCATTCCAAGCATAAAAGCAAAGGGACTGAGCAAACTTAGAAGCCACTCCAGGGATACAGGAAGGTATCTGTACAATGCTGCGAATCCAAGACTTCCACAGGAAATAGTGAGGAAGAACACCACCAAGTCGGTGAGGAAAGACTTCTTTAGTAAGACACTCATCAAGAAAGACAAAGAGATCTACAATAAGAGAAGACCCAGTTGGTTTATGTTTATCTAAGAATCATTACTATAACAAAACAAATGATTTCCTGTATAAAACTACAAATTTTCTCTTCTAATTTTACAGAAAGTTAGAACTAACTACATAGAGCTATAGATAAATGCTATTTCACTACAGATTGTCTCATGCAAATACAAAACAGGTATATTCAGAAATCACCTGACAGATACCAACTTTGTTCTGAAAACCAAATGGAGTTTGTATTTACCTACTCACCAGAGATAAGCCATAGAAGAAAAAGAGACTGAAGATCACCATCAACCCAGTTGAAAAGACAAATTGAACCAGTTTTAGAATGTATGTCAAGAGAAGGCTCACAATGAAGACAATGACACCATAGAGCAAGCCCCAGGACAGCCTGATACAAAAACAGAATTCTGTAAGTATTCATGGCTAGACCAAAAAGAGTACTCAAGTGACCATTCTTTCAACCATACACTCCTCCTCCTGCCAAAATTCACAGGATCTTTTGGAATATATAAACCAAAGATAGTGATTTGAGACTGTAAATAATCTTATACTTAGAATTAAAACAAGGCTTCAAGACAAATCTTATGCACATCAACAGTCTTTTCCATAGAGTATGGACGCATTGTGACTTGCTGAGTTACAATTACTGAGAAATAAGTTAGGGTCTCTTTGTCTGATGCACAGGTTCTCTGGTCTAACTTCTTCTGTTGTGGCTTTATAAAGGAGTAAAAGTACCTAATTCTATACTTCCCTCTTTCCATATTGTGCTTATAATAAAGTTTCTCTTTCTCCTCATAGGGACATCAAAAGCTCTATCTTCTTTAACATCAGTCATGTTTTTCTTAAGATAGGGTGATTTTCAGCTTCACGTTATTATTAGAAAATATATACTTGCTTTCCTTTGCCTATGTTCCTTTTCTTCATTAATACTATAAGTTATAGTCTTAAATTCCTTATAATCATAACTCTATAAGTCTTAAAAATGTTGATAAAGGGATATAGAAAGCTAGCTTGGTAGAGAAAGTGCTTGGCATATAAGCATGAAGACTGGAGTTTGATTCCCAGAATCTATCAAAAAAAATCCCAAACAAAACCAAAACCTACACTGTGGTGAATGCTTGTCCCAGAAGTAGCAAAAGGGAGACAGATAGATTCCCTGGGCCAGTAGATGACAAGGTATTCCTAGTTAGTCAGTGAAATATAATCCTTGAATTTCAGGTCAAAGAAAGACTCTGAATAAATTAGATGACTAGTACACTAGAGTTGATTTCTGGCCACCACATATGCACACACGTGTGTACATACAAGAACACATACTTACTAATACATAAAGTTTAATGACCAATAAATGATCCTGTATGAATATATTATTGTAGTTCTAACTACAAGTGACAATAACAAGTTGTATTTTTGCAGACAGATAATTCTTATAGCATTTCCTACTTTCTCTACAGTATCATTTATTGACCCAACTTACAGACGTCCTACCAAAGAAGAGCTGACTTGTTTGTTTCCACTGATCTCACAGATGAATGGATATTAACTTGTAAGAGCTTGAGAATACAACAAATGTTTCCTGCTCCTAATTACACATGCAATTCCTATGCATGCAATGTAAATTAGTTTTGTCAAGTCAAAAATATAAATTTTAAGTTATTGCTTCATCTCAACTACCTACTATTTTCCTGACCAGTCTCACAAGACATTATATGAACTTGAAATTCTGCCTATTCTTCCTCTACCCTCCAAGGGCTGAGATTATATATGTGTGCCACCATGCCCAGTTTATAGAGTGTTAAGGAGCAAACTCAAGTCTTTAGGCATGCCAAGCAAGTGCTCTGCCAGCTGAGCCACATTCCCACTTTCCAGTGGTGCTTTGTTCCCAGAAACTCACTTTTTCTGAGCCCCTCCACTCACTCACCAGAATGCTGAATCCCGAAGGCCCATCACTGTCATCAAGCCCTTCATCTTTTTCCTTTCTCTTGTCACACCAGCTGAGATATAGTAGGTAAGTGGGGAGAAACAAATGATACAGAACAAAAGGAAGTAGTC
>JANHMN010000002.1:11756290-11778636 GCA_030674055.1 Rhabdomys pumilio | reverse complement strand
GGTGCTCAAAAACATGTTGCCTAATTGATAAACTTATCAATATATCTGAGGAAATGCTTCTACAAAATGCAATTGTGTTCAATTCAAAATAGTTCTCTTTGATTAATGCCTGTAGCTTATTTGTTAAATCCCTACGCAACATCAAACCTACTTTACTTTTTTCCCCTGTGATTAAAACTGACCATTGCATATTTAGCGTAGGCATCAGATCCTATATTTGTCCAGCTTTGTCAAAATTTCAATGTTGAGGCAAATGCTTTTAGCCAAGTCTAGGAGGAAATGTTTGTGATAATGTTAATTTTATGACAATGAAAATCTGATTAGAATAAATTAAAAATATATTTAATTTTTGGTTTTAAGTTCTATTTTGTGTTTATTTACTTATTTTTATTTGATATTATATTTACATTTCAGATTTTATCCCCTTGCCCCATTCCCTTCACCACCCAGGAACCTCCCTTCTCCTCTTGCTTTTATGAGGATGTGCTCCCACCTAACCCCCACTCACTCCTCCCCACCCTCGAATTCCCCCACACACATTTGGTGTTCAGCCTTCATGAGACCAAGGATCTCCTCTCCCACCTATGCCCGACAAGGCCATTCTCCCCTACATGTACAGATGGAGTCATGGGTCCCTCCCTATGTGCTTCCAGGCTGGTGGTTTAGACCCTGGGAGCTCTGGTTGTTGGTATTGTTGCTTTACTCATGGGGCCACAAACCCTTTCAGCTCCTTCAGTCTTCTCTCTAACTTCTCCATTGTCAACCCCTTGATCATATCAGTGGTTAGCTGTAAGCATCTACCTCTGAATATGTCAGACTCTGGTAGACCTCTAAGGAGACAGCAATATCAGGCTCTTGTCAGCATGCACTTCCTGTCATCCACATCAGTGTCTACCTTTGATGACTGCACATGGGATGGATACCCAGGTGGAATGGTCTCCAGACGGTCCCTCTTTCAGTTTTTGTCCCACACTTTGTCTCCACATTTGCTCCCTTGATATATTTGTTACTCCTTCTAAGTAGGACCAAGTCATTTACACTTGGTCTTCCTTCTTCATGAGCTTCATGTGGTCTTGGCTATTTCAAGCTTTTGAGCTAATATCCACTTATCAGTGAGTAAATACCATGTGTGTTCTTTTGTGATTGGGTTACCTCACTCAGGATGATATTTTTCTAGTTCCATCCATTTACTTAAGAATTTCTCAAATTCATTATTTTTAATAGCTGAGTAATACTCAATTGTGTAAATGTACCACTTTTTTTTTATCCATTCTTCTGTTGAAGGACATCTGGGTTCTTTCTGGCTTCTGGCTATTATAAATAAGGCTGCTATGAACACAGTGGAGCATATGTCCTTGCTATATGCTGGAGCATCTTCTGGGTATATACCCAGGGGTGGTATAGCTGGGTCCTCAGGTAATGCTATGTCCAATTTTCTGAGGAACCACCAGACAGATTTCCAGAGTGGATGGATGTACCAGCTTGCAATCCCACCAACAATGGGGGAGTGTTTCTTTTTCTCCATATCCTCTCCAGCATCTACTATCACCTAAGTTTTTGATCTTAGCCATTCTAACTGGTGTGAGGTGGTATCTCAGGGCTGTTTTGATTTGCATTTCCCTGATGACTAAGGATATTGAACATTTCTTAAGGTGCTTCTAGGCCATTCAAGTTTCCTCAGTTGAGAATTCGTTGTTTAACTCTGTATCCCATTTTTAATAGGGTTATTTGGTTGTCTGGGGTCTAATTTCTTGAGTTATTTGTATATATTGGATATTAGCTCTCTATCAGATATAGAATTGGTAATGATCTTTTCCCAATCTGCTGGTTGCCATTTTGTCCTATTGACAGTGTCCTTTGCCTTACAGAAGCTTTGCAATTTTATGAGGTCCCATCTTTCAATTCCTGATCTTAAAGCATAAGCCATTGGTGTTCTGTTCAGGAACTTTTCCCCTGTGCCTAGGTATTCAAGGGTCTTCCCCACCTTCTCTTTTATTAGTTTCAGTGTATCTGGTTTTATGTGAAGGTCCTTTATCCACTTGGACTTGAGCTTTGTACAAGGGGATAAGAATGGATTGATTTGGATTCTTCTACATGCTGACCTCCAGTTGATCCAGCACCATTTTGTGTAAATGCTGTCCTTTTTCCACTGGATGGTTTTAGCTCCTTTGTCAAAGATCAAGTGACCATAGGTGTGTGGGTTCATTTCTGAATCTTCAGTTCTATGCCATTGATCTTCCTGCTTGTCTCTGTACCAATACCATGCAGTTTTTATCACTATTGCTCTGTAGTACAGTTTGAAGTCAGGGATGATGATTCCCCCAGAAGTTCTTTAATTGTTGAAAATATTTCTTGCTATCCTGGGTTTTTTGTTATTCCAAATGAATTTGCAAATTGCTTTTTCTATCTCTATGAAGAATTGATTTGGAATTTTGACAGGGATTGCATTGAATCTGTAGATTGCTTTTGGCAGGATGGCTATTTTTACTAAATTAATCCTGCCAATCCAGGAGCATGTGAGATCTTTCCATCTTCTTAGATCTTCTTTAATTTCTTTCTTCAGAGATTTGAAGTTCTTGTCATACAGATCTTTCACTTGCTTGGTTAGATTCACTCCAAGATATTTTATATTATTTGTGACTATTGTGAAGGGTGTCATTTCCCTAATTTCTTTCTTAGCCTGTTTATCCTTTGAGTAGAGGAAGGCTACTGATTTGTTTGAGTTGATTTTATATCCAGCCACTTTGCTGAAGTTGTTTATCAGGTTTAGGAGTTCTCTGGTGGAAGTTCAGTGGCTCCTCAAAGATGTCTCAGGATATGGTGTCTGCTGCTCTGAGTTTAGTGGCTCCTTTAGGATGTTTTGGGATATTGTGTCTTCATGGGAGCGGACCAGCTTGGTGTCTGCCCCAGCCACAAGGACCAGTAAGGGGCAGAAAGGGTGTGGTATTCCACAGGGGCAGGGTAGTGGGCAGTTGTTCTTACCCACTGCTCTGAGTTCAGTGGCTCCTCTAGGATGTCTCTGGATATGTTGTCTTCACAGAAGCAGACCAGCTAAGTGTCTGACCCAGCCTATTTTTTTGTGTTTACGTGCATGTATGTATTCACAATTGAAGGTTCCAGAAAACAGTGCTGGGTTTGGTGGAGCTGGTGTTACAGGAAAGTGTGAATTACTTGACATGTATACAAGGTACTAAACTCACGCCCTCTGTAAGAGAAAAAACATGATCTTATCTAGTGGGTCATCTATTTACCCCTTCCATTGCATTTTAGAAAGCAACTAAAAATGCATATTTCATTTTCTTCTAGGTCTCTTTCTTCTCTACCTGTTTTATGCTTATTGATTTCTATAGAGATACTTCACTGTTTTGTTCTATTGCCCTGATCCCACCTGCTACATTGGGAGGCTGCACATTATTACACTTTGAGGTAAGAAATGTGCGACATTTCTATAAGTGTCTCAGAATAGGGGGGACATGTCTTGAGTTAGAAAACATATATTCTAAAAACTGAAAATTTAAAGTATTTTTGTTACTCTTTTATCTTTTTAAATTAATTTTTTAAAATTTATTTTACATCTCTGTGATGGTTTGAAGGTTTGACTCCCACAGACTCGTGTATTTGAATGCTTGGCCATAGAGAGTGACACTATTAAGAGATGTGGCCTTTTTGGAGGAAGTACATCACTATGTAGGCAGACATTGATGTCTCCCATGCTCAGGCTCTGCCCAGTGTGGAATTCCTGTCTCCTTCTGGCAGCCTTCAGATAAAAATGTAGAATTCTTAGCTCCTTCTCCAGCACCATGTTTGCCTAGATATTACCATCCTTCCTGCCATGATGATAATGGAGTGAATCTCTGAAATTAAACCCCAAATTAAATGTTTTCCTGTATAAGAGTTGCCTTACTCATTTTGTCCCTTCACAGCAATGGAAATCCTAATGCAGAAATTGGTATCAAGAGTGGGTTTTTTTCTTTGATAGTCGTGGCTATATTTCTATTTGGAGGAGTGTAAATTTTGGAAATTTGCATTAGACAAGTAGGATAATGCTTTAAGTGAAGCCTCTTGGGCCATACTAGTAGAAACATGGAAGACAGTGGTGCTGAGGTTGATTTGAATTGTGGTGCTCTGGCTCAAGAAGATTCAGAGGACAAGAATTTTAGGCTGGGCAGTGGTGGCGCATGCCTTTAATCCCAGCACTTGGGAGGCAGAGGCAGGTGGATTTCTGAGTTCAAGGCCAGCCTGGTGTACAGAGTGAGTTCCAGGACAGCCAAGGTTATACAGAGAAACCCTGTCTCAAAAAACAAACAAACAAACAAACAAACAAAAAAAAACCAAAAAAGAAAAAAAAAACCAAAAAAAAAAAAAAAGAAAAAGAATTTTAGCATATGGTCTAGAAACTGTTCTTCTGATATTTTGGTGAAGAACATAGCTGGTTTTTGCCCTTGTGTGAAGAGTCAGCTTGAGGCTAATATTAAGAGATTTAAATTAATTGCATTGACAAAGGAAATCTCCTAAAGTGTCAATAACCTAGCACAGACTGTGTCCTATGGTTTATTTTTATGAAGAACATATGTGTGAGTGTATGTATGTATGTACGTATGTACGTATGTATGTATGTGTTTGTTTGAAGATTAAAGGGGCACCAGGAAGTGAGATGGAACTAAATCCTTTGTTCAAGGATATTAAATCAAATTAAGGAAGTGATAACCTCTGGTTATCACACTGCTCTGTTGAGACCCGGACTCTGCCTGTCTTGGGGGCCAAAATGTCCTGGCCTGCGCAGCTGCTCTGGTCCACGGGTCAGGGTCATGAAGAATGGAGACAAGACAGAGGTTCTGGAGTCAAGTCTAAAGTCTCCTTTATTGTCTCTCTTGACTCATATTCTCCCTGACTCAAATTCCCCTTGACTCATATTCTCTCTTGACTCATATTACCCCACATTGACCCTATTACAAGGAGATCTTGGGTATTTATACGCTTTTGGCACGTGCCTTGTAGGCCCATGGATACCACGTGCCTTGCAGGTGTGGATATGACATAAGCCTTACAGGCGTGGATAGCGTGGGATAGCACGTGGATAGCACATGCACTGCATGCTTTGTAGGCGTGGATACCACGTGCTCCTTGCAGCTGGGGGCACTAAACAGCAAAATAAGCTATGTGGGATAAACAAGATATTTATCAGAGTGTGCTTCAGCTGTTGTAGACTGTTGAAAACCAAGTCTCATGTCAGGTTATATGGCTCAAGATGGCTGCAAAGCTGATAGCTGCTTTCGAGCCACTTTCTGCTTAAAGTCGCCTCCCAACACTGTTCTGAAATATTGTTGATGTCTTCACAGAAGAAAGAGGGATAGTTATATCTTGTTGGGGATTATTATGACCTGGTCACTGCTTTCATTTGGACTTAAGAAGATATGATTGTGTGCCAAATTTGACAAGGAGTGGATCATGATGGTTATTCTCAGTTGTCAACTTGACTATATCTGGAATGAACTATCCTTCAGTCCTGGAGGGCAGAGATACGATCCAGATCTTGAGACTGGAAGATCCAGGTTTTGGATCTGGATATTGATGTGGAACGATACATGCTTTTGATCCACATCAACAGTTGTCTTTAATCCAGATCTTGAGTGGTCATTCATATAAAGATCATGTGAAAAGAAATAAAGAAAAGCATAGGTCTAGGTGTGGTGGTACACCCCTTAATCCCAGCACTCAGGAGACAGAGTTCAAAGTTCGTCTACAGAGCAAGTTTCAGGACAGCCAAGCTGAGACAATGGAGGAAATCATTGAAAACAGAAAGCTGGTGATGAAGTATGAGGGGACCTTTTTCCAGCCCCAACAAGCAGCAGATTTTGGCAGCTTTGGCCATGTGGCTCTGGCTTTAGAGTCAGTAATGGAAGGGGTTACTGGGATAACTGATGCTGGTTAGCTAGAGTGAAATCTTCCGTGAAGTGTGTTCTGAGATCTCAAAGAAACTGTGTTCCAGAGACATTTTAGCTAGCAGCTAAAATTGATGACATGTAAGAATCACCCAGGTGGTACTGATTTTGAAAGAATGAAACGCTCGTGGAGATAATCTGAGGCTTGGATCTGTGAGAGTTGTTGAAAGGCCATTGTACATGTATAATCTCAGTAGCAGTTGAAGGCTCAGAACTAAAGGGGTCATTCAAAGAAGTTGAGCCTTGGCACCATAGAGATAGAGACTGTGAGAGGCTATTGGTGAAAGTGCAGTCTAGTTTTAGCAGAAGACTCCAGAGTATAGGAGATACTAGTACCACAGGATAACCATCAAGAACAGCACCAGCAGTGGAGTGGAGTAGTCAGAACTTAGAGTGTTACAGAGTTAAGAGTTGGAGAGGTGATCCAAGACCATTGGAAGATCCCAGAAAATCAAGTGTAGATCCCAAATGTTGGAACAAGAAGCTGTGAAGTTGAAGTTACCTTGGATAGACCAAAGATTAGAGATGCCAGAGCTGTGGGATGCCTACTGGGAAAAGCTGCCAGAAAAGGGGAGTTGATCCAGCCTAAGAGAAAGAAGTGTGCTTCAGTCAACACAGCTGAAAGGAGTTGAACATCAGACATGGAGATACAGAATTTGAAACTTATTGAGCAGGTTATTGGTCTTCTTTGGTCCAGTATTTCCTCACTATAATGTTTTGGAATCAAAATTATTATCCTGTGATGCTGGAAGTATGTGATCTGCTTCTTGATTTTGATTTTATAGGGGATTACAGTTAAGTGATAACATGAGTCTCAGAAGAGACTTTGAACTTTCAGACTTTTGAACTTTGAGATTGTGATAGACTATGGGCACTTTTGAAGTTGGACTTAAAGAATTTTACAATACATTATGGCTGTAAGCCTATGGGGGCCAAGGAGTAAAATGTGATGGTTAGAATAGGCTTGCTCCCCATGTAGATTCATGTGTTTGTATGCTTTGCCACAGGAAGTGGCACTGATAGGAGTCGTGGCCTTATTGAAGGAGGTGTAGTCTTGTTGGAGGAAGTGTTACACTGTGTAGGTAGATTTTGAGGTCTCCTATGTTCTGGCTTTGCCAATGTGTAGAATTCCAATCTCCTCCTGGCTGCTTTGAGATAAATATATAGAACTCTTAGCTCCTTATCCAGCACCATGTCTACCTGCATGCTGTCATGCTTTCCACCATGATGATAATAGACTGAATCTATGAAACTTTAAGTCAGTCCCAATTAAGTATTTTTTTTTTTATCAGAGTTGCCTTGGTCATTTTGTCCCTTTACAGCAATGGAAACCATAATGAAGACAATTCAAATATCATGTTTTCTTTCTTCCTCTTCTTCCAGTCTTTCCTTTTCATTTCCCATTCTCCTGTATTCCCCTTTTCCTCAGAAATGGAGAGGCTTCCCATGGATATCAACCCACCCTGGCATATCAAGTTTCAGTAGGACTAGGTGTATCTTTTCTTATTGAGACTAGGCAAGGTCTAGTTATGGTAAAGAGATGCAAAGGGAAGCAACACAGTCAGATACAGCCCCTGCTCCTGCTATTAGGAGTCCCATACGAAGACTGAGCTGCATACCTGTTACATGTGTGCTGAAGTCCCTTGCATGTTCTCTGTTTGGTGGTTCGGTCTCTGTGGGCACCTACAGGCCCAGGTTAGTTGATTCTGTATATTTGTTTTCTTGTGGTATTCTTGACCTCTCTCGCTTCTTTGATCCTTCCTGCCCCTTTTCAATAGGATTCCCCAAGCTTTGCCTAATATTTGGCTATGAGCCTCTGCATCTCTTTCCATCTGTTGCTGGACAAAGCCTGTCAGATGATAGTTATGCTAGGTGCCCATTGCAAGTATAGAAGAATATCATTAATAGTGTCAGGGGTAGAATCTCTCTCATTGCCTGGGTATCCAGCCGAGCCAGTTGTTGGTTGGCCTTTCCCTCAATTTCTGCTCCACCTCTACTCCTGTATATATTGTAGGCACGACAAATTGTGGGTCAAATGTTTTGTGGCTGTGTTGGTATCGAGGTAAGTGAAAGCCTTGTATGACAAGAACTTCAAGTCTTTGAAGAAAGAAATCAAAGAAGATAACAGAAGGTGCAAAGATTTCCCATGTTCCATGGATCAGTAGGATTAAAATAGTAAAAGTGGCCATCTTATAAAAAGCAATCTAGAGATTCAATGCAATTACCACCAAACTTTCAACACAATTCTTTACAGATCTTGAAATAACAATACTCAAGTTGATATGGAAAAAAAAAAACAGGTTTGCTAAAACAATCCTATATAACAAAATAACTGCTGGAGTTATCTGCATCTCTGATCTCAAGCTGTACTACAGAGCAATAGTAATAAAACATGCATGGTATTGGCATAAAACCAGACAAGTTGATCAATGGAATCAAATTGAATTCCCAGAAGTAAACCTACACACCTATGGACACTTGAGTTTTTACCTAGAAGCCAAAACTATATGGTGGAAAACAGAAAGCATATTAACAAATGGTGCAGGGTTAAACTGGATATCTGCATGTAGAAGAATACAAACAGTTTCACATTTATCTCCCTGTATGAAACTCAAGTCAAAGTGGATCCAAGACTCAACATAAAACAAGACATACTAAATCTGATAGAAGAGAAAGTGGGGGATAACCTTGAACACATTGGCACAGGGGACAACTTCTTGAACAGAACCCCAATAGCTCAGGCACTAAGATTAACAATTAATAGATGGAACCTCATGAAACTGAAAAGCAAAGGACACCTTAACATCAGTGTACAAAATGGGAAAAGACCTTCACCAACCCTACATCCGACAGTGTGCTGATATTCCAAACTACATAAAGAACTTAAGAAACTACACATCAGAAAACCAAGTTACCCAATTTTAAAAAATGGGGTACAGAGTTAAACATAGAACTCTCAAGAGAGGACTTTCCAATGGCCAAGAAGCAGAAGCCCTTAAAGAAATGTTTAACATTCTTAGTCGTCAGTGAAATACAAATCAAAATCACTCTGAGATTCCATGTTACACCTGTCAGAATGGCAAAGATTAAAAATTCAAGTGATTGCACGTGTTGACAAGGATGTGGAGCAAGGAGACCATTCCTCCATTACTGGTGAGAGTACAAGTTTATACAACCACTTTGGAAATCAGTTTGGTGGTTTCTCAGAAAAATGGGAATAATTCTACCTCAAGACCCAGCTATATCACCCCTGGGTATATACCCAAAAGATGCTCCAATATCCTATAAAAACACTTGCTCAACTGTGTTCATAGCAGCTTTATTCATAATGACCAGAAATTGGAAACAACCTAAATGTTCCTCAACTGAAGAATGGATAAAGAAAATGTGGTTCATTCACACAGTAGAATACTATTCAGCTATTAAAATCAAAGACATCATGAAGTTTGCAGGCAAATGTATGGAACTTGAGAATATCATTTTGAGTAAGGTAACCCAGTCTCAAAAGGACATTCATAGTACATACTCACTTAAAAGTTGATATTAGCCATAAACTACAGAACAACCATGCTATAATGCACAGACTCAAAGAAGTTAAGTAACAAAGAGGTCCCAAGTGGGATGTTTAAAGTTCACTGAGAAGGGAAAATAAGTAGACAACTGGTGTGGATGTAGGGAAGGAAATTTTTAGGGAAGTGGTGGGGAGAGAAACAGGAGGGATAAAGTAGGAGTTGGAGGGAGGGAGGGAGAGAGAGAGAGAGAGAGAGAGAGAGAGAGAGAGAGAGAGAGAGAGCAAGCTGGAATCTGTAGGGGTGCATTTCTGTGACTAGCTAGAAACCCGAAACAATGGAAAATCCTAGGAATCTACTAGGGTGACCCTAGCTAAGACTCCTAACAGTTGGGGATATGGAACCTGAAAAAGCTATTTCCTGTAGCCAGAAAAAGGCTTCTAATGTAGAGACTGGGACAGCAAACAAGCCACAAAACCTGTAGAAAATTCTTAATTGAATTAGAAAGATTTTGCCTGATATACCATAGCCCCATTTACCTACAAGTGAAAATTTAACATTTGCTGCTGTTTCCTGGGGACATGGGTAGTGAGCAGTAGAGAAAAGAACATTGACACTAATAAAACCCTTTGGTGTTCTGCATCCGACTAGTGTATACAACATTTGCCCCTAATCTCTGTGATTCCGTGCTTTAAAGTCCTAATATTGGTGTGGCTCTTATGCTACATTATCGTATTTGATACACTCTATCTAGAGCTGATACAGCAGCAATAAATTCCAACTTTGCTCACAGACCAGATATATTCCCTGAAAGTTATTTTCCCTTTACTCCTTAGAGATTCTAAACTTCCAAATGGGGGAATCATAGGAAAAAGTGGAGCATCACCGAGGGGCAATGTGTACAAAAGGGAATGCTGCTTGGAGAAGCCCTGTCTCCTCTGTTTCCTGGATTGTCTCAGTAGCTGATCCTTAAACACTGGATGTCATCCTTTAGAGAAAAGCCACATGGCTCCCAGGCAATGAGAGGAAGAATAGCAACCCCTAGTTACATATTTAACAATTAGTACTTCCTTTGTGCCCATGGAAAAATCTGGGGGAAGACTACACTAGTGTAGTTGATCAATAGCCCAATCACATTTTCATAAAATCTATTGATTATAAAACTTCATGTTTAATTTTTTCTTTCTTTGCAGAATCGTGAATTTTCTGAAATGGTTTCTGAAGGAAGGGAATATTCCCATCTGTTTTTCCTAGCTGTAAGTATCCTTCTTGTTCAAATATTACTGTACACAGAGAGAAACTCTTACCTAAATGATGCAGGGGGCTTTTTTGATCATATTTTGGGTGAAAAAAACTGTTCTGAAGACCAAACTGAGGACTTATATCTGATGCACAAATGTCACTGATCAACACCCCAAGCCTTAGTTTGAAAAGTAAGATCTTTTATGTAAATAAGTCCCAGAAAAGCAATATGTTTTTAAGCATAGAGCCATTTTATAAACAAATAACCAGTGAAAAAATAAATTGTACTTTCCAGTTCTAAAAACATAGTAGAGAGTAGGGAATATGGCTCAATGGATAAATTACTTCTGTGCAAGAATCAGGACTAGTGTGTATGTGTCCAATATTCACTTAAATTCTGAGTGGTCATGACTTCTCTGATTTTGAGATAGATGTCCCTTAGGCTAGCTGACAAGCTGGAATGGCAGACCAACAAGATCTGGGTTCAAGTGAGAGATGTAGAGTCAATTAATAAACTGAAGAGTGATTAAGAAGGACATCTAATTTTCTCCTCGGACCCCCACATATACAAAAATACACTCACACCAAATAAAGATGAACCATAAAGTATGGATGAAGTTCAGAGCATAATATAATGTAAGACAGTGTGAACACTTGCACTGTTTCTGTATAAAGAATGTAATTCATTTTGACTTGTTTTTGTAAGCAGATGAATGACTAGTTCTTACAATGTTAACCATTTTTTCTACAAATCTGCAAAAGGTTATTTGCCATTTACTTCTGATACTACCATTTGATATTTCTAACTGAGGTCATCTCTGTTTCCCCTAGCCTTTTCTTCATTTTGCCATCTTCCTAGTTATTCTTCGATGTCTGGAAAGAAAGTTTGGAATGAAAACAATGAGAATGGATCCCATCTTTAGGTTTGGAGAAATCACTTAGTTTTGTGTTCTTTATTGAACAATTTCGTATAAAGGTAGCATACAAATTCTCATGGACATCTTGTCCATGAAGTTATAATGAAGAGACAGCTATAGAAATTATAAATATGATTATCAGAACATCGGTTCTGGGTCTTAGAGTTGATTGTTGTAACCATGGTCAAAACAGGTCCAACACACCAGAAACACAGAAAATCCAGGTCTTCATCTGCCACTGTGTGCAAGGTAGGGCCAAGAATCACGACATAGAGCAAGCTTAGTTCGAAAGACAACTGCTTTGTGGCCTGGAGAGCTAAGGGAACACAGTCCACCTAGAAAGGACCACAGATTTAAAAGGTGGAGGGGGGAGTTATGGCAGAAGTAATAACTCTTTACTGCTAGTGTGAGAAACCTTTCCCATGCATCCTGGGCATTTTCTATCAACCTGTAATAGAAATGGAAATGGGATTTGGTATTCAGGGAGCTTGAAAGTAAGTGTGCTCTACTGAAGTAAGTCTCAAGAACACAAGCAGAAGCATATTAGTCCCTCTGAGTCTTCATAAATTTTTGGATTCTACATTTGGGAATCACCACTTGTATGTAAGAGTAAGGTGGCTGAATGGATAAAGGTACCTGCTACCAAGACTGATGACCTGAGTTCAATCCCCGGTTCCTATATCATGGAAGGAGAGGAAAGAAAAATCTCTTGAAAGTTTTTATTCCCTCCCCCACCCACCACACATGAAACAAACAATTAAATATATGTAAAAGAAAAAAACCAGAAAAAGAATCTCTACTTGACTGGGACTCTAGTTTTGCTATTGAGAATCTCAGGTCTCAAAGCCCACCTGTTCTAGGGGAATAAGAATAGCTGACCAGCCTAATCTCATACTAGTGACCTCTTGGCTTTAGAAAGTTGGATAGAAGATTCAAGCTTTGACACATCATCTATGAACTCAATGAAGAAGAGAGGAAGAAAAGGGAACCTAAATTAATTATCTTGTCATAAATGTGTGACCTGGAAGGGAGAGACAAGGGTTCCTCTGACACATCCCAAAGTAGGAGCTGTGCCTATTAACATATCTAGAGCTGATTTAGAACATTCAGGTCTATCACTCTAAAAACAATTGTGCCAATGTCCGTAATTTGTATTATTTTATTCCCAGAATACTTATTCCTCAAAATGTGATATTATTTTTTGCTAATCTATTAATATGAAGCTGTATATTGAGGTTAAAAATGATGTCTTCATAATAAAGAGAATTGACACTAGCCAAGAAGCAATGTCTCCTTTACTTGGTGACTCTTTGACCACTAATTTTTGGAATGGGAGGGTACTGTGCATTCTGACAAAAGATGGATGTTATAAAGACTTATTGTTCATTCAGCCTCCTCTGATATATAAAAAATAGAGTACAGAACCGGACCCCAACAATAATTGATTAATAGATTAAATAGATTAAAATATTAAAACATTAAAATTGATTAATAGATAAATAGATTAAAACTATTAATAGATTTTCTTGTCTATAGAATTTCTTCTAGACGTGACCGTGTATTTAACAATCCAGAAGAACCAGAAGGGGAAGATGAAGATGTGAGTCTGGAAAGACTGTGGACAGCAAGTGCTTTGACTTCCGAGGACTTCCAGGAGGTAAGCTTTGTAAGTCAGCTCACAGCAGAAGCGTCTTAACCGGTTGGCAGCTAAGGAATGTGCTCAAGAGCTGAGCTCCATTTTAAAATGAAGAAAACCTTCAACTGCTTAATATCTACTCTTAAAAGAAATGAGCACTTTTCCTGAATACATAGTGATAAAGCAATCATTGATTGGCCAATGATAAAGCAATCATTGATCAGTCATTGACTTGCTCTCATGCTCAGGAACAAGCAGCCCCACTCCTTAGTACATTTGTATTCTTGGAAAAAAAAAATCTTACTGCACTTGGTCTTGCTTGAAAATGTGAGGTGCTAAGGTATTCCACCTGACCATTTCATTCCTGCTTAGATTTGCTCAAGCCAGCTCTGTGAGCATTGATAGTAGATGTTTGTAAGCCAGCTCACAAGAGCTGAACTCTTTTCCATCTGGTTAAAAGGTGAAAGTATAGTGAGATATGTAAAATATGAAGTCAGCCTTCAAAGTGGCAGCTACAAGTTTTATTGTTAGAAGTAGTCACCACAGTGACAACTTTGGCTGCCCCTGCATGCAGCCAACATTGGAGAATGTAAGTTTATCAAGCTTTCTGGGTTCCTCAGATAGTATGCCATTTTCTTTATTTAGTGTTCTATAATTGAGCACCACCTCAGGATGTCCCAGTAGTTTTTAAAAAAAAAAATTTTTTTTTGCATTAGAAAATGTAGCCCTTTTGGGTTCTTTCAAACACCAGTGAGCATATTTAGCTACTGGCTTCCCTTGTCACCATTACATTCTGAATGATTGTGGTACAGTGGAAACTGTAATGCCATTTGGGGTTTCTTAAACTCATTACTAGAATAATTTAGAACTGGGCTCAAATGGAAACTTAAGGACATTTTTGTTACATTTTTTAAAATTTATTTTATAAAATACATTTTAGATTTTATCCCCTCACCCCATTCCCCTCACCACTCAGGAACCCCTCAGCCCATTCCCCCTCCTGCCTCTACAGGGGTGTGCCCCAACCTACCCCCCCATCCCACCTCCTCACCCTCTAATTCCTCCCCGCTCAGTGTTCACCCTTTATGGGACCAGGGATCTCCTCTCCCACCCATGCCCGACAGGGCCATCCTCCCCTAAGTATACAGCTGAAGTCATGGGTGCCTCCCTTTGTGCTCCCAGGCTGGTGATTTAGACCCTAGGGAGCTCTGGTTGGCTGGCACCCTTGATCTCCTCTTGGGACCACCAACCCTTTCAACTCCATCAGTCCTCTAACTTCTTCATTGGGAACCCTGAATTAGATCAATGAGTAGCTGCGAGCATCTGCCTCTGGATATGTCAGACTCTGGCAGACCTTTGAGGAGACAGTTGCCTCAGGCTCCTTGCAGCATGCACTCCCTGACATCCATATCAGCGTCTATCTTTGGTGACTGCACTTGGGACAGATATCAAGGTAGAGTGGTCTCCCGATGGCCCCTCCTTGACTTTCTGTCCCAAACTTTGTCACCTTATTTGCTCTCTTGAGCATTCTGTCACTCCTTTCAAGAAGGACTGAGGCATCCAAACTTGGTCTTCCTTCTTCATGAGCTTCATGTGGTCAGTTAGTTGAATCTTGGCTATTTCAAGCTTTTGGGCTAACATTCGCTTATCGATGTGTAAATACCATGTGTGTTCTTTTGTGATTGGGTTACCTCACTCAGGATGATATTTTTCTAGTTCCATCCATTTACCTAAGAATTTCTAGAATTCATTATTTTTAATAGCTGAATAATACTCCATTGGGTAATGTAACACATTTTTTGTATCCATTTCTCTGATGAAGGACATCTGGGTTCTTTCCAGCTTCTGGCTATTATAAATAAGACTGCTATGAACATAGTGGAGCATATGTCCCTGTTATATGTTGGAGCATCTTCTGGGTAGATGCCCAGGAGTGGTGTAGCTGGATCCTCAGGTAATGCTATGTCCAGTTTTCTGAGGAACCGCCAGACTGATTTCCAGAGTGGTTGTACCAGCTTGCATTCCTACCAACAATGGAGGAGTTTTCCTCTTTCTCCACATCCTCTCCAGCAACTACCATCACTTGAATTTTTTGTTTTAGCCATTCTGACTGATGTGAGGTGGTATCTCAGGGTTGTTTTGATTTGCATTTCCCTAATGACTAAGAATGTTGAGCATTTCTTAAGGTGCTTCTCGGCCATTTGAATTTCCTCAGTTGAGAATTCTTTGTTTAGCTCTGTACTCCATTTTTTAATAGGGTTATTTGGTTGTCTGGAGTCTAATTTCTTGAGTTATTTGTATATATTGGATATTAGCTCTCTATAAGATATAGAATTGGTAATGATCTTTTCCCAATCTGCTGGTTGCTGTTTTGTCCTATTGAGAGTGTCTTTTGCCTTACACAAGCTTTGTAATTTTATGAAGTCCCAACTATCAATTCCTGATCTTAGAGCATAAACCATTGGTGTTCTGTTCAGGAACTTTTTCCCTGTGCCTAAGTATTCGAGGGTCTTCCCCACCTTCTCTTCTATTAGTTTCAGTGTATCTGGTTTTATGTGAAGGTCCTTTATCCACTTGAACTTGAGCTTTGTACAAGGGGATAAGAATGGATTGATTTGGATTCTTCTACATGCTGACCTCCAGTTGATCCAGCACCATTTGGTGTAAATGCTGTCCTTTTTCCACTGGATGGTTTTAGCTCCTTTGTCAAAGATCAAGTGACCATAGGTGTGTGGGTTCATTTATGAATCTTCAGTTCTATGACATTGATCTTCCTGCTTGTCTCTGTACCAATACCATGCAGTTTTTATCACTACTGCTCTGTAGTACAGTTTGAGGTCAGGGATAGTGATTCTCCCAGAAGTTTTTATTGTTGAGAATGGTTCTCACTATCCTGGGTTTTTTGTTATTCCAAATGAATTTGCAAATTGCTTTTTCTATCTCTATGAAGAATTGATTTGGAATTTTGATGGGGACTGCATTGAACCTGTAGATTGCTTTTGGCAGGATGGCCATTTTTACTAAGTTGATCCTGCCAATCCAGGAGCGTGGGAGATGTTTCCATCTTCTGAGATCTTCTTCGATTTCTTTCTTCAGAGACTTGAAGTTCTTGTCATACAGATCTTTCACTTGCTTGGTTAGATTCACTCCAAGATATTTTATATTATTTGTGACTATTGTGAAGGGTGTCATTTCCTTGATTCCTCTTTCAGCCTGTGTATCTTTTGAGTAGAGGAAGGCTACTGATTTGTTTGAGTTGATTTTATATCCAGCCACTTTGCTGAAGTCGTTTATCAGATTTAGGAGTTCTCTAGTGGAACTTTTAGGGTCACTTAATTATACTATCATATCATCTGCAAATAGTGAAATTTTGACTTCTTCTTTTCCTATTTGTATCTCTTTGACTTTCTTTTGTTGTCTAATTGCTCTGGCTAGGACTTCTAGTACTATATTGAATAGAGAGTGGGCAGCCTTGTCTAGTCCCTGATCTTAGTGGGATTGCTTCAAGTTTCTCTCCATTTAGTTTGATATTGGCTACTGGCTTGCTGTATATTGCTTTTACTATATTTAGGCATGTGCCTTGAATTCCTGATCTTTTCAAAACTTTTAACATGAAGAGATGTTGAATTTTGTCAAATGCTTTCTCGGCATCTAGTGAGATGATCATGTGGTTTTTTTTTCCTTTGAGTTTATTTATGTAGTGGATTACATTAATGGATTTCCAAATATTGAACCATCCCTGCATTCCTGGAATAAAACCTGCTTGATCATGATTTATGATTGTTTTGATGTGTTCTTGGATTCAGTTTGCAAGAATTTTATTGAGTATTTTTGCATCAACATTCATAAGAGAGATTGGTCTGTAGTTCTCTTTCTTTGTTGGGTTTTTGTGAGGCTTAGGTATGAGCATAATTGTAGCTTCATAGAACAAATTGGGTATTGTTCCTTCTGTTTCTATTCTGTGGAATAGTTTGAAGAGAATTGGTATTAAGTCTTCCTTGAGGGTCTGATAGAATTCTGCACTAAAACCATCCGGTCCCGAAATTTTTTTGCTGGGGAGACTTTTAATGACTGCTTCTATTTCTTTAGGGGTTATGGCACTTTTTAGATGGTTTATCTGTTCCTCGTTTAACTTTGGTACCTGGTATCTGTCTAGAAAATTGTCCATTTCATCCAGATTTTCCAATTTTGTTGAGTATAGGCCTCTGTAGTAGGATCTGATGATTTTTATTTTAATTTCCTCAGTTTCTGTTGTTATGTCTCCCTTTTCAGTTCTGATTTTATTAATTTGGATACTGTCTCTGTGTCCTTTGATTAGTCTGGGTAAGGGTTTATCTATCTTGTGGATTTTCTCAAAGAACCAGCTCTCAGTTTTGTTGATATTTTGTATAGTTCTTTCTGTTTCTACTTGGTTGATTTCAGCTCTGAGTTTGATTATTTCCTGCCATCTACTCTTCTTGGGAATATTAGCTTCTTTTTGTTCTAAAACTTTCAGGTGTGCTGTCAAGTTGTTAGTGTATGCTCTCTCCAGTTTTTTTTTTTTTTTTCACTTAGAGCTATGATTTTTCCTCTTAGTACTGCTTTCATGGAGTCCCACAACGTTTGGTATGATGTGTTCTCTTTTTATTAAATTCTAAAAAGTCTTTAATTTCTTTCTTTATTTCTTCCTTAATCAAGTCATCATTGAGTAGAGCATTGTTCAGTTTCCACGTATATGTGGGCTTTCAGTTGTTTTTGTTGTTATTAAAGACCAGCGTTAGTCCATGGTGGTCTGATAGTGTACACGGGATTATTTTGATCTTTTTGTATCTGCTGAGGCCTGTTTCGTGACCAATTATATGGTCTATTTTGGAGAAGGTACCATAAGGTGCTGAGAAAAAGGTATATTCTTTTGTTTTAGGATGAAATGTTCTATAGATATCAGTTAAATCCATTTGGTTCATAACTTCTGTTAGTTTCATTGTGTCTCGGTTTAGTTTTTGTTTCCATGATCTGTCCATTGCTGAGAGTGGGGTGTTGAAATCTCCCACTATTATTGTATGAGATGCAATGTATGCTTTGAGCTTTAGTAAAATTTCCTTTATGTGTGTGGGTGCCCTTGCATTTGGGGCATAGTGGTTCAGAATTGAGAGTTTTTCTTGGTGCATTTTTACTTTGATGAGTATTTAGTGTCCTTCCTCATCTTTTTTGATTACTTCTGGTTGAAAATCAATTTTGTTTGATATTAGAGTTGCTACTCCAGCTTGTTTCTTGGGACCATTTGCTTGGAAGATTTTTTTCCATCTTTTTACTCTGAGGTAGTGTCTCTCTTTGTCACAGAGGTGTGTTTTCTGTATGCAGCAAAATGTTGGGTCGTGTTTATGTATTCAGTCTGATAATTTACGACTTTTTATTGGAGAATTGAGTCCATTGATATTAATAGATATTAAGGAAATTGATTGTTGTTTCCTGTTATTTTTGTTATTAGAGATGGAATTATGTTTGGGTAACTATCTTCTTTTGGGGTTGTTGGAAGACTACTTTCTTGCTTTTTCTTGGTTGTAGTTTCCCTCTTTGTGTTGAAGTTTTCCATCCATTATCCTTTTAAGAGCTGGATTTGTGGGAAGGTATTGTGTAAATTTGGTTTTGTCATGGAATATCTTGGTTTCTCCATCAGTAGTGATTAAGAGCTTTGTTGGGTACAGTAGTCTGGGCTGGCATTTGTGATCTCTTAGGGTCTGTATAATATCAGTCCAGGATCTTCTGGCTTTTATAGTCTTTGGTGAGAAGTCTGGTGTAATTCTTATAGGTCTGCCTATATAGGTTACTTTGCCTTTTTCCCTTACTGCTTTTAGTATCTTCTCTTTGTTTTGTATATTTGATGTTTTGATTATTATGTGACGGGTGGTATTTCTTTTTTTGGTCTAGTCTATTTGGGGTTCTGTAGGCTTCTTGTATATTTAAGGACATCTCTTTCTTTAGGTTAGGGAAGTTTTTCTCTATAATTTTGTTAAAGATATTTACTGGCCCTTTAATTTGGGAGTCTTCACTCTCATCTGTACCTATTATCCTTAGGTTTGGTCTTCTCATTGTGTCCTGGATTTCCTGGATGTTTTGTGTTATGAGTTTTTTGCATTTCGCATTTTCTTTCACTGTTGTGTCTATGTTTTCCATGGTATCTTCTGTGCATGAGATTCTCTCTTCTATCTCTTGTATTCTGTTGGTGATGCTTGCTTCGATGACTCCTGATCTTTTTCCTAGGTTTTCTACCTCAGCGTAGTCTCCCTTTGAGATTTTTTTATTGTTTCTACTTCCATTTTTAGATCCTGGATGGTTTTGTGTAATTTCTTCACCTGTTCGGTTGTGTTTTCTTGCATTTTTTAAGGGCTTCTACCTGATTACCTGTGTTCTCCTCAAATTCTTTGAGAGTGTTTTTTATGTCCTTTTTAAAGTCCTCTATCATCATCATGAGAAGTGATTTTAATTCTGAATCCTGTGATGTTGTGTTCAGGACTTACCATGGTGGGAGAACTGGGTTCTGGTGGTACCAAGAAACTTTGGTTTCTGTTGTTTATATTTTTTGCTTGCCTTTTTCCATTTGGTTAGGTCTAGTGCTACCTGCACTCACTGGTTCTGAATGGAGCCTGCCTTTCCAGTTATCTTGGTTGTGTCAGAACTCCTCGGGTGTCTCTGTGATCCTGAGCTCCAGCTGTTCTGGATACTGTGGCTCCTCTAGGATATCTCAGGATATGGTGTCTCCACAGTAGTAGACCAGTTAGATGTTTGCTGTTCTGAGTGTAGTTGCTCCTCTAGGATGCCTTTGTACACAGTTTCCACAGGAGAGCAGATCAGCTGGGTGTCTGCTCCAGTCACTGGGATCCAGTTGAGGCCTTATTACATTTTTAAAGAAAACCCTCCTGACAGGCAAACTGCAAAACCAAAGCAGGCACACAGAAAAGGGAAGCCATTTTAAGCTTCCGTGGAGATAAGACACGTGGTAGATGAGCAGCCATATTGCAGGGAGGGAGGGATGCTTTAGCAAAAGAACAAGGAAACCCAATGTGTTAGGTGGAAAGCTCAGATTGTTAAGAAACACATGCTTATAGTGAGATTATGAATTTAAAGAGTGCTCCTCTGTTGACCTTTGATGCTGCATATAATGCTGATAAAATTATCCATGACCTGAGCTCAGTATTTCCATTTGGTCAAACCTCAGGAATGTCATACATAGCTTGATCAGGCTAGCTCTTCTTGTCCTGGGAATATTTTATTCTTGCCCATTATGTTAAAGCTTATTTTTAACAACATCAACATGTTGGCATCCAAAGTACATAGCTTAAACCTGAAAATGGACCCCCAGACAGAATTATTAAATTAACAATCTGGCAAGCCCAGGACAGGTAAGATTCTGCATAGAGCCTTACTATCCTATGAGAGAAGTGCATTGTCTTTAATAATGCATATTCTGTGATGGGTAAGGAAAGCATTCCTGTAAGAATGACCTAAGACGTACTCAGTCTTAATAGCAAAATAAAAAAGGGGGAGAGTTGGAGAGCCTTTTGGGGCTGCTTGGCTGACATGGGCCAAGGACAAGGATATGGGCTGCTTGGCAGGAATATAACATTGGTGAAGGACAAGGAAGTATGCTTCAAGTAGGAAACTGACATTAGACTAGAACAGAGAAGTAATTGCAGGTAGGAATCTAAATTGCAGGCTACAACAAAGTAGTAATCTCAGGCAGGAATCTAAATTTTAGGCTAGAACAAGTAAGTAGGCTTCAGACATGAAATTGACCTTGTGCTAGTACAGGGAAATAGCCTCAGATACTTTGGTCATCCTAATAAGCTTTTAGGAACACTGATCACAGGAGTGTTCCCACAACTGCATTTAATGCCTTGCTTTTTCTTTGACTATTTATGTTTATTGTATTGCTTGCTCCTTGACTATTTGCATCTATTTTATTGCTAGAACCTCAACCTAGAATTGACCTTAATACATGCATGTAATCAAAATGGTATAAAAGCATAAAGGAAAAGAGGGTATTGGATAAGGGGTTGTATGGAGGGGAAATGGAAAAAGGGGATGGCATTTGTATTGGAAATAAAAATAATTACCAATAAAAATTAAAAAAAAAGAAACACATGCTTAGAAAAGAGATAGAAGGAAGAAATAGAGAAGTTCACTTTCCTGAACAATTGACAAAATTTGGCAGAATTAGGGCCCTTACACAGCTGCAAACTGTAAGCTCCTATAGTAGGGTTAAAGATTCTGGGGTGTGTCAGGGGTGTACAGTTTTCACTAAAGAAATAATTGTTACACCTATCTCTTTAGCATGGCTTAAGATGAGCCCAATTTTCCAAAGAGAATAGGCCCTTGGCCAAGTGAAAGACCTAGCCCAACAGGGATGTTGAGAGATTCTATTCTCTTGACAATAAGATATTTTACATTATAAATGCACATCACTTGAAGTATCAAGATTTTCTGCAGTAGATAGCACAGTACATAGCACAATAAGGTAAATGATTAGAACTTAATCAAGTGGTAGATGATAGGATTAATTATATTTGTTTCTGATATAATGTAATTTTTTGGAGTCGAATTTTTTTTTCCTTCAATGGACCAAAGAAAGCTAGTGAAGAATGAAATCAAGACTCTTTGAAGGCTAACAATTCATCCTTAAATGTAAGACAACAACACAATTATATTATTTTAAAACATTATTAAAGCCAAAATTAAAGGATTCTGGGTAAAATTTACAATGCAGGTGTATCTCAAAAAATTTTTAAATATTACTAAAACATAAGAAAATTATGTCTTGCTATGCTCCCATATTAGTGCAAAGAACATTCTAGGAATTCAGAATATCTATTTATTGGATGTCAATAAAATTACATAGATTTTAGGTATACGACCTAAGAATAACTAGAAGCACCAAGGCCAAGTCATGTTGGATTTGGTAATCTACTTGTAGACTTACGCTTATAATGACCATTCACTGGCATGACTTGTTTGCAGAAGCCAGTCATCATTGCCAGCTGCCTTCGCAAGGAGTACAAGGGAAAGAAGAAATGCTGCGTTCTTAAGAGCAAGAAGAAGATAGCCACAAGAAACATCTCTTTTT
>JANHMN010000002.1:11742233-11752681 GCA_030674055.1 Rhabdomys pumilio | reverse complement strand
TAGGTAAGTGGGGAGAAACAAATGATACAGAACAAAAGGAAGTAGTCCGTCGTTGTTCCATCTTGCCCAACGAAAGGATCTATCTTGATGTATTTTGCAGTAAGTGACATCATCTCTTCCATCACTGAGTGATTTGTTGTGACCTAAAAAAAGATACCAATGAAGAAAATATGAACAGCAGTATAGTACCAGATAAAGCATCCTGTTTCCCCTAAAGATGTAACTGACTTGTCTGGATTGAGCATTAGCCTGAGTTTCTTCTCATGCATTCTGTAACTTGGTTATTTAGATTCTAGAGTCAAATCTCTCAGCCTGGTCCACCCATATTAGTCCATGTTTTATCAATTTTATGTTTAACATTGCCTGTTCATTTCTCTTCGAATATCATTTTCTATTATATAAGATAGATACACTTCCCACCTGACCATTCAAAGATGTGATGATGGTTTGTATATGTTCTGCCCAGGGAGCTGAGCTAGCTATTAGAAGGTGTGGCCTTGTGAAAGTAGGTGTGGACTTGTTGGAGTAGATGTGTCACTGTGGGTTTGGTCTTTAAGACCCTCATCCTAGCTGTCTGGAAGTCAGGATTCTGCTAGCAGCCTTTAGATGAAGATGTAGAACTCTCAGCTCCTCCTGCACCATGCCTGCTTAAATGTTGCCACATTACTGTCTTGATGATAATGGAGTTAACCTCTGAACCTGTAAGCCAGCCCCAATTAAATGTTGTCCTCATAAGAGTTGCCTTGGTCATGGTGTCTGTTCACAGCAGTAAAACCCTAAGAGATTTGATAAGGATCTCTTTAATAGGAATCCTTCTATGTAAGCTATGTAATCCTTCTATGTAAACGTGTCCATGATGACACGTTTCCTGTTCTAATTATTATGTGATTACATGTTGGGCTTCCTAAAAAGACTGATTCCTAGAGGAAAAAAAATCTTATTCTCTCAATGTTACTGTTGTTCTACTATACGTGGTAAAGCAGCAACTTTGGCAAGCTTTATTGGAGAAATCTAGGTGAGTAAATAATAAATCATTATGAAAAAGCAAACAATAGTGAGAGAATGAAAGAACATAGCTGTCTGCTGACATGTTCACAAAACTGAGTAGAATTAATTTTTGTGAGACATTTGTACTCACTTCTATGATGGCAGCGTTTATGGCAGCTTGAAGAGCCACAAACCCATCTCTCCAGAAGCTTGAACCATCACAAGAAATCTTATCTCCATATGAATAACAATGAGCTTCGAGAACAAAAAAAAATATGAGCATGGAATGTGACACTAATTATTGCACACACTGAATTTCACAATATCCTCAGGCACAAAAAAAAGCATTTATTACATCAAAATTCATAAAATATCAAATTTATAATTATTAATAATTATTGAAGAGAAGATAGCAAAGCCAAGAACTCTAGATGTTCTTGTTTCTACATTTTCTAAGAGCCAGTACTTTGTCATATTTTCTTCTGTTTCTCTATTCATATTTTTGAGTTTTTTCCTTTTGTATTTGTTATTATTACTGTTGTTGTTGTTGTTATTGTTGTTATTATTAAGGTCTGACACTTACAGCCTTATACTTCCTTGGCAAGCATCATAGCAGTGACCTATACTCCCAATCTTTGAACTAGTGTTTTAAAATAACTTTGAAGATTATCCAAAGGTAGGAGTATAGTCTAAAATAAGACAAAGACCCCACTCTAGTCAAATATTTTTCTAGTGAGATGAGATATAACAAAATTGAGAGCAAATGGAATCCATAATAAGATAATAATTAGGTATATGTTTGAAGAAAAGGTACTTTGAAAAATAAAAACTCAAATTTATTCCTCCATTGAAATTTCAACTACAGTTCATTAAAGATAATCCAATATTAAAGTAGGAAATTTGTTCTGTGCTATATTAACTTAAAAATATCTTTAATTGATGAAGGCACAGATAGACTTAAAAATAACATAATGACAAGCAGAAGTAACATCTATATGTGGCCCCATGCTCCTTAAGAAGTGAAGTCTAGACGGCACAAATTCCCTGTTTCTTCTGTGGTCTTTTTCTACCTATTCAATTTCAATATCCCATCATTCTAGGACACTTTACTAATCTTTATGGCCAACTGTGGGTTTTTAAAAAGATGTTTGTATTTCTAAACAATACTCTTCCTGCACTCTTACCATTGATGAAAGGAAAGTCTTTTGCTATTCTTATTATGTTTTAGTTTTATTTTCAAAGAGAAAGTCTTATTCTGTAAACTAAACTGGCTTGCAACTCAGGAGGTAGCCCACACCGGCCTTGAGCTTGCAACCATTCTCTTGTCTCAGGTCTAACCTATCATATTTGGCCATGAGTATGTATTTTCCAAAGTTCTAGCCTGATAACCCAGCCCCAACTAGTGCAAGCAAAAGATGATGTGATTTATCTGCTACTGAAGCTCAAGCTCCCTTGTGGCCAAAGTCGTTAAACTTAGATATCATCAGGAAACCAGAATAGGACACGATGGTTTTTAGGAAGCACCTTCACTATTGGCTGTTGTGATTTTCTCTTTCCTGTGGATTTAGTTAAGATGAATGTGTGTGCCTGTGCATGTGTGTGCACTCACGTGCAAATGCATGCATGTGGTATATGAGTGTAATTTCTTGTTTGTTTAATTTTATTCACCTCTAGAATAGCAACTTTATGTATGCTATGGTGAGGGTGAGAAATATGTGTTAATGTGTGTGCTCATGTGTGCACACATGGATGAAGGTCAGATGTCAACCCTGAGTGTTGTTTCTCGGGAGCCATCTGCTCTTTGTCTTGTGAGATGGCAGTCTCTCATTAGGACTTGGGACTCACTAATTAGGCTAGCCTAACTATCCACAGAACCATATCTCTGTTTCTCTAGCACTGTGGTTGCAAGCATGCACCACAAGTTCTAGGCATCAAACTATCCCCCCTCCCCATTTGCATAGCAAATATTTACTGAGTTTTCTACTCACCTACCCTGCCTTTGTTATTGAAGCTTATTGTTTTGTGTTAATTAATATCTTGTTCAAGTTTGCTTTCTGCTGCTGTGATAAAACCTCATGATCAAAAGTAACTTGGGAATAAAAGGGCTTATTTTAGCTTAAAGTTTATAGTGCATCATTAAGAGAAGAAAAGGAGGATCATGAAGTAGAAACCATAAAGGAATGCTGCTGACTGGCTTGCTGCCCATTGTTTTTTCAGGTATATTTATTTTACAGCCTAGGCTCGCCTCCCTAGGGATAGTACTGCCCACAGTGCAATGGACCCTCTTATACTGATTAGCAATTAAGAAAAATGTGTTAAAGATATGTCCACAGGCCAATGGTAGAAAAAAAGTTCTTGAATCAAGGTCTGCTTTTTCCAAGTTGTCTAATTAAAAAGAAAACTAGCCAGGACACATTTCTACATTTCTTATAATATTAGAGAAATAGAAAGCCATCCAGTGTGGGAGCTGCAGAGTTACCTGTGTGGTCCTGAAGTTCCCTTACAATCGGGATCCTCATTCCTTTCATGAACTTCAAACGGTAGGAGT
The DNA here is from genome assembly GCA_030674055.1 of Rhabdomys pumilio. NCBI lineage: Eukaryota > Metazoa > Chordata > Mammalia > Rodentia > Muridae > Rhabdomys > Rhabdomys pumilio. The sequence goes on along the minus strand of JANHMN010000002.1, from coordinate 11,749,146 downwards.
AAGCACTGGTGAATATGACCCTCACTACGTCATCATAACGTTCTGAAATGAGTTCTGTCATATTTTCTTCATTTGGAAAAGCCACTATTGTTCTTCCTGGCATTCCAAGAAAATAAATTACCACTATAAGTAAATTTCTATAAACAATACTTATGAGAGGCTGCTTTATGTACTTTTCTGTTGCTATGATTAAACACTCCATGAGCAAAGTCAACTTAAGGAAGAGAGAGCTGATTTCATCCTATGGATCCAGAGAGAAGAGTCTACTGTGGTAGGGCAGAAACATTGCAACAGGAGGAAGAAGCTAATATCTTCAAATGCAAGCATAAAGTAGACACAGTGGCCTGCAAGTAGGGTAAGGCTTTATATTCTCAAAGCCCACCTACAGTGACATCCTTCCTTCAGTAAGGCCACAGCTCCTAACCCTCCTCAGACAGCACCACCAGAAATGCACTGTTCAAATGTATGAGCTTGAGGGTCCATTTCTCTTTCACACCATCATAGAACCTTAAAGGAATGGTTCTGGTGCTGTCCTCTTCCCCAGTTGGTTCTTGATCTTTAAGTAAAGAAGCCATGGGCCAAGTGCTAGAGCTGAAGAAAAAGGTGGGACTTCTAGGTTCCTGGAGGAAGCAAACAGAGGCAAGGGAAGAGTGGAGAGTTCGTCATGCTTCTAATGGAGAACAGTAGACTAGCCATATGAGATTTCCAAATGGAGTGACCACACAGGCTGCTTCTACAGGTAAGTGGTCAGAGATGTAACTGAACAATTCATGTTTTAATTTTTTGTAATGTTTTAAATTTTTTACTTTTTTGTAGTAATTGTTTTAAAATCTGCCTCTGGTCAAGCCGACTGTCTAGGCTACAAGATCTGGCTAGCTCAGCTGCCATGTTCAGTGCCTAGAGGCCACGTGGGCACTGGAGCTCAAAATGGCCAGCCACAGACACCAGCTCTGCCACCCACGAGATGCCAGCGTGGGAGATGGCTCTGCCAGTCTCAACAGGCACGATACAGATGAAACTCTAACGCTTAGATTATCCAAAGGCTTTATATATTTGGTAATGATCAAGAACAAGATGCCTATACAATGAGAAGTGTGACCCAATACCCAACCTAGATATACCAACTTCCTTTGACTGGTGGAGCCAAGTGAACATCCGCCTCCATGTTCGCTTCTCTCTCTCTCCTCTCTCCCATAACTCCTCCTCTTCCCTTTGTTCTTCCTCCCTTACTCCTCCTCTTCCTCCCTTACTCCTCCCACCTTAGCTTCTCCTACATATCACCTTTCCTGTTTTTAAAAAAAAAAAAAAAAAAAAAACAACCTTTATCTCAAAATACAACTATTTCATAACTATACCAATTTGTATCAGTAAGGTAAAAGACAGACCTAATACCCAGTCCATCATTCTGTTGACTAAACATAACCTCTGTCATCTCTCCTAACTAAAAGACTTAGTTCTGAACCTGGCTTTATTATTGGCTTTAGAATGAATGTCAGCCGAAAACCATCCTCTCAAATATTTTCTCTCAAAGTAATAACCTGGGTTGGCTATGAGACTATAAGTCTTCAACCCCCTCAGAAATCAAGAATGACTGAATTAATTGAAATTATGGGAAGCACAAAGCATGGCTTCTAAAACTTATAAAACTTATAAAACTCAATTTATAGAGACCGCTGAACACGTGAACAATTTCTATACCTCAAAATGTTGGAGCATCCAATCTTCAGCGTTCTGGCCCAGGGTCATCTGACAGACCAAGTAATGCACAATTATTAAGGGCTGATTACTCTGTCTTGGCAGATATAATCAGTCGACTATTCCACAAGTGTGTCCTTTTCTGGACAGTAGTTTGTCTATAGATAAAAAGAGGCAATTTTTGCCTAGTGGCTGTCTCATCACAACTGGAGTTACCTCAAAGATGCTCAATTTCTTCTTAGAATCCAATACAGGGAAGCTGTCAGGAGCAGACATGTCTCTAATCAAAATGATCATTAATACAGAAATGTTTGTAACACCAATTCTGTGGACTTCTGACGTTTTGAAAACAAATTATCTATATAAGGCAATCTGGACTGTTGTCCATTAACTCCTCTCAGCTATTTCTAATAAAAATATAGAAAACACACTAACATTAAACTCAGAGCCATGAATTGGCTATAGGCCCATAACTCACAGGCTAACCATTTCAAATCATTTAAAAAAGGTTAAAGAAGGACTGGGTCTAAGTCTTGAATTCCTAAATGTGTTATATAGGCACAATGCCTATGAGAGTAACAATATTAATCTCGTTATTATATCAATAAGGAACTCATACCAATGAAAACTTTAAATTTGAAATCAAAGTAAATTTTGTACCATTTAAAAAATTATAACTTCAGCTTAATAACAATTGTACAGATTTCTACCAATAGGTTATGGCTATGCAATAAATCCTAGATATTTCTCCCTGTTCAAACAAAACCACTAATTTTTCCCTAGAAAGACAGCCCAGTATTAACCACCTCAGTCCCCAATCTCAGAGAATAGGGGCGCTGACTCTTCATTAACTTCTTCAAGCTGAATTTGGGTGTTGAGATATTAGAAGAGGGGTTGGGGTAAGGGTAAATTGATAAGCCTCTGATGTCTGTGGCTTCACTGCATCCAGATAAAATTCCAGGACATCAGAGGTTCAAGCAGGTCTGCTCAGCTTGCTTGATGAGTAGATACACCAAGGCTGTGTATTCTGCAATATACAATTCTCAAAACAAATTTTAGTATCAAGAAATTTTTTTGTTTGAATTCTGGAATCTAGTATTCTGGTGGCCTGCCTCTGTCATGTCTAATCCATATAATTCTGGGAGGTAGAAATACCTTAATCTTCTATTCTGAAAACACACAGACAAAATCTTTTTCCCTAAACAGGATGTCCTTGAGCCAGTAACCAGTAAAACCTTTATCTTGACCTCTTTCCCAGAGGAAAAATATAACCATAAAACTGAATGAAAATCACACCCATCGTTGTTCCCTATTTTGCCAAGCAGAAAATGAACCCAGAATTCCTGTGGGGCCCACATTAGACAGAACCTGAGTCTCCTGTGAGGCAATATAACTTTATATCATCTGAATATATCTGATTTACACTATCTTTCTGTTCAGCCCTCTGCCTAGAACAGTTTTTTATTTATACCATCTATCTGTTTGGCTCTGTACTCCAGAGCAGCTTCCACTTGTACACTGTACTCTCTACTCTAGAGCTGGTGACAATTTTCCCTATCTAAGTTTTATCTAAAGTTTCCCTATCTAAACTGCGGGTGATAATCCCCACATGATTTGGAAAAATCTGTTTATAAATCTTTCCTAAAAACAAATAATCCCTATATTTTAACTTTATACTTAAATCAGTAACTGCTCCACAATGGAGGCTTGTTTATTTGGCTCTGACTGCAGTAGCCTGCAATTTCTCTCAGCAGATGACCTGTCTGCCAGGTCTTTGGAGCCATGTGACTCCTATCAGCACCACTCACTCACTCACTCACTCACTCACTCACTTTCTTAAAAAAAAAAATACAACTTTTACTCTCAGGTGAATAGACTTAAATTTCTAGTGAATTTGTGCCTCACGTTAGGCTCCACTTTGTTGTAGTAATTATTTTAAAATCAGCCTCTGGACAAGGTGACTGTCTAGGCTGCAGCAGCTCTGGATAGCTCAGCCCCCCATATTCAGTGGCCAGAAGCCACATGGTGCTGCAGCTAGAAATGGCCAGTCAGAGACACCGGCCCTGCCACTCTCGAGATGGCAGCATGGGAGATGGCTCCTGCCAGTCTTCCATGCTGTCTCTGCAAGGCTGGGCATAGCACAGACTATTCCGCCAACCATACAGGCTCGGTACAGATGAGAATCTAATGCTTAGATTATCCAAAGGCTTTATATATTTTGTAATGATCAAGAACAAGATGCTGATACAATGAGAAGTGTGACCCAATACCCAACCTAGATATACCAACTACCTTTGACTGGCAGAGACATGTGAATATCCACCTCCATGTTCGCCCCTCTCTCTCTACTCTCTCCCTTAGTTCCTCCTCTTCCTTTTCCTCTTCCTCCCTTACTCCTCTTCCTCCCTTACTCCTCCCACCTTAGCTCCTCCTAAATAACTGAGCAATTAATGTTTAAGACAGGAAGGAGATGCGGAGATAAGAATATTGATAAGGGCACAATTTTCTAGGTGGAAGGTAAGAAACACCCAGCAATTGTGTCAAAAGGCAAGTTAAAATTGAACAACTGTGTGTGCATCTTTTGTCTGTGGATTCAAGGGAGCTGGGTGGCCTGGTAGCACAGCTCATTCCTAGAGCTTAGGTGAGGTAACAAAGCTAGACACAACAGAAACTTTATTCCATTCCCTAGTAGATAAAATTGGTTATGGAAATAATCTCAAATTGTATAAAGACCTTGGATAATCACTCACTAAAAATGTCCAAAATATATTTCCAATGTTGTGGATAAAATCAGAGAAACATATATAACTAGTTATTTTCTATCATATATTTAAATAACAAGTTCTCATGATACAAAATGACCTACCATTCCAATTAGACTATTTACTACTGTAGAGGAAGAGAAGGGTTCAAAATTTAAAACACAAAACTACACAGCACTTGTATATGTAGCTTAATTATACATTGCTTTTTTTCTTAGGAGAAGATATTACTCACATTCATTTTCCCTAAAAACCCATTATGTTCACTCCACTATCTGTGAAACAGAGAGTCAGGCTGAATATTGTAATGAAATAGAGAGATGTGGGACTTGGGTGGCAGGTCATGTCAGGGTATGATCTTAAATTTGAAGCAGATTCAGTATGGAGGGGTATGATACCCAGGGCATACATTCAGACTCAGGGTCTACATCAGTAAGATGGTTAAGGCAGTGCCGGGGGAAACAGGTTTGGAATGTTTTGTATTCTTGTGGCCCATGATAGGCAGAGAGGTAGAGACAGAAAGGAAAACATCAGCATAGTCTGAGAACTGTGGCCACAGAGACTTCCCGTAGCAGATGGTTTGCCAAGACACACACTGTGGTAATGGTGGACTCTTGGATATTGAATCTGCTTCTGAGGTCAGAATCCCAATAGAAGTTCATGGTTACCTGAGCTAGAACAAACCTAAGGATAGAATATGACTAGGAAACAGAGGAAAGATTTTATAGCTTTCCAGTGACTGTGTCCAGTCAACAGGCCGATCATCTTACAATAGTAGTGCCTTTGATGGATCATGTGAATACTGACAATTAATGACAAGGTCTTTCTGAGATACCACCATCACACTCAGACTCAATTGACATCATGTGGCCATCACCATAGCTGATATTCTTTCATATATTTTTCCTTGCTTCATATTAAAGGACACTGTAGGATTTGAGTTTGTATTTAAGAGAAATGAAAAGGAAAAGAAAAATATCTGTTGTTTTTCACTCGCTGGCTTTAACTTGTCTTTCTTCTAGGAAACATTCTGAAGTTCAGTTGCAAAAAACACTCTGCTTGCTCTTTTGGTTTGACATGGTTTGGATGAGTTCTTGGGCTGGCTCGGAACCTGAGCTGAAGCTAATAGGAAAGGTATACTTGATGTCTGTCTACCTGTGCCACTAACCTTGACAGAATTAATTCTCAAGACTCTACTGAACAAACTCAGAACAAGATAAATGGGTAATGAGTTGTCATTCTAATTAAAACCATATGCATTAGCATTCACTTACAAGTGAAAGAATCAAAATACATTACATGCTATTGACCTGATCCTGTAAACAAGGTGAAAGGGGGCTCAAAGGCACTTTAGGAAATACAAGAAGTACTATACAATAATACAGCAAAACCATTCCATCCCAAAAGCTTGTTCCAACCAACCACTCTTGCTCCTCTATCGTTATGGAAAAAAAAAAAACTGTGACCAAGCTCTTTTCATTATCATAATGCTCTTTCCATGTAAATAATATAACATAAAAAGCAAAATTGAAACAAAGAACTCATTTAAAAATAACTTTTAAATCGAATGCTGAAACTGCATGTGGTGACACAAGGTTATCCCAGTGCTTGGGAAGCTGATGCAGGATTATGAGATTCAGGCCAGCCTGGTCTACACAGTGATAACCTGTCTCAGAATGTATTCTCATGTAATAAAGAAGTGTGTGTGTGTGTGTGTGTGTGTGTGTGTGTGTGTGTGTGTGTGTTAAAGGGTCAGTGATTGAGTTTTAAGTTTTAAAAAAGGCAATGCAAGTCATTCTTAGGCCTAGATGTGAAGGGAAATCATGCTGTTGTGTTATACAATTAGGTAACTTTGATAATGAAGATTTATCAAATGGGGCTGGAGAGATGTCTCAGTGGTTACAGCACCAGCTACTCTTGCAGAGGACCCAGGTTCAGTTCCCAGAACCCTCATGGCAGCTCACAATCATCTGTAACTTAAACTCAGAAGGTCTGATGATTTCTCAGGGCCTCCAAAGGTGTTGCAAGCATGTGATGCACAAACATACATGCAGACAAAATGCCATACATTAAATAAAAGTAAATATTTTTTCTTTTAAATAATTTATTAAGTGAGGTGTTGAAGAGATGGCTCAATGGTTAAGAGCATTTGTCCTACAAACATTAGGACCCCAGTTCCAATTTCCCAGGACCCATATTAAAAAACTAGATATGGTTCAGCAATTGGAAAACATAAACTGAGGATTTCAGAGGGCTGTGTAGCCAGTCATCCTAACCAAGCCTACACAATTATCTTCCAGTTCAGTAAGAGACTGTTTCAGGCAATAAAATGGGAATCTCACATCCTATCTGGGCCTCTGCTGGCTTCTACACTTGAATGCTGATGTACATGGAGCACACACACAGAAACACACACACACACACACACACACACACACACACACACACACACACAC
>JANHMN010000002.1:11650476-11734881 GCA_030674055.1 Rhabdomys pumilio | reverse complement strand
TGTGTGTGTGTGTGTGTGTGTGTGTGTGTGTGTGTGTGTGTGTGTGTAACTGCAGCTTGGCAGCAGATTCACATTCAGATTCACGCAGGAAATGCTTCCAGAAGACCTGCTTACGCTTCGCACGATTGCTAGCACATCATGGGCACATTCCCACATCTTCCCTTAAAACGAGAAAATATGGCAGTGCCTTTAAAACCACTCACTCCTTCCCCTGTAGACCACATGAAAATAAACCCAGAAACACTAAAGCTCACTGTATAAAAAAAATAATGATTTTTTTAAAAAATTTGTCATTGAGTAAGTGAAATCTCACTTATAATAACATAATACAAACAAGACAGAAGCAAAATATGAACTTACATTCGGAATGTCTGAAGAGAGTGTCCTGAGACTTGGTTTACCCCTGTTTACTCAAGAAAATGGGTTCTATTTCTCCCTGGGCTCTGTCACGTCTGTATTGGTCTCATTCTGTTTGCCTGTTTTGAGCAATCCCAGTCAGGCTGACTGCTTTTGGAGGAAGATTGTGGTTGTAATTTTCTTGGCCTGCTTGCTGAGCGCTGTATTCACGTGACCACTCCTGAACAAATCTCTTTTTTCTTGACTTCCAGCCAGTTCCCAGAGCAGAGAATTGCCAACCCTATTCATTTGACTAATTATAGTGTCAGAAAAATCTGTTGTTTGCTGAGGGAATCCAAATTTGTAAGTTTTCTGGGCCCTCCCCCAAAAGAAATTGGGAGATTTCAAAAAATAAAAGTAAAATATCATCCCTTAAAAGAGAAAACATAAAGAGCTCAGAGCTTTGAGCTCTGAACTTATCCTAGAGTGTTGAGGCAGATAATCCAATTAGGTTTCAAATAGCATAGAAAGCAATATCTTGATTTTTTTTCTATATAATATCTTTCATCCTGTCCACCTTGTCAGTTCCTGATCTCACCAGCATCAGGCAATAGGCTCCATCTTTAAAATGTGCTGTGAGGGTGAACTGCAGGCGCCCTCCCTCCCGCCCCCCTGCAGGATGCGTTCCAGGCGGCAGTTCCAGGGTGTGGTAGGTGCCCCCCCTCCCCCCTCCTGCTCCCGCCCCCTCCTTCCCCCACCGGCAGAGGTGCCGGTGCTTCCTCCCCTCCGATGTGGCTGAGCTGAAGCACAGCAGGCGGAGACTCTGCAGGATCCGTGGCACTGAGCATCTGAGCAGTGAACTCTTCAAGTCTCCGATTAAATTAAAAAAAAAAAATGGCCTTCAATAAAACTACATTGCAAAAAATGGAAAAGAAACAGAATAAAAAGAGTAAAAAAGTAGAAGAGGCAGAGCCTGAAGAATTTGTGATAGAAAAAGTACTGGGGAGGGGGGAGAGAGAGAGAGAGAGAGAGAGAGAGAGAGAGAGAGAGAGAGAGAGAGAGAGAGAATATGGATCTTAGGTTTTGAATTACTAGTGTGGAAAAAATAGCATTCTAATGAAAATCAAGTTTGATATGCTGGTTTTCAAAGTATTGACAGTAGTTGGGATAGTTTTGGGTTTTGTTCTGCATCAAAAGGTATTGATTGCTTTGAGCAAGTAAGAGCTTTCTGTAGTTGCTTCCTTTAACAATAGAATATTTGAAACCATGTTTTATTTCCTCAGCTTTGAAGAACAGCTTTTCTTAAACGCTGGGGAGGTTTTACAGTCATTACTCAGTCTGAACTTATTTTTAACTGAGACATAGAAGGACCATTCTGGGTTTATTTTTGTTTGTATGCGGTGTATGCATAAAACACGTAACTTGTTTGTTTTGTCTTGTTTTGAATACTCAAAAGAACTGAAGATGAAAACACAAGTTGACAAGATTCCCTTACTGTGAACATTTTTCTAAAACCATAACCTTTCAGATTAAGCAGATTCTGTAATTTACTGGATAGTTTAAAAGCAACCACATCAGAATTGATGTATTATCACATAAATACAGTAGTTTATTTACAGAATGTTGTCCATAGCAACGCCACCTTCAGAAAATGGAATTAGACAAAGTAGTAGTGGGATTTAATAAAAAGACTTGGGCCTAGTGAGGTGGCACATGCCTTTAGTCCCAGTGCTCTAGAGGCAGGTTCAAGTCAGCCAAGTCTTCATAAAGTTTCCTCTGGTGAACCATTCCTTTGTAGAAAGTTAAAATCTCTACTAAAAGGTTGTTATTCATAGAATCTGTTTGATGTGGAAATAGAATCGTGGTTGGAGCTAATGTTGGCAATTTCAGACCTGCTGACTTAAGTGAGTGAACAAAATTTGCTAATACCAATTAATGACTTGCATGCTTTTTCTTTACCCTGACTCATTCCTTACTGGTAGGATCAATCTTTTCAGTATTTGCCTTCTGGTTCAATGAGCCAGAAAAGTAACTTTGTAGTATCAGAATGTCATCCAACTGCATATTTACTTTACTGTAAATAATGGTGAACAATGGTCAACAAATAGTTTTATATTCAATAAATAAATAAATAAATAAAAATAAGTAAAATGTGCTCAGCATTATGTGTTGTGTTTTATAAAAAAGAAATAGAAGCCAGGGATACAGTTGGTGGAGGTGTGGTATGGTGTGTGTGCGAGGGGTGGGGGGGGCATAGAAGAAATGCTAACATTATGGGTCTTGGTAAGTATGGCTCAGAACAGCACCCAGCTATGCATAGGAGACTGAAAACCAAATCATAAAAGACCTTAGTTAAACAAGTCACAAATTTAACAGATATTAGTAAGGAAAGAAGTATAAGCCACTGTCCAGCTAATAGTTAGAAAATTCTATTTCATTTTCATAGCTAGAAACAAATAGATTCTGAGTATCAGTGCACTTTGAAAAATACAAGTCGACAAAAATTACTTGTGACTTCAGATAATATTCCATGTAGACTCCAAGATTACACAATGCAACCCGTCAATTTTTAACTCATAAAGCAAGCAAATGCAGTTGAATCTCTAGGGTCGTTACCTATTCAGAATCCTGAGATGGTTTCTGTATTGCTGGTTGAAATATACTCGCAAGTTCTGGAGCACGGGTTTGCTGCTCAGTAGGAATTCATGCCTATGGTTTTGTTCTGATTTTAAGCTTCCCTGTCAGGACGCTCAAAGAAACGACTGTTTCTTGCATAACTGGCATAACTGCGGCTGTCATCTTTGAAAGAAGTCTTTACTTCACTTCCAAACAGCTGCCACATTTGCTTTGTCAAAGGTTTTACTGAGCCCTATTTTGTTGTGGGCTTTTTTTTTTCTTTCACTTTTCCCCTTTTACCCTCAGATAAATGATTTACAGATCATTGTGTAACACACCACTGGGACCGTGTCTCGTAAACATGCAAAGATCCAAGAACTACACAATCAACTGTTATTGCGACACTACACTATTTCATACTGACCATTTTTTGTACTAATTCACTAATTTGTTCAAAAAACGGTATTTTTTTTTAAATCACTCAGTGTTCTGAGAGCAAAACCCCCAAACTTAAAACAAGAAAACCTAGGAGAACTTTTGGTTTGTTTGTTTTGTTTTTTGTAAGAAGATGATAAGACTGTAAAGCCATTGGCTTAACAGAGAACTTGGCCTAGTTCAAAGGTGTCAGCAGTGGTTCTTAACCTTCTTGCTACTGTGACCATTTAATACAGTTCCTCATGCTGTGCTGACCTTGAGCCAGAACATTATTTTTATTGCTACGCCTTCACTGTAATGTTGCCACTGTTATGAATCATAACGTAAATGCTATCAAATCTGCAATCCCTGGGAAAACGGGTCATGACCCATAGGTTGCGAAACACCGTTTTAACAATTTATCAGAGCCCTGTATGAGAAACAGTTCTTTCAGGTTTTTCACGAAGTCTTTCCTTGGACTGAATTACTGTTCTGGTCAATGTAATCCTAAATAATTACATTGTTATAAGAAATGATTCTAAAATTTCAAATATCTTGATGATACCACAAAGTATTTTGTACAAGTTCAGTTTTCTTCTTGATGGTTCCTCTTAACTATTCCACTGTAGGATGTCAACATTCCTTCTTTTACCATCCCATAATTTTCAAAGACAGGCAGAGAGCATCATTCCCCTGCTCAGAATCTCAGCAGCATTCTCCTTTTCCACTGATCTTTAGATTCTCCGAAGAAGGTGATTATCTGTCCCCCCACGGATGATCTTCTTATGATACCAAGTGTGTCATATATATCATGATATATATGACATATTATATAATTAGTATGAGTAGACATACTATTTAATTTAGTTATTAATTTTTAAAATTTTATTGACAGTTTCATATATTTATATAATGAATTTAAGCGGGTCGCAGCTCTTTTCCCTCTCAACTCCATTCCCACCCTCTCGCACTAAATCCCTTCTTTCCAAAAACTTCCTCTCCTGTTTTCATATCTTCTTTTTATGTGTGATCCATTGAGTTTAATGAAAGATTCTTGCCCAAGTATAGGGAAAAGTTATTTTCTGCAGCAAGCACAACTTCACAGTGGCTATGCCACTGGAAAAAAAATGGCACCCTCTCCTCCAACAACCACCAAGTGCTCAGGGACTTGAAGGCCCTTTTGGAAACTTGCATTCTACAGCGCCAAACACAAATAATAAGGATGTATTTCAGTATTGTTACAACCCGTTTTCTAAAACAATCAGCTGATTCACAAAAATGACCACATAGTGCAGTGAATTCTTAGTCATCTAAATCTTGGTTACTGTGCTTTTGAGATGAACATACTTTTGAAACTCTATGAGGCCCAGGTCTGTTGTCTTGTTTTCCTTCCTAGAACTATCAGTTACAAGTCTTGAGACAGTCTCACTGTGTTGCTATTGGTCTTACAGGAGTGTGGGGGGATAGAACTGATGCTATGGTCTTGTTCCTCGATTGGTTCTTAATCTATCAATAAAGATCCTAGCGGCCAATGAGCTAAGTGGAATAGGCGGGATTTCTGGATCCCCACAGGCAAGCTAGCGGAAGCAGGAGAGCTGGGGGAAGGAAGAGTAGCTGCTGGAAATAAAGCTAACCAGTTGTGTGAGTTTTCAGTATTGAGTGTCTAATGGTTCCTCTGTCAGATTATGCCTGGGTTGCCAGAAGAGGTTTAGAAGTGGCCAGTCATTGAATTAGCAAAGGCATTTAAGATTAACTGGCACGTGTGTATTCAAGGAAATCTGGATGGTAGATCTGCCGGTTCCCGGAGCTTAGGCAGGGTAGCAAAAGCTACAGGTAACACAAGAGAACGTACTGTTAGGATACTAAAACATTAGAAACCTTTCCTGGTTGGCTCTCATGGTCTGCCTCATCAACATAGTCTTGTTAGATTGTTTCACTAAAAGAATGCGCATAGCACAGATGAACAGAGCCTTAAAGGCCTGGTGAAAGCAAGATGGGTAACGCAAGGGTCATTGTACTGCTTGAGCCTTTGTTTTATTGCAAGAAAGGCGTATTCTAGTACTAACAGGTACGGTGCCTTCTCCTGGGTATGTACTCAAAGGACTGGAAGTCCCACCACAGAAATATTTGCATATCCATATTTACACCTGCAACATTCCCAATATCGAAGAAACAGAACTAGCTTAGTGCTTTAATGACGATGAATGGGTAAAGATGATGTGGTAAATACACGTGGTAGAACTTCAGTTGTAAGGCAGAATGAAAACATGACATTTACAGGAAAAGAGATGCAACCTGAATTACTTGAACTATCCCAGGCACAGACAAATTCTCCTTATTTGTGCTCGTATGTAGATCCTAGACTCAGATCTCGAGTGCATGTGCGTGCACACATAGTATAGATTATAAAATTAGAAAAAAAGACGAAGAGAGAGCAAAAAGGAGTCTTGGGACTGGTGTCTTAGCTGTTTCTATTAGTGTAACAAACACCACAAGCAAAAGTCACTTTAAGAGAAAGGGTTTTTATTTTAGCTTACAGGTTACAGTTGATCTCCATAGCAGGCAGGAACTCAAGGCAGCAACTGAAGCAGAGATCATGGAGGGATGATGCTTACTGGCTTGCTTGCCCTGGTTTGCTCATCTACCTTCCTTAGACATCCCAGACTCATTTGCCTTAAGATAGTTGCACTGAGAATGGCCTGGATACCCTTCTATCAAGAAAATGTGTGGAGGGCTGGAGAAATAGGTCAGAGGTTCAGAGCACTGTCTCCTTTTCCACAGGTCCTGAGTTCAATTCCCAGCAACCACATGGTGGCTCATAACCATCTGTAATGGGATCTGATGCCCTCTTCTGGCCTACAGGCATACATTCAGACAGAACACTGTATACAAAGTAAATAAATCTTTGAAAGAAAGAAAGAAAGAAAGAAAGAAAGAAAGAAAGAAAGAAAGAAAGAGAAAAAAGAGAGAAAGAGAGAAGAGAAAGGAAAAAGAAAAAGAAAAAAAACAAGAAAATGTCTGGATCTGGCGAGATAACTCAGTCCTAAGGGCACTGGCTGCTCTTCCAGAGGAATTGGGTTCAGTTCCTAGCATATGGAGGCTCACCTATGTATGTAATTCCAGTCTCTGGGTATTTATTTAATGCCTTCTTCTGGTCTCCATGGGCATCATATATGTAAGATGTGCAGATATACATGCAATTGGAATACTCACAAGATAAAAATAAAAGATAAAGAAAATGCCTCACAGACATGCCAAAAACTCCTCAACTGAGGTTCCCTTGTTCAGAATAACTCTAGTCTGTGTCAAGCTGAGAAAGTATTAAGGAGAGGAACATAAAAGAAGACTTTAGAATATATACTACATAAAAATGGAAGAAGGCTATAATCTTCCAGCTGGAACAGGGGAAAAGGGGGAGGGGGAACAATGGAGAAGGCTCGACAAAAACAGACTGTATAGGGAAACACCACAGTGATATGCATCAAATTTTATGTCAGTTTTGTTTGTTTGTTTGTTCTGAGTGTGGGTTTGTAGACACATACCTAACACCACATGTATGTGGATGTCAGAAAACAACTTGAGGGCTGGTTCTCTCCTTCACAATTTGGGTCCCATTCAAGGCTCAAACTCTGGACATTTGACTTGACAATGGGTGCCTTTACCTGCTGAGGCAGTTTTCTGGTCCCAAATAAAGCACATTTAATGCATTGGCTTGTATCGATTCATTTGTTATTCATGAAGCCAGGTAAATCCGCAGGGCCAGCATTAGTGTCTCTTTTTAAAATTAAAGGCTGGGAGCCTTTGCTCAAGGTCTACTGGAGAATTCTCCTAAGTTGAGGGCAGTTGATATTCACATACACTATGGAATTACAACTTAGCATCAAGGGAATTTTTTCATATAATTTTTTCATATAAATTTATAATTTCATATAAATGTTTAGTTAATTAGTAGCAATAATAGTAGTAAGAACAAAAATCTCATAGATAAGAGTCCAGGGTAACTGTACTGATATTGCAGTAGATAAGCCATAGCATTCACAGGTTTGGTAAATAAAAACATACAAAGCCAGTCCTTGTACCTAAGAGTACTCCCAAGCCACCCCCACACCTTTGCATCACTTTTTTTACAAATCAAAATTTCAGAACGGTTTCAGATTCAAATGCAGATATGTACTCAGTCATTTAATGGTTGCACGTGTTTGCCTCCCACCAGTTTAAAGTTGCTTTCGCAGTCACAATGGACAAAACACTTCTCTGTCACCCAGAGTCTGCAAACTGTGAGTAAAGAAGAACCAGTGGATGATAAGCAGGTCAGGGCGAGCTACGGAAAAACAAATACTCTGCTGTTGAGAAATCAACTGAGTCTCTTCTCCCTAAAATCAATATTGTTTACATTATATCTTTAGTGTGCTCAGAAGCATCAACTCTTATAAATGCAGTTTAAAATGCCACACTGCGTACAATGTGACTTGATTGAGCACAGACTGGCTGCGTGTTCTCCACATTGGTCATCACCAAAACCAAAATCTGACGTGAGTTTCAAAAACATTTAGTGCTACATTTGAGATAAGTAAGGCACGCTGATGCTTTTAAATACTGTCTTTAAGAAGGATGTGAGCTTGAGGATACAGAGAGTATTTCGAACTTTAAGGTTCTTCCTGTGGGAGGAGCTTCCACTTCACTGAGGAATTTGCTTCCTCATCAAAATCATCCAGCTCCTGCTCCTTGGAGAGCTCCAGGAAGACCTGGAAAAGAGAACGCATAAAGAAAAAAGAGTACGAGGCATACCATACATACTACCTTCTATAGCTACAAACGATGCAAAGGTTATATACTCCCTATGCCTATGTGATCTTCTCTTTTGCATGTATATGTATGTATGTATTCACATCCATTCATGCATTGGTACATTGTATGCTGATATCCGTGGAAACCTGGAGTTGATCTCAGGTCTCCTTTTCAATTTCTCTACGTACTTTATTTATAGAGGAGTGTGCCCTCAACTGAAGCCAGAGGTCTCCAGTTACTAATCCAGCAATCCAGCTGCTTCCTTGGTGTTAGGGCTACAGGAGTCAGCCATGCCTACTTGACTTTATATGGACTCTAGAGGTGAAAGCAGTAGTCCTTACACTTGTTCAGAAAGAGCTTTATCCACTGATCCATCTTCCTGGCTCTAAACTTACTTTTTAAGATCATATATAAATACTAAAATTGACCTACCTGCTCCAGAGTGGACTGTGAGAGGCTGTACTCCTCCAGGTCAAAGTTCTCTTTCACTGTGTAAGGATGAATTCCCGTTAGGAGCTCATATATTTTTATTCAGGGAATTTTACCAATTTATGAACAAAAGGACACAGAAATAATAAAAATATAAGATAATAACTATTTTTTGAGTTAACTACTGGGAAGTATATACACCATTTAGTCATACCAAAAGATAGACATGTTTCCATCGAGATTTGGCAAAGGCATTGGAAGATGCAAAAGAAGAATAAAAAATTCCAGAGCACTAATGTGCAATAAAGCTAAAATATGATTCTTCTTGTGCTGGAAAACTCCCTGTGGGTCTCTTACATCTACCCTTTTTCTTTTTGTCTCAGAGGCTAATGCTAAGCAATGTGCTCCATTTTCAGCAGGTTTCAGGGTTTTCAGCAGGAAGGGAAAAAAGGGGGGTCATGGCTTTTTTTTAATTTAATTTAATTTTTTTACTTATTCACTTTACATCCTGCTCACTGCCTCCCTTCCAGTCACCCCCTCCCACAATCTTTCCCTCATTCACCCTTCTCATTTAGGTATCCCCCCCACACCCTAGCACTTCAAATCTCTGTATCTCAAAAGCTGTTGTCTGTATGTGGGATGTGTTCTTCTAGCTGGGCTGCCTTGTCTGGCCTCAGTAGGAGATGGCTTTTATTCGTCCATTCTCTGCCTGACAGTGAATCTCTTCATCAGTGGCCACTGTTTCTCAAAGGTGACAAAGTCAACACTGTTCTTCTCCAGACTGTGCCTTTCTTTCTGTTTGGATCTAATGACAGTGGTAACCATTGTGCTTGTTTAGTCTCAAGATAATGCGCTATGGTCCTATGCACTAACTGCAGGTATGATAATTACAGTGCCCACGGTCAACCAATCTTGCTGCCGTGTTACAGTTTCTCTCTTCCCCATCCACTCTCCCTCAAAGGGACTCCTACTATCAGCTTATAAGACAAGAAGGCAACATAGTAAGAAGACAGACTAAATAAAATCTTTCAACCTTCCTGGCTATCGGCAAATGTCCTCTGAGAGAGGAAAGCACCTAAGATTATGTTGAAGTTTGCATTACCCACATTTAAACTTCTGATACACAAAAACAAATTTATATGGATGTTCATGGAACATGTATTGTTCTCAAAAAGTTCTGAGCCTAGTTCCTTCAATAAGTGTATTGCAGCTGAGAACATTAATGGCGTCTAATGACCTTTGAGGAAATGTTGAGTACATGTCTGTACTTGTCACTGTGTATCATCTTCCCATCAAGAGGTGGAAATATGGTATTTATCAAATGTTTAAAAATACCCCTAAATGAGAACTTCAATGCTAGTAAATTAGGTACATGAAAAGGAATATGTATTAGGAAAGGATATTGATGAAAGCGTAAACATCAGAAAGCTTTTAAAGGAAGGCTACATTATTCCAGGGGAGCAGCCTTCCTGGAACATCAATCCTGTTGGTGGTTATCTACTATAAATGCATCCTATTTATGAGAGTTCCATGGACTGCTTCCCATCAGAAGGATGCCAACCTAGCAACAAGGCCAAAACAAGACATCCAGGAAGACAATGGACCAGACAGTGAGATTAAAAGAAAAACTTACATGGGTGGCCCTAAGGATGTATCAAGAAGAAGCAAGCAGGGAAGTGTGAGTTCTCAGCAGAAGGCAGTTGGCCACACTGAAAGCATAGCACAGGAGGCCTGGCACAGACCCCCACCCGGTCTGCACAGATTCCTCCCGAGACATCCTAGAGGGTATGAACCCAGAGCATTAGGTAAGAATACCCACACACTGCCCTATGCCCATAGCTGGGTGCAGGAAGTGCTCAGATTCCAGCAAAAACCCAAACCCCGCCCCTGCGGAATAGCACTTTCCCTCTGCTAATAGTAGTGGAAGATTTCAACACTACACTCTCAGCTATGGACAGATCATGGAAACAGAAACTAAACCGAGACACAATGAAACTAACAGAAGTTATGAACCAATTGGATTTAACTGACATCTATAGAGAAGTTCACCCTAAAACAAAAGAATATACCTTTTTCTCAGCACCTCATGGCACCTTCTCCAAAATAGATCATATAATTGGTCACAAAACAGACCTCAACAGATACAAAAAGATTGAAATAATCCCTTGTACCCTATCAGATCACCATGGACCAAGACTTCTCTTTGAGACGGACAAAAACAACGGAAAGCCCACATACACATGGAAACTGAACAATGCTCTACTCAATGATAACTTGGTCAAGGAAGAAATAAAGAAAGAAATTAAAGACTTTTTAGAATTTAATGAAAATGATGACACATCATATCAAAACTTGTGGGACTCCATGAAAGCAGTACTAAGAGGAAAACTCATAGCTCTAAGTGCCCACAAAAAGAAACTGGAAAGAGCATACGCTAACAACTTGACAGCACACCTGAAAGCATTAGAACAAAAAGAAGCTAATATACCCAAGAGAAGTAGACAGCAGGAAATAATCAAACTCAGGGCTGAAGTCAACCAAGTTGAAACAGAAAGAACTATACAAAATATCAACAAAACCAGGAGATGGTTCTTTGAGAAAATGAACAAGATAGACAAACCCTTAGCAAGACTAACAAAAGGGAGACTGAAAAGGGAGACATAACAACAGAAACAGAGGAAATTAAAGAAAAAATTGTCAGATCCTACTAAAAAGACCTATACTCAACAAAATTGGAAAATCTGGATGAAATGGACAATTTTCTAGATAGCTACCAGGTACCAAAGTTAAATGAGAAGCAGATAAACCATTTAAACAGTCCCATAACCCCTAAAGAAATAGAAGCACTCATTAAAAGTCTCCTCACCAAAAAAATCTGGGGCCAGATGGTTTTAGTGCAGAATTCTATCAGACATTCCAGGAAGACTTAATACCAATTCTCCTCAAACTATTTCACGGAATAGAAACAGAAGGAACAATACCTAATTTGTTCTATGAAGCTACAATTACACTCATACCTAAACCACACAAAGATCCAACAAAGAAAGAGAATTACAGACCAAACTCTCTTATGAATATTGATGCAAAAATACTCAATAATATTCTCGCAAACAGAATCCAACAACACATCAAAGCAATCATCTATCATGATCAAGTAGGCTTTATCCCAGGAATGCAGGGATGGTTCAATATTCGAAAATCCATCAGTGGAATCTACTACTTAAATAAACTCAGAGAAAAAAAAAACACATGATCCTCTCACTAGATGCTGAGAAAGCATTTGACAAAATTCAACATCCCTTCATGTTAAAAATCTTAGAAAGATCAGGAATTCAAGGTCCATACCTAAACATAGTAAAAGCAATATACAGCAAGCCAGTAGCCAACATCAAACTAAATGGAGAGAAACAATCCGACTAAGATCAGGGACTAGACAAGGTTGCCCACTCTCACCCTACCTATTCAATACAGTACTGGAAGTCCTAGCTAGAGCGATTAGATAGAAAAAGTAAGTCAAAAGGATACAAATAGGAAAAGAAAAAGTCAAAATTTCACTATTTGCAGATGATATGATAGTATACATAAGCGACCCTAAAATTTCCACCAGAGAACTTCTAAACCTGATAAACAACTTCAGTAAAGCTGCTGGACATAAAATCAACTCAAATAAATCAGTAGCCTTTCTATACTCAAAAGATAAACAGGCTGAGAAAGAAATTAGGGAAATGACATTCTTCACAATAGTTACAAACAATATAAAATATCTTTGAGTGAACTTAACCAAGCAAGTGAAAGATCTGTATGACAAGAACTTCAAGTCTCTGAAGAAAGAAATAGAAGATCTCAGAAGATGGAAAGATCTCCCATGCTCCTAAATTGGCAGGATTAATTTAGTAAAAATGGCCATCTTGATAAAAACAATCTATAGATTCAATGCAATCCCCATCAAAATTCCAAATCAATTCTTCATAGAGATAGAAAGAGCAATTTGCAAATTTATTTGGAACAACAAAAAAACCAGGATAGCAAGAACTATTCTCAACAATAAAAGAACTGCTGGATGAATCACCATCCTTGACCTCAAACTGTACTACAGGGAAATAGTAATAAAAACTGCATGGTATTGATACAGAGGCAGGCAGGAAGATCAATGGAATAGAATTGAAGATCCAGAAATGAACCCACATACCTATGATCACTTGATCTTTGACAAAGGAGCTAAAACCATCCAGTAGAAAAAGAACAGCATTTTCAACAAATGGTACTGGTTCAACTGGAGGTCAGCATGTAGAAGGATGCAATTCAATCCATTTTTATCTCCTTGTACAAAGCTCAAGTCCAAGTGGATAAAGGACTTTCACATAAAACCAGATACACTGAAACTAATAGAAGAGAAGGTGGGGAAGACCCTCGAATACCTAGGCACAGGGGAAAATTTCCTAAACAGAACACCAATGACTTATGCTCTAAGATCAAGAATTGACAAATGGAACCTCATTAAATTGCAAAGCTTCTGTAAAGCAAAGGACATTGTCAATAAGACAAAATGGCAACCAACAGATTGGGAAAAGATCTTTACCAGTCCTACATCCGATAGAGGGCTAATATCCAAGATATACAAAGAACTCAAGAAATTATACTCCAGACAACCAAATAACCCTATTAAAAATTGGGCTACAGGACTGAGCACTGAGCAGATCCCAGGCGGCAGCTCTGCCGTCAATTTCTAAGAACCCAGAGGAAGTGGGGTCCCCAGGTGCTCTAACCCTGGCATTATCTTAGGTAAGGAAAGAGCAACGCTTGCCCCAAACAGGGAGTAACTGAGACTCACAAGGACCCAGGAAGTCACTTCTGGCCCAGAGCATTGGTTCCTTCTGGTCTGGGCCTGAGCACTGAGCAAATCCCAGGCGGCAGCTCTACCTCCAATCTCTAAGACTCCAGAGGAAGCAGGGCTCCCAGGTGTTCTAACCCTGGCATTATCTTAGGTAAGGAGAAAGCAACGCTTGCCCAAACAGAGAGTAACTGGAACCCACTAGGACCCAGGAAGTCACTCCTGGCCTGAGCAGATTTTGGACCTCAGCTCTTACCCCAGTAGCAACACCCATCCCACACAGTTCTGATAAAACCAAGATAATAGAAAAGACAGGCTCCAGTCAGGGACAGGGCAGGTAGCACTAAGGAGATTCAGATGGCAAAAGGCAAGTGCAAGAACATAAGCATCAGCAACCCAGGGTACTTGACATCATTAGAACCTAGTTCTCCCACACAAGAAAGTTCTGGATTCCCCATAGTACTAAGGAAGCAAGATTCAGATTTAAAATCACTTCTAATGATGATGATAGAGGAATTTAAGAAGGACATTAATAACACTCTCAAAGAATTTGAGGAAAACACAGGTAGACAGGTAGAAGCCCTTAAAATGGAAACACAAAAATTCCTTAAAGAATTACAAGAGAACACAACCAAACAGGTGAAGGAATTGAACAAAACCATCCAGGACATAAAAATGGAAATAGAATCAATCAGGAAATCACAAAGGGAGACTACCCTGGAGATAGAAAACCTAGGAAAGAAATCAGGAGTCATAGACACAAGCATCACCAACAGAATACAAGAGATAGAAGAGAGAATCTCAGGTGCAGAAGATACCATAGAAAATATTGACACAACTGTCAAAGAAAACACAAAATGCAAAAAGTTCTTAACACAAAACATCCAGGAAATCCAGGACACAATGAGGAAACCAAACCTAAGGATAACAGGTATAGATGAAAGTGAAGATTCCCAACTTAAAGGGCCAATAAATATCTTCAACAAAATTATAGAAGACAACTTCCCTAATCTAAAGAATGAGATGTCCATAAACATACAAGAAGCCTATAGAACTCCAAATAGACTAGAATGGAAAAGAAATACTTCCCTTCACATAATAATCAAAACACCAAGTGCACAAAACAAAGAAAGAATATTAAATGCATTAAGAGAAAAAGGCCAAGTAACATATAAAGGCAGACCTATCAGAATTACACCAGACTTCTCAGCAGATACTATAAAAGCTAGAAGATGATGAACAGATGTCATACAGACCCTAAGAGGACACAAATGCCAGCCCAGGCTACTATACCCAGCAAAACTCTCAATTACCATAGATGGAGAAACTAAGATATTCCACGACAAAACCAAATTTACACAATATCTTTCCACAAACCCAGCATTACAAAGGATAATAGCAGGAAAGCTTCAATACAAGGAGGGAAATTATACCCTAGAAAGAGCAAGAAAGTAATCCTCTTCCAACAAATCCAAAGAAGATAGCCACACAAAAATAATTTCACCTCTAATAACAAAAATAACAAGAAGCAACAATCACTGTTCCCTGACATCTCTTAATATCAATGAACTCAATTCCCCAATTAAAAGACATAGACTAGTGGACTGGATGCATAAACAGGGCCCAGCATTTTGCTGCATACAGGAAACCTGCCTCAGTGACAAAGACAGACTCTACCTTAGAGTAAAAGGCTGGAAAACAATTTTTCAAGCAAATGGCCCTAAGAAACAAGCTGGAGTAGCCATTCTAAAATCTCCAGCCAGAGAACACAAAGGGAGGGACTCATGGCTCCACCTGAATAAGTAGTTGAGTGTTGCTTTGCCAGGCATCAGTGGAAGTGGACAGCCTTGATACCTGAAAGTTCAGATTCCCTAGTGTTGGGGATTTTCAAGAGCAGGGAGGTGGGAATGAGAGGATGGTGAAAGCACACCCTCATAGTAATTGGAGGAGGCGGAATAGGCTAAGGGGTTAGGCATCAGTGGAAGTAGAGGTGCCTGAAAGTTTGGATTCCCTAGTGTTTGGGAAATTGAGAGCAGGGAGGTGAAAATGGGAGGATGGTGGGAGTACACCCTCATAGAAACTCCCAGAATTATATGAATTAGACATGACAGAGGCAGGCCGCCAGAAGACTAGATTCCAGAATTCAAACAAAAAAATTATCTTGATACTAAAATTTGTTTTGAGAATTTTATATTGCAGAATACACAGCCTCGGTGTATCTACTCATCAAGTGAGCTGAGCAAACCTGCTTGAACCTCTGATGTCCTGGAATTGCAGCTGAATGCAGTGAAGACACAGATGTCAGAGGCGTATAAATTCTTCCCCCTGCCCCTCTTCTAATATTTCAACACCCATAATCAGCTTGAAGAAGTTAATGAAGAGTCGGTACCCCTATTCCCTGGGCTTGAGACTGAGGTGGTTAATATTGGGCTGTCTTTCTAGGGAAAAGTAGTGGTTTTGTTGGAATAGGGAGGATTAGCTAGGATTTATTGCATAGCCATAACCTATTTGTAGAAATATGTATATTTGTTATTAAGATGAAGTTATAATTTCTTAAATGGACCAAAATTTACTTTGATTTCTAATTTAAGGTTTTCATTTGTATGAGCTTCTTATTGATATAAAGTGAGATTAATATTGTTACTCTCATAGGCATTGTGCCTATATAACACATTTAGGAATACAAAGCTTAGACCCAGTCCTTCTTTAACTTTTTAAACTGATTTGAGATGGTTAGCCTGTGAGTTAAGGGCCTATAGAAAATTCCTGGCTCTGAGTTTATTGTTAGGGTGTTTTCTATATTTTATTTAGCTGAGAGAAGTTAATGAACAATAGTCCAGATTGCCTTACATGGATAGTTTGTTTTCAAAACGACAGAAGTCCACAGAATTGACATTTACAAACATTTCTGTATTAATGTCCATTTTGATTAGAGACCTGTCTGCTCCTGAGAGCTTCCTGTCTTGGATTCTAAGAAGAAATTGAGCATCCTTGGAGTTACTCCAGTTGTGCAGAGACAGCCACTAGGCAAGAATTGCCTCTTTTCATCTACAGACAAATCACTGTCCAGAAAAGGACACACTTGTGGAATAGTCAACTGATTATATCTGTCAAGACAGAATAATCAACCCTTAATAATTCTGCATGACTTGGTCTGTCAGATGATCCTGTGCCAGAAGGCTGAAGATCGAATGCTCCAAGGTTTTGTAGTATAGTCCAGGTGCTCAGTGGTCTCTATAATTTGAGTAAGTTTTAGAAGCTATGCTTAGTGCTTGCCATAATTTAAGTTAACTCAGTCATTCTGGAATTCTGACTGGGTTGAAGACTTATAGTCTCATAGCCAATCTTGGCTATTTACTTTGAGAGAAAAGGTTTAAGATGGTGGTTTTCAGCTGACATTTATTTTAAAGCCAAGAAAAAAAAGCCAGGCTCAGAATTAAGTCTTTTAGTTAGGAAGGACGACAGAGGTTCTGTTTAGTCAACAAAATAATGTCCTGGGTATTAGGTCTATCTTGTACTTTACTGACACAAATTGGTATAGTTATGCTCATAGTGGCATAAGGATTATGGAAACTTTTGAAGTTAGACTGAATGCATTTTGCATTATGAGGCAGACATGCCAAATCTGCTTGTTGAAAATCACTGGGTTAGATGTCTTAGCAATTTATTAATTATGCATCATGAACACTCTATGATTTATTTAAATCTAGTTTAGACTTTTATGGTTTGGGGAATATTATTTCTAAACATACACTTACATCTCTCCAGTTTGAAGAAAGCCTCGGATAAAGGTCGTACCTCCTCAACAGGCAACTTATAGACCATCAGAGAGGAGTACCTGCGAAGAGAAGAGAAGGTTGATCACTGGGTTTCAAGGTTGCAACCTTGATGAGTATATTCCTGAAAACAACAACAATCCTGTTGACTCTTTGCATAAATGTACATCTTAAGACCTGGAGATGACTGTAGTCTAAGCGCTCTTCGATCAACAATAAGTCAGTCTAGTCTACACGGAGGAAGAGGGGACACAAGGGAGGAAGACAGTAGCATGGTGAATAAGACTGCTGCTGTTCCATATTAGGAAGAGGAGAATGTCTAAGCAGAAACTGCTAGTTATGTGATATTACCTAGTCTACCCAAGCCCCAGGCACCATGACTAGTACATCTGCTGAGGATGCCATCCCTGTAACTCTGATGGCTGCCTAGTACCACCACTGAGCTCTCTCAGGGCATCTCCCTTAATATGGATTGTTCGACCGTCCGGCAAGGGCCACAAAGATAATACAAGCACAAACATACAATAGTCCCTGATGTACTTCAGAGTCCACAAATGCTAATTCCCTCACAAGAGCCAGCCTCCAGTGAGGAATTTATCATCCTTTTTATTTCTTGTGGCAGCCCTTGGAACAAAGGTTCTCTCTTAGTAATGAAGGTACTCACATTTGCTAAAGTTAAAAACAATGAGAAGACTTTTGCTTCTCATTATTCTAAAAACAAACAAACAAACAAACAAAATCCTCAATAAAATAAAGATCGAAAGAATACATACACATTACCTTTCCTGCCGAGCAGCCTGGGGGAAGAGCCTCATGATCTCCGTGTTCAGGGGCTCCACCTGTGTGGGGGTCTTCACCTTCATCTCCAGCAGGTAATCTTTGCCAAATTTGCTCTTTAGATGTTGGATAGAACCAATACACCTGGAGATAGACAGGGAGAGGCTGAAGGCAAGCAAGGAAAGACAGCTATCTATGGCCAGTGCAAATCAGCATGTGGGTGCTACAGCAGGGCCAGGCAGAGAGAGGCACAGATGCCCCAGCTTCTCACAGTGGGTAGTGTCCTATCACAAAAAGTAACCTGGGGTCAAAAGCAAGCTAGAAAGGTACTCACCTCAGTCTCCCAGACACCATGATGGCCACACGGTCACACACAGCCTCTGCCTCTGCCATGTAATGGGTGGTCAGGAGGGCGCCCCGCTCTGTGTTTGCAAAGGTGGCCCGGATCGCCTGCCTACAGTTAGGTCCAGTAGAAGAGCTAACTAAAGAGAATCCCCCTCCCACAATCCTTCCCCCTCCCCCTACCATCCTCCTCTGAGTGGGTGGGGGGCCCTGGCTATCCCCCAACCCTGGCACTTCAAGACTGTGAGGCTAGTTACTTCCTCTCTCACTGAGGCCAGACAAGGCAACTCAGATAGAACATATCCCACATGCAGGCAACAGCTTTTAGGATAGCCCCGTTACAGTTGTTCAGGACCCACATGAAGACCAAACTGCATATGTACATATCTGCTACATATATACAGGGAGGCCTAGGTTCAGCCCAAGTATGAGAATAAAATTCTTACAAGTGATAGATGGAAGGAATACGCTTTTTGGTTTTGTATTACAAATGTTGGTCAGAATACCAGATTGCATGCTTTTTCTGCTATTGTTGCTTTTCTTGGCAACGAATGACTATTCCTATGTTTTTAAGTAAACTACGCTGACAGCCAGTCTTTACAAGATCCAAAAGTCCCCACAAGTATTGCTCCTGAAATCTCACCACATTTGCTGCTGCCCTTCAGGGTCCATCCCAGTCGATGGCTCATCCAGAAGCACCACAGAAGGGTTCCCCAGGATGCTCAGCATGAAACAAAGCTGCAACAAGACAGGGCAGCCTGTTGGTCATCGGCCTGCAGAATGCAGAATGGGATACCGAGTCCTGTACATACCTTTCTCTTCACTCCCTCTGACAGGGTCTTGACAAGAGCCTTCAATTGGTCCTGCAGTTTGAGGGCATCCACCAACCTGAGAAACACAGTGAGTTGATCATCATTAGGCAGGAGCAGGAGAGAATGTAGCAAGCACATCTGCACCATATTATAGTAGTGAGAGCTTTTAAAGTCATCAGAGAGGTCACAGTTTTGATACTTCTTAGGTTCCTGCTACTGTTCAGACAATAGACATTCTGCATACCAGATATTTACATTGCTATTCATAACAGCAGCAAAAGTTTAGTTGCGAAATAGCAACAAAATAATTTTGTGGTTGGGAGGTCCCCGTGACATGATGAACTTGTATCAAGGGTCACAGCATTAGGAAATATGAGAACTATCACTTTAGATCCACAAGGCTATGTCTTGGATTATGCAGTCTTCATCTCTCTGGTTTTCTGTCTGGTCATAGCATCTCTCCCACTTACATCCTACACTGACACCATTGCTCTTTGGCCTTCACCAGAGGCTAGACCAAAGGCTGACATCTTGAACTTTCATCCACAAAACTGAATTCCATAGTTGGGCAATGGTTAGGGTACAAGCCTTCAATACACTGGGAAACAGAGACAGGCAAAACTCTGTGGTCAGCCTGGTCTACAGTGTGAATTCCAGGACAACCAAAGCTACACAGAGAAACCCTCTCTCAAAAAAAAACAAACAAACAAACAAAAATGGGTTCAATAAATAAATCTCTTTTCTTCAAATGTTTCCAGACTATCGAATTTCATTACAATAACACAAAACTGGCTGATACTGATTTTTTTAATAGCTCTATTTGGTCAACACATTCTTATTTCTATTATCCTTTTTCATGTTTCCTTATCTGCTAGGAAGACCATGATGGACTGGTCTTCCTAGCAGGTAAGCCCAATAAATATTTTCTTCATAGGAAGGAAGGAAGGAAGGAAGGAAGGAAGGAAGGAAGGAAGGAAGGAAGGAAGGAAAGAAGGAAGGTCAGTAAATCTTTCTCTCTAGGCTTAAAGTAAGAGAGAACAGCAGTGAGCCAAATTCCAGATGACCAAGTGTCCCACAAAGAAGGGATCAGTACTTAGAACCACTCTTCTTTAATTCTGTGTGGGCACATTGATAAGATACCACCTTCCTGAGCAGGAAATGAGTATGGCGTCTCCACATACCTTGTGATGGTGACCACAGCATCCTTTTTCTTCAGCCCTTTCACAGCAGCATACAACTCCAGATGTTCCTGCACCGTCAGGATGGGCCACAGCACGTTCTCCTGAGGACAGTACCCCAAGAACCCGAGGGCAGCACCCCCAACACTCCCTTTCAAAAATACCTACACACACAAAAAAAAATTCTAAGATTCTATTCAAAACTGCATGAGCATGTACATGTGAGTGATAGTTACTGGTGTTCTCTTCACTCACACGGGTAGTAAAAGCATGGGATAAAAAAATTGGGATAGCTGGAACAAGACTATGCCATAATGGCAACATCAGTTGACATGCCAAGCCAAATAGGGGAAAATCTACATAGTCTGACTTCATATGAAGAGCTACAACTTGCCAATGGCTGTGGACAGAAGAAGATTCAGTTTCCTCCAAGGATGACCTATTACATAGGTTGTCCAACCGTAAGTGGTCTGGACATGTGTTTATATGAACAATGCTAAACAGACTTAGTAGCTTATATGTATACTATAATATGTACACTGTGTGTGTGTGTGTGTGTGTGTGTGTGTATCTTACAGTATGTATGTATGTATGTATGTATGTATGTATGTATGTATGTATGTATATACACATATCAATGATGATTAAAGAAGAGACCATGAGTTTGGGAGGTGGAGGTGGAACATGGGAGAAGTTATCGAGGTAGAGGAAGGGGCAGGAATGATGTACATGCAGTGTTCATGTATGACGTTCACACAAAAATCATTAAGTGCTTAAAGAGCTAAATAATCATTTAGCTCTGGAGAAATGATGAATCTCCCAGTAATTTAAAAAGGCAAACATTCCACATTATTATGTCGTAACAAGTTTAAACTTTAGAACTAAATCCGCCACCACAGTTCAAGGGAAGATGGCTTAGTCGGTGGCTTATTACATGAGTTCTCCAATTGATCCAGACACTCAAAACAATGGATACTTGTTAACTGTTCTGTTTCCCAGCAGGGCAGTGGTTTTCAGTGAAGAGCAATCCTCCCCTCAGGGTACATCTCACACTATCCGAGACACTAATATTTGCTTGCCAAAGTTGTGTTCATATCTGTGGTGGAAAGGGTACTACTGGCATCTAGTGGGTAAAAGTCAGAGATGTTGTTAAATAGCCTACTATATACACATTTATTCAATCCGCAATGCCATTGGTTCAAAAGATGAGCAGCCCTGAACTGACTAATAAAGGAAAATTCCCTTAGCAATGTATCTACTACATGAGAAGCAGGAAAAAAAATAATATTTATTATTTTGATGAGATCAGTACTATACCATATATAATAGCTAATATGTACTCTTTGATGCTATGTACCTAAATATAATCATTTAATACATCTTAAATTATATCATTTTCAAAAATCCCTACAGTTAGCTGTGTCCATATAGATATATATAAACCTAATGCACTCATGGGCTAAGAAATTTGCACAAGAGTCACAGAAGATTGGGACATGACAATTTTTAGAAATGTCCTTGACCTTAATTCTTTGTTATTATCTCTCTCTGGCACAAAAGAAGAAAAAAAAGTTAACTTTGCTTTCATTGGAGAAAAAAAAAACAGAAAATAAATAAGCTGAAACATAAGTGGACTTATTACAGCCTCTGCTTAATGCTTTCATGAAAATACATGCATCTAATATAAAAGTTAATAGAACAAACAGTACAGCCAATAAAAGACCCTTTGAGGACATTAAGGAGATAGCCAAGTGCCTGGAGATGGCTCTATCCATGGGGATCAAGCCCACATACCCTACAGTTAGAAGACCAAGAGCTGATTCCAGAGGCAGAGAAACAGAGGAAGGTAGTTGGTACAGTCCTCATTTATACTCAGCCTCTGGGGTCATGGTAGAGTCTGGACCACTTATGGTAAGAGTTTTTAATGGGGAGAGTGACAAACTTTCTTTGGCATTTTTAAAGGACTGCTCCAGTAGCTGTATCAGGTAGAAGGGAAACAGAAGGCAGTTTATGAAGTCTCTTTAGAAATCAGAAGCATCTACAGCAATCCTTCATCAACCTTCCCTCTGATCTTAACCTCAGATCATACACCAAGAGCGTTCTCCTCTGAAGTTGTAACTCTTTAGTTACTGACCATCATTTCATCTGGTTTGGTCTACAAGAGTGCAATTTATATACATTTTAATTATTACCCTGGACTCTGGACAATTGATTTGTCTCTAATGTATGTCATCTTGGGAAATTCTAGGTCTCCTGCACAGCAGTAGTGTGGTACACTGAGAATGTCAATACATCTCCAGTAGCACCTGAAGCTGCTAGCAACTCTCCCATCACTGAAGATGTCATCCTACCACAGGGCCAGGATTTGTCTCAGTTATGACAAGAAATTTTGTCTGGCTGTCTTCTTTGCAAAGACACCTGTGATTTCTTGCTACATGTGAGGCATGTAGTATTTAATTACAGCAAGGGTGCAGAGGACAGTTGTTAAATATGGAGTTTCATGACTGCAGCCACATTAGCAAAACTTGTTGGGATTTTAACAGTGGTCTTTAGCATAATGCTGGATGAAACAACACAGTTTACCAAGTTCTTAGGAGACATATCAATGGTCTCTTCCCTGAAAGTATGCATGGATGTGTGTGTGTGTGTGTGTGTGTGTGTGTGTGTGTGTGTGTGGTGTATATAATATTTTCATTAATATCTCTATTCTCTACTCAGTCAAGGGCACTATGCTGATAATATTAACCTTTCTCAAAAATTATTTTTGCGTTAAGTGGAAAGATATGTAATCAGTCATCTCCAGTTCACATCACTAGAATCAATTAAGGACTAACAATATTTTAATATTGTTAAAAATACTAACAGTATTTTTAGGTTGTCATGAGTAATCACTGTAAAGTATTCTATCTATTTAACCTTATGGAACGTGTCTTATGTGTATCACTGACCTGCCCTGCGGTTGGTATTGTGTCTCCTGTTATCATACTAATCGTCGTACTTTTGCCAGCTCCATTGTGTCCTAAGAGCCCTAGAACTTCACCTGAAAGAAACAAGCATACCCAAGAACATGCAAATAACTTTAAAAAATGAAACTAAATGCGATTTGCAAACTCTCCCTGTGGAGAGAATACACAAAACATACTATATACATTGTTTCAATCTCTCTCTTTTTCTCTCTCTCTCTCTCCCTCTCTCCATCTCTCTTTATCTCTCTCTAACACACACACACACACACACACACACACACACACACACACACACACACCTGATGTTATTACTATTTTTATCATATAGAGGAGAGATCTGAGTCTTAAAGAATGCAGATAACTTGCCAAAGGTAGGTTATTAAGAGACTGATCTGGGGCTGGAGAGATGGCTCAGTGGTTAAGAGAACTGACTGCTCTTTCCGAAGTTTTGAGTTCAATTCCCAGCAACCACATGGTGGCTCACAACTATCCGTAATGGGATCCAATGCCCTCTTCTGGTATCTGAAGATAGCTACAGTGTACTCATATAAATAAATAAACCTTTAAAAAAAACTTATAAAAAAAAAGAGAGAGAGAGAGACTGACCTGGAATTGCAAAGAACATTTGCTTCAGTTAACCAGAAACTTCCATACCAAACACTATTATTTTAACTTGAAATAGGTTCTTATTGTGCAGTCCAGAATGCACTGGAACTCATGGATGGAGCCCAGGCTGGCCTTGAACTTGTTACAATATTCTTGCTTAGCCAGCCAAGTTCTGGTATTATAGGCATGAATTGTTATGCCTAGCCACCATGAACTATTTGTTAAGAATGAAAGATGCGCCACTGTAAACCAGCCAGTCCTATTTATCATCATAGATTTTATTTTAGCCCTATGCCAGTACTTAGAATGTAACTCATTGGTAGAATGTTTGCCTAGTGTGCATAAAGCCCTGGGTTTTATCCTCTATATCAAAAAGTAAATAAATATTTGAAATACTTAATACTTAAATAAAATCTATGCTATCCTTTTTACCTCTTCCAGTAGAATTTAAGACACAGGCCATAACTCTCTCTTCCTTTGCAAAGAAAAACTGTTCTATTAAAACCAACGTTTGTCAGCTGGAAGGCACAGCCTGAACCCCTTGGTAAGCCAGCTGCCTCAGCGCTCATCAACAGATGATCCCTGTGCCAGCCATGCATGTCTCTTACAAAGATCCAGTCTTCAGAGTCCATAGCAACTCTGCTGAACAGTGGTTGCCCACCTTTTTTAACACAGAAGGAGATGTTCCTTATGGCAATCTTTTTCTTCGTTTTGGAAAAGCACCATTTCGTTTTGCCTGTATATTCCTTCCGCAGACAGCTTGCAATGATGACTGGTTTCTGTGAAGACAGATGAAAACCAGTGTAGCATCTTTCTTACTCCCCCCTGAGAGACTGTTCACATCCCTTCCCCCAGACCTTTCCTTGTACAGAACCATAAGTCCACCCACTCCTGCTACAAACTACTGTTTTCAAGTAAACCACCCCAAGTGTCTCTGTGGATATTTGATTTACAGTACTGTGTGTGATTTGTGCTTGCCAGTCTGCAGAGAGCTGGAATGAGGCAATTCACATAAACCAATAATTTGTTAACACACACACACACAGGCACACAGGTACACAGGCACATATATACAGACGGACAGACACACTCACCCACGCACACACAAGCAAATGCACATATACACAGCACAAAGGAACTCTCTTCTGAATTGTTTGCAGCTAGTTTAACTTGGATTATAAAACTCATAAAAGCTGGGGCTGAAGAGATGGCTCAGTGGTTAAGAGCACCGATTACTCTTCTAGAGAGGAACTGGGTTTGGTTTCCAGCACCCACATAAAATGGCTCAGAACTGCCTGTCACTCCAGTTCTAGGGGAATTTGATGCCCTCTTCTTGTTTCTAGCATTTATGAGCATCTATATAAAATGATACAATATAGACACCCAGATACAGGCACACACATACACACATGCACATATAAAAGGCAAAACAAATCTTCTTTAAAAGAGATGCATTAAAATCAAGTTTTTTTTTTTAAGTGTTTAACTACTTATCAAAACTATGGCTCTGAAAATAAATTAACACGTTGATTGTGTGTGTGTGTGTGTGTGTGTGTGTGTGTGTGTGTGTCCTTTGCTTTCATAGCTCGTGGGCCCTGCATACCTACTGACATCAAGTAATGCACTATAAAAGCAAAAATGAACCCCCCCACCTTACTCCACCACAGCAGGTTTTTAAGAGAATCAAGATCAGAATGTTTCTCACTTCTCTGGCAGAATACTTTACTTTTACGAGGTGTACCTCGTCCGTCTGTAGGGTAGCCATGGCACCCGTTGTTCTCACTCTTTCCATCTGAACATCTTCATCCTCTTCTCCAGGCTCTTCTGGGTTTGGAAAAGCAGGACAGCTTCTGGGAGAAATTCTAAAGACAAAACAGCATGTTTAACTTATCGGTTATTGAAACACGTGGACCGGAAATGGAGCATAATTCCGCTCTTCCACTCTACTGAGTACCTTTCAAATACCCTCATTTCTCTCCATCAACTAATCAAATGATGCTGCTATTCACTTTTACTCTTTACATGGATACAGTTCTCCTGACTGGGTGATGACATTTTCCCTCTTCAACTAGCACACACACCCTCTGTCAGTGGATTTCAAGCCAGCTTCCCTTGAGGAAAGAGATCTAGAAATGCCTTTGGGTTGTATTTTATAATTCCAAAAGTTTCATAAGAATGAAGGGCCAGAGCACATGATTTAGGAACATATCTCAGCCAGTCCAGGGATTCTGATCAGAATCAGAATCCCAATGTGTATTCAATTACTTGGCATGTTACCTCTTAGGAATCTGCCAGTCAGTCCTTCCCACTGATATAAAACAAGACCTTTCATCAACCGTTACTGAGTCAGCAGATTGTTTCTTCTCTCCCTTGGGTCACCTTAATTATTGTGCTTGCTTGGCTTCCCTAAAACACTATGTCATCTTGTCATTCTTCTTTTCATCAAACTTAGAACTGAATTTGGTTTTCATCTTGTGGGGAAAGCAAAGTGTGTGCGGTGGTTTGAACAAGAATGGCCTCCATAGTCTCAGGTATTTGAATGTTTGGTCAACAGATAGTGGAACTGCTTTGGAAGGATTAAGAGGTAGGTGTGGCCATGTCGGAGTAGGTGTGGTTGTGATGGATTAGGTGTGGCCATATTGGAGCAAATGTGTCACAAGGGATCGGTTTTGAGATTTCAAAAGCCCATGCCAGGCCCAGTCTCCCCTTCTATCTCTCTGCCTGCTCAGAATGTAAAGCTCTGAGCTACTGGTCTAGTGCAATGCCTGTCTGATTTTCATTGTGATAATTATGGACTGACCCTCTAAAACATTAAGCAAGGCCCAGTTAAATGCTTCCTTACGTAAGAGCTGCCTTAGTAATGGTGTCCCTTCAAAGCAATAGAAGATTAACTAAGACGATGTGTCAAACATGCTCATGTATTGGTTTCTCAATAAGTAATGTTCAATACCTTCCCCATACTTCCCTATTGATTATCTTTCAATTTCTAGCTTCACTTTTACTTTCTGATATTCTCTAACATAAGCCTTTTCATTTGCCCCAGCTGTCTTCACGAGTCTGTGGGAAAAGGGCATCTCAACCTTTGTCTTGTTGCTCACATGTATTTCCTTCTTGGACTGTCAACACGTGTCCAGTTGCTTACCTGTAGTTATCTATCTTTTAAAGATACTATCTCTTGTATATAACTCAAGTGTGCCAGTAGAATTTCCTTCTCTCCTAATTTAGCATCTTGTGTATGCTAATGTTGCTTTTCCCACTAGATTGTAAGATCATGAATTATAATAATTTTGCCTACAATACAAGCCCTTAAAAACAATCCTGATCTCCCCATCCCAATTAATTCAGGCATATTAAAATGTCTAAAGAATAAAGTTTAGATAAAACATGAAATTCTATTTGAATGCTGTCAACCTGAACACAGGGTCCACTCTCAGTGACTTCTTCCTGAGGTATCTTTCCAGACATCGAAGAATGAAAAAGAAAAGAAGAAAATGAAGGTAAGGCTAGGACAGAGAAAGAAAAACAAAATTAGTTTCATCATAAAAATAATTATTTTCATATTGGAGTTAATTTAATGAGACAGATCTGTAAAATGGCATCTAATAGCAATCTCACAAAGCTGAAGGCAACTTATTTGACATTTATGAAACTGTCAAAGTTAGCTCTTCTGTTACTCAAACCAGAAATAACGTAGGCATGGTGATAGTGGGCTGGTGAGAATTTGTTGAAACTCAACGAAACTCTGCTTGAACAAATGTGTTTCCTAATGAACAAACATTAAAAAAGAAAGTGCCGTCTTACTATCAACAATGCCAGAAATACAAGTTGAGATTGTGACGCTCCTAAGTAATCCACAGAGTCATAAGAAACCTGCAAAATGAGAAGACATGGTCAGGTGAACGTTCCTATGTGAGTCATTTATCCTCTTTGCAAAGAGTCCCCACATAGCCTGGGTATCAGATAAAGTCTGCTTCTGACTGTAAGTATGTTTCCCTTGTTCCCCAATGTTTCCATGAACTCAAGCTTGTCCACAGGCCAGGGTGCAGGCTGCTGTTCTATGCAACATTCAGAGTGAGCATGTTTGAGAGCTGTGCTGGCAGAAGCCACTGAAAACACAAGCAAGTCTTTCTGAAGCAAACCCTCTCCCTGCCCTGTGCTCCCCTGACTTTCTGTTCTTACTGAACACTCTTCCTCTCCATTCTCCACCTCTAGGGACCCTGAGCTCATATTGCTCTAATCTCCTGACAGCTATGACCATTCTCCAAACCAGACATAATTCTTCATAGGGAGTTTCAGTTGTATAGGCTTAACTACACTGTGCCATTAGATCTCTAAAAATGGGCATCTCATTTCACCATGGGTACAGGTCAGTTTTACTTCTTGAGCTGTATTCATCAAGGGACCTTTTGGATAGTTTTACCTCCCAATTTTGCTTATTCCACTTGAAAAGTCTTCTGTTCCCACAGCTCTAAAAGATCCTAATGGTTCACTCCCAGAAATAAGTTTTCATATATCTTCTTCTCAAAATGCTAATTCTTCCTTGAACATATCACACACAGTCTATGACTGCAATTCTTACTCCCCCCCACAAACACACAAAATAAATAAGCATTCAAAACAGAGGCATGTCATTTTCTAAAAAGAGGGATGGCCTATTCTCTATCTCCACACACTCTGTTATAGTCTTAAGTGGATGATGGTCCTGTTTTACGGGCAGCAGCCTCTCCACTTGTACAACACATGGTTATATTTTCATTCAGCTTCTTGGAGTTTACTCCCTGGAAAATGCCTTTCTCTCTTTCCATGAGGAATTTTATATCTCACATCAACCCCGTATGATACTTCTTGGGGAAAACAATGGATTGAAGATATCTCCCATCCTCCTGACTCACCTGCTCTTCTTGACATAAAATGACATTTCATGCTTGCCCACAGGCACTGCCAGCTCTTGCTCCCCTCCCATTCTGTGCTAGGCTCACTTAGTAAAGCTGATGCCTTCATCACAAGGGACACTGTCAATATCACCAGTGACCTTCATCTCCTTAGACAGACTGGTCTTTTTCCAGTTGTCCTTCTGGACTATCCAGTATCATTAGATAGTTTAATCGCTCTTACGGAGACATTTTTTTTTCACCCTTGGAATCTGACAGGAGGCAGAGCTTCTAGGAGACACTCAGACACTCAGAAATCAACCAGTTCTCTCTGGTTTACCGACTCTTCCTCTCTCCAAACCTCTGAATTTTGGAGTTCAAAGTCAAAGTTCTGGCTCTCTTTTTTAATTTCAACTTCTGTTTCCCACGTAGGTTACACTACTGGGTTATATTGTTTTTACAAACACTCATAAACCGATGAATGTCAAGTAGTCGTCTGTGTTCTCAGTCTCCCATAGGCTAAACTCCAGATCTATACATCCAACTGGCTGCTGAGTGATTTTTTTCTTCTCACTTATCTCTCAGAAGCCTTAAACCTAATACACTCTAACCTTAACTGAAGAAGGCTGTCTCTGCCACCTCCTGGTAGGGTTCCCCCGGAAAAAAGGCTGTGAAATGCTACCACTCTGGAGTTTCCTTTGGCCTTCATAAACCAGAGTGAGGCTTTCAACTCAAAAAGAAAATGGCTGCACCCTTTGCAAGCTGTAGAGAGATCATTTTCTGAAAAATCGTAGCTTCAGACTTTGCAGAGCCAGGAACTGACTTTGTAATATTCTGGTTTTGTGATATCCAAGGTTTCCTTAGGCGGCTATATATGCTTGATAATAGCGCGAAATTACTTACCTCAGAAAAAATTAATAGCGAGCCAATCAGTGTGAAGGGGGGTACTAAAAGGGTACAGAATAATAGCTCTAGAAAGCCATACTCGTTTATGTCGGTAGCAATGATGAAGAAGATGGTGACCTGCAACAGGAGCACAGTGCAGTGTCACCGAGGCAGAGTGACGTGCAATACGGGAATTCACCTCATCAACGTTCCTGTTATAGATTCTTATCTCATTCAATACAGCACTGCCGTCATGGCCTCTCCTTTGTGACTCAACCTCTGCCACGATTCTCACACACAATGCAGGTGAAAATCAAATTCTGACGATGGCATCCCTGACAGTTCATTTCTGCACACCATCTTTTTTCGCCTCGATAAACCTCGGATATGTTTTTAAGTCTAAGAATCTTGGCTGTTAATTTTCAAAACTGGTTATTCCCTTGACTGAATGTGTAAGAGTTTATAATTTTGTCTTCAGAATTCTGTTGTTTCATATTTATCTGGTCCTATTCATTCTGGTATACCTTAATATTCTCCATGTCGACACTTTCAATGCTGAAAATTAAAATCTATTATGAAATTTTTATTCTATTACTACTTTATGTGTAAAGCACTTTATTTTTTGCCCGCATGTATCTCTGCATACTATGTGCATGCCTAGTGCTCATGGAGGCCAGAAAAAAGGTTTAGATTTTGGGGAACTGAAGTTACTGACTGCTTTTAACCACCAGGTAGTGCTGGGATTGAACCCAGGTCCTCTGGAAGAGCAACCAATGCTCTTAACTGCTCAGCCATCTCCCCAGTTTCCCCCAGATTAAAAACATCTCTGTGTATTTGAAAATTGACAGTTGTCAAAAATATTTTCAAAAAAAATTTTTTGAACTTTTGTTTCTCTAACGGATTGAGGTATATATTCTCTAACTGTTGTAGGTACCGCCATCCAATTGTTGAGACTAAACAATCTATAATTTTAACATGTCATATGATATTTGTCATTGGTTTCTCAGATCACTCGTCTTGTGTCTTGGTTTCCTTTTTACTGGGCATGTTTCAGAAACCGTGGGATTCCGTCCTTTATTTTGATAGTTACTAATATTCATTTCCACTGCATTCTGGAATCAATCCTGTTGATTATTGCTCATTATTTTTCTTTTTGAAATATTTACATGCATTTTTATTCTTTGAAAGCGACCATGTGTTTATACAATGTATGCTGATCGTATTCATCCACCAATACCTCCTCCTTCCAGTTCCTCCTAGTGTCCCACTCAAGTCCTCTCCAGCTTCCTGTCCTCTTTTGTTTTGTATTATTATTATTATTATTATTATTAATTATTATTATTATTATTATTATTATTATTATTATTATTTTAAATTTTTTCTAGGTTGGCACTGTTAACTTTTTATCTAGAGAATTGACCTTTGTTTGCCTGAGTAAACAAATATGCCTAGAATTCTCAAGAACCCTCTCTCTCTCTCTCTCTCTCTCTCTCTCTCTCACACACACACACACACACACACACACACAAGATTGAACCTAAGATCGAACCTAGTGTCATTTATGCATAGCCAGTTCTCTGTCACTAAAATACAGATCCAGTGATTTTACGTTTCTTAGTTTTTTTGTTTGTTTGTTTGTTTTTTAATTTTTTGGGAGGTTTATTTATTTATTTTATGCGTATGAATACACTGCTGCTATCTTCAGAAGACAGCATCAGATCCCATGACAGATGGTTGTGAGCCACCATGTGGTTGCTGGGAATTGAACTTAGGACCTCTGGAAGAGCAGTCAGTGCTCTTAACCACTGAGCCATCTCTCCAGCCCTGTTTCTTAGTTTTAAAATTATCTTGCAAAGGAAACTATTCAGTTTTATGTTTTTTTTCCAGTCTAAGTGTTTAGATGTATTATCTTTTTAATAAATTTATTTAGTGTTCAGGCACATTTTGTATTAGGGTTAATTCTTAGCATTGTACAGTCTACAATTCTGTTGAAGTTACTGTAACATGTATCTACCATTGTAATATTGTAAAAATATTTCATTGTCCTAACTGTTTTCCATGCTTACCTGCTCACCTTTCCTCCCCATAACTCTTGGTGACTACTAATGTTTTATTGTTTTCGTTGCTTTGATGGAATTCCCTGTAATTGGATTCATGGGATGTAGCTCTTTTCATGTTGTCTTCGGGTTTACTTCATGTTTTTTCAGGGATTGATAGCTCTTTTCATATTGTCTTCGGGTTTACTTCATGTTTTTTCAGGGACTGATAGCTCATTTCTTCTTAGTAGTAAATAATACTCTACCACATAGCTGCATATCCATTTATTTAACCATTTACCATCTTGAAATGTCTTGATTTGGCTCTATATTTGGGCAATTATTTATAAAGCTGATACAGTTATTTGTGAAGCTTTTGTGTGTACTAAACAGTTTTATTTGGTTTTTCTTTAGAAACATTGTAGTGTACTGAATGGCTTTATTGGTTTTTCTTTTGAAGAAACTTTATAAGAAATCCATTCCTTGAGTTTACATTGCTGTAAACAACTTGTGGTTTATGTATGCTTGGCCCAGGAAGTGGCACTATTAGAAGGTGTGGCCTTGTTGGAACAGGTGTGGACCTGTTGGAGTAGATTTGTCACTGTGTGTGGGGTCTTTAAGACCCTCACCCTAGCTACCTGGAAGTCAGTATTCTGCTAGTAGCCTTCAGATGAAGATGTGGAACTCTCAGCTCCTCCTGCACCATGCCTGCCAGGATGCTGCCATGTTCCCACCTTGATGATAATGGACTGAACCTCTGAACCTGTAAGCCAGCTCCAATTAAATGTTGCCCACATAAGAGTTGCCTTGGTCATGGTGACTGTTCACAGCAATAAAACTTTAACTAAGAGACAATTCATTTGCAAGATATACCAAAAGTGAACATACAGAGTATAATTACTATGAATTCCATTGTAAGGCTTATATCCACAAAAGTGTATACACATGTATACATAAATGTGCCAAAGTATACATAATATTGACTTCCTTTCAATATTATTGATGGCAGCTCCAAACGGGAAGCCATTTGATATGTATCACCAGTGGATAAATCATTTACAGCTTATCCATCAGTGGTATAGTATAGCAATGGAAAACTCTAAACAGCTGTGGGATAGAAATCTATACTTAATATACCTAATATACAGGTGAAAATCAAATTCTGACGATGGCATCCCTGACAGTTCATTTCTGCATACCATCTTTTTTCGCCTCGATAAACTTCTGATATGTTTTTAAGTCTAAGAATCTTGACTGTTAATTTTCAAATCTGGTTATTCCCTTGACTGAATGTGTAAGAGTTAAGCTTTTTACATATGCATTCACATAGACAGTACAATTTACACAGATCTGGGATCATCTTAAAGCAATCAGAATTTCCTAGAATGAATTATCAATTTGCCATTCTGCATAGTACAATGATTAAAATATATACTTCTTGGGAATGGAAAGGCTCAGTATTTAAGAGCACTTGTCGCTTTTATAGAGGGTCAGGTTTGTTTCCTAGCACACACATGGTATCTCATTAGCATCTCTCACTTCAGTTCAGTGATATCTGATATCCTTTTTCTGAACTCCACAGGCACCAGGCATACATGGGGTAACACACACATACAAGCAAGCTAAACACTCGCATACGTAATCTAATGTAAGTAGGTCTAAAACAAATTTTAAGTAAAATAAAATATATGCTCCTAGATTTGTTCAAGGAAGAGTTAAAAATACAATGAGAAGCATTTGTACATACTTACAATTAGGAAGAAAAATGACCAGAGGCCACTGTTTTTTCTGCCATTACGAAAAATGAATGAAATGACATAAGTCAAGAATATGAGAGATGAGGCATATCCAATGCTACATGGGATCTGAAAACAGAAGCATTCAGGTGACATAGGTGAATGTTACTTAAGGGTAATCGTACCTAACTCTCAACTCTCTTTTTATCCCCCTTCTCATTTTCCTCTCTGTAAGCCCCCTATCCCATCTCCCCTCCCCCTGCCTCTATGAGGGTGCTCCCCCACCCACCCACTCCTGTCTCACCACCGTAGCATCCCCCTACGCTGTAGCATCAAGCCTCCACAGGACCAAGGGCCTCCCCATTGATGCCAGATAAGGCCGTCCTCTGCTACATATGTAGCTGGAGCCATGAGTCCCCCCATGTGTAATCTTTGGTTGGTGGCTTAGTCCCTGGAAGCTCTTGGGGGGTCTGGTTGATTGATACTGTTGTTCTTCCTATGGGGTTGCAAACCCCTTCAGCTCCTTCAGTCCTTCCCCTAACTCTTCCATTGGGGTCTCTGTGCACAGCTTTTTTTTTTTTTTTTAAAGAAAGTAAGATATGAAACCAACACAGCAGGCTTCTCTTCAAAACAGGAGCCATATTGTTAAGTCCCTACAAGAACAGGTTTCCATTTTTAGTTAGGAATAAGTTTCTGTTTTCTAAAACCTGATGTACCTTGTAAAATATGTCTTTGAACCTACACTGAACTCATGCCCCTGTGACACTTGATTGTCGCTTGCCTTGCTTAACTCCAGTCTCATGATTTGCTCCTTGCCTTGCAAAATATGTTTTCAGGCTATTTTGATCTACATTCATGACCATCAGCCCCATGATGAATGACTCCTGTTCTTGCTTTTATTCTTGACTTTTCATTGTATTTTTCCTAGCAACCAATTATCTCACCCCTGTAGGCATGTTTACAACTATTTTCTATTAACTGTATGGCTTCCCCCCACCAACCCCCGGCCACCACCACCCCCATAAACAGGACCTCAAAAAGTTAGTCTGGGGCTGCTCTCTAAAATATCAACTTAAGGTGAAACACTTGGCTGGCCAGTCCCAGGTTTTTTTGTTTTGGTTTGGTTTTTTTGTTTGTTTGTTTGTTTGTTTAATAAAGCCAGGACTCCATATGGGTAACCTTAGCCAAAAAAACCCAACAGTGGGGATATGGAACTTGAAGAGACTACCTCCAGTAGTTAGACAGGGCCCTCCATAGAAGGATGGGGACACCAACCCACCTTCAAACTCTTCCACCCAAAATTGTCCCTGTCTAAAAGAAATGCAGGGACAAAATCTATGATTATTTAGGTATTAAATATTATGTTCAGAACTATGTTAATTCTCTCTTTCTCTCTCTTTCTCCCATTCCCCTCTCTCTCTCCCTCTTTTCCTCTCCCTCCCTCTCTCTCCTCCTCCCTCTTGCTCCTGATCTCTCTCTCCCTCCTTTCTCCCCCTCCCCCACCCCAGTGTTCAATCTTCCCTTCTCTGGGCAGCTGCTATTATCTCCACTGTGCTTGGGGCTTTCTTCTTTGTTGAACCCCAATGAATCATTCTCAAGTTCCTTTCTGAGATTCCTTTTTAATTATTTTATCAATGGGACCTAGATAGAACCTGCCAATGGGACTCTAAGACCTAATATTACTGCATTCATGTAAAAGATAGTCTAATAAAGCTTGACCCCAAAATGTAAGAATTTCTAAGTCTTTGCCACTTACTTGAATCAACAGGCTCTCGATCACAGACATAATCTCCTCCGAACTAAAAACACTGTCCATTATTTGCATGAGAAGGAGAATCAGGAAGTATATGGGGATGTCCAGCAGAGCCTGGCCACACCAATAAGCAGAAGGGGAAAGGCCTGAAGTCCACAGCTGGGAAAGAACTTGTTTCTGAAAATAATAATAATAAAAAAACAAAAACAAACAAACAAAAAAACAAAAAACAAAACAGAAAGATCATCATAAAATCCTAAAAAGCTGAGACTTGGGAAACCACAGACATAGTTATAGCAACTATTTTTTACTATATCCATTTAATAATTATTGCTCTTGTTTAGCAAACAACATCACTACTTTCCACAACCCTACATGAGATGGAAGGATAATATTGCAAAAACGAGACAGATAGATTGACTCAGCTCTCTATGATACAGGCACTGTTGAATACTGTCAGGAACATAGATGTTAATGATAGGTCCTTATTAAACACTTTTCATTTTTAATTTTTTATTTACAAAAGCTAAGCTGTTGGGTATGATGCCTTGACAGGCAGCTATCAGGCTTTGTGCTTGGATGCTCTGAGCAGGAACGGTGACTCTAGTTCCAGAGAATGGAACACCCTCTCCTGGCCTTCATGGGAACGTGATAGATAGATGCATGCAGACAAACACCCTTACACTTAAAATGTATCTTATAGGGCACGGGAACAAAGGCTGGCCCATTATGGGAAGCAAAAAGAATAGGCAGAATTTAAAGAAAAACACATTCCTACTTTGATGGTATTCATTCCTGATGGAGAAGACACACTTAACAAATGAGGAAAGTCCTACGACTGTAAGCACCATTCATATATTTTGAAAATGAGTTCACGTGGCATTTTTATGAGCATCTGTTCAGCCTTATTAAACAGGGAAAAGGTTTGGGTTGAAACTGTCTTTGTGCTGAGATATGAGTACCAATGAGTCTGTTGTATGAAGAATGGGGTGGAGGAGAGGACAACTGGTCTCAGAGAGTGATTATTAACTGTCACTTACTACTGGTTGGAGGCATTATCCTGTTTAAGGGAAATGCGTTCTATTCCTATTTTGTCAGACTATTATTGAAGTGCTCGATTATACATTGCAACAAACACATATGATGGATTCGCTACCTGCACGAGAATCTATCTAGGTTCACAGGATCCAAAGGGAGTTTTCCTGGGCATGGAAGATATGTGAAGGCTTTAACATGTCTTACTTTGTGGTCACTGATGCTGCCCATCGCAATGTAAGGCGTGAGGCTGGCAGCCACTGGTATCCAGAAAAATGCGTTGCTCATGAATCCATACTCATAAAACATGTGCTCCTAAAATCATACAGACATGGTGAGCAGACAGAAACAAGGCCTCTGATTCGCTTATACTCTGCACTGTATCAACCAAATGAGCGAGCTATGCTCAGCCCTTAGAGCCCTTCCCAAGGTCACGAAGCTCCAGTCTCTTACTGTAAGATTAAAGCATTTCATACATCAATAGCATTTATCTCTATGTCTATATTAAGCTATCTATCTTTACACACACACACAAACACACACAATTTATTATATAATACACATTCTTGGAACACCAATGGAGAAGATATATTTTTTTTCTGTTGTCACAAACTTGTGCCAAAGCAGTTCAGTTAAACATAAGGAGTCATTCTTCTGCTTCTGGATAATGCAAAAGTATCAGATTTAAATGTTTTCAGGGACCTGACATACATAAAGTAGTAAGTACTTGGATGTTAGAAAGGAAGTCCTTCCTGAGGACCGGGTTTCATGGTAGCAGAAAATGACACTTGAGCTTCCAAAGGAGGAGGAGGGTGGGGGAGGCCAAGAGTCCTACTCAGCCATGATGCCTATGTACTAAAACAATGACCAGCGTGGCATTCTATTTGTAAGGGTTTAATAGTGCCAGTCATATCTTGTTGGTAATCAACAGCTGTCTAGGGCTAGTGAAGTCATAATTCTTGAAGGAGAGCCTACAAACACCACTTTACTAAACTAATATAATTTCTAACCAGATTCTAAGTTTATCTACATGTAAATCCAAGCTCACCTGAGCTAGTAGCTAGTAATTTTTTGCAATTAAGACTTTTTATATATCTCTTTCTTTCTTTCTTTCTCTCTCTCTTTCTTTCTTTCTTTCTTCCTTTCTTTCTTTCTTTCTTTCTTTCTTTCTGAGACAATGTCTCACAAAATAACCTGGGCTAATAGCAAACTGATAAGCCTCCTGAATCTACCTCCTGGTTTCTGGGATTAAATGCTTGTATCCAACAAGACACCTTAAGAAAGAGGTACCATCTCAGAGGGGGAAGGGAAGGAGGTGTTTACAGCTGGCCACTCTCCCTTTTCTGATCCAAGGTGACAGACTTTTGTAAAGGAAATGAAAGAACAAAGTACAGTCTCCATCTCCTACCTATGTAAACTCTGCAGTTAAAACCATCATTTAAAAAAAATGGACATAGCAGCCCAATTAGAGGAAAAGTGTACTAAGAGCAGGCACCTACTTAATAACAAGGTGATTTTAAAAACAGTGGTGTATTCTCATAGTATCATTTTCTAAAGCAAAAGAAAGTCAACACAGTAAGATAAGTGGAAGACCTGAAGTCTAGGACCTTTTCCCTGATCCATATACCACTAAAGGATGTAAGCGCAC
Source organism: Rhabdomys pumilio (assembly GCA_030674055.1). Taxonomy (NCBI): domain Eukaryota; kingdom Metazoa; phylum Chordata; class Mammalia; order Rodentia; family Muridae; genus Rhabdomys; species Rhabdomys pumilio. The sequence goes on along the minus strand of JANHMN010000002.1, from coordinate 11,697,046 downwards.
ATGAGTAACACATTCCAAATAAGACAGTCAAAGAAACGTGGCATTTGATCTCATTGGGGAGCTACTTTTACATGAGATACAAATATTGTAGTTCTAAAAAGGTCCTTTATTTAAAAAAAACAGGTATATGTGTGTGTGTGTGTGTGTGTGTGTGTGTGTGTGTGTGTGTGTGTGTGTAGGGAATAACTTTTAAGAGTCAGTTCTTCAATAAAGTAAATGGGGTACACCTGGCACACTGGTTCCCACCTTTAATGCTAGGACTTGGGAAGCAGCAGGGAGATGGGAAGGCAGATGGGAAGGCAGAATAGAATATCCAAAAACCACAGGGAAGATCAAAGTATGCTACATACAAGCTATGGATTCCAAGGAGAGGAGAAGGAGAGGAGATCATTTCTGAAATTCCTGTTAGAATTAAATTATTTTTGTTTTTGGAGACAAGGTCTCTGTAGCCTGGCCTGGCCTCCAGCCTGCATGCCTGGCTTTAATTTTTTTTTTGAGACAGAGTTTCTCTGGGTAGGTGCTTACATAATTAAGGATAGTACCAGAATTATGAGCAACATGAACATTCACTAAATAACACAACTAAATAAAGTGTTATCCCTTTGATAAGACAGAAAATGGTGGACAAGTTGAAATCTTCCTTGTTGAACAACAATCAGGTAGTTTCTAAGCTATTGTAATTTCTACTTTATTTCCTCCATTAGGCAATTACTAAACTTAAGGTCTTTGTAAAATCCTACTTGGAGTGAACCCTGAATGATAGTTACAGTCCCATGAAGTTCAAATTAAGTTTTGGTTGATTTATTTGCTTGTCATTTATGGAATGTTTTACAAAATATAAATAGCATAAAAAGAATTAGGCTGAATATGATAATCATTTGTGAGTATAAAATGTGGATGACATGGGTTAAAAGTACATTAATATTTACACCTCATGTGTGATAAGGTATAAAGTAATAGTATAAAGGTAACCTTGGGACAATTGACCTTGTTGGCTGCTTTAGTCTCCTGAAGGAATGAACTGAAGCACAAAAATTCTTCTGCTCTTAGCAAGATTAAGTATTTAATGTTATTTTTAACTAACACAGAAGAAATCCTGTGATGTCATCATTAAAAGTGTAGAAAAAAATTCTATAGAGAACTATCTAGAATAATAATAAAGCCATTTCTCAGCCTTAAAAAAAAATAAGAGTCAGTTCTTTCCTTCTATCAAGTGTGTCACAGGGGATTGAACTCAGAACAGCAGGCTTAGCAGCAAGCCCCTTTACCGACTGAGCCGAATCATCTACTTCAATGATTCTTTCCTTTAACAGATATACAAAGTAAAATATTTACAGATAAAATTATATGATCTAAATCTAATTCAAAATAGCCTTAAGGCAATACATTTGTAATAGTCTTATTGACTTGTAGATGTGGGAGGTTATTAAATTCTCTATTAATGTGCTTGAAACTTTATATAACAATTACCTTTAAAATGAGAACTAGTCCCACGGTGCCAGTCATAATCACCCTAAGCTAGCCAAAGGTGAAAGTTCTGAACTGAAATCTTCTTTTAAAACATCTCTGAGCAGAACAGTACTAATAGTAATAATGATAAGATCCATTGCTTTTGAGCAAATCACCTACATATTCACGCCTCATTTCTTGTCCTTATACTGCCTTAACTATGTTAACCAAGTGCGTGTATTGCTGCATTTACCTCAGCAGAAATTTTTATGGTGAAATTGTATCATTTCCTGAAATAGTGTATTAAAGGCTACAAAAATCAAGTTGATTTTTTAAATAAAAACGATGCACAGACATTGGAAACTTCCCCTATCCAACTATACCCCCACTATTAAGGGCGCAGAGGGTCCCACATCAAGATTTTTCCAATTAATGCTACTTCTTGCAGTCCCATTGCCCCCAAACCATAGTGTTTATACTGTCCTACAACCACAGCTAGGCAGTGCAGTAACATATGTTGTTATTTATATGTAAAATATAAGATCATTAAGTTCATAAAAGTTGATAAGATGTTACTCTTTGCATTCCGAGGACTTTCTTGAAAACATCCAAGGTCTTCATTTACTTACTTCGAAGACTGTGCTTCTGTCGGTCTGAATGCGATCTGAAGAGTTAAAGATTCCAAGCAGCCCATTGCTAATAATATCCATGAGGACGGGAAAGCAGTTTAGTCTTCTGACGTTGCACGCGACGGAAAATCTGAGACCCTAAAATGTAAGGAGTATTTCTTAATTCTCAGGAAGCCGCTGCAAAACTTAAGGGCTGATTATGTTAGAAAACCATTGAAATCACTGATAATATCATAAAGCAGTATCACCATTCAGAATCTCACAAAATTAAATAAATCAAGTGACATTTGGTAGCAATAGTAGCCTGACAGTAATGGGGCTACCGACCACTCTGCTCAGATTTAGGACCCACACCATGAGATGACGCTGTGACCTGGCACAGTTATCAGGAACAAGAACCTGTAGCTAGACAGGTGGCAGGCCCTGGAAGGGAAAGAACTACCATTTGTCTGCAAAATGAACACAGTATTATATTGGCTTCTAATAATTTATTGCTATACCCCAAAATTAGTGCACCCTTCAACTCCTTATTGAAGAAGTTTCTTGAAATAGGTGTGAATTAGCAGAGCTCCTCAGCCGGTCAATGTGCAGATAATATGAGACTATGGGGTTCTTGGTTCTGAATGAAACCTCTTCATCAGATACCCAACCCAAGTGGCTAAATAATCGTCAAGGAACAGAGAGAGGAAAGCTTGTTAAGAGCCAGAGGTGACGGATGACTACAAGGAAAGGTAAATCACACACATGAACTCACAGTAGTGGTGACAGCATGCACAAGATCTGTGCAAACTCAAGCCAGAGGAAATTTCAGCATGGGGTAGGAGAGGTGGGCACAACGTTCCACTCCTAGTTGAAGAGCTAATGGCATTTGATAGCTGCTGGGATGGGAAACGTTAGTTTTCTGTAAGGGTCTGATGCCTCTTAGGTCAACTGCTCTCTAAAGCAGAGCCTATACACGAGAGTATTTGGGCAATTCAACATACATACATACATACACACATACATACACTCATACATACATACACACACATACACACACACACAGAGAGAGAGAGAGAGAGAGAGAGAGAGAGAGAGAGAGAGAAAACTTGAGGTTATATGGGTAAGGAGGTGGAGGAGTTAGGGAGTGTGACAGCTATTCCCAGTTGTCAACTCGACTATGTCTGGAGTGAACTACAATCCAGAAATGGAAGGCACACCTGTGACCCAGATCTTGAGGCTGGAAGACACAAGATTCTTATCCAGATCTTGAAGCATAATGGCCATGAAAAGCTTAGGCCCAGGTAAGGTGGTACACACCTTTAATCCCCGAGACAGAGGCAAGCCGATCTCTGAGTTCAAGTCAGCCTGGGACAGAGCAAGTTTCATGTAAAGAACAGCTTAGGTCCAGGCGTGGTGATATACACCTTTAATCTGGGCCTTTCCTTCTGCTGGAGGCATACATAAAGACAGTGTAAGAAAGCTCACTCTTCTTCACCTGCCTGCACTTACTTGCCAGAACATCTGTTGGCGTCTACTTCTTCAGGATTCCAGCTTATACAAAAGAGCAACTGAAACAACTAGCCTTGTGGGATTGAGCAACTACTAGATTCTTGGACTTCCTGTTCACAGCTGCCCATTGTTGGGTTAGTTGAGCGTCAGACTGTAAGTCATTCCAATAATTTCCCTTAATATACAGAGACATTCCACAAGTTCTGTGACTCTAGAGAACCCTGACTAATACAAGGAGTATGATCAAAACTCAATCTATGAAATTCTCAAAGAATTCATCAAAATGTCGCACTAAAAAAAAATCTCTAGGCAAGTGATACAGATGAAGGAGCATTGTGGAGATGCAGCAGACTGAAGACTCAAGGCCAAATCAAAACAACAGTTATTCTCAGCTCTCCTGAGAGTACAATTTAAGCTAATTAATAAAGCAGGATTTAATTGGTAAGATTTTCTAATTACCATTAAACCCCTCAATAGTTATATTGGAGAGAATAAGCAAATGATTTTGGCTCAGCTTTTCCTACGATAATGGGAAATATATCATTGCTATCAAGTCAGCCTTTCATGTTGGTTAATTTGAGTTATTCAAACTGAATCTTTTCAATCCACCTTTGGTGAATGAAGCACAGCCATCAGAGACTACATACCTTTTCATCACCCAGCACCGTGATAGCACCATTGTACAGCGCCTCTTCTGTGCCATTTCTTGTCCCCAGGGCATCCATGTCTAATGCTATGCCCTGCTGTCTTAGTGAATGTACAAAGTTATCAATGCTTAAACCTACCGCAAAGGCAAGATCAGAGAAAGGAATTAGTCAATTAGTACAGAAAGCAACAAAAAATTCAACAGCATAGCCCAGAATGTATCATTACTGCCTACAGATAACTGCCTACAGACATCCTTAAAGGGCAGACTTAGAGCTGGGTACAAAATCCATTACGTTGATCGTGTATGTCATAACGATTCTTTACATATAGACAAAATTTCTATTACTATTTCTAGTATTGTATAAATGTCTAAGAGTGTAAGTCGGTAGTCAAACGCTGGAATGCATAAGGCCCTGGGCTAAATGCCCAGCACCACAAACAAACAAACAGACGCCATACAATTAACCAACCAACACTGTGATCTTTGATTCTATTAGTTTAGACATTCTTATGAGTTTGGAGCATTTTGTTCTCAGAGCCCAGAAATATAGGGAATTACGAAACAATAGTATGTTTATAAAACAAACTCTAAATTTGTGCCTTTTACTGTTTGGTCTCATTAACGTTTTATAAAATACACAGAAATAATTATTTTCTGTGTATTTTATGTTTCCCAGGTAATCCCCCTATCAAAAAAAAATACATGTTTGGATTTTACAGATTACCTGTTTTATTGATGACCAGTAAGTGGGTCAGAGGATCCTGTGGTGGCTGTCCTGGTGAAAGGAAATACATACTCGGAGATAGCCCCCATGAGTAGTCTTTGTGGTCTACCTTGTACACTAGATGCTCCAGAAGTTGAGGGATAAAGCTAAGGCCAAAAAGCAGTAACCTAAGTGGAGGGAAATAAATATTACAATAGTAGTAATCAGTAACCTACAACAACTTTTGTGGGGCTCTAGGTTTCAATAGATAATGAATAGTGACAAAAATTGGGCTTAGGGAATGCTCAAGTCATATCGCTTCCTCTTCTTCTAAAATGAAATGATCTATCTTTGGTCTTCCACCAAACACCTATTCCTGCTTTCAACATTTCCTTTGGTCCTTCTAAGCTGCTGATTCTGACTCCATTTGATTTCTGTTTTAAACAGGGTATCCTATAGTCCAGGAGGGCCTTGAGTTTGCTATGTAACCAAGGATGACCTAAAATATCTGATCTCCCTGCCTGTACTTCCTGAGTGCTGAGATTACAGGCATAGTAAAATCTCATGTAAGACCTGATCCTCTGAAATTACTGGAAGACAAAGCAACGGATGGAGATAAATGTCTGGCACGGTCAACTTGTCTAACATCTTAGGTCTGGGGAGACAGAAAGACCAAATGGGGAACTTATTCCTAGCATAGAAGAAAACTGCCCTCTAAATAATGATTTATCCCTGGAGACAAAAGCAGCTCTCAGCTTTAACCAGAGAAGCCCCCTCCTTACAATAAACAATGGTACATACTAAGACTCGTGGCTGCCTAAAACGCAGAAAATAAGCAGACGATGTGGGCTCAGCTCCAAATAAGTTCACTGGGAGTACCGCCTCTAATACTCAGGGAACACTGTAGAAGAGGGAGCCAGAAGTATGTAAGAGCCAGGAAATGGGTAGAGTATGAAACACAGGTTACTGGGGATTGTCCTTAGATGGGACTATGCTTTCAGACACTTAGAGCACCCTGGTCTTGGATAGGAACCTACTTGCTGAAGCAGAAGAGATTTTCTCTTCATAAATGCATCATCTCAACTATTTCATAACAGTAACAGAAAGACAACGCAACTATACATGTCTGGTTTTCTTTAATATATGCGCAAACACTAAACAACAGAATTTTGTACAGGAGTGCTTGCAAATACTTGAGTAAATACATCTTCTGAGTGTAGAGTTCCGTTTTATGCTAGGAGGCAGCACTTATCCATGAGGGGAATGCTGGAACGGGGGCAAGGGTTCGCTACAACAGGCACTTGCAGAATCTCTTGCGTACTGTATGGAAATATCGCCTGTCAAAAAAACGCTGATTGACCAATGAGCTGAGACAGGAAATAGGAAGTGGGAATCCCAGTAGGGAGAGAGGAACTCTGGGATAGAGTCAGGCGGGAAGAGAGTCACCCCGAATTCTGAGAAGAGAGACGCGTGAAACTAAGAGGAAACCAGCCATGAGACCCTCAGAGAATAGAATAAGTGGAATAAGTTATGAACTAATTGGGGAACAAGCCCAAGCTAGGCATTTGTTCACATATATGTAAGTCTCAGAGTCGTGATTTTGGGAAGTGGAGTGCGGTTGGAAAAGCCTGATGTTACAGCCACTAGACACCCTGAGAAGTAAAGTAAAAACGGCACAGAGCCTCTGTGCCCAGCCTGTTGGCTGGAACCCTAACACTGACCTGAGTTTTCAGGCTGCTGATCTGTCCTGTAGATTTCCGTTTCCAGACCACGTGGTAGTACAAGCCAATTCGTTAAAATCAATATCTGTCTGTTGGTCTACCTATCCGTATGTCTAGATATCATCTCTCTCCCCTGCCCGATCCCCTTACCTTATACTATAAAAAGTGCTAAGAGATTTTGGCGTTTTGGGAAAACAAGAGAACAGAGTCTTTGATAAGGATGAATTCTGCATGCAATTAAGACAATCCCTAACTTTATAGATGTTAATCACGTATACACAAGGGCAGGTTTATTACATAAAATGCTTAGAAGACTATCCGCATGTGCTGGGATGTACTCTGTCTACTTGTTCCATTGCACTCTGCACCATTCAGAGCCTCCGTACTCACACAGTCATCAGACTTTTTCGTTCATTCTTGAGCTTGAGGAAGCGAACCTTCGCAATGGCGCAGAGCTGCTGCCTCCACAGCGCCATGCCACTGACTGAGCTTCCTGACAGATCTAGAGACAACACTCGTTCCAGCTCCACAAGGCTTTCCACATCTTTTGCCCCATCGCTTTGTAAGCGCCCACAAATGCCAACATCTGAAACGAAAGGTCAGTCGTCTATAAGATACCAGTTTATTGTGCTTTGCTTAGTTGTTCCCCCACAACCATTTACATGAGAGAAAATTCCAGCGTTAGTGTTGTGAGCAAATACGCAGTCTAAGTCATGTCTATCTTAAAGCAACTATTGAGGAAATGGAAGAGAAGCAAAACGATCTGAGACGATAATAGAGAAATATTGTAACATTTTTTAAAGGCATCCACAGCTTTCTATGACATATTCTCAGAAATCCAGGAAAAGAAACCCATGCACAAATGTCCTCGTTGCAAGAGCTAAGTCACCTTGGTGTTTCTGACCAAAGTAACAAAGCTAGCACATACAGAAGCCCCTCCTGCCCTTCAAGAATGTCGGGATGGGAAACATGACATTTTTGATATAGCCACATTTGAAAACCTAGATAAACCTTTGCTTCTTTTTAATAGAAACCTAGGGAAACTTGATTTATAGAAAGTTATAAAATGTGTACAAGTTAAAGACTGGATAAAAGGCTTTTGTTCAGCTCTTGCCTGGCACAATACTAAAAATTAAGTGTATGGCTAAGTGTGGTAGTGCCCGCCTTTAATTCTAGCTCTTGGTAGGCGGGGCCAAGGAGATCGCTGAGTTCTGATCTACACAGCAAACTCCAAGTAGCCAGAGCTACTTAGGGAGACTGTATCAAAAATGAATGCGTTAATTAATTGATTTTTAAAAAGCACAACTGCTAACATATGTACCAAGTATGTAACTTCAGAAATGAAAAGAAGAGAAAATGGATTGAATAATACACTTGACTGATACTTTAAAAGTCAAAGGCAACAAAACAAAAATGAAAAGGCAGATAGAGTCAACACAATGAGATTAATACAAACAAGCAAAGAAATGTCTTAGAAACCATCATTAAGTCAGAGCTTCCCCAAGGACTGACAGACTGACAACAGACCTTAGGATGACAGCAAGTGAATCCCGAAAGCACTGGAATAATACATCCAAGAAAACGAATTTTCAACATTATTTCTAGTTTTCTCTCCTCCACAGCCCTTTAGATTCAGATAATGGGACACCTCAGATTTATTGTCTATTCCATGAGGATCTAGTGTGATACATTGCCATGCTTGTTAAAACTATATTTCTTCTCCAAGTTTTCCCATGGTGTGTGCCAACAATGGCATGCGTGTCATCTCCCTCAAAGCACCCACCCTTACCTGATTCATCAGCCATTGTCTTCCCTTCTAACTTCAGGAACACCTCATTCAGGGTTGTCATGGAAACGCCATAATCCTCAATGCCTTTGTTAGAACATCTGTCAAGATCCCGGTAAAGATCTAAAAGTAGGAACAAAAAAAGTAGATTACAGTATCATTTATAATAATGTAGTTAATGATATCTTTCAAAATGAGAAAATATGGATAATAAACTACCTGTACTTTTACCATAATCTGGTATCAGTGTTCACTTATTCATAAAACCTGTCTGTAGACTATACTAGCTTCCATGGTTTCTCCAGTATCAATATATAACATAAACATTTATGCTTCTATACTTAGAAAACTCCTCAGTTTTTAAAAAACGGATGGATGTGTTTAACATTTTATTTTTAATTCCAGAGCCTGGAGAGATGATTCAGTGGTTAAAAGTATTTGCTGCTCTTGCAGAGGCCCCAGGTTCTGTTACTAGGACCCACATGACAGCTCACAAACACCTCTACCTCCAGGTCTGGGGGATTTAGCACCCTCTTCTGGCTTCCAGGGGCATTGAGCACACATTGTACATAGGTATCCATGTAGGCAAAACATTCAAACACCTTAACAATATGTTAAACTATTTTTAATTTCAAATTTTTATGTGGGGTAGTGTGTGTGTGTGTGTGTGTGTGTGTGTGTGTGTGTGTGTGTCACCATGGAGGCCAGAAAACATCTCCTGCAGCTGGAGCTACAAGAAGTCATGGGCTCCTTGATATGGGTGCTAGGACATGAACCTGGAGCCCCTGGCAGAGTAACAAGCGCTCTTAATGAATGAGCCTTCTCTCCAACTCATTTCATTATATTTTAAATTCACTTTTGGGTCATTTAATTCTAAACTCTGATTAAAGAATAGTATCCAGAGAATAAATATTTATTATTTTAGGTTAAGATTAGTTTTTTTTTTTCTTAAAAAAAAAACCTATAACAAATGCATAAACAACAGATGTATACAGAAATAAATAATTTTCATGAACTCCATGTGAAAAGTAGAACTGAAGAAAAGGACAGAGTGGGCAGAGTATGTGGTATGTCTTTGTGCTTTCCCTGGAAGTCATTCCAACTGCTTATATGTTCTCTTCCCACCCACCCCCTCTTCTTTCCCTCTTTCCTTCTCCCCTTTCCTTCTAAATCCGCTATGAGAATTACACAGAAATATGAAATAGGGTACATCCACATGAATGATGAGCAAGGCATTGTGAGAATTTTTAATTGACGTTGGGAACTAAAGCTATCTTAAATATATACTGAAAGAAAATACATAAGTGCTCCCAGTTTCTTACATCTGCTTTCCAGCCTTAATTTAAATGGTTCAGCCCTTTGGAATGCATTTTAAGAAACAGTAGAGCAAGCTGAACTGTTTGGTCTTTGTGAAGATTTCTATCTTCATGAAGATTTCTGTCTTCATAATGAGATGCATCTCAGATGTACAGTGTGTACATCTAAGATGAAAACCATGTCCCTGCCTCCAAGATGAGTTCATTTCTTCCCCTTTTAAATATATAAAATTTTACTCATTATTTGAGGATTCCATACACGTATACAATGTATTTCAATCATATTTACTCCATAGCTCTCCCCACCAACTACTCCCAGCCATGTGGTACTCTGATTGTGTTTGTTTTTATAATTAAACAATCCTTACAAAGAAAGAACGCTGCCATTTCTGGTACTCTGACTTGAGAATGAATCACGATTTGAAATGACAGCATTTATTCTTTTTGTCTTCTGGTCATGCATTCTACTTATTGGTATCTTAGAGCTGGGGAAAACACCATGGTAACCACGTGTCAGACACGGTCCATCTACAAATTATTGACATGTAACATTTTAGCAATAGGTTTAAGTGTTTTGAGTGAAAATTTAACCATCAGAACAAACTCATAGAGTTCCGACTGCCATTTCCTTCGTACAAGTGAGAAAACTGAAGCCCAGAGAGCCATGTAACTTGTTCAGGATTACCTGGAAACTTGTTTGTCCTTTCCAGGGGCAAGATATAGACAAGTCGTTCTTCACTTTGTGCGGTCAGCTTGGCATCAGGGATGTGTTTTCTGACCAATGACGTTATACTCTCTGGATCACATGTTTCATTCAAATGCAAACTGACATTTAGAAAGAATGAAAGTTATTTTTTCTAACAATCTCTTCTGTAGTATATGGTTGCTACTTATGAATATTTATGAGACAAAAATGTGTACTAAATGGAACACACTGTGTATAGAAGAACTAGGTGCAATGATACTAGCATAGTCCAAACCTAATGTATGCAACATAGTAGAGGAACCAGGAAGAAGGAAGGTTAGACTCATTTAAGAGAATTCCAGAAATGTCATTTGAATGGAAGAAATAGTGAACCAAATCCTGGCTCAGGTGAAGTGAATGGGAATACACGATTGTGTCTCCATCTACTAAGAAAACTCTACTATGAATTTTCTTTCTGTTTTTAGTAATTCATGAGCTCTGCAAATGCTTGAACTTGGCAAAAGCAAAATAGACATAATCTGTATGGTAATTAAGAATACGATATTGACATCATATTGTGAAGACCTCTGAGCCCAGGTGAGCTGGTCACGATCTCTGAGACTCAGAATTCTTATCTATGAGATAAAGTAATATGCAATTCTCAAGTCAATCTTAAGAGATGGAATAAATCCATACTTATGAGACAGTGCTGGGTCTTCCATGAAGTAAACCGTCATTAAATTAAACTCTCAATACATATACTTCTTTATGAAATTTGGAATTTTTTAGAAACTCCATTGTTAGTCATATCCACAGAAATGTATAGAGGTCCGGTCTGCTTCTGGGGACACCGGATCCCTCCTGACCCACCCTAGAGGGTGCACGGAACACAGAGCAGTAGGTAAAAAGACCCGCTCACTGCCCTAGGCCCAGAGCTGAGTGCAGGGAGTGCTCAGATCCCAGCAGAACCCCAAACTCCACCCCTGCAGAATAGCATACCCCTTCCGCCTCTCTCCTGGATCTGAGGCCAGATGCAGACCCCAGCCCAGTCTGCTTCTGGGGACACCGAATTCCTCCTGAACCACCTTAGAGGATCCACTGAACCCAGAGTGGCAGAGGTCCAAAGGAACTCAGAGCGATAGACAACATATCCCAAGACATAATAGAGGAGCCACTGCACTCAGAGCAGTGGACACATTAGCCTGAGACATCCTAGAAGAGACATTACACCCAGAACAGTGGACACCTAGCTGAACTGCTACCTAGGAGACATCATATTCTGAGTCATCCTAGTGCTACCATTGTATTCAGAGCAGCTGGAGAAGATCACAGAGACATTGGGACCCCGAGGAGACCAGACACAAGCAAGATAACTGGAAAGGGAGGCCTCAGTCAGAGACAGAAAGTACAGGGAGCACTAGAGTTAACCAAATGGCAAAAGGCAAGCGCAAGAACGTAAGCAACAGAATCCAAAGTTACATGGAAACATCAGAACCCAGTTCCCCCATCATAGCAAACCCTGAAAACCCCATCACACCAGAAAAGCAGAATTCAGAATTAAAATCTCTTCTCATGATGATGGTAGAGGACTTTAAGAAGGACATAAATAATACTCTCAAAGAAATTAAGGAGAACACAGGCAGACAGATAGAAGCCCTTAAAGAGGAAACACAAAAATCCCTTAAGGAATTGGAAGAAAAAATAACCAAACAGGAGAAGGAATCAAGCAAAACCTTCCAAGATCTAAAAACGGAAGTAGAAACAATACAGAAATCAAAAAGGGAGACTACCCTGGAGATAGAAAACCTAGGAAAAAGATCAGGAGTCATAGACACAAGTATCACCAACAGAATACAAGAGATAGAAGAGAGAATCTCATGTGCAGAAGATACCATGGGAAACATTGACACAACTGTCAAAGAAAATGCAAAATGCAAAAAGCTACTAACCCAAAACATACAGGAAATCCAGGATACAATGAGAAGGCCAAATCTAAGGATAATAGGTATAGATGAGGGGGAAGACTCCCAACTTAAAGGACCAGTAAATATCTTCAACAAAATTATAGAGGAAAACTTTCCTAACCTACAGAAAGAGATGTCCATAAATATACAAGAAGCCTACAGAACTCCAAATACGTTAGACCAGAAGAGAAATACCTCCCGTCAAATAATAATCAAAACATCAAATGTACAAAACAAAGAAAAAATACTAAAAGCAGTAAGGGAAAAAGGTAAAGTAACATATAAAGGACGACCTATAAGAATTACACCAGACTTCTCACCAGAGACTATAAAAGCCAGAAGATCCTGGACAGATATCATACAGACCCTAAGAGAACACAAATGCCAGCCCAGACTACTATACCCAGCAAAACTCTCAATCAATATTGATGGAGAAACCAAAATATTCCATGACAAAATCAAATTTGCACAATATTTTAACACAAATCCAGCACTTCATAGGATAATTGGGGAAAAACTCCAACACAAGGAGGGAAACTACAACCTAGAAAAAGCAAGAAAGTAATCTTCCAACAACCCTAAAAGAAGACCGCTACACAAACATAACTCCAACACCAATAACAAAAATAACAGGAGACAACATTCATTATTCCTTAATATCTCGTAATATCAATGGACTCAATTCTCCAATAAAAAGACATAGACAATCAGACTGAATACATAAACAGAACCCAGAATTTTGTTGCATACAGGAAACGCACCTCTGTGAAAAAGACAAACACTACCTCAGAGTAAAAGGATGGAATACAATCTTACAAGCAAATGGTCCCAAGAAACAAGCTGGGGTAGCCATTCTAATATCAAATAAAATCAATTTTCAAACAGAAGTAATCAAAAAAGATAAAAAAGGACACTTCATATTCATCAAAAAAAAAGTACCAAAAGGAACTTGCAATTCTGAACATCTATGCCCTAAATACAAGAGCACCCACATACATAAAAGAAACTTTACTAAAACTTAAAGCATATATTACACCCCACACAATAATAGTGGGAGATTTCAACACCCAACTCTCAGCTACGGACAGATCATGGAAACAGTAACTAAACCGAGACACAATGAAACTAACAGAAGTTATGAACCAATTGGACTTAACTGACATCTATAGAAAATTTGACCCAAAAACAAAAGAATACCTTTTTCTCAGCACCTCATGGCACCTTCTCCAAAATAGATCATATAATTGGTCACAATACAGGTCTCAACAGATACAAAAACATTGAAATAATCCCTTGTTTCCTATCAGACCACCATGGACTCATCTTTGATATGGACAAAAACAATGGAAAGCCCACATACACATGGAAACTGAACAATGCTCTACTCAATGATAACTTGGTCAAGGAAGAAATAAAGAAAGAAATTAAAGACTTTTTAGAATTTAATGAAAATGAGGACACATCATATCAAAACTTGTGGGATTTCATGAAAGCAGTACTAAGAGGAAAACTCATAGCTCTAAGTGCCCACAAAAAGAAACTGGAAAGAGCATACACTAACAACTTGACAGCACACTTGAAAGCGTTAGAACAAAAAGAAGCTAATATACCCAAGAGGAGTAGATGGCAGGAAATAATCAAACTCAGGGCTGAAATCAACCAAGTTGAAACAGAAAGAACTACACAAAATATCAACAAAACCAGGAGCTGGTTCTTTGAGAAAATCAACAAGATAGACAAACCCTTAGCCAGACTAACCAAAGGGCGCAGAGACAGTACTCAAATTAATAAAATCAGAACTGAAAAGGGAGAGATAACAACAGAAACAGAGGAAATTTTAAAAAATTATCAGATCCTACTACAAAGGCCTATACTCAACAAAATTGGAAAATCTGGATGAAAATGGACAATTTTCTAGATAGATACCAGGTACCAAAGTTAAATGAGAAGCAGATAAACCATTTAAACAGTCCCATAACCCCTAAAGAAATAGAAGCAGTCATTAAAAATCTCCCCACCAAAAAAAGTCTGCGGCCAGATGGTTTTAGTGCAGAATTCTATCAGACCTTCCAGGATGACCCAATACCAATTCTCTTCAAACTATTCCACAGAATAGAAACAGAAGGAACAATACCCAATTCGTTCTATGAAGCTATAATTACGCTTATACCTAAACCACACAAAGACCCAACAAAGAAAGAGAACTACAGACCAATCTCTCTTATGAATATTGATGCAAAAATACTCAATAAAATTCTCGAAAACCTAATCCAAGAACACATCAAAGCAATCATTCATCATGATCAAGTAGGCTTTATCCCAGGAATGCAGGGATGGTCCAATATTCATAAATCCATCAATGTAATCCACTACATAAATAAACTCAAAGAAAAATACCACATGATCATCTCACTAGATGCTGAGAAAGCATTTGACAAAATTCAACATCCCTTCATGTTAAAAATCTTGGAAAAATCAGGAATTCAAGGCCCATGCCTAAACATAGTAAAAGCAATATACAGCAAGCCAGTAGCCAACATCAAACTAAATGGAGAGAAACTGGAAGCAATCCCACTAAGATCAGGGACTAGACAATGTTGCCCACTCTCATGCTACCTATTCAATATAGTACTGGAAGTCCTAGCTAGAGTGATTAGACAACAAAAGGAAGTCAAAGGGATACAAATAAGAAAGGAAGAATTCAAAATTTCACTATTTGCAGATGATATGATAGTATACTTAAATGACCTTAAATTTTCCACCAGAGAACTCCTAAACCTGATAAACAACTTCAGTAAAGTTGCTGGATATAAAATCAATTCAAACAAATCGTTAGCCTTTCTATACTCAAAAGATAAACAGACTGAGAAAGAAATTAGAGAAATGACATCCTTCACAATAGTTACAAACAATATAAAATATCTTGGAGTGAACCTAACTCAGCAAGAGAAAGATCTGTATGACAAGAACTTCAAGTCTCTGAAGAAAGAAACAGAAGAAGATTTCAGAAGATGGAAAGATCTCCCATGCTCCTGGATTGGCAGGATTAATTTAGTAAAAATGGCCATCTTGCCAAAAAACAATCTATAGATTCAATGCAATCCCCATCAAAATTCCAAATCAATTCTTCATAGAGATAGAAAGAGCAATTTGCAAATTTATTTGTAATAACAAAAGACCCAGGATAGCGAGAACTATTCTCAACAATAAAAGGAACTTGTGGGAGAATCACTGTCCCTGACCTCAAACTGTACTACAGGGCAATAGTAATAAAAACTGCATGGTATTGGTACAGATACAGGCAGGAAGATCAATGGAATAGAATTGAAGATCCAGAAATGAACCCACATACCTGTGATCATTTGATCTTTGACAAAGGAGCTAAAACCATCCAGTGGAAAAAGGACAGCATTTTCAGCAAATGGTGCTGGTTCAATTGGAGGTCAACATGTAGAAAGATGCAAATCAATTCATTCTTATCTTCTTGTACAAAGCTCAAATCCAAGTGGATAAAAGACCTTCACTTAAAACCACATACACTGAAACTAATAGAAGAGAAGGTGGGGAAGACACTCGAATACCTAGGCACAGGGGAAAAGTTTCTGAACAGAACACCAATGGTTTATGCTGAAGATCAGGAATTGACAAATGGGACCTCATAAAATTGCAAAGTTTCTGTAAGACAAAGGACATTGTCAATAAGACAAAATGGCAACCAACAGATTGGGAAAAGATCTTAACTAATCCTACATCCGATAGAGGGCTAATATCCAAGATATACAAAGAACTCAAGAAATTATACTCCAGACAACCAAATAACCCTATTAAAAAATGGGGTACAGAGCTAAACAAAGAATTCTCAACAAAGGAAATGCGAATGGTCAAGAAGCACCTTAAGAAATGTTCAACATCCTTAGTCATCAGGGAAATGCAAATCAAAACAACCTTGAAATTCCACCTCACACCAGTCAGAATGGCTAAGATCAAAAACTTAGGTGATGGTAGATACTGGTGAGGATGCAGAGAAAGAGGAACACTCCTCCATTGTTGGTGAGATTGCAAGCTGGTACAACCACTCTGGAAATCAGTCTGGCAGTTCCTCAGAAAACTGGACATAGCATTACCTGAGGATCCAGCTATACCACTCCTGGGCATATACTCAGAAGATGCTCCAACATATAACAAGGATATATGCTCCACTATGTTCATAGCAGCCTTATTTATAATAGCCAGAAGCTGGAAAGAACCAAGATGTCCCTCAACAGAGGAATAGATACAAAAAATGTGGCACATTTACACAATGGAGTACTACTCAGCTATTAAAAATATTGAATTCAAGAAATTTTTAGGTAAATGGATGGAACTAGAAATTATCATCCTGAGTGAGTTAACCCAATCACAAAAGAACACACATGGTATTTATTCACTGATAAGCGGATGTTAGCCCAAAAGCTTGGAATAGCAAAGACTCAACTCACAGACCACATGAAGCTCATGAAGAAGGAAGACCAAGTGGGGACGCCTCAGTTCTACTTAGAAGGAGTAACAAAAATACTAAAGGGAGCAAATATGGAAACAAAACGTGGGACAGAAACTGAAGGAGGGGTCATCTGGAGACCATTCTACCTGGGCATCCATCCCATGTACAGTCACCTAAGCTAGACACTGACGTGGATGGCTGGAAGTGCATGCTGACAAGAACATGATATAACTATCTCCTTAGAGTTCTGCCAGAGACTGACACATTCAGAGGACGATGTTCACAGCTAACCACTGATATCATCAAGGGTTTCCCAGTGGAGAAGTTAGAGAGAAGACTGAAGGAGCAGAAAGGGTTTGTGACCCCATGAGGAGAGCAACAATACCAACCAACCAGAACTCCCCAGGGTCTAAACCACCAGCCTGGGAGCACATAGGGAGGGACCCATGACTCTAGCTGTATATGTAGGGGAGGATGGCCTTGTCAGGCATAGGTGGGAGAGGAGATCCTTGGTCCCATGAAAAATGAACACAGAGTGTGGGGGGAATGTGAGGGTGGGGAGGGAGTAGTGGGGGCAGGGAGTAGGTGGGGCACAGCCTCATAGAAGCATGAGGAGGGGGGATGGGATAGGAGGTTTCTGGGTGGTGGGAGGAAGTGGGGTAAGGGGATAAAATCTGAAATGTAAATATAATACCCAATAAAAAATTAAAAAAAGAAAAAAAAGAAAGTTATAGTAGTGTCTACTGAATCTCTAGGATGATGTGATTTTTTTTTAGAATTTTTTGGGTTTGTTTTTAAGATTTACAGCAATCGTGTGATTATCCTGAAATGAAGGAGACCTAAGAGGAAGATGGCAAAAATGAAGTCAAGGAAAAATAGAGTATTAAAATCATCTGGGTGAACAAAATCCACTCTGAAAGATGAGAGAAAAGGTCAAAATACCAAGAAATTATTCTCAGAAGCAATGTTTTATGAAAACATCTTTTGCACCTATATTAAGCCTTGAATTTTTGGTGTCTAAGACCCTGTGTGTCTTATGTTCTTGCTAAGTGCATGTGTAAGTTAGTTCTAACACATCTATTGGAGCCAACTTTATAGCTGTAGGTCTACCTTGATCTGATACTGATGGCACCTATCACCAGTGTGTCTGCCATGCATCTGTCTCCAGCCCTGAGCTGTACCTTAGGTGATAGCCAATGCCCCATTTCTTCTTCAGGAACAGAGAAGAGCCTGCACACCTCAGTCTCCCATTGGATATAAACACCTTCCTGTCTAGTTGGGAAGAACAAAAGGATAGATTGTATTAGTGGTTTCTTCAGTATTCATAAACGTGAAAATCAAAATCCATGATCAAAGGACGCTGTAGAGGCATGCCACATTCTAACTCTGAGACCTTCTTGGCAGTCTGATAACAGAAATGATGAGTGAGGTTTGCTTATTCGCTGCATATTTAGGAACATTAAGCATCTACATGGTGTCTTTCAAGCTTACAGACATCTATCCACATGGACCGCACCACGTTTGAGATGATATCGTATGTTTTACAACCTCCACCTCTCTGTGATAGGATCAGAATGTTTCCATAGGACAAAGCATCTGGAACGCAGAGACTGAAGCAGATAAGAAAATTGTCCTATGTTGGTTGTGACTGTCACTTGTGAGATGTGTCTAAGGGGCCTACTTGGAACCCGTGTTAAACCTCCTCTCCTCCATGTACCCCCTCACACATGTTCTCCCCCCAATTGTTGTGTTTCTGCCTGTGAAACACAAAAGAAAACTATAGTTACCAGCCAGGATATCAGCCACATCCATGAACTGAGTACTAAAGACAATTACTCTGTCTAGTCTCCTCTCTTTCAGTAGGTTCCATATGCGATGCCTCGAGAGTGGATCCAACCCAGCAGTTGGTTCATCCAGCAACAAAACCTGAACAGCAGAGGAAATGTTACAGGGCTATTTATTCCTCTAGGGTAAGATGATTCTAAAAAGTACTATACTTGTAAAAAGCATTGGTATATGTACATAAAAGTTTTCTTAAATTTATCATTTGCAAATTTATCCAGTATGATAGTTTCTGAGTCTCCGATCAGATCTCATGAGTTATTTTATCTCCTTACCTGGGGGTCTCCTAAAATGGCGATCCCAAAAGTCAGCTTCCTTTTTTGTCCTCCACTTAAATTCTGAGCAAGAATGTCTTGAATATTTTCCATTTCTAAGTCCCTTAAAACTTGTTGTACCTAACCAAATGAGGAAGGAACATTTAGTGTAAAACCCAAGCTATTTCTACTTTTATTGAGACCAAGTCTCTCTCTGTAGCCCGGGCTGGTTTGAACTTTAACAATATTCCTGCCTCGGCCTCCCAAGTGCTGTGATTACAGGCATGATCCACTGTGACTTTCATATCTTTAAAACAGTTTTCTATCTTTATAAAGAGTTTTTGAGCCTAATTTTAGATGACACAGACGTGTCCAGACACACAAGCACATTTAAATTTTTCTAGGTGGCCAATTTCACTTGTTGGTACAAAACACTGGACTTGTTCATATACCTCTTGCTCCACTTCGTGTGGCAGAATTCCCTTTATCTTGGCAAAAAGCCTGAGGTTTTCTCGAACAGTGAGAAAACCAAACTGTACATTGGACTGTGGACAAACTCCCGTGAGCTTGATGACAGCATCTAAGTCCTCCATCTCTGAAACTGTCTGGTTATAAATGGTGACAGAACCTATCCAGAGAAAGTAAAGAGTTACCATCAGGACAAGGTGTGAATTATATAAGTCACAGGATTCACTCAAGCAGACTTTGCCCATTTGCAACACGCAGTAGGTGAAGTGTTTGTTACTCAGCTTGGGGGCATTTATTGCTATGCAGCAGTTAGGGGAGTTGTGGATCCCTCAAATGGACAGTCTGTCTAGCCTCAGTTGGGGAGGATGCGCCTAGTCCCACGGCGACTTGATGTTGTGGGGGTGGGTATAGTCAAGGGAGAGTGACACCTAGAGAGGGGAGTCCCCCTTCTCAAAATAGATGGGGAAGGTGGTTTGGGGGGAGAACATGTGTGAGGGGGTACATGGAGGAGAGGAGGTGCTAATATTGGGCTATAAAGTGAGTAAATATACAAATTAAAAAAACAGCAAGTTTCAGGTAAAGTTCAAGTCCTTGCCTCAAAGAATAAGGTGAAGGCAATATGAAAAGACTTAAATCTTCCAGCAGAGATGAGAAATGCCCCCACTGCAAGCTAAGAAGCTCATGACTTCTGAGAAAGGCAGAGTTACTTTGCTTGTGTGTAAAAGGCATAGCTGTGGGTAGGTTGCCTTTGCCCCAGAGGATGATCATACACACATGTGCATATGGACAAGGCTACTTGGATTTATGAGTTATTGTATTGTTTTTTAAAAAGACATGAAGCATAAACTTGGGAGAGAGGGGGGTTGGGGTAGGACTGGGAGGTGCTGGGGGGCATAAGTGTGGAATGGATGTGCCCCAGATACACTGTACACATATATAAAACTTTCAAAAATAAAAGAAATTTTTAAGATAAAAAATAGTTTAAAACAAAAGGGTGGAGAAGGAATTGAGGAAGACCTTGCAACTGTAGAGTGAAAAAGTATAAAGACCATTCTATAAAATATATACAGGTAAAAGAAAATCTAATGGGACCCATGAGAAACTAATCAGAAATAGGGCTCTGTAGATTCCTTCTCCCTAACCTGAGTAGCTGAAGCCGCAGCCTACAGTTACTCAGTTAACAAAGAATTCGGAGTTACAGGACAAAGAGCTGCTGAGTCATCTGAGGAATAGGCCGGAGAGACAAACATCCGCCTGCAGGAACTACACCCTCCCCGCCTCCCCCATGGACCGGTTCAACCTACTGATGTTCAAGAATCGGAAAACAACCAATCATGTGTAACCGTGCAAAAATTCCTTCCTTTCCCTACCCCCTACTATAAAAGGCTCCTTAGCCTACCACGAGGGGGTCAAACTGTACTATTGCATGAGTGTGCAGTTTGAACGCTGGCTGCCAGCTCTCTTCCCTAATAAACCTCTGCTAATTGCATCCAGGTACGGTGTCTTGGAGTTTGTGGGTGTTCGCGACGTCTGTCTGTCTGGTTGTCGTGTAAAACAACCTCCACATGTACTCCCCCAGGCGGGCTCGCCAACAGATATTTATATACTACACACACACACAGAGAGAGAGCAGACAGACACAGAGAGACAGAGAGACAGAGAAACAGAGAGTGCAAAAGAGGGAAAGATTCAATGTTCAGAACATGTAATCTAGCAGAAATGTCAATTAATAACTGAATAATTAGAAAGCCACTTGTATCAAGCACAAATGTATACAATTATATAAAAATAGCTTAAACTTCTAAAAAAAAACTTTCAATTACCATACAAAAACATAAAAATAGCACCTACTATTGGGGAAATGTCATATAATTCAATACATGCACATATTGTGTAAAGAAAGCTTAAGGAAAACTCCAGGGTTTTTTGTTGTTTTTTCTGTTTTGTTTTGTCTTGTCTTGTCTTGTCTTGTCTTGTCTTGTCTTGTTTTGTTTTGTTTTGTCTTAATGACATGATACACCAAGTTTAACTAGGGGAAAGCCCAGATTATTCATTTGCCCTTGAGCTTGTCTTTGACTAAGTGTTCTCTTACCTGTAGTAGGGGGTGACAGGCCACTGAGTATATTTATCAGGGTGGTCTTCCCAGCTCCACTATGACCAAGGAGGGCAGTGATCTGGCCTTCGTATATGTCAAATCCCAGACCTGACATGATTGCAAGAGATTACATTTAATACTTGAATAACTGTTTTATAGTCTCAACACTTGGCAATTTCTCACTGCATACATGCGTGTGAGTACTAATCTTCAAACACAAAGAACAACCCTAAAATTTGTCTGTCGCCCCTCATCTTCACTCCTGCTGAAGTTTTACAACAGTCTCTAAATCCCATACCTATGATAAATGAAATCCTATTTATTACCTCTTAAGGCTTCGACTTTTCCATGCTTTCCTGTGTATTCTTTTTTAAGATTTTTGATCCTGCAAAAACAAAAAAAATCAAAAAAATGTTTTGAGGAAATTGCAGCGATTGGGGAGACCTGGTGAAACCTAGAGGTTCTTCGTTTTGCACAGGCACTGTCAGAAGTATCCTGGGCATCCCATGAGAGGCAGCAGCTCTGCTCATTGTACCTCAACGGAACATCAATGGAGAAAGTAGCCAGCCTATGGGTATATGCAGATGGTGACAGATGACTAAAGAAGAAAGCTGGAGATGAAATCAGAAGTGGAAGATCCCATGGTGCGGGTGAAGGAAACCACATCAGATCAAAACAACTTGAGCTCTGGAGTCAAGACACTCCGAATGAGGTCCCATCTACTGCATTTACACCGAGCTCCAGCACAAATATGCAACTCACAGAGTCCACATCTTCAGTAAGTAATAAAGCAAGGATGGCAACACTAATTACAACGTAGGATTGATTCCTAAGAAAACAAGAGTTGTAGAACCCAGGATACTTGAAGTTTCCAAAGAAGAGGAAAAGAGAACAATGAAATGATGAGAAGGCTTTAAGAGTCCATAGAAGTTACACATGGTGACGCACGGAGATGCATGCCCAGCACTCAGAACTCAGGTCGGAAGTGAAGTCTGAGGCCAGCCTGGGAGACATCTTATGTTCTCGGCCAGACTGACTTATAAAATAACATTCTGTCTTTAAAGAAAAATATAAAAGTACACAGAAGACTTTCAATGAGTTGAAGGTCTATTACGCTGTGAAGCCTGCGCAGTCTGCCTGCATTATAATACCAAAACAACGCATCAGGTGAGTGTTATAGACAAAATTTGAGCAAAGATTAGGATCTTTGGAATGTGTAACTGTTTGGAAGTCAAAGTGTTGACCATAGTGTAGCCATGGCTTCAGGGGAGGTGATGCGGGGGCGGGGAGGAGGAGGGGCGGAGTTCCCTGTGTTCTCTCCATACAGGGCTTTAGTACAATGTGGTCTTGTCATCTCTTCCCATCTTCCTGGGATGTCTCTAACCCCCTTTCTACCTTACTTATGTTTGTGTCTCCACCTTATCCGCCAAGAAGTGAAACGAAAAGAGACAAAGTGCATTCTACAGAACGAGGATGCGAATAGGGGAGTGGCGCCCCCACCCCCCACCCCACCCCCCCACCCCACCCCACCCCCACCCCCCCCGTCTATCATCTAGAGAACATCGGAGAAAAACACAAAGAGGAAACCCACGGTGAGGAACGTGAAACTGAAGTCCTTATTTGTTGACAGTTGTTACTGTGCTAAAAAGTACTAGTGTAAATATAGGATACGGGATAAAAGACCACGGTATCTAGAATGAGAGCATCACTTCATAAGAACAGAAGGCTGGGAGGAGGTGGGTGCAGAGGGGCTCAGAAGGAAATTTTTGTACATGGGCTTCTGACCTGTAGGTGTCTGATCTGGAAGTGCTGTCTGTGTGTCTGATCTGGGCCTGCTGTCCGTGTGTCTGATCTGGGCCTGCTCTCTATTGTATGTACCTCGATTTGACTTATTCATTACCTGATAGCTTCTTTCCCCTGGAATTCTGGAGACACTGGTTCCAACGAGTCATTCAGTGAAGGATCGGAGTCTATTTCATTCTCAAGGACCGCATGATTAGCTCCTCTGTGTTGAAACCAGTAGGACGACTTCAGGAAAAACAGTGGAGACCGTTGATGTCCATACTTACCTACACAGACAGGAGGCGAGTAAGTACCAGGTCAGTCACCGCTTCAAGGAGGGCATGCCATTTAGCTAGCATGCCAAACCTACCTCTTTGCCTCAACCAAGCCCATGTTATCACTTTAGGTAGCACCACACAACGTGGTGTTTCCAATACGAGAAAAAAAGCAGCATTGTAAACTAAAAGAAAGCGTCTTTAAGTCACAGCTACTTGTTTTGAGAGGAACTTAAACATTCTATTAAGTCCAAAATGAATAAGTAAATGTGGTACATATAAAGTTAAAATACGGCTCAGCTATAAGAAAAAATAAATTTGCAAGTGAACAGATATAACTGGAAAAATTAGACTTATCGAGGTAACTCAAGGCCAGAAAGATAAATGCCCTGTGTTCTTTCTCAGACACAGAGCCTCAATTCAAATCTTTTGTTTCTCAAGTTTAACCTGGAGCAAAACTGAAGCTAAGAAAAAGGGGTGGGGCTTAAGGGAGGAGACTAGTAGGTTAGAGGTTAAATGAGAGTGACTGAATGGAATGCTGAGGTAGAAGGATTTAGGCGGGGAAGGTCATTGGAATATAGGAGAAATGGGGTGAAGTAGGGCCAACCCAAGGTAGGGGTAAGAAAAGTCACATAGAAACCTGCTCTCTCACAACCCAACAATATAAGTAGAAGGATAGGAGAACTATCTTATAAAAGGAGAGAGGAAGAGTGTGCTGAGGGTCATGGATAAAACAGGATGGGGATGGGAGAATGAAAGGAGAAAGGGGAATAATGAGTTAGTTAACAGAAGCTAAGGATTTACCAAAAAGCCCTATGAAAACCCACTAGTTAGTTAGCTAACCTCAAGAATTAAAATGGAATCACCATGTCTGGGTGAGCAACGTCACACCTGGAAGACAAGGTGTTATGATTTGTATGAGTTCGGCCCAGGGAATGAATGGCACTATTAGAAGGTATGGCTCTGTTGGAGTAGATGTGTCACTGTGGGTAGGGTCTTTAAGACCCTCATCCTAGCTGCCTGTTAGTCATTCAACAGCCGACTTCAGATGAAGATGTAGGTCTCTCAGCTCCTCCTGCACCATGCCTGCCTGGACACTGTCATGCTCCCACCTTGACGATAATGAACTGAACCTCTGAACCTGTAAACCAGCTTCAATTAATTGTTGCGCTCCTAAGAGTTGCCTTGGTCATGTTGTCTGTTTACAGCAGTAAAACCCTAACTAAGACACAAGGGTTATTAAATGAATATTGCAGTACAAGGTATAAGATAGCTCCTTATGTGTTATTGGCCAGGGAGGCCCCAGAGATTTAAAGAAGGGGAAGGAGGACATTGCCATTGTCTTTGGATACCCATTCTAACTATATGGTAAGACCCTATTGCCTAAGATACCACATACGTGGACTAAAGGACATAGAGAAAGTAATACCCAGCTACTAGGAGAGCTTTCTTTCTACTGGGCAGCTTCCACAGTGCCAGCAGATACAATGCATGTTTTCAGAGAGAGAAAAGACATCTAAAGTCTTTCTTAGCACTAGACTGTGTGTGTTACAACGCTAATAAGCCAAGCAAGATGTTCCTACAGCAATAGTGGCACAGTCTTATCAGGCAAATAACTAATTTAATACTGGATTTGAGGTCTGCTCGCAGGAGTAATTTTTATGCCAGTAAGTTTCCTGGAATCTTGGTTAAAAGCCCAGGGTGGAGAAGTTCATGGCCCCTAGGGAAGATCTTGCTATGGTTGCTTTGCTAAATGGTCATGCTGTCAAGTTACCTTCTAAATACTTCCATTTATACTCATTGTCTTCTTTAGGGTTCCAATGGCTATGGTACCGCGACCAAAAGTAACTTTTGGAAACGAATGAGTTCATTTCACCGTACAACTTATAAGTTCACCACTGAGGGAAGTTAGGGCAAGAACCCTAGTAAGGAAGGAACCTAGAGGTGGAAACTGAAGCAGAGGCCATGGAAGAGTGATGCTTTCTGGCTTGCTTCCCGTGGCGTCCTCAACCTGTTTCCTATATAGCCCAAGACCATCAGCCAAAGGGTAACACTGCCTACAGTATACCTAGCTAACATAAGACTATCCAACACACCCATAGACCTGGGCTGCCCTCAGCCTTCATCAGAAACTAAAGTCGAAGCAGTCAGTGAATAGCTGATCAAAGTGCTAAAAATAAGAAGCCAGATATTCAACTGTAAATGGAGTATCTATATTAAAGCCACCATCACCAAGGCTCAGGGAGCATTATGGAAGGAAAGACTGTAAGCGTTGAAGGATGGAGAAGAGTGCTGTAAGATAGTGTCTTCTGTATACGAGGTGACTGTTGCAATCGTGAATTAAAAGCACTGTGCTTATCTGCATATGACCTATACAAGATCAAGCCGGTCAAAAGTTACCATAAGTGGGCTAGAGGAGCTCCAGGCCCTGTCCCATTCTGTGGAGATATTGTCAATGGGTAGTTGCTGGGAAAGGAAGATTCCTCTCTTATGGGGATGTGATCACTGATCAGTTGCCCGTACTCCAGTGGCTAGTCCCCACACACATGCACAAATGGACACTACTAACTGGTATTAATGGGATTTATAAAAAGGGGGAGGGAAAGCACCTTTCAAGGAACATGGTGGAAGTTGGAAGGGCAATGGAGGGTGGATATGATCATGTTTTATTGTATACATGTATGGAATTCTCAAAAATAATTTTTAAAGTACAGAATGTTATTTTAGAAATTTCAAAAAGAAAATGCTATACCATTTATAGTCAGTACGTTGTTGACCAGTGGCTCACAACCTGTGAATTGTGAGCCCTTTGAGGGGGCGGGAGTGTCAAACAATCATTTCACAAGGGTCACCTAAGACCAGCAGAAATATCACATATTTATATTATGATCCATAACAGTAGCAGAATTACAGTTATGAAGTAGAAACAAAAATAATGTTATGGTTGGGGGTCACCACAACATGAGGAGCTGTATTAAAGGGTCATAGAATTAGGATGGCTGAAAAGCACTGTCATAGTTGCTCTAAGTAAACACAAGTAGTAAAAATGTGTGAAATTTGACTACTTACTGAGTGTAATTTTGTCGAAATACAGTGCTAGTGCCAAATAGAGAAGAGTATCCAAAACCAACATGAAGAGGGTGGCCACGATAAGGTACGAGTTGTTTGGAGAGTTCAAATTTACGTTAGAATTCACATCGTAGTCCAAATGTATAAGCTGAAAAAGAGATGCATAGAATTTTTAATGGACAAATGTAATTTTAAGGATAATTATGGTCTTGGTTCTGCTAGACACCAAGGGGGAAAGATAAATGAGACAATTTATATCTCTATACAGCTCAGGCCTATTGCTGCTCACAGACACTACTTATCTAATTACAAACTACAGATGGTAGATAAATCTCCTTAGAAGAGGTCAAAACTCCAAGCAGGTGGGTACCTGAGACACATCTAAAGCAAAAATCCATCAGGATTAAAAGGTATAAACGAGGAAAGTGGTTTTGAGTTGTTATAATTTTATAATTACAGTTGACTGGTTATATTATAATTATGTGGTGATATTATAATTTTTAGAATTCCATTTTGGAATGAAAAGTGGAGAGTCTCTAAGGAGCTGAGTAGAAAGAGAAGAATAATTTCAACCAGCATATTATGATTTCACATGAATTAACTTTTCTGAAGGGAGATTAAATTTCGTGTGGAAATGTCCAATTCTTTTTCCAAGTCTCGATTTTCCAACATTTGCAATACCATTAAAGGTGCGTGTTTCTCAAGTTTAAATCTGAGGAGTGTTCAGTTAGAAGTATAAGCTGAGCCATAGCAAGCAGCAAAACTATCTTCCACTTAGAGCCATAAACTAACAAAAAATCTCAGTACAAGCCAAGAGAAACCAACTTCAAGTCATTGTTTATGGGAGTCCAAGAGACTCCCCAAACAATACAGGTTATTGCTATTGTCTCCTGGAGGTTGGCGGTAAGTCCCTATTGCTAAAAACACCATGCAAGGGACTCAGGATTTCACATAAATCCAACTTGAAAGCTACCTCCTGAAGGTCTGGTTTTCATAGTACAGGACAGTGGTGTGCAAGCTGCCAAGTGAGGGTAGCAACTAAGAGTCCTGCCCAGCCATGATGCCTACCAAACACAACAATGACTAGCATGACAAACCCTAAAGGTGCATGTGTGGCACCCGTATCTTGATGGTAACCAACAGCTCTCTAATCAAACTAAAGCCTTACTCAATAAGAAAGAATTCCTGTATGATAGAGGAAATCTAGCCGACTACCCAGGGCTGGTGAGGTCAAGGATCTTAGAAGAGCTACTGCCACTTCCCTAAGTCAGCACAGTTCCCAACTGCATTCAAAAGACTCATCCTTATCCCCCACAGTTAAGCACAGCTTTCACTTCTCATCCAAGCCGCTCTGCTTTTCAAAAATGGAGACCATTATAGAAAGCTACAATTGGTCAAAATGTAAAGAACTGATGGAGGGCGGGGCTCTCAGCTGAAATGGATTCACTTACAGCACAACCTCTGTGCCTAGGGTTCAGGAAACAGAAGAGAGGGAAGAAAGATGTTAAAAGCCAGAGAAATGGAAAACTACTGGGAGACGTGTCTCTGAGAAATGACAAGGACACTATGCTCACCATTCTTCAACAATGTGCCTAAATAAAACCTGAAAAGGACACTGATTCCGAAAAGGGAAAAATCTCACAGGGCCCCATGCCCATCAAAGAACTACAGGCAACTCAGGACGATGAGAGACAAATAATTAGTTTTTCCAAAAGATGAGCCCCTAATTGATTATACAATATCAAGTGGTCAGTCCTGAAATCACATACATACAAGTATCAGTAAAAGGATTGAATATATGTATTTATATATTTACATGCATCTGTCTGTCTGTCTGTCTGTCTGTCTGTCTTTCTGTCTGTCTATCTGTGTCTCTCCATCTCTCTCTCTCTCTGTCTCTCTCCGGTGTGTGTGTGTGTGTGTGTGTGTGTGTAAAAAAGGACATAAATTTGAAAGGGGATGATGTCGATGTGGAGGAGAGCCATAAAAGGGGTGGAAGAGGAAAGGGAAGGGAGAATATGATGTAGTTATTTTATAATTATTTTTTTAATTTAGCTGGGTAGTGGTGGTGATGCATGTCTTTAATTCAAGCACTCAGGAGGCAAAGACATGCAGGTCTCTGTGAGTTCAAGGCCAGCTATACATGGAAAACCTGTCTTGAAAAAAAAACAAAAATAAAAATAAATAAAACAAGATTTAATTAAATTTAATGTAAAAAGAAATAAGTATTCTGGGAGAGAAAAAATAAATTTGTCTCTTATCCCTTAAACTTCTTTATCCCTTAAACTTGTTTTTACAACATGGGAGAGAGAGATTAGTGTTTAGTGTATGCTGTATAAATCACTAAAGGAATCCATCTTGAATGTTGTGTACAAAAATAAGATTGTGGAACAGTAAAGACAGCACAGTTAGTGAAAGCACCTGAATTTGCTCCCCATAAACCACATGGTGGAAGGAGAGAGCTGATATTTGTCATGTTGTCTTCTGACCTCCATGCAAAACAAACATTGTCATGACATGGCTTTGCATGTACACATACACACATTTAGACAGTCAGACAGACAGACAGACAAGTTTTAATAAAATGAAACAGAACGATTGCCTCCCTTCTTACCTGGGCCATTCCAGTAGTAAAGGCAAAGGGGCTAAGAAAACACAAGGTCCATTCCATAAAGGCAGGAAGATGTTTGTATAATGCTGTGAATCCCAGACTTCCCCAGAAGACGGTAAGGAGGAAGACAGCCAAGCCAGTAAGAAATGGTTTCTTTAACAACACACTCACGAGGAAAGATAAAGTTATCTGAAAGGAGAAAGAAAAATTAACTGGTGTGGTGTTAAAGTCTCCAGCCTGAGTCTGGATAGCACTTATCCAAATGTAAAATTTCTTTTACTGTACTAGTGATGGTCAGACCACCATACCATATTCTACTGAGAGGCAATATAATCTTTAAGGAGTGGGACTTTGTGGAAGTTTTCCTGTCATCGGATGCTTATCCTTAAAGAGGATTATAAAAGCCCAGCCCCTTCCTCTTTTTTGACATCCTGGTCATGATGTGAGCACCTTTGATCTACCACGAGCTGGTGACATAATGTGCTGCCCAGACACTGGCCAAAGGAGCAGAGTCAACCAACCCTGGACTCCAAAACTGTGGAGGCAAGGAAGAAGCAAAACCCTTTTCTTCTTGTTAGTTGATTGTCTCTGGCATTTGTTGTAGGGACTGAAAGCTGACCAACACAGTATTTGGAAAGTATATCTCATTGATTTTCAGTTGCAGACTATATGGATAGTGCCTTGTGCAAATTCTGCACAGAACAGAAAAGGCAGAAACACAATCAATGATATAATGACTGGAGGGAGGGAGGGAAGGAGGGAGGGGAGGAGGAAGAGAGAGAGGGAGGGAGGGAGGGAGAGAGAATTCATCAACTTACCAAAGACAGACCATAAAGGAAAAACAGAAGGAACACCACCATGAAGCCAGTTAAGACGACAACTTGGGCAGATTTCACAATAAGAGACATCAAAGTAGCCACGACAAGGATAAAGCCAGCATACATCAGACCCCAGGAAAGCCTGGCCAAGAAACACAGGATTAATGCAGAGGCTATTACTTGGTCACTCCATTCGTTCTCTTACAAAGCAAATTATTTTAAAAGTGTATAATTTACCAAGAATTTCTCTTAAGATAATAATTCCTAACAAATCAGAAAACTTCCTTATCTTTTTAAGCTCCTATTCTATAGAGCAAGGTAGGTAATAAATGGTAATAAACAAGTAATTGTGGCAATAAATAGCTGCCCAAATTAACATTAATTGTCAATTTAATAGCCTGGAGTCATCTGAAGGGAGAAGCTGTAGCTGTGACATTGCCTAGATCAGGTTGGTCTGCTGGCATGTCTGTGAGGCATAGTCTTATTGAATGATGCAGAAGGGCCCAGCCCACAGTGGGCGGCAACATTCCTTAGGCAGGTGGTCCTGGCTAAGCACAAGTCAGAGAGGGAGCTAGCAAGCAGCAGTCCTCCATGGTTCCTGCCTCTGGGTTCCTATTTTGAGTTCTGGCCGTTATGACTTCCTTCTATGACGGACTAGAACCGGGGAAGTCTAAGTCAAATAAATCCTTTCCTCCCTCAGGTAGCTCTGCACTTATCAAAGCCATAAAATGAAATTAAATGCAAATTGAAGAGGCCATGAACTGGACAATAAGATAAATGTAATGGAGAGAGTTTCTTAAGAAGAGAAGATTCTGTGTACGACTTTCCTCACACTACGCATGTTTTAAGCTTTGCGAGCCAAATCGCCTCTGTCGCATTAGCGTTGCTTGCACGTGAGCCAACACAGACGCTCTAGACACCACACAAGGCGGTCACATTCCAATAAGAATGTATTTGTAGACAGTGACACTTGACTTTTGCATAGATTTTTATGTCTCCTACACTGTTATTGCTATTTTCATTTTCTTCCCGGCACTGAAAGTGCAGCAGCCACGCCTACTTCACAAAGGCAGAAAAGTAGCTTGGCAGCTTCTGACCTGGATGAGTCAGTGCAGGAACACAGCGAGAACAGCCATGGAGAATACAGATGCATAGGTGGATAGAAGAGAGGTAATTACTACTAATGCCAAAGACTGGAAGGAGGCTTTGCACAGGGTCCAGTCACGTCACAGACTTGGGTTCAGATTTCCTCTGTGACATTATAACTAAATATGTTAAGAAGCATATTTGATTTCTTTAAATTTCGATTTCCTCTCCAGGAAAAGATTAAAGAATTCAATTAGGGACATATCCACAATGGGCAGCTAATTTCCTTTATTTACAGTAAAAATCTCACCAAGTTCAGGAAGTCTTGTTTCTCTGTCCAATGTTAATAGTTCTTTTTTCACAGTACACTGCGATTATCTAAAACTGTTCCTCCATCTGCTTTCTATAAAAGTCTTAATTTCATTCAAATAAAATATCAGGCCCTTTCCCTCCAGGGAAGGAAACAAAAGACCCAATATTTTTCAATCCCTCCTCACTAGATTTTTCTTTTCAAAATAAAATACTGTCCCCTACCTGTTCATAGTTTTTCGACCTCTTTTAAGATATAGTGAACAAATGCCCTTCAATACTGAGGATGTCATTTTAATACACAAAAGGACAAAAGAAAAAGCCCTTACATTGTTTCAGACTTCCAGTGTCCTTTCTTTTGTAAAAGATATATTTTATTTTAAATCATGTACATGTGTGTCTCTATGGGCGGGCGTAGGAGAGAAGTATATGCATGTGTGTGTGCGCCTGGAGAGGGCAGAAACATAAGCTCCCCTCAACCTGGAGTTACAGACAGGTATAAGCTGTCAGTCTTGGAGGCTGGGAACCAAACTTGGGTCCTCCAGGGCAGCATGCACTCTCAATGCCTGATCTACCTCTCCATTCCCTATCTGCTTTCTTTCTACACTTAGTATATTGAACATTATTTTAGGAAAAATGACAAATTTAGCAGAATTCAGCCAGTAAAACGAGTGGTCTTCCTATTCAACAGAGCTTCTCTTTAGAGACCAGCATGTTCCTGGATACCATCTTTAACATTGAAAAATAACACTTAGTTCATGAAAGGCAAGCTTGACAATTCAAACCACTGCTTTCTGACTCTGTACGCGTCTCTGCGTCTCTACCTGTCTCTAATATATCACTTGGCTAATCCCATCTTACAGCCTGGCCACTAACTATTGAATCTTCAGTTTCCTTTGCATCCACTATCCTTTTAGAATGCACTGTTTTCTATACTTCCATCAACTGATGTCTGATACCGAGCGTTTGAATTTTCTCAGCTTCAGTGGAAAGCACTCTAAGTAAATTTTATTTAATCCTGCTGCCAGAAAAAAAAAGCAGAACTATGATCTGTGCTTGGCAGGAAAAGAAACTTAAGTTTATAGAGGTTAAATAACACATCTGAGGTTTAGTAGCTACTTAAGTGTGAGACAAAGACAGCCCATGACTTCCCCACTGGGCAGGCTACTGCTCTAACCATTCTGCTTTCTTGTCTCTACTGAGGAAAGCCCAATGCTCAGGACATAAGAGCTTTCTCTTCAATGACCCATGTAAAGTGAGGCCAAGCTATCATCACTTTTAACATAGTGTCTAAAATACATATTTTATCATTGTTTTACACTTAAAAAAAAAACCTTAACTTCTCAAATATGTTGGCTCATGTAGACACAATAACTGGTCACTGAGAGTCATCCTCCGAGTTTTTAGTTCCCTGGAGATGCAAAGCACCTTAGACTTTCTTTAAGTCAAAGAAACACAGAAAACTTAGGTTACCAAGTATATGGTGCAATGCACTCCAGACATCCGTATGTGGGGATTCACTAAAGCACCAAGTCTAAGCAGGACGTGAATGGGCCTAACGAGTCCCTGTAGTTAAGTTATTCTGTTTACAAATGCTGATTGGCGGAACACAGACACGTGACTTACCAGAAAGCCGACTCTCGAAGTCCCATCATCATCATTAATGTTGTGATGTACTGTCTTTCTTGGGTAATGTTGACTGATAAATAATATATAAGTGAAGAAAATGAAATAACACAGAAGAAAATTAAAAAATCAGTTGCAACTCCTCCTTGGGCGATAAAAGGCGGCATCTTCATATTTGAACCAATAACTGACATCAGCTCTTCCATCACAGAGTGGTTTGTTGTCATCTAAAGAAGGACACCAGTGAACAAATTATCATCTCATTGCAAACTTTTCTACAGACTGTAAGAAGGCATTAGCTTGGAGTTCTTGGAATATCCAAAGTTCTACCTTAAGTCCTTCAGTAGAAAATAAAATTTACTTGTTTTTAAAACTGCCTGGAGTAACACTTCACACTAGATCATCTTTGGCGTTTTTAATCAAAGTAGCTTCTGTTTTATTGCTTAGGCAGAACACTATTTACTACCCCAAAATAGACCCTGAGCCCTTATGATGACTGTATATCTATACTTTTCCCTCTGTATTACCAGGATCTCCTCTTAAAATGACTGTGATGTGTATATTTTTTTAAGTCACCAGTACCCTGACACTACAGTCTGGATACAGAAGCTGTTGGCATACTATGCTTAGTGGCTAATAATAATAATAATAATAATAATAATAATAATAATAGCATCCATATCTCCACCTATGCAAACTCAGAAGACAATGCACTTAGTTTTCTTTAACTTACTACTCACCTCTATGATGGCAGCGTTGATGGCAGCTTGAAAGGCTACAAAGCCTTTTTCCCAGAAGACCGAATTTTCACAAACCATTTTGTTGTTAAATAGTTCACAAGGAGCTTCAAGAAAAGAAGACACAACCACTATTATGTGACCAGATGGTCTTTGCTGTGGGATAAATAAAAATCTGTAATTCTCCAAAATGTGTTTTAAAATCTATAATAGTAAAGCATATGGTAAGACTTATTGGTTCAGGCTGTAGAGCATCCCAGGGGAGGACACACCAGATTGCTTTATCAACAGCTTTTAGATCAGCTCTTGTTGATTTTTTATTATATTTTATAATTATTTTTAATTTTAAAATATTTTTGTTGAGCTGTCACCTTCTATTGTTTGCGCCAAAGAAAAGGGAAATAGGAACTCACTAGCAGAAAACACTGAGTTAGTTTTAAATGGTTAGGGATGACTGTGCAGGAGATTCTTTTTGAAGTTTTTAATTTAAAAAATGAAATAATAACAGAAGTAGCTTTTAGGGTTTTTGGTTTTTGAAGCAGTATTTCGTTCAGTAGCTGAGGCTATATGTTCTTAATGAAACAATGAACTCAAAAGTATAACTTTCAAATAAGCATGGAGGCCCTAAAAATATCCAAAGTGGACCTACTATATATAAAAAGCTACCAGGCTGGTGTGTGTGCCAGGAGTCTAGATCAACATACCACAGAGGTGCATGACCACCTATGTTTACCACATCAGTGTTTACACTAGTCAGGTATAAAGCCTGCCTAGGCATCTATCAGCAGATGCGTGGGTATACCTATAGACAGTGAAGTGTTATGCAGCCTGAAGAAATGAATTGGTGCCGTTTTCAGGAAAATGGATGCAACAGGAAGCCATCATCTTAAACCAAATGAGTCAAATTGAAGACAGATTATCACATTTTCTCTCATTTATAGATCCTAGATTTTATATAAATACATAAAACCATCTGTGTATATATATATATATATGTATATATATACATATATGTATACATATATCTATATATGTATACATATACATACACATGCACTCACACATACATATATGAATGACATGATTGTAGAAGTAATAAATGACATTCATATATATATATGAATGATATGATTGTAGAAGCAATATATGACATTCATATATATATGAATGACATGACTGTAGAAGCAAGACTGAATGGGAATAACATGAGGGAGAGAGGAGAAAACAGGAAGGGAGGGAGTAAATAGGGTTAACGTATACAATAGACTTGTTTGAATGTCTGTTTTTAATCTCACTATATACAAGAAATATATACCAATAAAAATTACATTTTTGAAAAATAGAGGTTTCATTTAATAAGGATGGATCCATTCTTGATTCAAAATTAACTCAGTTAATTTCAGTTTCTATTATATATCCCAAGGACTGATGACGTGATAGCAATATCTACATTAATGTGAATTTTTTTTCTAATGGCAAAGTTACCTGAATGGTCTTTGTGCTCTCTCGTTTTAGGGATCCGCTGACCCCAAGAAAATTTCAAATGATATGAGAACGTATCCTTGAAGATGACTCTCACTGCATCTATTGAGTAATTTAAATCTAGTTCGTTCATGGATTTTTCATCAGGACATGCCACGATCGTTCTTCCTGCCATGTGAAGAAAGGTAATAGTCCAGTAAGCTTCCAAGATGCCCCAATGACAACATGCCAGATTCAAGTGTATTCAGGTCATTGCATGTTCAAATGATTTCTTCCCTAAGACAGCCACACTTAGAATGAAGTGGGAGTTTTCTAGTGTTCTAATGAAACTGGTAATGTTCTGTGGCAAATGCCCTTACTTTTCAGACATGTTCAGCTTGTGTGTGAACATTTTGCCTGTGTGTATGTGTGTGCACCACATGAGTGCTGGTACAAGAGGAATTCAGAAGATTAGAGGCTCATAACTTCTGATGGTCTCTTTTGGGGCCTATTAGCTGCCATCAATGCCAAGTAACTAGATCTAACTATTTAATGGGAGCTTCAAAGCTGTGGTGTTTAATTTCTTCTCCTTCACTTTCCCCTTCCCCTTCCCCTTCCCCTTCCTCCTCTTCCTCCTCTCCCTCCTCCTCCTCCTCTTCCTCCCCCTCCTCCTTCTTATTCTTCTTATTCTTCTTCTTCTGTTTTAGCTGCTGTATTATATCTAAAGGAAGTCTCTTCAGACTCTCAGATATCCCCTGGCTAGTTTGCTGTTATACAAACCCAGCAGAAAGATGCTATGTCAGTCTGAGGGCTGCAAGAGCTTCTTCCACCATCCCTTACACAGGGGAGGGAGCACTCTGTCATCTGTTTTTATTGTGAACATTGCCTATGGGTATTTCCTGCTGCCACTCATTTTTCTGTCAAATTTAATGTACTTGGAAGGATTACACAGTCACACTGCCTCTGCCATTGAAGATCCCAGCATCTTCCCCAAACCACACATCTTAATCTGGACTCATCTTATTTTGATATATTTCATTCTTTATCAAGAATGTTAACCCCTCTTTGATGCTCAATTGCTCAACCAGATTACTGAAGCAAGATATGCTTCTTTACATCAGAAAATAATATCCAACAATGTTGTTAATCAACTCTAGGGATGTCAACATTTACCACAATTTTTTTTCTCATGAAAATCCTGAAATGAATTTGTCTACGTTGAAAGTAAGGAGTTGATTTCCTGCAGTCTCACAGAGCATACCTTTCATGAATGGAGCTGAGGCCACTTTGTTCATTATCTCATGGGTGGTTTCGGACTCAGGAGCAAACACAATAATATAATTAGAATCATTAAAGTTATCAACACGTCCCAGGTTCATCACAGGAGCGTCATGTATTTGATGCAAATTCGAGGATAATTGATATACAAACAGTATTAGAAGAAATGAGAAAAGCCATTCCTATACAGTAATGAAAAAAGACAAAAAAATCAGGAAGTTTTTTACCACAAACAACTGAAACAATTTCATCCTGTTATGTAGTTTGCATTTCCCATTTTTAAGTAATTCACTCTACTTTTGTTCTCTAAAGAGCCATTTTGTTTGTGTGCATACATGGTGTGATCTCATAGATGTGTGTGCCTGGTGCCTACAGTGGACAGAAGAGGGTATCAGATTCACTGGAGCTGTAGTTATCATATGGCTGTAAGCAACAGTATCAGTACCGGGAATCTAAGCCAGGTCCTCTGCAAGAACACCCAATTCCCTTAATGGCTGAGCCATCTCTTCAGCCCATACTGCTGTTCTTTCTTCTGTGCATTTTGTAACATGTGCATCGTTCACCAAGACAGAGTTGTGTCAGCAGTACCATTTAAAACTGAAAATGTTTTCTTATTTAACCATACAAGGCAGAACACTGGTTAAGTCTAAAGAGAGTCTTTTCAGGCGCTTCAGATATCCCATGGCTACGTGAATGGGCCACTCACCCGTGTCTGAAAACAAAGGTGGTGTGGAATGGGTTAAGAATATCTACCAACAGAAGCAAGGTCCTGTTTTGTTCTTCAGCTGCCTATGCATGAAAGAAGCAGCAAAATAAAGCCCATCAAAAATAATTGTAGGGGCTGGAGAGATGGCTCAGTGGTTAAAAGTACTGACTGCTCTTCCAGATGTCCTGAGTTCAATTCCCAGCAACCACATGGTGGTTCACAACCATCTGTAATGGGATCTGTAAGGGCCTCTTCTGGTGTGTCTGGAGAGAGCTATAGTGTACTCCTATACATAAAATAAATAATTATTTTAAAAAGTAATAATTGTAAAGTTTTTAAACTATGGCTACTATATTCTGGAACTGGAAACACAACAGAGTGTGTTTAAAGCCCAGCACAACAATTCTTAAAGAAGCAATATAATACAGTAAAGGCCCAGAACATCATTTGTTTCCATTTATTTATAAGCTATTATTTCTTTCAGATTGACCTTGTAGCCACCATATAGTTGTTGATTGACATGTGATATTGCATGCCTTTATCATGCAGGTATCATTGTGCAGTGTGACATTTTGATTCATGTGTACACTGTGTAGTGAGTGATGGGTGTATCTTTCTACAGTTTTATTGTTTCTTTGTGGTGAGTGCTCCCCTGACCCCAGGCAAAATACCGTTATCTTTATAAAAATTACTACATTTTTATGACATCTTTAATTATCTGTGTGTTTGATTTCTAAAGGTAGACATTATACCCGTTTACAATACACACCATGATGTTTCAATAGATGTCTGCTTTGTAGAGTGGTTAAAGAAACCTAGCCTTACTTTCATGTCACTTTTTTTTTCCACAAAATCACATGGATTGAATCTAATCAAACATGTAGAAAACTCAATAGAATATTGTTGCACACACCAATGTGTGCACTTAGCTAGACATGTCATCTACATCGTTGTAATCTATATTATTACTTAGAAATGATTGTAATTTCTTATTTTGTGTTTATCATCACTCCATATATTTGAGGTAATATGCAATAAATATTTTTAAATGTTTCATACTCCTGCCCTTCAGTACTGTAAATATTTAACCTAAAGTTCTTTCCTTAAAAAAAATCACTGTTTTCATGATATATTTACCCATGTTAATGTCTAAACATTAAGTTTGATTCCTTTTGCTATTGAGAATTCACACTTGTGTAAACCTCAATGAGTGGATATTTCTCCTGTTGTTGATGTCACATAGAGTCCTGAGAATTGTATATACAGAGAAATGGGAGACTTCCAATAGTAATTCACTGTGAAAGGTTTTTTGGTTCATTTATTTTTTTTACCCTAGGGTTACATTCTGAAGTAATTATAGACTTAAAAGTTAGCCTCTTTAACGTCGCCCCAAACTTCAGGGTCTGTGCCTTCATGAGGCAGACCCTGATTAACCCCGATGTTAATTATTAACTCTGAAGTATAAAGACACAGCTTCATTCTACAGGGCATCTCTCAATCTGAGTTATTTGAAAAGTGTCTCTAGGAAGATATATAATGTTGTATAGTTAAGTATTTTGTTTGAAAAAAAAATAGTGGCAAAGCCCAGGGCTTGAATAATTCTAGCCTGTTCGTTATTTCTGCGACATGGTTAAAAAAAACATGGGTTAAGGATTATGTTGGCATCACTGAGACGAGATCGTTTTCTTTTTTCCTTTTCTAACTACGAGAACACACAGCAGATGCGGAACCTTACCAGCAGGGTCTCTCTTCTCTTTCTGAACTTTCTGAGCCAGTTCTTGCAGAGAAGCGCCCACATTTGCTGACCCAGTCTCAAGCGTCTCTTCCTCATTTTGACTTGTTTAGTTTATTTTTAAAGGACATCAAGGAAGTAGATGTGAAAGTCTGAAATAGAAAACATTGTGCAATCGAACCAGAAAGAAACAGCTTAACAGCTGGTCCTAATTACGTGCCTGGAGAAGAAGGGTGCCAAACATAGAAAACAGAGAGAAGAAACGGGGAAAAAAAAAGTCGGCAAATCTATTGAAAAAATTATAAAAGGGAAATGATTGAGAGGCTTTTCTTCGACGGACTGACTCTTCAGAGACCTTAACAATGTCACAGGCTGCTGCAGCTAAGTTGTCTGAGCTTTGTGTAGGTTGATGGAGGTCTCAAGTTACCCTGTCCATTAAGTTAGTTATTACTAATTACCAGTTGCTACTCAGCAGAACCCCACCAGTCAATCACTTCTGCTCCCAGGTCTGTATCCATACTCAGTGACCTGCACTGAGATGATTGCATATGTAAACCGTGCTGGCAGGGCGTTCTGGAGCACACTTTCGCAAATACCATCCCAATGTAACTCGGTCAGAATTAGAAGAAATGCATTGATACCCATTGCTCAACCTAAGAAACCTGTAAGGATATGGCGTCAACTAACTCTTGTGCATTTTAAAAGAAAAAGTTGAGTGATATAACAATATAGTTTGTATGAATTCACACCGTGAGGAATACATGTTTATAAAGATATCATGGAACTGAAAAGATCATTATCAAATGCAACTTAAAAAGATTATTATTAGGGATAATTATCATTATCATTTGTGAGAAATAAGAATGAAGGTCAGATATGAGGTGAAACTTAGAAGTCCAGTGAAGTAAATAAACAACAAAGAGCCGGGTGGTGGTGGCGCACGCCTTTAATCCCAGCACTTGGGAGGCAGAGGCAGGCGGATTTCTGAGTTTGAGGCCAGCCTGGTCTACAGAGTGAGTTCCAGGACAGCCAGGGCTACACAGAGAAAACCTGTCTCGAAAAAAAACAAAAAACAAAAAAACAAAAGAGAGGTGCTTTGTAGCTTTGTACGTCATGGACTCAGAACAATGATTCAATGATTAACTCACCCCTTTATTGACCTTTTATAATTGAAGTTTGAAAAATCTTGGGAAAACCACTAGAAAAAAAAAAAACCACAGGTCAATTGTATCTAAATCCGAGGAAGAAAAATGGAAATTCTAGATAATTTCATATTGCTTACCAGCTATATAAATATATAAGTATTGCTATCAGCTATATAAATAAACTCCAAGTAATAATATCATCAATAGGCTGTGACAATTGGAAACTCTAACGTATACTAAACTATACTTCCATCTAAGAAACCAATACTGTGGCAAGCCTTGGTATCTAAAAGCATAAAGATATATTTTCCAAGTTGCAACTCTTCCTTCTTAGCTAATTAAAAATATACGTGCAGGAAAATATTCATAAATAAGAGCGATTATATATTATATAATCTAATTGCCATGCATTAAGTCATTTGATCCTGGCTGTTAAGACTTAATTATTCCATTGCACACATTCTTATAAAATCCTGTTTTCTCTAGAATGATAAAATACCTAGTTAGCTTAAATTGTCCTGAATAGCAAATTGCGTGATTTAAAAATAATAAATTGGTTGTTACAAGCCAGTCATTTCCCAATCAAAGAGTATTCCCGTTACTCAGAGAATGCATACATAGCATGAGTCAGATCGTCTTATATATTTACTATGATAAAGAGGGTCAATGGAGTGTTTTCTCAAATGCTCTCAAAGTTGGTTAAAACAACTCAAAACTCGTAAAATCTGGCATCCTGATGTTTCCATTCCTCTGGCAGTAAAACTGAACACACACACACGCACACACACACAGAGAGAGAGAGAGAGAGAGAGAGAGAGAGAGAGAGAGAGAGAGAGAAATCCAAATAACTTCGAAAACAGCAAGAGGCAAGCAAGCTACATTCCTTTCCACTTACCCACTTGCCTGTTCCGTGATATGTGCTGTTTATGCAAAATGCTTTAGTCATGGAGTAAAACGGAAAGTTCTTAGTTTTCCAACTGCTATTCAGCCATCCGGTATAAAATACTCAAAGGTTTGAAAAGTCAATACGACTTACACTTGGTGGCTTCCTCTGAAATGTCTGACACGATTTTGCTGTCTCTGCTGTCTATCACACTGAAGTGCTAGCAACCACAGTTTAGAGGTTCACTCACTCTGAGGAAAGCTGAAGTAGGAATCTTCAAAAAGTTCATCCACAGATCTTTGTCCCAGAGGAGGAGTCACATTTCTTCTTTCAGGTCACTGCTACATCTTGGTTTTCATTTTCCTTATAGTGGACGGTTCTGTGTTACTTGGGTTTCTGAAGAGAATTCTTCTGAGGGTTCAGACTGGCTGCTGAAAGCTCTGCTCACACTCCTGGACTGTTTTTTCTTTTCCTTTTTTTTTTCTTTCCCTGCCTCCCGCCAGTTCCTCAGCAGGGAATCTGTGGTTGCAGATGGTTGGTTGGACATATTGGAACGTTAGCAACTGTGAAGCCAGGAAGAAGCTAGGCTTTAAATATTTTTCCTTTGGATTAAACCCCCAATATGAGACTGGATTCTCAAGAGTACTTCTAACAAAAATAGTATACAGGCCAGCTCAGAGAAAATGGAGCAAAAAAGAATTTCCTAAATTACAGAAATAAACATACAAATCGGATAGGATGCTGTCTCAAAGGCTCTTCTGGATTTTTGTAAGAGCTGAATCTACACATGGCAATAAAGCAATGTGGCTATTTTCAGGGTACGAGGATGGGTCTGATTTTTTTTTATCCATTCCTCAGTAGCACTGTATGCATGCTGACTGTACCATACCTCTTGTGGTAGAAACCGTAATATTGAGAGAGAGAGAGATCATATTCTTAGCCTGGGAAGAATGCTCACCAAGTAAAGTACTTACCTTGAAAGCATAAGGAACTGAGTTCGATTCCCAGAACCCACGTAAAAATGTCAGGAGTGTTGGCTTCAGGGATACATTCACAGTGCTGAGGTGGGGAAGGAGACAGGAGGATTCCTGAGACTTACTGCTAGCTTTCCTAGTCTTATTAGTGAGCTTTGTGGTCCAGACTAATAGGATAGCTTGTCTCTAAGGAGGTGGATGGACATTTCTAAGGATAATAGCCAAGAGCCAAGGTTGTCTTCTGGACTTTGTCTGAATAAATACACATATGCAATGTACCTCCCTCCAAAAAAGAGGGGGGAGGAGGAGTAAGGGAGAGAGGATAGAAGAGGAAGGAAGAGATTGGTATATTAATGTTAAGCCCAAGTCCCAGGAAGCAGGTTTCTTGATATTCAACCACTGGTCTTTGATATGGTCCTGTCTGCCATGTGACCAGATGTTTACAGTGGACGATGACTACATTATCATGAATATCTTGTGTACATGGAAGGCCAAGCATCTCATGGATATTAAATTTTCCTTCAATATTCATTCAAGCCTATTTACCCATTTGCTAATTATATTAGATCCAGAAACTGTTCTTCAAAGTCCGTTCAAGCAGATTGGAGTCATAATCCGTGGGAGCAGCAAGTTCTCTGATTGTTTCTGTATGTCTGCTGCCTCCTGTGGAATGCACGTTAGCACATTGAATAACACTGCTAACATTTTCTGCACAGACACTGTAATTTAGAAATAGTCCTATTTCTTAGTAGTGAATACATTTCCTCTTTCCTTGGACCCAGGTGAACTGCATACACATGCGTTTTATTTCTGATATCCTCCTTAAATACATATTGTTTCTTAAAAACATAGTATGTGAGTTAGCTCAGTTCTCAAGAGCATGTTCTGCTATAACAGAACTGGGTTTGGTTCCCAGCACTCCTGTGACAATTCCAGGGAGATCTGATGCCCTTTTCTGGCCCCTATGGGCATTGCATGGATGTCAACTAGAGTCATTTAGGCAAAACACCCACACATATAAAATGGAAATAAATAAATCTTTGTATACATTTATAATAGGTGTGGTGGATTGAATAGATATGGCTCATGAGTTTGAAAGATTGGCCTATGGGGAAGAGGCACTACCAGCA
Organism: Rhabdomys pumilio; assembly: GCA_030674055.1. Lineage (NCBI taxonomy): Eukaryota > Metazoa > Chordata > Mammalia > Rodentia > Muridae > Rhabdomys > Rhabdomys pumilio. Next base: position 11,653,892 of record JANHMN010000002.1, on the reverse strand, counting down.
GCTGTGACCTTGTTGGAGTAGGTGTGGCCTTGTTAAAGTGGGTGTGGCCTTGTCAGAGTGGGTGTGGCGTTGTTGAAGTGGGTGTGGCCTTGTTAGAGTAGATGTGGCCTTGTCAGAGTTGGTGTAGGGCCTTGTTGGATGAAGTGTGTCAATGTGGGGTTGGGCTTTGAGGCCTCCTATGTTCAAACTATGTCCATTGTGGCACACAGTCTCCTGCTGCTGCTTTATGTTGTGTTCCTCTCACGGATGGTTTGATGATGGCCTGCTTACACTGAAAACACACAAGTCTTCATGCTATCTAGCTCTGCATCTCTATCCACCCTTCCCTTGCATTGTCTACAACTCCAGCCACACGGAGCCGTAACTGCATTGTGTTACATTTATCCCTCTGTTTCTTCCCTAGAGTTAACCCCAACTTGATCACCTTTGCCTCTGGAATGCCTCTAGTCCTGTGAGGGCTACACACCACTGCCAGATGCTGTTGTGGCATAGAGTGGAAACTGTGTACAACTGGACATACTCATCCCTTACCACAAATGTAAAGATCCAGATATTAGGGGGCTGGAGAGATGACTCAGTAGTTAAGAGCACTGGCTGCTCTTCCAGAGACCCTGAATTCAATTCCTAGCACCCACATGGCAGCTCACAACTGTCTGTAGCTCCTGTTCCAGGGGACCCAACACCCTTACATAGACATACATGTAGTCAAAACACAAATGTACATAAAATAAATATTAAAAAATACAGATAAGAGTAAAAATTCCATATAGGGAACTAAAGAGATAGGTTGAGAGCATTGGTTACTCTTGCAGAGAACTTGGATCTACAATACCTTTAAAACAAACAAACAAAAAAAAACTAAAGCAAAGAATCTGAACTGTACTTCTCAAATCAGCCTGGGATATGAAAGTTGCTCAGAATATGTGTTTTGAGCTTAAAAGTATAGTGAAGAATATGAATTGGAGAAACAAAAGAAGATAGTATCTATTGCTTTCTAGCAGTAAGGTTATGAAAGATTTAGGTAAAAGCTAAAATTAAGTAGTTCTGGGTCAAGAAAAGGTTCTCTGTGTGTTGTTGCAGTTGTTGTTGTTGTTGTTGTTAAGTATAGGCTCTTACTAAATGATCCAACCTTAAACTCACACCAATTTTCCTGTCTCACCCTCCCCAGGGCTGGAATAACAGGTAAGAGGCACCATGCCTAGCTTGGTTTTGGCTTTTTTTAAAGATGAAACTCAAAGAAGCAGTAAAGGGGGAGATGTAAAACTGTGGGAGAAATCAAGGCATAAATCAAGTGTTGGGTTTTAAGTGGATTAAGTGGGACTGGAGAGATGGCTCAGTGTTTAAAAGCACTGACTGCTCTTTTAGAGGTCCTGAGTTCAATTCCCAACAACCACATGGTGTCTCACAACCACCTGCAATGGGATCTGATGCCCTCTTCTCGTGTATCTAAAGACAGTGACAGAGTAATAAATAATTCATATTTCATATAATAAATAATTCTTTTAAAAATGGTAGGGGTAATTATTATAGAGGAAACATAAATATGGGAGAAATCAAGTAAAGAAGCGTTGGGGTTTAAATGGAACATGGGTAAGTATCGTAGAAGAAACACAGTAGTAGTTCTGCCTTGCAGAGGGGAGACATAAGGGAGCACCAGTGAAAGCAGAAGGGATGCTACCCAGCCTTGCTGGGGCCTCTGGTCGAGCAATCCTGATTTTCCCATGTTTGATGACATAACTATGTGGTCTCTTTCAAATTGCGTCTTACAATCAGGTTGTGGGGAGTAGCCCAGAGTACTGGCAATGACCTATAATGTTTTATTTGACTGGGAATCTATGGTATTATTTTGTCCAACAGTTTAGAAAGATGCACACCATTTCTGCTTGTAGGCATTTTATTTGATAGCATATGATGCCTAGTCAGTATTGTTTTCCCATTATATAGTAACTTCATTTCGTGTGTGTGTGTGTGTGTGTGTGTGTGTGTGCGTGCGTGCGTGCATGTGTGTGTGTGTGTGTGTGTGTGTGTGTGTGTGAATTCTGTTTGGCTTTAGGTTTAAGGCTTAAGAGAAAGAATATGAAATTGGGTAAGTAGTAAGGGATGGGAAATAATATGAACAAATTTTAAATGATGACTTTAATAAAAATTAAAAGTTAAAGGATATTTAAATACAAAGTAACAATTTCAACTGAGAGACTTCTGTGTATAAAATAAAAAAATAAGAATAGCAATGGGTGTGGTAAGCAACTGAGAAAAGTGTCAACTCTAGAAATGAGTAATTTCTAGAAATAAAGATTCCAGAAGTAGTTTCTAGAAATGAAAAAGATTTGAAATTTACTTGTGATAAGAGCTCTCAAATCTAGTAAAACATCCTGCTGATGTAGGTGGTGCTACTTAGCATAAAAGTGAAATTTGTCTCAGATGATGCATCAGAACAATATATATTAAGGAGTCTGAGTGGGGAATGGACTCTTGAAAGCCTTCACCAGTCCCTGGAAGTTGTGGCTGCTGGCAGAGGGTATCTTAGTTTGAGTTTCTATTATCTATAATAAAACACCATGACCAAATCAACTTGGGAGGAAAGGTTTTATTTCATCTTACAATTTTCAAAACACACTCTATCACTGAAGGAAGTCAGGGTAGGAACTCAAGACAGGAAACTGAGGGCAGGAACTGAAGCAAAGGGCATGGAGGAATGCTGCTTGCTGGTGTGCTCCCCATGGCTTGCACACCCTGCTTTCTTATACCATCCAAGACCACTTTCTCAGAGATAACACCTCCCACAGTGGGTTAAGCCCTCCCATAATAATCATTAACTTGTAGCTTGTATCAAATTAACAAAAACAAACAAAACAAAACAATATAGACAGAAGATAAGACTGTTTTTCAGTGTAGCCACAGATAAATTGTCCATGCTGAAGTTAAACAACCCCCATCTTTGCCCATTCATCTAACATAACCCTATTTAAACTCAGTGACAAAGACACACACACACACACAAACACACACACACACACACACACACACACACAGTAGAAGGAGTTCTAGGCAGGAAGCAGAAAGAGTCCATGGGATGAGAGGTCTACAAGAGAAGGTAATGAGAGTTAGCATGATCAACATACATTGTACACATGCATGACCAGCACACATTGTACACATGCGTGATCAACATACATTATACACATGGATGATCAACATATGTTATACATGTACATGTTCAACATGCATTATACACATGCATGATCAACATACATTATACACATGCATGATCAACACACATTATACACATGCATGATCAACACACATTATACATATGTGTGATCAACATACATTATACACATGCATGTTCAACATGCATTATACACATGGATGATCAACACACATAATACATGTGCCTGATCAACATGCATTATACA